>CM032361.1:25175429-26375429 GCA_019023105.1 Diglossa brunneiventris | reverse complement strand
CTTTTTATGTGTATACATATTTTGTATTCTTATTTCTATAACGCTTCCTTAAAATATGGAGGGGACAACTACAGGAGCAATCATTTCTGTCAGACAGTAACCTGAAGTAACCCAGAAGTGGCAACAGCAGTAAAGGTTATGTGCTGGGGCATGAGTCCCAGGAATGTCACAGAAAATACAAGGTAGATGGAGAAGATTTAAAGCAAATTGGAGGCAGGTAAAGAAAGAGAATGGATGGGTTACATTTATAGTATTGGTGGTCATGGGGACTTCCAAATGAGAAAGCTTTGGAAATGGCTGGAAGAGTCAAGGTCTGCAGAAGAGAGATGAGGAAATGGGAACAGTATGTAGGGAGCATCTGGGGTTACCTCTGTGCTCACCTTTGAGTACATGATGACAGTGTGAGAAGGATCCCTGATTCCCTATATACTTCATGATTTCTGCTCCACTTCTTTTCTCAACCCCATTTCCCTTTTGCTGTCACAAACACAGGCACTCTTTATAATATTATTATTTCATTCTGCAGCTTTCATTGCTTTAGGAGCCCAAAATCATCTTTATCTAAGTAAAAATGTTCAGGGAAAGAGCTGAGAAGCACAACTATCTCAGAGTTCCTAGCATAGGAGACACTGGCCTGGACCATGCTAGACCTGTGCAATAAAATGCCAGGAACTACAATTTAGATGAAAAGAAAATATTAAAAGAAATACAGGCACACCTGGATTCTTTTTGCCCCGATTTAGGTCTCGGTATTTTTTTGATGGGTCAAATCTGAAAAGAAAAAAAAAAAAAAAAGAGCTAAGTGCTACTGCATATCCTGTCATTTCATGTTCTCTACTATATTATATAGCAAACAAGGCAAGTTCTCTACCCTTATCATGTGCTAAGTGAGTTAAATTTCTGAGATCATATTTAACAGATAGGGTTACTTTTATAACTGACAGTGTATATAGAAGTAATTTCATAGGACTGATTGTTTAACTGGAATTTTGGAATTTCTACAAGAAAAACTGCATTCAAATACTATTTGGAAATCAAACATTTGTCACACTCTTCATTTTACACTTTGTATATTCAGTCAACTATGTAGCAGGTAGTCACCTTTAACTAAAATAAGGCTCTAGAAGACAAAAATTAAATACCTAAAATTTATCATTGTATACTAGATGTCACTCACAAAGGGGTATTTTTGGCTATGAGAAATCTTGGTTTTAAAAAGAAAGCAATCTCAGCTAGACTAATTTTTAAACTTAGACTGATTAGGAAATATCTAGTAGTATTACCTATGACCAGTCTATTAACTAGTTGTGGGCAAAGAAAATATAAATAAAGACATGGACAGAAAAATACCTTTAGGATAACAAGTACTTACCCAGCTAAATTTCCAATAGCTTTTATTGCCAAATCATCAAATATTGATGCACCCATTCCACTTGGATTTAACAAAGGGAATTTGTCAGGATCCAGTCCCATCACCATCCTTTTGCTCTCAGAACTGAAACTCTCTCTTGGAACAGCAGGAGCAATGGAACCTTGTGACCTCCGATCCACGTCAGGAGTGGCTGGGTGCTCCTGCAATGTCCCATCTGTGCCAGGAGTGGCGAGGGCCTCCTGAAATGGGAAGAAAAATGAAGCCCTGTAGACCACAGCAGGCAGTTAGTGAAAGGATGCCATGTAATGACTGACTACTAGAGCAGATTTTCTAAACAGACAATATCTTGCTTCACAGGCTGAAATAAATTTTTTGTCATTCTAGCAGCAATGTTGTTACAACTATACAGATCTAAAACACTTCAAAGCAGCTAAGAGTAGGTTCTCATAATCACCATAAACAGTATTTAAGGATATATTCTTAAAACAATGATCTACAGAGATTTTACAAAATAAAGACAGCTCTCCCAGAAAAGGGAGGAAAGAAAACACAACCTGTTTGATAAAAACAAAATACCTTCAGGAAACATTTGGGATTAAAAAAAAAAAAGTTATAAGAAACCTGTGAAATATGTACTTCTGAATAGTGCTACACCTTGAAAACGAACTCTTGTGAAGAACTGAGCAACTCATTGCAATGCCATGTATCTCTTCAGCATTGTGGAAACTTGGTGATTTACTCAGCCTCTAAAAAAGGCTGTCCTAATCTTACAGTGTGTTTGACACCTTGGCATAATGCATATTCTTTTTTCATTTGAGAACTGAAAGCACAAACTCTGAAAAGTCATTAAAACATGTACATATGAAAATTCTCTCAATATTAAATAAATTACAGGGAATGTGAACGTTATCTTACAGTGGCAGGTGGGATATTTGCTTTTACTACAAAGCAGTCAAGATACATGCTCCTCTTTTCCAGCTCTTCCAACATCCCTCTGGCAAAAGCATACAACTCTTCAGAAGTTAAAGCCTGAAATATATGATAAAACAGATGGTATTTACTAAACTGACTGTTGTAACTTTTTCACACATCCTCACTCTTGCAAACAATATTATTGGCCTTTGTTCTGTCACCAGTTTATGTACACAGACATGGAAGCAATGAGATTGTATAAGAGGCTGAGGTTTTGGTTTGGCAAACAGGAAAACAGGTACTGACCAAAAAGGACTGTTGTGGTTTAAACCCAGCTGGAAATTAAGCACCACAGAGTTCAACCCTCCTGGCCCTGGTGGAATAGGGAGGAGAATCAAAGGAAAACTTGTGTGTTAAGAACAGTTTAATCATTGAAAGTAAAGTGAAATACAGTGATAATGGTAAATAATAATAATAATGATAATAAAAAGTGAAAAACAAGTGATGCACAATACCATTGCTCACCACCTGCTGACCAGAGCCAGATCCCCCTTCCTGAACCCAGACTGGCCCTTCCGGGTAACTCCCCCAGTTTATAAACTGGACATGACATTCCATGGGCTGCAATATCCCTTTTTTGGCCAATTTGGGTCACCTTTGTGAACCTCCTCAGTGACAGAGCAGACAGGGAAAAAAAAGTCCTTGACTTAGGATAAACAGGACTTAGCAAAAACTGAATTATCAACCCCATTCCTATTCTGAAACCACAGCACTGTAACAGCTACTGAGAAGAAATTAACTCTATCCCACCTGAATCCAGGACAATGACCTTTCTGAGCAAAAATTCAGTGTTTCTGCCCGGCCCCAAATATAAGGAAACATAAGTCTTCCTCAAAAATATTAGTTTATACCAAATTAATAACAATTAATAACAAGTCAAATTAAATACCATTACATGCTGATTAGAAGTTACCTCTTTATCTGCAGTAGAATGAACATAAGCATCTCTCTTCTGCTGAATCTTTTCCAGGTAAGACTTTAATGTGATTGACTGCAAATTGGAATTCGCTACCTAAAGCAGAAACAAACTTTAGGAAACTGGATAAGTAAAGTCCCCATTCACAGGAATTTCAGAGGCTCCACTTTCAAACCTTTAGAACCACTGATAAAAACTGGTTAAAATCCCCAGTACTCAGAGGAGAAGCTGAAAACAATCATTCATAAAAGCAGCTGCACCACACAAAAATATTGGTGAATTCAGATGTACATCCTCAATGTGCTGCAAGGCCACAGTGTTCCAGCACAGCTGCAGCAGTATTGAAAATATTTTTTAAGTGGATAGTGACAGAAAACTGTTTTTAAATTAACATAAAAAATATGTAGTATTTGTCCACTATGAATTCAGCCAAAATCTCCTCAAAGGTATAAAATAAAATTATTATATTGAATTTAAGTAAATTTCTGATGTTCCTGTTTGTACCTCTGATTTAATTTGCTGTCGTAGCTTTCTCAAATATTGATGGACCTTCTCCATAAAGGCTCGGCTCAGAGACAGAGAAGCAAACTTTTTTCCAGATTGCTTGAAAAGTTCAGTAGCCTTTAAGAATGTCAGAAACAAAAGACAGGACAAGGAAATTTTTCACTTTTTAAAACTCAAATGATAGAACTTGCCATTCTACTAATTTTTTCCATCACATGACTGCCAAACAGGACAGACTTACAGTTCTAATCTGAAAGCAGGCTGACTGCAAATTGCATCAAATATGTCAATAGAAAACATCATTTGAAATAATATCATTCTGCATACCTGATTCAAGCAGCTCAACTTTATTTGCTCCACATCTTTCTGGATTGAACTTTCAATCAAGTAAATTTGTTTACTTTCTTTCTGAAGACACTCGTTGAAAAACTTTACCTCCTCAGATGCAAAGTCACCACTCTCTGAAAATAATCTGAAAGCAAACATATAAACAATTGGCTGTGAGTCATTTTACTCCAAGACCATTTTAGCTAAATTGCCCTGAAATAACACAAATGTGATGAAAACAACATAATAATTGTGGCTTAACAAGATACATTTCTTTTTCTAAATAGGAAATTAGATGAATAACAAAATAAACTTTACTTTTACTGTTCTGCCTATGCAACAAACACTGATTCCCAGAACTAGGTCACCATTTATAAACAACACTTCCATGAAATCTATGTACCTGCAACTTTTGAGAAAATCCACATTCGAATCCCTTAATTTTCCAAAAGCTTCCTCCAGGTGCTGCTGGTAACTTCTCACAGTAACCCTGATTGATTCCAGCTGGTTGCAGAGCTCTGATTCCAGATTATTGCTGGAAGAAGCTGACCTAACAGCAAATAATAAAAGACATGGAAAACATGTCTGAAGAGGAACACACAGGATGATTCAGCAAGTGCTGGCTGTAAAGACACGAGAAAAACTGAGGACTCCAAAGCAACTCCCCGAGCTGGGATGGTTTGGATGAACCCGTGGAAGATATCAGCAACAGCTGATACTATTGAGCACTTTTCTTCAAAAACAAATAGTCAACTGATATTACTGTGCACATTCAGTAAACTGGTTAAAATCTAAACAGATGAAACATATTTTCTACTTAAAGACTGCCCGCACTTTGAAAGGAGATGAGAATTGCCATGTGTTCACTCCTGATTTTAATTTCATCAGGGAAAGAGAATGAAATTCTTTACATTTTCAAGTTTTATGAAGTAGTCTTCCTTGAAGAGCAGTTACATATAAAACAGGATCAGAATGCAAACCATAAGCATCTCAGACAGCAATCAGGAGTAATTAACTAGGGAGATTCACAGCAACAGCAGTGGCACACTTACTGCTCAGTCACAGGAGCGTGGAGCAAGTCATACTCCAAGTTTTGGACTCGGGAATGAAAGTTTGTGTTGAGGTTCTGTAGCTGGTCTGAAAATCTGAGGAATTCAGCTTTCTCCTTTTCCAGGCTTTCTGCCAGCATTGCACAGTGGTACTCAAGGTGCTCTTTGTGAAGTGACAGCTCCGCTGAGAAGAAAGGAGTTTACAATAAGGACATTATTTCCTCTTTACTGTGAGCTATCACAATGCCCAGTTAATCTGTGATCAGCAACAGCAAAATAAACAAAGCCAGAGCTCATAGTAGCTAAAACATACAAATTAAACACATTCAATTTGGTTTCTTTAATTTTTCTCCTGTGAAAGACATGTATCCTGAACAGCTCCTAATCCATTCAAACCACAAATGCCTCTTGCTTGCTCTAAGCATTCTTTTTCCTTTATTTTTGGTCATTGCTGACATCTCCATTATCTCTCTGTTGCCAGTCTTGTAACAAAACTAAAGGTTATATTTTTTTAATGGAAAAAAACCCTTGGTTTTGAGATGAAAAGAAAAAAAATCAGTTTTGGTCTCTCTTCTAGAATGATAGCTGCATAAATCAAGAGCCAGCCAATCACCTCAAGAAAGCTACCAGAAGAAGCACCTGTCCTCTCTGCAGAAAAAGGGAAATTAAAAAATTATTTGCCTGCTCTCCAAGAGAATTTTTTAGCTTATATGTTAAAGACCAAAAAGCCTGTCTAAAATATTTTTTTCTCACCATTAAAACCTGACACTTCCCATGCAGAAAGAGTTTTCATTAAAGATGCTCTGTAGCTGCTCAGTGATATATCAGAATTAAATCCTCCCTCTCATGTTTTCAGAAGCTTCACCCTGACATTTTGCTGTCTCAACTTGTTAATTTCTTTTTCTGCAACACTTCTAAAATATTTTTGTACACCACAAACTCTTGTTAAATAATTTTAATGTGGATTAGAATTCACAAACATTGATAACAGAATGTTCAACATCTTCTACAATCCAGTTGTTAAGGCACTGCTGTTCATTTTTCCAAACATAACACAGAACAAACCAGGAAGAGCTAAAGAAAAGAAATGTCATTTTAAAAATATGTCAGTAGCATAATATACTGGGAATTCATAGACACTCAACTGATTTCTCTTGTCCTCTATTACTGAGTCAACTACTGCTGAAACAGATTTTGGCCCACTTAGGACCATCTCTAAATGAAGACAATTCGATGCTCAGAATACAAAAAAATGTCAATACCAGCTCGAACATTGTAGATATTTGTCTGTATCTCCTCCTGCTTTTGTTGATGCAACTTAAGATGCAGCAGGAGTATTGAATTCAGCTCCTCTTTCTTGGCAGCTACAAGGCCATAGGAGTTGGACAAGGATTCTGCAAACCATTTCTCCAAGTGTTCAAAAAAGCACAGGCGAATCCTATGATTGAAAAAGAAATATTACAGTGAGGAATAGTAAATAATAAATAAGAATTTATTGAATATATTATTTCTAAGAATTCAACTTCTGGCTATAGGAAGGTACTGTTCAGTACCATTTGCACAGTACTGGTAGTTTTTGAGCTAGCTGCTTAGTATTGAGTACCAAGCATTTTACCTTCATGGCTTCTCAGTAAATTTGGGCAAATTACTTGTCTTTCTGTAATATGTTTTCTCACTAAATAATTTTCTGTAAAATATGAATTTTCTGTAAAGGTAATATTTTTTGTGGTACTTTGACAGCCATGGATGCAAAGCAATGTAAATATTTTCTCATATTTGTATCAATTTAAAAAGTGGAATAACATAATAATTGTACAATCATAATTTTATAATTAAAACTAAGTATATAAATATCTAATTATATACTAGTAATAAGATAACTTTTGCCTCTCTAGTCTAATGTTTCTTCTAAACAGCTGAAATTTGTCCATCACATAAAGAGAAAGAAAGAACAGAAATTGTTCTCAGCTCACCTTTCTTTCAGTTCAACAAACATGGCTTCCGTGAGAAGTACATATTTCAGGTACATAGGAAGTGATTCTTCTTCTTCATATTTTGTAAAATAACTCTCTGTGATACCAGTCTTTCCTGCCTGTTCAAGTCCAAGAACAGTGTAAGTATTTCCACTAGCAGTGGGAAAAACCTCTGTGGCAATTTCAGCACTTTCCCCCTCGCTGCTCTTGGACACTTACTGGGAAATTGTTGGAAATTATCACATTACTTTTAAAGGTATCAGCATAGAATCAACAGTGCACCAGCAAGTGTAATAATCCTAAGGATATTTAGAATAATGTTCTCATTCTCAATCTGGACATTTACACAGTGCTGGCAATATTTATATATTTATATTTATATATTTATTTATATATTTATATGTAAATATATTTATATGCCAACAAGACAGAGGCAGAGTTACCATGTTTTGAAACGGTTTTGTTATGGTAGTAAATTAATAGAAACTGAAAAATTAATACTTAGGTACAAATACTTGGCTTAAAACATTCACCACATGCTGAGAACACTGTGATGAAAGACAGATTAAAAAATTATGCAAAGGGTTTCTACAACAGTAAAAGATCTAAAACAATGGTTGTGAACTGCTTTATACACTCCATCTTCCCATCAAAGGATCTAGACCCCTGTGTGCTTTGTAAGCAAACTAAGCAAAAAAGGATTTTCTACTCATTCTCAGCAAAAAGACTTCCTATTCCTCCTTATTTTGGACAAGACTGCCTTCACCTTCACACTTATTCTCTTGCTCACTTACCTGTGTAATGCTTAGTCCCTGTTCTGCATGCTCGTTTTCTTCACTTTCATGAGGAATACTCTCCTTATCTTCTACTTCCTCTGTTTCTTCAATTTCCTGTGCCAAGATCACCTGTTTCTCTGTTAGCTCTGTTTCTCCAGCTGATTTTTGACAACTGTCCTGATCTTCCAGCACCAGTTGAGAGAGGTGACCATCCTGCTCTGCTCTGGGCTGGGATGTCCTTGCCTCGAGCCCTGGGGGCAGTTTTGGATGTCACAATGTCAGAAAGACATAAAGCTATTAGAGGAATCTCCAAAAGAGGGACATAGAGATAGTGAAGGGTCTGGAGGGGAAACCATTCAAGGAGTGGCTGGGGGCATTTGGTTCAGCTGGAGGAGACTGAGCTCACACCTCACTGGCAGCTGCAGCTCCTCCCGAAGGCAGCAGAGGGGCAGCTCTGATCTCTGACCAGGGACAGGACCCAAGGGAATGCCTGGAGCTGTGCCAGGGGAGGATTAGACTGGATATTAGGAAAAGGTTCTTCCCCAGAGGGTGCTGGGCACTGCCCAGGCTCCCCAGGAATGGGCACAGCCTCAAGGCTGCCAGAGCTCCAGGAGGGTTTGGACAACACTCGCAGGGATGCACAGGGTGGGATGGTTGGGGTGTCTGGGCAGGGCCAAGAGTTGGACTTTCACAATCCCTATGGGTCCCTTCCAACTCTGGATACTCTGTGATTTTTCTCTCCTTGCACAATGCTCTCAGCTTGCTGCTCCACCGTATGTTCACCTTCTGAAGTCCCAACTACTTACTTACAGTTAAAGCAGAGTTCTTCTGGTTGCAATCCAAAGAAATACAGATTGAAAAACAACCAAGCAGAAATACCTGTTTGGACTGTTGATATATTATCTTGATCTTGAACTGTGGAGTCTGTTGTGCCTTGCAAGTTCTAAAAGCAAAATAACAGCAAAAAACACCCACCAAACCATTTTAAAATATGGATTTGCTTTCTTCTAAGAAATCCATATCCCTTCTCAAAATGTATCTATTTCAGTAAGATATGATAGTTTTGAATAGATCACTATCTATCTAAAGAATCTGTATCACTCAAATCAATTACTGTAAGTGTGTTACCTTGTAGTTTTCTGTTCCAAAGGCAAATGAATTTGCTAAAATTCTGTTTGTAACACAGAGTTAAAAGTGTGGGACTGAGAAATGTTTCGGTTTCCCTCTGCTATCTCTACCAAAAGCACTATATTCAATGGCTGAAACAGCACTTTATATAATCTGAATTTTAAAGGTAATGTAAATTTTCTCTAAAGTGAAAAAGTAATACAGCAGTAAGGTTTTAAACCAGAAGAAATTTTCTTTTTACCTGTTTGATGATTTCCTTCACACTAAAATGCTGGCTGATGGATATACTGTAAGAAATCAACTCCCACAAAATAGCTTTTGGATAAGCCATTACTTCATTCATTACAATCTGCTTGAATGTCTCATTCCTGTCAAATTTAAGGTCACTGTTTAAGAGACTCAAGTATGTATAGAAATAAAATTAAGTGTGACTACAGTGCCTTTAAATCTAAATCTATCTTTTTTTGATCAATCTCATAAAACCTTTAGGCTAAATGTTGCCATTGATCTGTTTATAGTGAATACAATCACATCCTGCCTTGTTAGAGATTAGTTCATTACAAATAAATAAATGCACAAAAGTTAAGAAATATTTACAATAAAGCTTTTACATCCTTCCTTTTGGATGGGAAACCATTCAAACACTGCTTACATAAGAGAGGTCAAATTACTGTCTTCCATGTTAGTTCTGCACTGTGCTCAGATGTGACTGAGCCTTTCTGGTTTATTTTCATTTTACTTGAAAATAAAAACTAACAGTTCAAGCTGAGTCTAGATTCAAGAAGAATCAACATTCACACTTGTTTTCATTTATATTTACATTTGCTTTGTCTCCTAAACAAAGATAATTATGGGGACTCTATGTATGTGTTCAGATAGGTTACATGGTGTTTTCACTTGGTCTGTTACCTCTGGCTTTTTAAAAATTGTTTGAATGATTATTAAGAGTATCAAACCCCCAGCTCTAACCACAATCTCACTGTGAGGTGTGTGAAGGTATGTGAATCTGCCCCTCATGTCCATTTTGCTCTTCTAATGTGCCTCTGATCCAACAGGCAGAAAAGACCTCCTGGGAGTGGGAACAGAGCTGCTTCCTTTTTCACACCTGCTGCTAAGGTCTTTAGCAAGGAGAACGCTATCTAAAAACCAATTTTTATATGGTTTTTAAGGCTGCAAATGCCTAATCACAAGAAGGATAACAGAGAGCTTACCAAAATAAATACTTTGGCTACTTAAAGATCTTAGTCCTTGCAACTTTGAATGAGATCAAGTCTGTGAGTGCAGATGTGATGGTGCAAACCAACTTCTGATTGTTGTGATTCAAGAATCTGAACCACTACTTTTACCTTCTGAATAAGGCATGGATGTGATGGTACGCACAGTAATACTGATGGGCTATGGTTTTTAAAGATAACCATCTGTCTTTGTCCCATTCCTAAACTGTGGGTATATTTGCCTTAGCCTTGCTCAATAGGTACATTATTTTATATTCTTACATGAAATAAAAGTCTTTTTCCATACCTTCACAAAACAGCATAAACAAGGCCTAAGTAGTACCATCCATGTTAAAATATGCTTTACTTTTTAAATTTACAATACCAAATTCTTACCTAGTTCTAATTTGATCTAAAGAAGAAAGGGCATTCTTCAAATATTCCTCCAGCTGTTCTTCACAGCTGGCCATTTTCATTTTTTCCAAAATTGTATCCAGATTATCTTTCCGAACCTGAGGCCACATTAAAAAGCTAGTAAAAATAATTTAGTATATACTAAAATCTCCATAATCAAATTACTTGAATCCTAAATAGTTATGTACATATATTCTACATGAAGACCTTAGCAAAACTCATCACCTATGAAGATCTTCCCAGATAATGAACACCTCTGACACTGCTACCCCAAACTGACTGTTTTAACTATGAGAACTTGGCATCCAACCAGACTCCATACCTGCACAAGATCTCATAATAGCAACTTGCAGCCACTTTATACAGAAAGCAGCAGTGACCTTTATCACTTTTGCCATATCAAGAATAAGACAGGACTGTCCATTCAGTGTGAATCAAGCAAAAATGCACCTGACAGAATGAAACTGAAAAGTAGACATTCCAATATAAAAGTCAGATACTATGTTTTTCATTTTATAGCAGCTATTTTGAATTCCCGAGGGTTCTTTGTATTAAGAAGTCTTTCTTTACATCATGCCACATCCTTGTTTTTATGTTTATACCTGTAATATGTTATCCTGTTCCAATCTGTATTCATCTACTTTCTTCTGAAGTACATCTTCCTGCTGGGACAGTTGGAGTAGATGAACATCCCAGATATCCATGGCCTCCTGAACACAGCTGTACAAGCCTTGACAATGCTGCTCATGCCATTTAGGCATCTCCTTAAAATCACGCTAAAGAAAAACATTCAAGTGAACAAGTTATTTTTAAACTGCTGGAAGGTGAAATGAATGAGTAACAGGATATGTAACGTGATAAAAGGAATTACATGACTGGTGTTCAACACTGTGTCTTCTATGTGGAGAGTAAAAAAAAAAATCGAAGTAAACTGGGTAAGAATGTGGATTTTTATTCTTTAAGCCAAGAGTATCAAAACTTTTGTTTATTCTGGCATTGTAAAGCACTGAATCACATTCTACAACTTATCTCTTTAGGAACAACTCCCCAGTCATTTTTATGCATAGAATCACAAAATATCAGACTGGAAGACATTTGGGAGATTATTTATATCCATTCCTCTGCCTTTTGGCAGATTGGGCCATACTTCATTCATCTCTATCATAGGTATTTCAGATATAAATTGTAATAAAAATAAAATACATCACAAATAATGAACACAGTAATTATGAACACTTCCATGTGAAACTCTTCCACACCAAACTTTGTTTCTTTGCAGTGTTTAGCCACACTATGGACCTGTTTCTAATGTGACATCAATAGCCTAGGATGCAGAAGGCATTGCAGGGAGCACAGAAGAACAGACTAATCCCAAGGAGTGATAAAAATAAATGTAATCAACGTACATCCATGTGCTCCAGTTCTTCTTCAAACCTGTGTTTTAGTTTCTCAGTCATCTGAAGCATGTTGGAATGCAAAACTTCAACATCATCTACTGTGCAAATGTTCTTATCCAACAGGGTCATCTAAATGAAAAGAATAGCAAATTATTGACATGCATGACTTTCAGAGAGCATGGCTAAACTTAGTGTTTCTTTTCTTGTGATGGACACAGAAAGACTCAGCCTCCTAGATCCCACATTCTGTTAGTAAATACTACAATTCAGCTGGATATAGGGAGAAATTGAGGCAGAGAGGTGGAATTTCTTTGCCAAGATGAGACAGATTTAGCACAAAGGCTGAGGGTCCTTGCACATAAATGCAGGGCAGCACCCCCTTCATTACTTTTACACATTTCAAGTACAAATACCAAATACTACTGTGAAACCAAATGGATGGTTACTCTTTGAACAGAGTAAGTCAGAGGTCAAAAACTAGTTCCACTTGTTATCTCAATGTTTGGTGGATCCTCAAACACATTTTACTGTAATGACACACTGTACCATGGCTACCACACCCAAAGCTGGGACACTCACCTTGCAGGTCTGCGCTTTTTCCTGACATTTTTCCTGGACCAGCTCATACTGGACCCGCATTTTCTCCACACACTCTGCATTATGGCTGTCTGAATGATATGGAGCAGACCACAGTCAAAATTCTCTATGTCACAGCGCAGTGTGAAAAGGAAACATGACAGAGGCCCTTGTGCTGTATCTCAGCACAGGGAACAGATCTCAGCAGTGTCTGCACACCTGTATGACACTAACAACCAATCAAATAAGATGTTTTAATACACATTAGTGTATTTGCTGGGACCCTTGTGGCAGGAAGGAATGATGAATCTGACTCCATCTTCTCAGAAGGCTAATTTATGATTTTATGATACCATATTATATTCAAGAGTGCTATACTAAAGTATACTAAAGAATACAGAAAGGATACAGACAGAAGGCTAACAAGATAATAATGAAAACTCGTGATTCTTTCTAGAGTCTCAACACAGCTTGGCCCTGATTGGCCAATGAGTGAAACAACTCACAGCAGAATCCAATGAAACAATCACCTGTGGGTAAACAATCTCCAAACACATTCCACATGTGAGCACAACACAGGAGAAGCAAATGAGATAAGAATTAGTTTTCCTTTTTCTCTGAGGCTTCTCAGCTTCCCAGGAGAAAAATCCTCAGCAAAGGGATTTTTTAGAAAATGTGAATGTGCCACACAGCTGTTTATAGGCACACTACAGTACATGGAGAAAGGAAGTACCTCCTACTTCTTTCCCCTTTTCTTCTCCAAGAGTTAAAAAGGAGTATTTTTGTATGATTGAGAACTGATCCATGTCAATATTAACCTTTTATTTCCCCAGATTAATTCTAAGCAAGCCAGTTCCTGCTAGATGTCACCCTGTACAAGTGTTTGTACCAGCCAAAGGAAAGTGATGTCACAGGCAGCTTCTTTGGGCCTTACTGCCAGCTCAAAGCAGCTGAGAAGGTATATGGGAACACATGGAACAAAGAATAGAGCAAACATGCACTTTCAAAGCAACTGCCTGCCTCATTGCCCAGGAAAAAAGAAAGTATTGCTTGGAATCCAGACTGTTTTTATGATTTCCCAACTTACCTATACTTTTGTTTAAATTCTCCAGAGTTCTGTACCATTCATTTATGTCAGATTTTGTATGTGTTGGAGGCAACAAGGCGCTATCAAAGTAGGAAACAAGAGTCAAGCATCTTAAAATACAAACCAGTCATTTGGTTAATATAAACTATTATATAAAAACATATATATATATATAAATATAATATATATATATAATAGTTATATATTATAGATAAACATATAAACATAGAAATATATAGTTTTATATGTTTATATAAATATAAACACATAAAACTATTATAAAATATGAAATTACGAATCAGAGTATCCATACTACTGTGCTTTATTTTATTTACAGCCATCTTGGCAATGAAAATCAACCAAAGAGATTGGTGTTGTTCTGTTTACTACCCAACAAGGAACTAACAGTAATCTACCTTGTCCCTACATCCACTGCAAAAAAACTCCCTGTAAAAATTATAATGCATTGCCCAAAAATGCTTCTTCTTCAGGATGAATATGCAAACATAGCAGTGTTAGATTTCTATCCATACTCCTCTCTTAATTTATTACACTAATTAAATCCCATGGAGTAAAAAACCACCAACTTCTAGCTCTCCACCCATCTTTGTCTGCCCATTTCTACCACGTTTCAAATGTCAGTAAGATTTACTTTTGCATTCCTGCATTTTTAGCCCTCGATCACCACCTATTTAGTGCAGCTGGCATAGTGAAAATCAAGAATGCATTTTTTCCATTAAAAATAGCTGTAGAAAAATAGGTTTAGACCCTGTCTCGCTGCTGAATTTAACAATCACACACTGACAGAAAGCAAAGTGCATTTTGTAGCCAAGGCCCTCATTAATCCAGAAATAACTGTTTTCCTTTATGCTATATCCTCTTTTGCCATACCTAATGTGCTGCAAAACCCTCAGTCTCTGTTCACTAAGTACAAGCTGCTCCTTTATCATATTTTCCATTTCCATTTTCACAGCTGGGGGATTCTGTATTTCTTCACTTGCCATAAATTCTCTGCAGGATGGAATAAAGATATGTATAATGGATACATGATATCATATATGATATGTATAAAGAAAAAATAACTTTTTTAAACTTGTTGTTTTATAGAAACCACGAGTGAACACTAGTCACTTTGTGTTATTCATTGTCTAAAATAAGATGGCAAAATTTCTGACCTGAAACTCTGAACTACACAGTTCTTTTGGATGAGCTTCCAGTCCTTGACTCTCTCTTGCCATTTCAGTTGATGCATTTTTTCTTTCTCAAGCTCTGATTTCATTAGATTAAAGAGCAGCTTGGCAGTTGCCCTCTCATTATCCAGCAGTGCTCTGTTCATATTCTGTGTATTAAAAAACAAAACCAGGAGTAGAAGCAGCACACAACATGCAAAACCAAAAAAAAATTGTGTTTTCTACACAAAATGAGGGAAAAAAGAATACAAATGATAATGAATACCATGCAAAGTAGAAATCTCTCTATATTGCAGTGATTGATAGGCAGAAAGAATTGATTTCAGCTGGAAAAAAGAAAGACATTCTAGGAATATTCAGATTGCTATTCTGCCCCAGATAAAACATTTACCATGGCCTTATCATTAATAAGCCTGTGAACATCAGCTGCCAAGAAGAAGGCAATTTCCTCCAGTTTCACAGTATACTTGGTCAGTACATCTGCTATCTGTGCAATAAAAGAATAAGGAAAAGCAACAACAAAAAAAGTTAACTCAAATATCAGTTTCCCAAGTTAAAAAACTACATGAACAATTTTTCCATTAAAATAAATTCCATTAGATTCATTATTGCTTCATTAATTAAATCTATTAAAGTGTATTAAAATTAATTGGATGACACACAGGTTGAGAAGTAAATTTTAAAATATTAATCTTAGTTACCTTGAAGACTGATTTTTTTAGTAATTCATAAAAATGGTAACTAAGACATTCCACTTTGCTACTACTCAGCTGATTCTATCCAAACATTTCCTATGATGTCCAATGGCTTTTACAGGTTAGGCTGAAGACTACAAAACTGCAACACGTTTGCTACTGACACCCAGCCAACCCAATCTAAAATCAAGCTACGTCATGTCTATGCTCCTTCTCAACTGCAGAACAGCTATGTCCCCCCAAAAATAACCCACCAAATGAAAGTTTGCCCTACACAACTCTCCAGGGAAATAAAAGCAGCTCACTTATTCCCTGCACCTTTAGTACAGGTAATTGTGAAAGAAACACCTTCAAACTAGGAAAAAAGTAGCTTCTTCTGATTATGTCGGTGTCAAATGAGTGAATAGTTTATTGGTGAAAAGAAAGCAATCACCACACAACAGAACTACTGGCAGACCTCTGACTCCTGTGGAAACCAGCTACTCTTTGCTCTGCACTCAGCATTATATCAGCAAATAACAATCTTATGCTTGAGTAACAGTTATTAAGACTGCAGCTCACCTTCATGGCTCGACTCCTTTCAATCTCCTTTAGGGATTCATCCACTGCCCTAATCCACCTCTTTCTACTTGAGGATTCCTCATGGATCATATTCCAGAGTTCTTCCAAACCCTGCAATAAAAAATCTATCTCAATTTCATTAGAAAGTGAATATATACATAAAAAAAATATTAAAAGTAAAATCCCAAAAATTTAGGACTCCAGTGAGCCATAAGAAGATGTTACACAGAGCATATACAAGTAACTGAAGTTGAGCCAATGCTCTGAGCTGCCTTACTTCAAATGAGAAACCTTCCAAATCCATGTCAGATGCAATCTTTTCAAACAGAAGTTTACTCTTTTCATCTGATTTCATCACTTCAAGCTGAAGGAATTCTTGAAGTTTCAAAACAGAGGCTTCCATCTCCTAAAATGGCAGGTCAGTGTGAACATTTGAATACTGGGCCCTGACTTTAGAAGAGCACTCAAGACTGGATTAGAAACTCCTGCCATACCCTGCCAATGCAGTCCAGCTCCTGCTGCATTTCAGTCACTGCTCCATGGTGACGCTCCTGCCGCCGTCCTGCCAGGTACCTCCATGCACTGCTGCCTGCTTCCTCAGGAACTGCCAGGGAAGGAATGAGAATTCTATAGCCTGGAACTGCTGCTGCAGAACATGGGACGCATGAAAAATAAATCCCTACATCTACACTGCCACTGCTGTAGTTAGTGCAGCTTTCACAGTGTGCAACATCTTTCCACGGGAAGTGCAATCTTAGCAAATGGAGGTTAAAAAATACTAAGGTGTATTTTAAAATTTTCCTTTATTAACTTCTGATTTTCAGAAGGATAATAGCATGGAATTATCAACTA
The DNA here is from genome assembly GCA_019023105.1 of Diglossa brunneiventris. Lineage (NCBI taxonomy): Eukaryota > Metazoa > Chordata > Aves > Passeriformes > Thraupidae > Diglossa > Diglossa brunneiventris. The sequence continues at coordinate 26,358,426 of CM032361.1, read as the reverse complement.
AGCTCAGGTATGATGTAAAAAATTTGCAACATTTCAGGAATGAGATCTGATTACATCAAAACTGGAATTTATCATCTAAACATAGCCTGTGATTGATTGACAATTTCACAACTGTTTTTTTTTTCTATTAGAAGACCCTTAATCTTCAAAATTACCTACAAATCATCAAAAGTGTGTCAGACCATTTTGGGCTTGATTTTTGTTGCCCTGCAGGAGAAAGACTGCCAAAGTGGATACAACCAAACTGTGTATTCTACTTCCCTCTACCTCATTTTGTGTTGAGCTGTTAATGATGGGTGGTTTTCAGTGCACACCTGACCCTCAGGATTCAAGCTGGGTATTAGAATGAGACAGACAAACCCTGCAAGGTGAGGTGGTGTTCTTTATCCTTAAAATGACTCAGCTGGGAAAGCAGCAGCATCATCCATCCAGTGAGAGTTATCTGTGCTAATGGGATATGATGAACTGATTATGCACTGACAGCAGAATGGGAGCTGAAACTACCATCACAGACTCCAAAAAAAAAATTATACACAATTCCATTTTGACTGCATCATTCCATTGTGAACCTCCCTGCACTGGGGAATGTACCCCACTGTATATAATTTAGGCAGTGTGGGGACTTGGGACACCAGCACCACTGGACATCCAGAGGAAGACCTCAACTTCCACAAGACCACCTCTTCTGACAGCACTGCAATCACTGCAACCCTGACCAACAGGCTGTACTCTGACTTTGTGGTTTTCTGACTTTGTGGTTTTTAACCAGTTTTTCTGTATCATTGCATTTGCTGTAATCTTTCTATTAAATTGTAACTCCAATTTGAAATCTCTCACAAGGTATTTGTGTGGGGTTTATTTCTCCTGCTGGTTTACTTTCAAACCAGCACAACTTTGTACTTTTTTCAGCTAAACCTGTTATATGTTCCACATCTCCTGTGAATGCAAATTAAAATTAAGCATTAAGGGAAACCAATTTTACCAACTACATCAGGCAGGCCTCTGACTTTCTCAGCTGAACTTGCATCTATCTTTCCCCATGCCCCTGGAAAATTTGTAGATTGTCTGAAACAGAAAGAGAAAAAAGCTTCAATTTGTATTACAAATGCACCAGAAGAGGGACTAACATAATAGTATAATACACTTTAATTGGCAAAATGTAACATTAAAGTGAACATAAGCATCATTCTAATTTTAAAGAATATAATTCAAAGAATCAAAGTTGCTTCTTCTGAGACAAGCTGCAGTCTGGGTAGATCTCAACTTCAAATCTATTAGGATGGCATTAGAGGAATACATGCTAGATTTAGAACTTGTAAACTACAGAGACTTACAGAATAGCTCTAAAAGGCAAAAAATCGATGAACTCTTTAAGGAGACACTAGCAAGAAATGTGGAAATAGCCTTAATCTGCCCAGTGCTTTTCCCAACAGCTTGGGCACTGTGTTTCTCCTTGGGGTCAGTGAGAATCCCTGTATCATTATTCAGCAGCTGGCTTAGGGTAAAAAAGGATGGATGCATTAACTTCATTCTTGTTCATTACATTATCTTACTGCATCATCATGTAAGCCATTACTTGGAAATACAGCCTAAAAAATGTGTGTTAGACTGGGTGTATATCTAGATTGCTATGAGCAAAGACAATTTCTTTTTAAAAGGAAAGCCATACAATATGCCTGCCATTGCAAATATTAGTCTGTTAGCCTGCACTTCAATGGGCAGCAAGTTCATTATACTGAATTTACATCTGGCAAGGAGACAGTCTATTACATGTTATTAGTGCTATGACCAAGAATTCAGGAGTTTCTAATTCCCAGTGAAGATCTGTCAATTTCATACCTTTAGTTATGAACATATAATTGGGATTTTATGCTTCTGTTCCCTACCTGTCTGACTGTGGTGTTTTTGTGAAGTCACTGACGGGTGTTTTTCCAACACATTTCTGCTGATTACTCAGTGATGGCATGGCATCAGCAAACATTTCTGAATGCTTATTTAAAGGAAGCATTTTACTCTTCTTAGAGCTCCTTGTCTTCTTTCCTTCATCCAAAAGGTGGGCTAAGTGCACCTTCAAAGAACCATAATCTTAACAATTAGAATTTCTTCAAACCTACAGAATGGAGAACAGGGGCAAAATAATACAAAATAGTAGGGGAAAGACAGCAGAAGAGAAAGGTAAAATAATAAACCCCACATGCCACATACATAACCATTTTCATCTAAGGCTATTTTCAAAACGAGAGAAAAAAAAAGGATAATCTTTTCCTCTGAGGAAAAGCGGAGTAACTGGATGGTGTTGGCTTGCTTACAGTTACCAGAAAAGTTAACAGCAGAGTGAGAAATGCCTGGATCTGGCTAACTATGCCTCTAAATGTTTTACTGCTGAGTTACGATTCTGACTTCAGTTAATATAACCTGATATACAACAAAGAGATGGGAACACATGTAGATGCATTGGAGAGCATATGCTGGAGATAACACATTCCTTTTTTACTAAAACAAACCAAAACCAGAAATGTTGAAATTGACCTGGGATCACTTCAACAGCCAGGAAACTGACTAACACAACAAACTCCTTTGGCTTTTGCCAAATCCTTTGCTTTTTTTTACCTTGGCCTTGAAGATCTGTTTACAGCCTTCCTCTCTGTGAACATGTCACTCCCGTCCTGGTGAGAACTCGTGGCGCATCGCAGCTGACTGGCCGGGCCTGCTTCCAGAAGAACTGGCAACTACAAGCTGGGAGCCAAAAGGAGATGCAACACTTCACTTGGAAAAGGGCCTTCCTTCTTCCTTGAATCACAGAATGGTTTGGGATGGAAGGGACCTTAAAGATCATCTTAGGTCATCTTCAAACGTCCTGCCATGGCAGGGACAACTTGCACAAGCCCAGGTTGCTCCAAGCCCTGTCCAGCCTGGCCTTGGACACTTCCGGGATCCAGGGGCAGCCACAGCTTCTCTGGGCAGCTTGTGCCAGAGCCTCAGCACCCACACAGGGAAGAATTCCTTCCCAATATCCCATCTAACCCTGCCCTCCGGTATTTGAAGCCATTCCCCCTTGTCCTGCCACTTCCAGACCCTTTTCCAAAGTCCCTCTCCAGCTCTCCTGGATCCCCTTTAAGCACTGCAAGGGGCTCTAAGGTCTTCCTGAAGCCTTCTCTTCTGCAGACTGGACCCCCCCAGCTCTCCCTGCCTGTCCTAGAGCAGAGGAGCTCCAGCCTTCAAGGCAGCTCCGGGAGACTCCAAACGGTGAAACTCCACGCCTGCCGCTCACCTTCCAGCCCCTGCGGGTGTCGCTCCCGGTGTCGCTCGGGGTCGCTCCCGGCTCTCCGCCCGTCCCCCACGGGGCCCTCAGGCGGAACCGCGCGTGCCGTTGTCAGACCAACGGGGCGGGGGGGGAGCGGGGCCGGCACAGCCTCATCCCACGGTGCCCCCCGGTGGCCGCTGCCGGCAGCACCCGGCCGCCTTCGCCTCATCCCGGCCGCCTTCGCCTCATCCCGGCCGCCTTCACCTCATCCCGGCCGCCTTCGCCTCATCCCGGCTGCCTTCGCCTCATCCCGGCCGCCTTCGCCTCATCCCGGCTGCCTTCGCCTCATCCCGGCCGCCTTCGCCTCATCCCGGCCGCCTTCGCCTCATCCCGGCCGCCTTCGCCTCATCCTGGCCGTCTCTCGCTTCATCCCGGCTGCCTTCACCTCATCCCGGCCGCCTTCGCCTCATCCCGGCCGCCTTCGCCTCATCCTGGCCGTCTCTCGCTTCATCCCGGCTGCCTTCACCTCATCCCGGCCGCCTTCGCCTCATCCCGGCTGCCTTCGCCTCATCCCGGCCGCCTTCGCCTCATCCCGGCCGCCTTCGCTCATCCCGGCCGCCTTCGCCTCATCCTGGCCGTCTCTCGCTTCATCCCGGCCGTCTCTCGCTTCGTCCCGGCCGTCCCTCACCTTAACCCAGCCGTCTCTCCTCATCCCGGCTGCCTTCACCTTATCCCGGCCTGTTGAGTCTCCAGGCCAGGAAATAGATATAAAATGACAAGAGATGTAAACAATTTACTTTTGAGAGCAGTCTTTTAACTCTTTGTCCTTCTTTCCCAGCTTTGTAAATGTTCATTAAATACCTCATAAAATGTTATCATGGTATAGCTACTTCTGTAAGAAATTAGATAATCCTGATGGTTTACAAGACACTTGATTTGGCCCAGGTAAATGCTGCTCACAATCATTTGTCAACTTAACTCTCACTACAAACAGCTTTTGTGCTGGTGATTTTTGAGTGCTTGGGTTTTGGGTTTTTGGAAAGGACTTTGTTAATTGCACAAAACAGATGTATATCAATTTATTCTTTCTCTCTATGAGTTTTCTGTTTTTAATTAAATTTTCTCAGTAAAAGGCATGAATAGAAAGTATTATAATAGAACTTTGTAAGCTTTCTTCTTCATGAAAATTTCAGTTACTGAATTTTTAAGAAAAGAAGCATACATTGTCTACTTTGTCATATTGCTAAACTCTGTAAGCAAAACATAATATGTAATTGAAGTTGCATCTTCTTATCTGGAATGACTAGTAAAGGTATTTAATTTGTTAATAATGTACCAAACCAATATACTACTGAAACTAGTATCAAGGGAAAGAAAACATTTATTTTAAAAATTACCACAGTTTTACTGTTTTCTTAAGTGTTAGCAAAAAGGACTTTTTTACATTTTCTTCTTTTCTTTTAGTTTGTGAACAAATTTGAAAAAGAGAACTGTGTCTCAGCAGTTTTTCAATAGCTTTAAGGAGGAACCCTGGGCAACCTGTGCCAGTGTTCACCTTCACAATAACAAGTGTTTCCTGGAGATCAGAGGGAACCTCCTGTATTTCAGTTGGTGAGCACTCTCTGGTGGTGTCACTGGGCCCACTGCAAAGAGCCTGGCTCCATCTGCTTTGATCCCTCCCTTCAGGTATTTATAGATATGGATAAGATCACCCTAAGCCTTCTCCTCTCCAGGCTCAATAGTTTCATCTTCCTCCATGGAGGAGTTGCTCCAGTCCCTCCATCATCATCTTCACAGCCCTTCACTGGATTCTTCTGAGCTGAGGAGCCCCAAACTGGAGCCAGCCCTGGAGGTGCTCACCAGTGCTGAGCAGAGGAGAAGGATCCCTTCCCTTGGCCTGCTGGCTGCACTGAGTGCAGCTCAGGATCCCAGAAGAGTGCATATTTTGGCTTGTGTTGACCTTGGTGCTCTCCAGGACCTCCAAAGCCTTTCCTGACAAAAGCTTTCCAGCCCAGCTAGGTGGCCCCCAGGATGCTCTGGTGCCTGCCTGGTAGGGTTCCTCTCCAGAAACAGGAGAGGCTTCCCCTTCTTGGACTTGTGATGCTCCTGTCAGCCCATTTCTCAGGCAATATTATCCTTCATCACTTCCTTTCAGTATTATCCAATTTTCATTACTGATGTTGAGTTATTCTGAGTAAGAGAACCACACAGGACTGTAGGAGAAGAATTTTTGTGGCAGTAACTGTGTGCAAGAGTTTCCATTTTTCTTTATGTGTGGTGGTGTTCACAGGGGTCCCAGGACAAGGGAAGAGATGAGAATCTTGAATCCATGTTTCAGAAGGCTGATTGAATGGAATGAATGATAATAAAATCTTGTGACTGACCAGAGAGTCTGAGCCAGCTGACTGTGATTGGCCATTAATTAGAAACAACTACATGAGACCAATCAAAGATGCGCCTGTTGCATTCCACAGCAGCAGATAATTATTGTTTTTCTTTTCCTCTGAGGCTTCTCAGGAGAAAAAAATCCTAGCAAAAGGATTTTTCATAAAATATGTCCGTGACAATGATGTGTGCAAGAGTTTCCATTTGTCTTTCTCAAGAAATGTATAACGAAGTTGTAATACTCAGCTGGCCAGAGGAGATGCTGCTTTCATGGCCCAAGCCACCCAGAGTGGGTGTGTGGAGGGCGTGGGCCACCCCTAAGGCTGGCTCAAGAGTCTGTAAGTGACATGGGGAGATCAGCACTGAAAGTCAGGCTGGATGCCCTGGTTCATGGGCAGAAGGTAAAAACCCCATATGTACAATACTAGTTTGGTCAGGGGGAGTCCAAAGAGCTGTAATACCTGTTGAAAGAAAACTTCCATTATGAAAAGGGAAGACATTTCACTTCATTTCTTGAATTTCCATCTTATTTAAAGCAAAAAAAGAAAAAAAGTTTAAAGATAAGCAAGTATGAATCTCATAGAACTGATTAGCATCTATGTTTCCTAATTCAATTTTTAAACTTGTGTGTTAAGCAACTGAATTAAAACATGTTGCTGTAATTGTGGGTTGAGGCATGTATTATCTCCATTAATAGTCTTTATTATTTATGAGATATAGGCAATATTCAAATCTTTGCATAAAACTTCTTGGCTAATGCAATCTAAATACCTAAATATAATTAGTGGAACAGTTTGTTAGCATAATCATTGCCATGGGCTGTAATTAACATAAATTTTAATTTCATGACCTTGTAGAAGAGATTATAATTGCACAAACCATCATTGTGCTGAGAATGTTTTCCTCTTGAATGTTGTTTCTTGATGACAATCACCAAAATGTTTTGAAATTATTACTATTATTGTAGTACTCATCTGCATTCAGAGAATCAGAGAATGGTTTGGGTTGGAAGGGGATCTTGTAAATCATCTGGTTCTTACCTCCCTGCCATGGGCAGCAACACATTCCTCTACACCAGTTTGCTCCAAGCCCTGTCCAGTCTGGCCTTGAACACTTCCAGGGATGGGGCAGCCATCTCCAGCAAAGCCATCTACAGAAAACCTGTGCCAGGGCCTCACCACCCTCACATGGAAGAATTTCTTCCCATCTAACCCTGCCCTCTGGTTAGGGGAAGACATTCCCCTTTGTCTTGACACCCCAGAGTCTTGGAAATAGTCATTCTCCATCTTTCCGATATGCTTCCTTCAGAAACTGGAAGGCCACCATTAGGTCACCCCAAATATGCCCTGGCTACTAATTTACCAGAGCCTTGCTTGCTGCAATTCTAATTTGTTAACTCATACGTCTTACAAGCTAGTGAATCTTCAAAGGGAACAAATTCTTTGGTTGGGAATGGTGGAATTGTAGGTCACACATATAAAATTCTGTCAGATTTGGGCTCATCTCTCAAGGACCAACGATCCACTGCTATCTTGGTGAAGAGAATTCTACACCCAAATGGATTTTTTTCAGGCTGTGAACTGCACACCATGCAGTGGGGTCCATCCTGCACCACACAAACCTGCCAAGGCAGGATTGACAGCTGGGCTGAGCAGCACCACTGGCTGCCACGACCTCAGCAAACAGTATTGGCTAATCAAAGGATCAAAGTCCTAATCAGTATTGGCTGTGTGGGAGCTCTGCCAAGGAAAACATTCCATGGAGTTGTCACATCAATGTGATGAACACTTTAGCAGAAGGAGGATCCTCATTCCATTGCTATGGATCCCTTAGCTGGAGAAAGGAATAACAAATCTATTGGCTACTGAGGAAAATATAGCAAATGGAACTACCACTGCCATGTAAGCATTTCACAATAAGTGGCTCAGTATCACAGACTGCTGCTCAGAAGTGCCCAGCCTGAGATTAGTTGCTGGCTACAGAAGGAGGTGTTTGCATGTTAGTAAATACTACCTGCTGTTGTCTCTGTAAACCAAGATCAATGCATTGAGACCAATCTTCATTTCTGGAGAAGACTAAAGCCCTCACCTGGTGTGATAACCAAAATTAATTAGTGTAAAATAGCTGGTTTGTGGTCATGGTGTAGCTTTTGTTTCCCAGGTCTCAGGGCTGTACTTATTCTCTTAAAAAAATGGCTTTAAATAGGTGCCAGCTCTGTTCAGCTCCATTATTCTTGAGGGCAGATTCCAGGGCATCCTATCCACTAATTTCTTAAGAAACTGAAAATTTGTTCTCCTAAAATTTAGGGTCTTAATCACAGTCAGACTCTTAAGTGCTCCTGCATATAAAAGTCAATATATGTTTACAAAAATGTTTACAAAAGCCAGTGTGAATTAACATGGGGAAAGAAATTTTAAAAGCAGCTCTCATGCCAAGGATCAAAGCCCAACACTCAGAATTCCCAGCTGGCACTCACTCCCAAGTGCTGCAGCAATACTGAGTGCCAAGGCACAGTATTTTTTTTCCATTCCTTTTCCATTGCAGCCCTTGCAGTGCCCTGCAAAGGCAAGGGCTGCTCACTGCTGCTCTTCTTCCCCAGCCACGGATTTCAGCCCAGACTTCACTGGCTCTCATCTTGGGCATTCTCAGCACTGCACTGCAAATGTACTGCCAGCAGGAGATGGTTCTTTGCTACACTGCATCAGCAGCAGTGCAGATTATTCCATTCCTGACAGTTCAGCAGAGTATAACTTACAGGAAGAGTGAGTCACCTGTAGCCAAAATTAGGTTCTGTTCCTAATTATTTCACAGAAATTTTGGGGGATTTGAACACTCCCTCTAACACCTGCTCTGTTTATATGGCTGTAAGATGGAATTGGTTTTAAAAATTCCTAACAAGCGTGCTACAAGGCAATAATTATTAACATAATTATTAAATACATTTTCTATTTAAATAAAATTATTAAAATAATTATTCTGCGTGGAGTACTTTTATTCTCCAAAGGAGCGGTGCTATCCATGGTAAGTGGCAGATCAGAGATTTTCCCGTCGTTCCGTGCCAGGACAGGAGATGCCAGGAGCGGGCAGCACCCGCTGCGTGCCGGCAGCCACCGCCCGGGGTCCCCCTTGGAGCGCAGAGCGCTCCGAGCGCCTCCAGCCCTGCTGCTCCTCAAGGGAATGGATTCCCCGGGAGCCCGAGGGATGCATGGATGGATGGATGGATGGATGGATGGATGGATGGATGGATGGGTGGATGGATGGATGGATGGACGGACGGACGGACGGACGGACGGATGCTGGCAGTTCACACCTGAGGGGGCACCGGCTGCCAGAACGGCAGGTGAGTGATCCCAGCACGGGAGAAGGAACAGCGAGCTCCAGCTGAAAGGTCTGTGCTGGAAGTTATTCCATGGCAGTTCCTCAGCTGCTGGGAACAATAAGAGATGCGGCAGCTGCTCCTCCCTCGGCACAGGAGTGTCCTGGGGTTGCAGTTTAAGCGCCCAGAGCATCATTTGCTAAAGGTGAAAAGCCAAAGAGCAGCAGCCGTCTGCAGTGCAGGTTCCCTGCCAGAGCTGCTGTGCACTGCTCACACAGGGCAGAGGAGGCACGGCAGGGTGCAGACGCTCTCTGCTGCTGAGTCCTGCCTCAGGAATGTCAGCAGAGAGCCAGAGACTGGGAATGATCATCAGGCTCCCTGGCTTCTCTTCTTTCTTGCATCCTGGACTGTGGTACTGCAATGAAATCATTCCTTGTGACACACTCCTTGAAGCTTTATTCTCCACTTCAGATTCTTCTGCGTTCTGGAAAAACCCTGCTTCCCCCTTCCTTTGTGTTTATCTTCTGCTACACCTTGGCTGGTAAAAAAAAAAAAAAGAATTATTGAACTGTTGCTTTGGAACAGAGAAAGAAATCACCACAGTCAATGTTTTTCAGATTCAGAAAGGAAATTTTGTCATCTAATGAATAGGCTTACAAAAGCCAAAAAGGCTTTCTAAAGGGAATCATATATATTAATATTTACTAACTCCAAGATTTTTTCTAGAGACACTCAATATATTTACCTTCATTTATCCATTTGCTACAGAAGGAATTATGACATGCTTTTGCCAATCAATATACCCTTTTAAGTACTTACAAGTGAGATTTAGTATATCATGTTAATGGTAGTAGACACAGATGGAGAAAGAGAGCCTTTTCCTCAAAAAATCATAAATTAGGCTAGAAAATGTAATTTTGAAAACTAAAAATCATGGCAAGCCTCTTCAATTCTTTAAAAGATACAGGACCAACTTAAAAGGTAACAATATCTCCTACTTTATAAACCAATTTCCCTGGCTTTAAAGGTAGGAATTCAGACACCTTCTTACTGAAACCTTGCATCTTGAGTTATGTGATAGATTCTCTTGAGGTCATGTTACATATTTAGAATGAATACCTTCATTAAATTCCCACATTTCCTCTTCCCAGACCTATCTGGTTTGGACCTGATTTGTTTCTTCCAGGAGTGATATTTGGCATTCAGAACAGCCAGCCCTTTGTAGGTTAGGGATACTATAGGATGTAACTGTGGATGTAACCTCCAAAGAGGAGAAGGAAAGTCCTTCAGACTTCCTTTCAATGTTTGTGGTACCCCATTCAGTAGTAGATTCACTGGTAATTATCCATTCCCCATGGACATGCTGAAGGGAGAAACCAAGGTAACTGACAGAAAAAGGTAGCTAATTAGCTATTTTTTTTTTGAGGGGGGAAAGGAATTACACCAAAAAGGAATTTGGATGTTCCGAAGTACATCTCTTTATCTGAATATTTCCCTAAAGTCCATTGACTGAAAGTAGTCATAAAGGTATATTTGCAAGCAGAATTTGTTGAAATTTACAGCATAACAAAGAAATCCACAATGTTAATGTTTTCTTCTTCACATCCAGACAATTGTAAGCAAAGTCAACTTGCAAGCAAAAATAACCTGTGCTTATTGGCACAGAGCTGTTGTGGAGGATTACTCTCACTCTCACTATGGTCAGAGAGTATGAAAATGATTAAGAGTGGAAGTTCACATTTGTACAGGTATTTGGGAACTCAGCCTGAGAGAAAGAGGATAGCATGGAGCAAGGTTTTATCTTATATCTTTTAAGAACACAACATTAAACAAGTGTCTAAAATGGCAAAATATTTTTCAGCATATCTTTATAAAAGAATCTGAAAAGATACGCTGGAAGCTGGGAAAAAGTAGCATCTGACTGTTTGTTTATCTGAAGTATTTTTGGTGGTTTGAGACTCAAAAAGTTGGATATAATGTCATAAGATTTCTAGTTTCTTCTGAGATTTCCAGTTCTTACTTATTCTGATCCTAATCTTATGCAAAAAAAGGAATAAAAAAATCCCATGTGGCTGTGCAGTTTACAATCTTATCCAAACTGGTGGGAAAATAGCTTTAAAATCAGCATCCTCACTTTCTGAAATTTCTGCAATGGATCAGCTGTGCTTTGGTAACATTATTCCCATAAAGCATTACACTCAAAAGGAAACTACAGCCTTTAATTTCAAGTTATCTGTGAATTTTAAGTTTCTACAGTCATTATTTAATATCTGGCACTTAACAACCTACCTACACAGTAAGAACCTCAGCAAATACATTCCCTATTGAAATTTGAGGGCATGAATCTCTGATTTAATATTCCAAACAAATCATGTCCTTGGGGACTTCACTTTTTTTAGTTCATTATTGTTCACACATCTGCATATGCATCTGGAAACATTTCTTTAGGTCAGTAGGTAAAATTGAGTGGAATTTGAATCCCAGGAAAAAACCTTATTAAACACAGAGCAGCACAAATTTAGCTGCTTATGTGGTCAGGTGATTTATGAAGCCCTAACATTGCTGTGTGGGTACATATGCTCCAAGCCACCATCAGTTCAGAGTTCTGCGCTCTTTGGCCTCAAATTTATTGAAGATTGGATGTCCATAGCTCTACATGGAGATAGATTTAGCTCTTCCTCAAAAAAAGAAATACAGAAGCATGAAGTAGATGCCTTCTGTTGGAACTAGTTCAGACTGAATATTTTTTCCCATTGCCTGTATGTGATGATGTTAAGCAGACACTGTCAAACCAATATTAATTTGTTTTTGAAGAAATAGAACATTTTCCCTTGCTGTATTTCTGTTGTGGTTTAGGAATGCTGCTCCCCTGTTCAGAGAGCCTCCCAAACCAGATACTGCTTGCTTGCTCCCCACCTTCCCCTTCCCCTTTCTGGGGATGGAGTTGAGAACTGGAGACACAGCAAGTGAAAATCACCAGCTGAGAACAATTTCCTGGAAACAGCAATGAGATAAGAAAACAAGCAGTAAGAGCAACAGTATTAACAACAAAGGTGTTCAAAAGAGGGTGATTTACATGCAAAATGCTCTCCAGGCTGGGACAAATGACAACAGAATTGGACAGCTCCAACACCCTTCTCCCAAGGGACACATTCCCTTTTCCTCTGTCCTGGCAGCGACCTAAGGAGGAATATTATAACACAATGTCCTGGGCATGCCTCCTCCTGCTGCTCTGGGCTGGAACCAGAGCAACTTATTATCATGAATCCAGAAAAAAAAAATAAATTCTTGCTTACCTGTAGAACAGTAACAGAGCATGCCCCTGCAGAAGTAGCTGAGTTATCACTGAAGAATTTCTTACTGCCTGTCAAATAGAAGAAATCATATATAATTCAGAGATATCTTCTGAGTATTTTTTTTATCTGAATGTTAAGGTGCTGAAATTATTCTAGGTGACTCCATTCCCATTCATCCCAAATGACTTGACATTTAGGCATATTTCTGCAACATCTTGCAGGTTAAAAGATAAAACTAGGATAATTTATTTTGGGTTGTCAAGCACAATAATTCATTGCTGCTATAGCTCACATAGGGAAAAAATCTGTTCCTCAATAATTTAATATTTAGAAGTAATAAAACATCCTTTAGAAAAAAATGTAGTAAATAAAACTGAATAAAACCAGGACATCTGTTGTGGACAGATGCAAAAACATGATCATTTGCACTCTAGTGAGACTGGAATTAAACTGGAAATGTATCATATCAATAATGATGTAATTGTGATGACTTGATCTTTATGAAATGCCTCAGGGTGTGCTAGAGACATTGCCAATGAGTAAGAATAGGTGGATAATTCACCTGAAGAGAAGGGAGAAGGGAAAGATACAGAAGAGAGGAAAAAGGAAAGGAGAAACAAAAATTGGACTTAATGAATGTCAGGGGTTTCTCACATATGAGTTGACATCTGTTGCTAGATGAGAGTTGTGCCTGGAGGTAGAAGATACCTTGGGCTGAGACTGTATATTTGTTGAGCAAACAAATGCAGCAAGGATAAAAGTGATCCTGGGTTCCTCCCTTATGCTCAGCTGCTTTGAGTTACATCAGTGCATATTGATGCCTCCTCAGAGTCTTTGAGCAGTGTTGGAATCCTGGATGCTGAGAATTTTAAACTTTCTGTGCTTAAAGGCACAGACCCACAAGAGAACACTGCATTTGACCTGAGGCTGTGAAGAAGGTTTCCAAAATTGATTGATAGTACTGAAATTATGGGTGCGTAGTTGGTTAGAAGTGTGTAATACCACAGGGTGGAAAACCTAAGAGTTTGGGATTTTAGAATATCGAAATAAACATGAAGCAAGAGGGAGGTTTTAGGGTGGAGGCATGTTGTTCTTCTTTACCTTCTTTCTCCTTCTTCTTCATGGGTTTGGGTGGCATTTTGTAATTGGGCAGAAAAGTCCACATTGAGGGCTTTGAGGGATCAGTTATTGGGTTAAAAGGGGAAATAATCCAGGTGTCAGTTCTTAATTGGATAGGTTAGTCTTAAAAGACCTTGTAACAAGAGATTGTTGGCCATTTTGTGCCTTCTAATGAAAAGCTGCCCAACTCACAGTAATGAGACTGTTACTGATAAGAAATAATAAACACCTGAGTCCAAACATGAACTACTGTCTCAAGTGCCTTCAATCCAGACCCAGAAAAACTGATAAGCAGTATCTTTCAGAAACCTCCACATCCAAGAGACATTTTTGCTTCTTGTTTCAAGCCACAAATCAGCTTGTGTTGTGCATCTGAGCTCTGTGCAGCAGGCACATGCAGGATAAGGACACTCCTGCTGCTCAGCAGGCTGCTTGCTGATTTGTTTTCCTGATAATCAGAGCTTGCATTGCTCACAAAATTAGGAAACAATGAATCCTGCTGAAATCAACTCTCTGTCTGAGTGCATGCTTTATCCAGAGCTGCTGAATCCCTAATCCTTACACAGAGTCCTTTCCAAATAACCAGACAATCAGATACACTTCAGAAATTATTCTTTACCTTCCCTGTATGTTACAGAAAGCTGAGACAGTGTGTGCTTTGGTATTGAAGAGGCCTCCTGCAATTATATAGATATAACATGAGGCAATTTCCCCCACAGGAAGATTATGTTGCCATGGTAACCAAGAAAGGAAGTCCATTTGGCATTGGAGTTCCCATTTTCCTCAATTTCTGTATTAACATTTGCTCGTGGCAGTTATGTTATTTAGAACCAAAGAACTTTAATCAAAGTTATAAAATTTCTGGAAGCAGTGGGAGTTTGCTTACATTATGGGAGAATGGTATTTCTCCACTCTAAGAAGTAGACTTTAATATAATCATAAAATGGTTTGGCTTGATCTTTAAAGCTCCTCTAGACCAAGCCTCCTGCCATGAGCAGGAGGAGATCAAAGGAAGGCAGCAGAGATCAAACTGCTCAACTCTGCCCAAACTGATGATGAGCACTTTCAATGATGGGGCATCCACAACTTCTCTGTAGCACCCATTTGAGTGTTTCCCCAGCCTCGTTGTAGAAAAGTTTTTCCTTTTAGCCAATCTAAACCTACTCTCCCTTTGAAAAGTTGATGTCACATGCAGAGACACATTCAGGTTTGGTTGGTTTTTTTTTTTCCCCAAATACTCCTGCTCCTGAATGCTTCACATTTGCCCCTTCCATTGTACACAATCCCTTATTCCAAAGCTCATGACTTAGTGGTGAGCTAAAGGAGCTGCTGTTGATGCTGAGGCTGGAGAGATTTTAATTGGGGTCACTGATGCTGCAGAATGTGATTTACATTCAGATAACTGCATCACTATGAAGTGTTCATGTTTGATGATGTGCAACTGCTGAGCAGGAGATTCCAGCATGATGCAGTCACCACAAAGCTCTCAGCTGGTTTGGATTCAGGTGTGGGATACTCCACAGCTGCTTTTAGTGTCTCACCATGGAACCAGGGTCCAAAACCCCTGCTCTTCCTGTGGGGGTGTAATGCTGGTAAAATAAAGGTGTTTTTTCTTTTTTAAATCAAGAAATAGGATTTCTTGATTTTTTAATCAAGAAATAGAGTTAAAAGACAAAGCTTAGCCAAGTTATTTGGTGACCATCTGATTTTGATCAGCTGGTAGAGTAGCAGATCAATTGCAGAAGTCAGCCTTCTTTTGACTGCCTTCTTCTGATGACCTTCACAGAAAATTAAAGAACCTTCTCATGACTACAAGCCTTAGTGCATCTCCTCTTTAATTCATATTTTTCCAAGGAATGTTCTGCATCGGAAGAATTAAAAAAAAAAAAAAAGTAATTGGAGCAGAGGGCTGCACTCTGTGAAAGATATGTTATGACTGAATAAATGTCTCTATGCCATTCAAAAGTCAATGTTCTTATGCATCCAGACAGAATGCTGGCCATCTCTGATGTGCAAGCTATTCCTTTGGACAAGTCACAAACAGATATAAAGAAATGCAAGATCCACCGGGAAATGATGAACTCAGAAGTGGCAGGGACACACTGCAAGTCAGTGCTCAGAGAGGGGGGTCTAATTCACATTTCTACAGGCATTTGTCCATTAGTGTCAGAACATAGTAGAATAGAGCCTTGCTGCAGATTCCTGCAGACAGTGCTGGAACTTCATTGTAATGACCTGCAGTGACACACTCCCACTTCCAAACTGTTAGTGGCTCTGGAGTAACTTAATCCTTAATGCAAAAACACTGCTGTTTAATAAGATAGATATTAATTACTGTATTATGGTTTAAAGAGGTCTTGAAATGTGACCTTAAATACAGATTATCACTGAAATATAAGCAATCCATAACAAAAGCTTTGATAACTGTGTCATGGTCTTTGCATGGCATGGACCACATGAATCTAAAGTACTTACAAAGCCAGCAAAATGCAAAAAAGTGATAATCTTGCTTAGATTATCATAAGACAAGGAAGACAAAGATGAAACTGCAATGACCATATGGTACTGTCATCATGATTGCATTGAATGGCCTAATAAATTCTCTCCATCTCTAGATTATATGAACTCTTATGTTTAGAAGTAGATCATACTTCAATGGTACTTTTTAACAGCTATGCTTACAGTAATTTGAATTTCCTGTGTTAGGAATAACTCACTTTTTTTATACAATTGAGAGGGGAAAAGGTCCTTGAGGGAAAAACTGTTTATTTGTATCAAGGAGTCAGCTGAGCTGGGTGTCTGTCTCTCCCCTGAGAGGTCAGCACACACCCCCCTTGTTAAATGTTAACATTTCATACCCTGTGGCTGCTGTCCCCTTTCCCCTTGGATGGGTACTCAGGAACTTGCACTCTCTTCTGACCTCCTGCTCTTCTCTTCCACTTCCCTCGCATCCCCCTTCCCCCTCTGGTCACATCTTCAACCCTGCTTCTCTCCTGATTCCCAAAAACACTTAACAGGTGCAATGAGCCCATTAAACAAAACACATAGATAACAACCAGTAGGAAAGAGAATTAACCATTTACCGTTTTTTTTTTTTACTCCACAATCTTTTTGGGCTGAAGCAAAATGTTATTTCTTTTCTCACACCTGCCTGTGCAGTAGTAACTCTTGCAGTTTCTCTTTCCTCTTTCTCTCCCTTTTCCTATATTTCCTCCTTTTCTTGTACTTCTGCTTTAAAAGTGGATAACTAGTTAGAAGACAACAAAAAAGTGATGGGGAACAAACCTCTTACCACTGTCTGCTTGAATTGTCATCCATAATAAATACATATAATATTTTGTACTCAGCAATTACAGAAAGGGATGTGATTGTTCCATCAGGAACCATTGACAAATTGGCATAAAATGGCATTAATGAAGAAACAATTATATCTGAAGGTCTTTTATTGTTTGATTTCTGCTATTATTGTCCCTTTAAAACTCTAATCACTGACACTGCACAAATACATTCACCTCTCCAGCTCCATTTAGTCCAAAACAAAAGTGAACAACCATCTTATATTACACTTCAATCATTCTAAATGTTATAATTCATTCTTACTTTGTGGCAATAATGCAGGAAACAATTTGCCAAAGTGATCCTAACAGCAGCCAAATTGTTCATGTTTCCATACCCACAACATTAAAGCATGAAGATCTGCAGTCTGTTTTTTCCTGGACCTTGACTGCATATCACTCCAAATACTTTCCCTTTATAAACACAAATTCACATTATTTTTTTAACAAGCTCACGAAGCAAAGCTGAATCTGAACACCTAAACCTGCTCAGCAGGGAGTGTGGACAGAATGGGAGCCCTGCTGTGACCAGAGAAAGCAAGGAGGAGAGAAATAGTCAGAAAAGGGGGAGAGAACAGAGATTATCAGCAGTCCTTAGATCCCACTCGATCCTGCTGTGTGGATGGTTCTGGAGCTGAGGGTGTGAAAGAACAAAGGAAGTTGTTCACCCCAGTAGGCTCTTTCCCTTTATTCAAATAAATTTGCAAGACTCCTCTGTTGGAATCTGAAATGCAAGGAACTCTCAGAACTTTGGGTCTCTAAGCCAAAACTTAGAATTAAACACAGGATTTGGTCTGAGACCTTGGGAAAGGCTTCCAACCTCAGGTGCTAGAAGCAAGAATGTGGATTTATAGTTAAAAGCAGAGACACATTAAGTAAAGTTTAGAGTTTTAAAGATACAGAAAAAATAAAAGTAGTTGCAGAGGTAAACAAGGAGTTCAGAATGCAGCACTGTAGGTTTGTGTGTCATAACATGATTGGCTCAGAAAGCTTACACTGTAACATAAATCAATAAGATGAAATATTTAAGGATTGGGTCAAAAACATAAATATCCTTCTTAGCAGTGTTTTATTGGTCCATAACTCCTTAAAAGGTCTTTTAACTAAGGGTCTTGGGACCTTCTGAACCATGCTGTAACAATGTGAGCCTAATTCACCCTTCCTGCCTACACAGAAGATAAGAAAATAAACCACATCATTAAAAACAATTCAGAGGTCCTGTCTCTAATTCCCTCAAAATTCCCCACAATGAATTATCCCACTCCTCTGTCTCCTTTTTGGACATAAACCTCTGGTGTTGTGAATAGTTTTCTGTACACAATGTTTGGGATACAAACATGCCTGGTCCTCCACCAAAGTCCCAGCTGTATCCTAACAAACATGTTAAGGGTCATGTTA
Organism: Diglossa brunneiventris; assembly: GCA_019023105.1. Classification (NCBI taxonomy): domain Eukaryota; kingdom Metazoa; phylum Chordata; class Aves; order Passeriformes; family Thraupidae; genus Diglossa; species Diglossa brunneiventris. Next base: position 26,340,333 of record CM032361.1, on the reverse strand, counting down.
GCACAAAAGGAATAAAAAATTAATAAATGACCCAGCAGAACAGGTTAAATCATCAAATATCCAGGGAAATAGATCAGCTATCAGAGAGCAAGGCTAGATATCAGGGAATCAGAAACACAAATATTGCCCATAAACTTCAGGAATTTTGAGTGAGCTTCCAAAGGATAAAAGAGAAAACTTTCAGATCAAATAACACTCATGGATCAGGGCTAAAAGTTTAGAGACCATTTGGGCATTAAACACCTCTAAAACCCCGCAAAAATGGACAAATATGTAGCATTTGAGAATTTGATGTACTGGCTTTCTAAGAGACTGAACATGCCATGACTGCTGAGAAGAGCTTTAGAGAAAATGTCATGGTGGGAAAAATGTCTAGAAGAGAGTTACATAAATATTGTGCCAGATTTTATTAGGCAGAAATGCATAAATTAGAAAAGAGAAGAAAGAAGCCAGGAAGACAGAATTTTAGTGCTGCTGTGAGCAGAAACCTGTGTCTCAGAAATGTGTTACAGGTTCAGTTGCACTGGGTTTGATTAACTGAACCCAACCAAACTACAATTAGGAGAGAAAACTAGTGTTTCACATACAGAATAATAATATCCTTAAATAAGAATTACTGCTGAAGCTGCTCCAACTCTCAAATATTCTAATAAATAAAAAGAGGGCTAATGGTAGTACAGATTTAATTTTAACAAGTGGACAGTTTGTAGGAAAATTGCTCATTTACTGTAAGAATAGATAAAATAAATTGCATAGAGTTCCTTTGGATTGTTGGTTGTTTTTTTTTTTTTTAATTTTAGATTACATTTTTCATTTCAGAAGATCAGCCTTTGAGAGTTTCAGGGAATAAGTTGATGAAGGAAGCAAAGGAGCTTAAAGTTATATAGGATTTTTCATTTCCAGATATATATTACTTCTTTAATCTCATATCACGTACAAGAGGGAAAACAATACAAGAGAGGACTCTGAATGTGAGGAGAAGAGCAACTCCTCCTGTAATCTTGTTAGGGGCAAACATCAGGCAGTGATAAAATAAATGGCTGAAGGAAGATGTGCCTTAAAATCAAAAAGAGAAAGATAATTTGTACATTGCTTCAATCAAGATAAACTACTCTTTGAAAAAAAAAGATGTTAAAACAGACTTTGAATGAAGAAGAGAAAGAGAATTTGTGCATTGCTTCAATCAAGATAAACTAGTCTTTGAAAAAGAGATGTTAAAACAGATGGGGAAAGATTTTGTGGTCATATAAATTAAAACAAATAAGGAAGAAAGGGAGATGATCTGCTATAGAGGTATTTGACAATGAAGTTACCCTTTAAAAGAAAAGGCTCCAAAATCAATACCATGCTTTAATTTTCACTAAGGAAGAGGCAATAGGGATGAGACTGTGGTACTGACTCTAACTGGAATATCAGTCAAAGGTCTCAGTGCACTCAATTAAGGGAACACAATCCTCAAACTCTGACAGAGTTGATATGTGAAAACATGTCCTAATAGCAAGGATTTTAAATATGAAGCATTTCAGGGCAGCTGATAAACCATTATCCTGTCCTGTGTTTACTTATTTTTGTAAAAAACTCTTTGATAAGTTTAAAACATGAATCATCATTGTTTTCCAGACTAATTATATAAGAGAAATATGTAGAGGTATTAAGCAGAAGGTGCTCATAAAAAAGTGATCTCATGGGAAAGACAGGTTTTCATAGGAACATACCAGTGGTGTTCTGATCTCTTTCAAAATATTTTCCCTTTTTCTTGGTCCTAAAATATTACAAACAGAGGTGACAGTGATCAATACACTATCCCCAAAAATATGATGCTACTAATAATGTATAAATTCCTCAAAACTTTGGCAAAAATCATCCAGCACTAAATAACCATTGAGACCAAGATTACAAAAACCCCATGAAATCAAATTCTTTACACAGACAGGTATCTCAATTGCAAAACAGCAAAACATTCCTTCTGTTTTTTTCTTTGAATTATTGTATTGCCAGACCAAGCCATTTTATCAGTGCACAGTTTATAGACTTATGTTACCAATTTGTTTTTTATAAACATTTGATCTCAAATCTCACAAAACACAATGCTTCTCTTTAATCAAGCAATTCAGTCCTGAATTCCCCTGCAATTATGGAAATCCCCCACGTGTCTTGGTTTGCTTCACCAAGAATGAATCATTAGTGAAAAGGAGCACTGGATTTCCAACAGTTGCTACCACTGGATTGCATTCCTTTCTCTAATAGAAAAATACCTCTGGACCATTTGCCACTTTATGTCTTTGATTATAAATGCCTTCATTTTGTCACTATAAGACCTTACCCAGGGCTGTGAAAATTCTATATGAAATCAATCAGACTCTGGAATTATCATGAAAGTCAAACACAGCCCCATTAAACTGGAGGGAAAAGGAAATCATCCACTGAAAAAGAACCACACAAACCCAAAGCAGCACATTGCCTGGTTCAAAACACATGGGATTCCAATTTCAGAACACACTGCTGTAGGAGTCCCTGGTGCCTTGTTCTCTTCTGCAGGGTTTCAAATTAGAATTAGTAATTAGAATTGGCAAAATTAAAGGCAATAGGCAAAAAAATGGACTGCTTGGTAATGGAATTTTTACAGTTAGCTTACAGCATTTACACACATTTATAGTGATATCCTCCTATTTTTCAATACTTCCTTAATTTAGAAATGCCACAAGAAACTTTGCAGAAGGTTTTTAAGGAATATTTGTGTTAGCCTTCAAAACGCAGCACTCACCCATTTTTGAACATTAAATTTGTCATGCATAGAACTTTGCTGCAAGATTTATTTATTTGTGAAGAATAAACCTACAGGTTTCTTGCTGTCAGCATAAGTTGTGGTCAGATCAGTAGATGTCATTCCCATGCGGAGTGTTTGTTGCCAAAATTCTTTTTGAGGACCAAACTATGTTGCCCTTGTAGTGCATTTTACCTCTCTCCAGAGAGCCAGATTTTATTCTCCTGAGAAAGATGCTAAATAATTTACTTTATTTGTTTGTCCTCATATGGAAGAGGTTTACCATGTTTATATGAATAAATAGCTACTCATTATTTTTCCTCTTGACAGCCCATTTATACAAGTGTGTAACCTACACCACATCCACTGGATCAGGGAGCTGCTGTTGATCTCAGCTGGACTCAAAGGAAGCTCACAACCCAATCATTTGTCTTGGCCTAATGCTTAAGCCACTGTTCTTTTGGACAACTTGTTTTGCAGAAATGTTCTGTCACTGCTGAGATATTAAATAAAAGAGATATAAATCTGCCTACTGATTCAAGAGTTGCAGAAGACTGAAATACCTTCATAAATTAATAGGCTTTAAAGGGTTTCAATTTTATATGATTCTATAGCTGACCTAGTAAATAAATAAATTTCTCAAAACTCCCCTGAAATACCAAGAGAAGAATTTGTTAGAAGGTGCCTTTCCAAATACATTTATTAGCCAAGCTCATACTATCTTGCCTCAAATACAAATTTTTAGACCCTGTATGGAAATAAGTGGATGAAAGTTAAGCATCTATGATAATCAGACAGATTAAACACTGTAATTACATATTTAAATCTAGAAGTGATAAATATTTTAATTATCTGCCTTTGTCAGGACAAGTACTTGTCTGAAAAGGTGACAAAAGTTAAAGTTCTCAAGGAAGTGATTATACTAGGAACAAAATCAATCAGTCAGTCATGTCTAGCGGCTGACAGAGGCCATTTGATTCTTACCCAAGAGCTGGTTTGCAACCACAAACAGAATGAGGAGCTGCTGAAGCACCAACATTCTCTCTAGGCAAACAAAAATGATACATCATTCCCATTTGAAGCAGAATATTCAAATTAAAGTGTCCTACAGTTCGCCACATCCATATTAGAGCAGAAAAACATTTTTTCAAAACTTGCTGAAATATTTCATGGGGTGTTTTTGAAGTGTCAATGCAAGTATTTTACTGAGTTATAAGAGATCATGGCATGAGCCATGATTTTTTAAGAAATGGAAAAGTTTCAGTCTTTCATCCTACAGCTCAGTTCACCAAGTTCTATTTTTATTATGCAGGAAAAAATGTGCCTCAGCTCACTGAGAGTTCAGATTGCTGTATAGCAGTGTGCATTTCACACTGTAGCAGAAAGGAGGGCAGGTTTTGTGTTTCCTGAGTTTTTAAATACTTGGTAACCTATGCACCTAACCTCAGCAGAACCTGAGCAAGTGACACTCCCAGTCCTGTATTTTCTAAGGCAATAAATTCCGTAACATATTTATCCAGCTGATCCACAATTACCTATCCATGGTGTCTTTTAAAAGTTTTTATTAGCATTCACCTAGTTTTGCTAGTCTTCTATCAGGTATTTCTTTTGTTTCAATAATAGCTGCAGTGCTGCAGGACAGCGTTTTATGCCCTGCACTTTGATGCAGCCTTCAGGATGCTATTCTGTTCTGAAAATAAGAGTTTTCAAGGTGAGAGATTGACTTTTTCTCATGTCTATGAAAGGGACTGATTTTTTTCTGTGATGTGCAGCCTGCTTGGAGTCTGAATTATGATGTGGCACTATTTAATACACTACTGACAATGGCCACAATTTCCAAAATATTACAAGAACTTCCTGCTACCTTTAGCAGATAAATCCCTTTTGAGAAAAGCAGTGCCTAAAACCATGTTTCTACCACAGTTTTTGTCTACAGGTGAAATTTCTCAAAGTCTGGCTAGGATCAAGCTTATCCTGTGTGGTGCTCTGTTACAGATTTGTGACCAAAACTGTGCTGGTAACACAGTCATGTTTTAATTACTTAGTGTTTGCACAGCATCAAACTCTGTTCCTCATTCTGCCTCCTGGTGAGTGTGTTGGGAGATGTGGGAGCTTGGCAGGGCACAGAGCCAGGCACGTGGCCTGAGCTAATTGATATTGTTCATCTGATGCCATGCTCATCAATAAAGAGGGAAAAGAGGAGGTTTAGGGAGGTTTAACCATCATTTTCTTGGGAACTGTCAGGGCACTGGTCTGCTCCTGAAAGGTTGAGAGTGACAACCTTTGCATCACTTGTTCATTTTATTTCTCTCTTCTCTGTCACTTACCAAACTGTTTGTATCTTGATCCAGCAGTTTGTCTATTTCAAATGGGGTTGCAGAAGTCATTCTGGGCACAAGAACTGTTAAAATTCTCTGTATGTAGCTGTTGATGACACTCTAATATACAAAGTGTGTGTAAAACTGGAGCATATTGAAATGCAATGTCAAAACTTGTGACTGGTATTGAGAGCTGAGAAAGATGTAAAGCTCTTTAAAGTTTCCTTCTAACTGTAATATTCCAACTCTCTTCATAGAATTATTCCACATTGGAGGAGATGGCCAATGTAATAACCCAGTTCACAAGTTCAAAAATTCATTTTATCTGTCAAAAGTCAGGAAACACCGGTTTGTTATTCCATTGTCACATTTGCAGACATCCAAGCTATCTGCACTTCTGGCACATAATTCAGCATATTACAAGCTCCTCATCATTGTTTTCCTTCAGATTTTATTATCTGCCATAAATACCAGCTGCTAAGTCATTTTATATAGTCTGTTGATGAACAGCTCAACAGAGAGACAAATTCAATGGAACATTTTCGTGTCTCTTTGGAGCTCATAACCCAGAGCTGTGATACTGAGTGAACACGAGCATCACACCCAAATATTGGCTGGTACTAGAGTGAGAGGTAGCTGAGTGGGGAGAGGAGCTAAAGGGGTGTTTTCAAACCTTTGCTGCTCAGAGGTGCTGCCAACCACTGCCTGTCCCTCAAGGAGATGAACTTTCTGTCAGGAGGGTTTCTGACGTGATTTTCTCCCAGCAGAGTTTCTCTGCTCACTTCTCTGTTCACTCAACACCTTATCATTTCAAGTCCTAGTGGCAGAGAGATCAAATGTCTTTTTGACATCATTTGGCCCTAAAGTTATCCCAAACTACTGTCACTGTTTTATCTGTTGAAGTTAAGGAAGGTAGAGAATTAAGGTGCTTTCTATAAACAGGGATTAAATAACTTCATGTTGTTATTTAACACCAGAAAATAAAGTTGCCTTTTTAAGACTTGATTGCTTACTGCAGCTATAATTCGATACAAACTATTAACTACAACATCAATTTCTAGTTTAACCACATGTTACCAATGGATTGCCTAATTATGGGGAGATTAAGTGGCTGGCAAAGCAAATTTTATGCAAAGAAGCTGCCCCTAGTAGAAGTTTTATGCTATTTTGTGTTTCTACTTGACACAGGAATTCTGAGATTTGAGATAATGTTAGATATATCAGTGTTTAGTGGTTTTTAACTTCCTTTTTTATATGTGTGAGTGGAAAGATATTTTGTTGCAAGCATGTCTTATAAAGGAAATGTGAATGAATAAAACATAAAAGTAAATAAAAATCCATGACATGAACTTGGTATGTGTCTACTTCATGAATATTGATTTGCACATTTACTTTTTAATCTGTCAGATTAAATCATTAATAAAGCTGAAGCCCCAGCATGAACTCCATTAAGGGTGATCTAACCACACAAGTACTTTGTAAGGAAATACTTTTCTTTTTCAGAGATATGTGGAAATGCTGGTTATTCTGGCAATACAGTGTTGGTTTTCTCTGGCAAAGTGGAATGGAATTATGTGCAGAAAATCCTATTGTTACAACTGAGGGGCATTATTTCCTTTAGTTTGGGTAGCATATCTTTAATAATGGATGGTGACTTGATGTTTTCAGTGCACTGTTCCTTATGATGCATCTGAATTCTTAAAAAGAGGAAGAAAAAAGGTACTTGTGGAAATTAGCTAGTGAATAATTAGGCTGCACTAAGTTGTATTTTGCCCTCATTATTCTGCATTTAGCCTATTGGAAGAACTTTGCCCTAGTTTGTTTCAGAGGATCTTTCAAGAGATATTTAATTAAAACCCACTCATCTCCATCAGTGACAAGTCTTCTCAGCTTTTAATTGAAATGTCGTGCCAAGCCAGCTTTGGTTGAGGCAGATTCAAGACCTGATAATGGAAGATCTCAGCTGGCATTAAAAATCCTTGTTTCTGGCTTTTTCTGTTACTTTCTCATTCTCCAGTCCACAGCACTATGTCTTGGTTTGCGCCAGTTAATATTTCTAAATTTCTGCCCTGATTTCCAGCCTGTGCAGAAGGGAGGGCTCTGTGGGTACCACTCCATCCTCTGGGGTGACTGCTCTTTCCAGCCACAGTCACAACTGGAAAGCCAAATTTGCTGAATCCTCAGCAGACAGATGTTCTATAAAACCCAATGTAACAAATTATAAAACCCAATGGAGTTTTTTAAAAGTAAAACTTAACAGTTTTATTTTTCTTTTAATTGAGATCAACCATAAATTCTAGTAGAGGCAACCAGCTTTTACTTTTAATTACATTTCTGAGGAGATAAAATGTATAAAATGTATAAAGTACATAACATATAAAAATATAATATAAATTATATTTTATATATTGTATTTAATATTTATATATAATATATTATATTATATATTATATATACTATATAATATTAGTATATATTAATATATATGATATATACATTAATATATTATATTATATTGATATAATATATATTTATATATATTTATGTAAATAAATATATATATAAGATAAAATAATATATAATATAAAATGTAGAAAATATATTACTTTTAATAATAAATGGACAATATGAAAATAAAAAATAAAATGTCCTAAAGTAACTTCATAATACTAAGTAATATCCCCATTCATCTATTTAACCCAAAAATAAGTTTTATACCTTTAAAACTAATTCTGAAAACAAACAAAATCTAGAAACTATACAACTATATATTAACAATCCAGAAACTACAAATATATGAAAAAGGTAAAAATCTTTCAGCATCAACAGCAGTGCTTTACTCACAAGGTAAAATAATTTCAGAGCTATTTCCCAATACCAGAACATTTGTCACTATGAGCAGGACAGCAATCCAAGTTCCAGAGCAGCATCATGACCTTGGAGTTTAGACTTTTTTTCCTACAATACTCAGATTTTTGATTGTTTCAATCCTTCTTGAAAAAAATAAAGGAAAACAAAAAAACAAACAAAAAACAAACCCCAAAAAACTCTCCCATCCCTACTGGATCAGAAAAGTTTTCAACTCAGAGTAGTGAATAATTTGGCTTTGGTTTTTCTTGACTTGGAATCACAGAATCATTACATTTGGAAAAGACCTTTAAGATCATCATCAAGTCCAGCCATCAGCCCAGCACCACCACCATGTTCACCAAGAAACCACGTCCTCAAGTGCCACTAAACCCCATTTTTTGAACTCTTTCAGGGATGGTGACTGGAATATTTCCAGTCACATGCTGATCATAGCAATATCACATCAGTAAGATGTGATAGTTTCAAGGTTTGAAGTCTCTATTAAACATCAGATTAACAAAGAAATTGATTTATTTGGACAGATTGCATAGGAGGTTTTAAAGTGTAATTCTGAATAAATAGAGTTGATTCAATTAAAAAAAAAAAACAGTCCTCAGTTAAAGCAAAGACAAAACCAAGTAATTTAATCTATTTTCTCATTTTTATTTAAGACAATAATACATAACTAATTGCCTCTTTTTTGTTAAGAAATAAATTAACCTTAAATCAGGGGATGTATTCTTTTATACTGCCTTCAACAAAGGCAATTGTTTTACAGAAACAAGGTAGTTTATCCTCTTGAAGGACTTTATGGAGACTGTCTGCATAGAGTACATTAAGAAATTAATCTAATTAGCTGAATTAATTCAAAATACACACTTAAAAGGGTTAAACTGAGATTAGGACAAAGCTGTGTCATAAATTATACAGATATGAAAAGCAGATGATCCCTGGAAAGAAAGGGCTAATGTAAAAAACAATATTAAGAAAAAAAAATCAGAGGTATAGGAGGGGGAATCCCCACTGTTAAAAACATGTTAGCAATAATTGGATCTAAGAAATTGATTTTCCACATAAGTGTACTGACAGGTCAAGTTCCTGTTCCTTTTAATTTTTAGATTTATAGAGTATTTGGAGTTTGATTTGGAGAAGTGCTAAGTAAAGCTGCTTCAAAGGAAAAAAAAATACAATGTAGAAGAAAAGCTGACACTAAAGTCTAGTTAGAAGAGTTATTTTTAAGAGGGAATTTCAAGATCTCAGCCCCAAGAGTGAATGGAGAAGAATTCTCCAGAAGTGATGCAGGAGGGGAATGGCTGGGGATGCTCACAGGCACAGAGTGACAGATAATGAGTTTGAGTATTTCTGGCTCTCATCCATCAGCTCCATAAACATAATAGCTGAAGCTTTAAAGCAGATTGACTACTTGTCAAATAATCTAGGAAAGAACTGGTAATGATGCATACATCTGAATTCTGGATGAATTCATCTTTTACAGCGCTGCCACCTTTAGTATCTATGATCAGGAGTAGTGGAAATGAGGTCCTGAGGTATTTGCTGGGTCCCCAGGATGAAGGAGGAATTGAGAATCTGACTCCATGTTCTTAGAAGGTTAATTTCTTCTTTTACGTACTTCTATTATATTACAGAGGGCTATACTGAAACTATACTAAAGAATAGAGAAAGGGTACAAACAGAAGGTTACAAAGAATGATAATGAAAACTCGTGACTGCTTCCAGAGTCCCGACGCAGCTGGCTGTGATTGGTCATTAAATAAAAACAATTGACATGAAACCAATCAAACAACCACCTGTTGGATAAACAATCTCCAACCACATTCCAAAGCAGCAAAACACAGGAGAAGTAATCAGATAATTATTATTTTCATTTTTCTCTGAGGCTTCTCAGCTTCCCAGGAGAAGAAACCCTGGTGAAGGGATTCTTCAGAAAATAGGACAGTGACAAGGTCCTTCTCACTCTATAAGGATATTCCGTGTCTCACTTCTGTGAGGGAATTTTCTTGAACAAAACATCAACTGTGCATGAATTTAAGCTCTGAGATTCCACTTTCTCCCTTCTAAACACGTCAGATTTCACTGGGCTTAACAATGAATCAGACTTTGAAATCTGAGATCATAGATTTCCCCATTATTACCTTTCAGCCTCACTGTAATCTCTCTCATTTGAAGTATTGAACAGGAAGAGTTCTAATATATCAGGTAGCTAATTTTTGAATCAGAGGTCGTTGTCTTTTCATTTTTATTCTAGCTGAGGTCCAGAGCTGTAATAATGTCATTTTTTACATTGATTCCAATAGATTTAAGTGCAAACATTTAAGGTATAACTAAAGATATAACTGCCTGTCTGTCTCACTCCATGATGGAAGCAAACTTTTCTATCTCAACAGTGCTGTTTACAGCCTGACAGGATAAACTGTGAATTACCAGTTTCTGAACCTCCTTTCTAAAATAAATCAAAAATCTTTCTAATGTGAGAGGCCTGTGTTGTAGTCCCTAACAATACATCCAATTATTGAATGTTTTTCTTGTCTAAAATATAATGCCTGACAAAAGATTTATAGTATTTTCTTAATTTTGATTGTGTTTTCATTCATATTTTAAATACTGCTTTTTGTGAAGCTATCTGAAATTAATATCATATCTACAGCATTTGAAATTGTAACAAATTCCACACATGCCTGCTGATTCCACTTTGCAATTAAGATATTTCCTGGCTAGTTTTGCTCATCCCCTCTTAGCAAACAAACTAACAAGGCAAGTAAGAAGTGTTTTATAATACATGTATATGTAAACCTGACCAGATATTTTACAACTACACTTAATGTCTCCTGAAGAAATGCAACCCTTGAGTAAAATAATATTTTCTGTAGTACTCCTTGCCTTAGGATCCCAAAGTGCTTTTGTGGTGGTCTGATCCTGGCTGGAGACCAGATGCCCAACAAAGCTGCTCTATCACTCCTCCACAACTGGACCAGATAGAGAAAATGTTACCAAAAAAAAAAAAAAAAAAAAAAAAAGGAAAAGAAAGAGAAAAAGAAATGTGGCACAGAGAGAAACACAACTTTCCCAGACATCATTCTGGGAAAGGCTGTGAGAAGATCAGAGAAGAGAATGAGAAACAATTCTTATCGTTACCTGGTATTGGGAACATGTGGAATGTGTTATGGGGATTTGTTTACCAAAGGGTGGTTTCTTAATCAGCCAATGGTGATGGTGTTTTAATTAAAGGACCAATCAAGTCCACCTGTAGTGAACTAGGGTATAAAATGAATGAGTTTCTTAATAAAATATGATCAGCTTTCTGTCTGATTGTGTCTTAAGAGCCTAAGTCAGTTATTATCCAGTCCTGGCCCATTGTGATAACAAAGAAAAAGGAAAAGAGAAAGGCAAAAATTAAGGCTGCCTTTACATAATTGGAAGAAGCCAAGTATTGGCAGCTCTGGTTTTCAGGGGGCCTGGAAGTCCTTAAAGACTTAAACTTCAAAGATACCACTGTGGTGGTGGCCACAAGAAATTCAGGACATTTATGGAGTGCATTGATGCAACTTCCTGACACCAGTGGTCAAGGAGACAACGAGTGGAAGTGCTTTGGTGGATCTCATAATTAAGGAAGGAATGTTTGGGATGTGAAGCTTTGTGATAGTTTTGCCTGGGCTGGCCATGACAATCAGGAATATTGAGAGTAGGAAAGCGAGAAAAAGTTACAGTCCTGGCTATAAGGATAAGAGCATTTGGCCTGCTGAGTGACTTAAAAGACGGAGAAAATAAGTCTGTAAATATTTTCCAAGCATAAAGTACAGAAGAAGGTGGTTGCAAGAAACCAAGAAATTTATGAGAATCATGTCTGACCAAAATGTTTCCTTTCAGCAATAATTTTGTCTGCTACCTGGGGAGACCAGGAAATTTAAGAAATAGCTTAACTTGAACATGAACAACCGGTGTCAACAAGATTTCCACAAATCAGAATTTCCCAAACAACGGGGAAAAAAATTGAAAGATTTTAAGCTGGAAAGACTAAGTCTGTTATCACTACAAATGTAGAACTTACATTTTAAGAGATTAAATGATACAGGTGTTTCCAATTCTGCCAATTTCACTGTCCAGGCCTTAATATGTAGAGTGGTTTTATCCACTATATCCTAAATATGCTTTATACATCTTGATAGACCTTTTAGTTACAAGACACATCCATTCACATGGCAACAAAAGTACACAAGATGGCAGTAGGCACCTGCAAAGCTACAGAATTGTAATGACTTTCAGATTTTAATAAATTCACAGGAATTTAAATACAATTTCTAAAAAAACCACAAAAAACAACCACAAACCCCCCAAAAAACCATACCCTAAAAAGGAAAAAAAGATAAGAGCTGGACCCATGCTGGCTGTTACCACAGGCAATGCAGGGCATTCTAATTTGCTGATATTGTCTGGGTTTTTTCAATGAGGAATTTGAAGATTTATCTGTGTCAAATTGTTATGTTGGTGACAGACTTCTTATCCAAAGGCTCAAGTGTATTGGGAAACTGGTTGGTTTTCAGTTTTATCTTGGACGCACTAAGCTTTTTAAATTTCTAAAAAAACATACATATGACAGGTTTCTACTGGAATTCTCAATGTGCATCCTTGCACTTCAGAAAAGTGTATGAGATATTTTTTCTCTGCAGTTTCAAAAGCATAAATACCTCTTCAGGCCTTTAAAATATATTTTTATTGTGATTTAAACAAAATTGTGAAAGAAATGAAATTACCATGTGTGCTTTCATTACTGGGGGTATGCTGGGGTGTTTTGTTTGTTTCTTAAATTATTGGTAAAGATACATGTTGGAAAGAATGTATTAAGAAAATGCTAAATTAAGTCATTCTAATACCTGTTTGGCAGATTTAAGTGGTATTAAATTCAGGTATGTGAATATTATTTCTTTCACTGACAAATGCATATTCCAGCAAATGTCCCACATGCAGTCCAGTAGTTGTTAAATTGTTGCCACTTGATTAATACAAATGCTCTTTGTGCTTCTGAATCTTTAGTGATACAATGATGAATATGTGTGTTTTGCTGTGTAAAACAGGATTTTAAAAAACCCCAATAGTAATTGGAAGACTTTCTTTATTAGAAGTAATTGCTCTAGACAGTAACAGTAGTGTGTAATTTCCCTTTATAGAGGTGGTTAATGCAGCTTAGGACCTGACAGTGTGCTGGCAGTAATTCTTGCACTCAGTGGAGAGTAGAGAAGAAAGAGGAACTCTGCTTTGTGTTTTAAAGATTTTACCTCAACATCTCTACAATTAGAAAGTGCCATTCCCACAGTATCAGGGGGACTGACTTCCTCAGGGGAGCCTAAACCCTGGGAGAATGGTCTGCTTGGTGAATGGCTTTGCTCCATCTAATGTTTAAAGTTGGGATTGAACAGTTTTAAATTTGAAATAGACCATTTTGCTATTGAAAGTTATATTTTACACTAAAGAATGAAGAGTTGCACACGAGTGTGTGCACGAAGTAATTCAATCCAATATCAAATTGATCAGGCTGTACTGTGGACAGGCCACTGCTCATTTGGGGAGCCCAGAATCCTCTGCCCATCACATGGGAAATTAAAAAGTCATTAATATGCTTTACATTTTGGCCAGCCCTTCAGTGCCAGCAGTTGGATTAGATGATTGTTTTAGCTGCCTTCCAGCTGAACTAGTCTGTTCTACTCCTCCCTGTTACAAACTGGTTTAAACACACAAGACCAAAGGAAACTAAACCTCAGTGAATAAAATGAATTGAACCCAGAATGGTTTGAAATATACCCAAAAAACATGATTGAAATCAAATGAGGTTAGGTGTTGGTGTAAAAAAAACTTGATATATTTTATTTAATAGTAAAAGAGGCAAAGAGGAGGGAAGGAAGGGAGGGGAGGATGGAAGGAAAGAAGGGAGGGAAGGGAAAGAGGAAGGAAGGAAGGAAGTGGCGGAAGGAAGGAAAGAAAGGAAAGAAAGGAAAGAAAGGAAAGAAAGGAAAGAAAGGAAAGAAAGGAAAGAAAGGAAAGAAGGAAAGAAAGGAAGAAAGGAAAGGAAGGAAAGGAAGGAAAGGAAGGAGGAAGGAAGGAAGGAAGGAAGGAAGGAAGGAAAGGAAGGAAAGGAAGGAAAGGAAGGAAAGGAAGGAAAGGAAGAAAGGAAGGAAAGGAAGGAAAGAAGGAAAGGAAGGAAAGGAAGGAAAGGAAGGAAAGGAAGGAAAGAAGGAAAGGAAGGAAAGGAAGGAAGAAAGGAAAGAAAGGAAGGAAAGGAAGGAAAGGAAGGAAAGGAAGGAAAGGAAGGAAAGGAAGGAAAGGAGGAAAGGAGGAAAGGAAGGAAAGGAAGGAAAGGAAGGAAGGAGGAAAGGAAGGAAAGGAAGAAAGGAAGGAAAGGAAGAAAGGAAGGAAAGGAAGAAAGGAAGGAAAGGAAGGAAAGGAAGGAAAGGAAGGAAAGGAAGGAAAGGAAGGAAAGGAAGGAAGGAAGAAAGGAAGGAAAGGAAGGAAAGGAAGGAAAGGAAGGAAAGAAAGGAAAGAAAGGAAAGAAAGGAAAGAAAGGAAAAAAGGAAGGAAGGAAAGGAAGGAAAGGAAGGAAAGAAAAAGAAAGAGAAAGGAAAGGAGGAAAGAAAGGAAAGAAAGGAAAGAAGAAAGAAAGGAAAGAAAGGAAAGAAGGAAAGAAGAAGAAAGAAAGAAAGAAGGAAGAAAGAAAAGAAAGAAAAGAAAGAAAAGAAAGAAAAGAAAGAAAAGAAAGAAAAGAAAGAAAAGAAAGAAAAGAAACTCTCACTGCTGAGAGTCATCCATGGCCAGAGGTACAAGGGCCAGGCTAAACAAACAGGTGGGGGCATAGACTAATCTCTGAAACTTTGGTGGATGCTAAATAAAAATTCCTGATGTTGAGAGATAATTGTTAATCTCAATGTCAGAATGGTACATCTATAACTGACAAGATCAGATTAAATGGATCACAGGGAGCTCTCCAGGATCAATTCAGTAATTTTCAAAACAAAATTTTCTTTCAGAAAACATAAAAATGTTGTGAACAGAAAAAAAAAATGAAACACAATAAGAGATTGATGTTTGATGTTTAGACCTCTATACACGCTCCATGTGAAATGCTGACCTCAGGTGGGAAGCCCAGCCTCAGGGCTGCCCTGGTGGCCAGGGCTCAGACACACTGAGTGGAAAAGTGAAACTTTTCTGTTCCCCTGGGACTGGAAGGGAGGGGCTGGCCTTGACTGGTGTGAATATGTCATTTCCTGAACTTTGCATCAATTAGAAAGAAACCTGCCACCAAAATCTCATTTCCTATCAATGCAATATTCTTTAGCCTTCTCACCTTCACTGACCAAAGGATGCACAAATAACATTGTTTTAGTTTTTTAATAAGCAAACAGCTACAGGGAAAGTCACCTTAAAATGCAAAGAAATATAAATAAACTGAAAGGCACAAGGTGCATTGATTTTTCTCCATAATGGGATGGATTGGTCATTTGAAAGGGCACTTTTCTATGAATCCACAAGTAACTTTTGTTGCATGGCTACTGAAATAACTAATCTGTCACACCATTTGCTGCTCTCCTGGGAATTGTTGTTGGCTGTGCCAGCTGCAG
The DNA here is from genome assembly GCA_019023105.1 of Diglossa brunneiventris. NCBI lineage: Eukaryota > Metazoa > Chordata > Aves > Passeriformes > Thraupidae > Diglossa > Diglossa brunneiventris. Next base: position 26,324,776 of record CM032361.1, on the reverse strand, counting down.
AGTTCACAGAAATCCTCAGCAACTGCCTTCTCCCACACTGTGAATCATAGCTGCTGCTGTAGATGTATTTTAAAATGTCTTAATTTTAATAAGGTTTTTAATGCTAAATTAATTTTGCAATTCTGTACTCATCAAGATTTCAATGTAAACATTATAAAACTATTTTTTTCTATTAGCAATGTCAGCAATGTGAGTAACTGGGAATTTTTTAACCTTAGTATTTCGTTATCTTTCTTTGCTTGTTTGAAATGATACAAATTAAGGTGAACATTGTTACTATGTTAAAGAAGGTGACCATGCATGTGAAATAGGGTATTTTGCTAGAACTGGCAATGCACTTTTATCTAGAAAGTAGGTTTGGGCAGAGTATAGGCTATTCACAGTTCTTATTGTCCTACCAATGGATTTCAGCTGTTTCCAGGAACCAAAGCTAAGGAAAAATAATAAAAATAAACAATCCGAGGGAAACTAAAAAAAAAAAAAAAAAAAAAAAAAAAAAAAAAAAAAAAAAAAAAAAATCAGCATTAGAAATAGAGATTTCATTGAGTTTAAAGAATAAAGAAATACAGGGGAGTTATGCTGATACAATAACAATATTAAAATATTGGAGCAGCCACAGCTTCTCTTAGCACCCTGTGCCAGGGCCTGCCCACCCTCCCAGGGAGGAATCTCTTCCCAATATCCCATCCATCCCTGCCCTCTGGCAGTTTGAAGCCATTCCCTGTGTCCTGTCCCTCCATCCCTTGTCCCAAGTCCCCCTTGTCATTCCCCCCTGTCCTATGGCTCCATCCCTTGTCCCAAGTCCCTCTCCATGGTGCCTGTAGCTCCTTCATGTCACAGACACATTTTATGAAAAATACTTTTGCTAGGATTTTCCTCCTGAGAAGCTGAGAGGCCTCAGAGTTGAAATGTAAGCAATGGTTATCTGCTGCTGTGAATGCAACAGGTGGATCTGTGATTGCCTCATGTGGTTGTTTATAATTAATGGCCAGTCACAATCAGCCGGCTCGGACTCTCTGGTCAGTCACAAGATTTTATTATCATTCCATTCCTTTCCTTGCTAGCCTTCTGATGAAATCCTTTCTTCTATTCTTCAGTATAGTTTTAATATATCATTTTCTTTTAATATAATATTCATCATAAAATAATGAACCAACCTTCTGAAACATGGAGTCAAGATTCTCATCTCTTCCCTCGTCCTGCGGGCCCTGCAAACACAACCACACCTTCAGGCACTGCAAGGTCACAATTTGGTCACCCCAAAGCTGCCCAGGCTGCACAATCCCAGTTTTCCGCCAGCCCTCCCAGCAGAGCTGCTCCATCCCTCTGCCCACCCTGGTGCCTCCCCTGGGCTCTCTCCAGCAGCTCCAGCTCCTCCCTGTGCTGGGGCAGCTCTGCAGGTGGGGTCTCACCTGAGCTCAGGGGTGGAATAGCTAATTCTAATGGGAAGTCCAAAAAAAGAGATAAAAAATGAAAACTGAGCAGACTAACTGGTTATTTTCACTGGTAGCAAAGAGATTAAAAAATATAACCTGGAAACCAGCAAAGAATGTGCTCTGTGTGGATGAAGGAAGGAAAAAGAAATTAAAGTTTAAATCTCAGGGTTTGAACCCAAACTCAAGACTGCAGGCAACTGAAGCTCTGAACATATTACATCAACAATTGTGCTTTTGATGAAGGCTGTAATTAAAGATGATGCAATTTCTAAAGAACTCCATACACTTAAATATTTCTTTGAAGTGATTCAGTTTGTGTCCCTGTACTTAATCAGGGTGTAGTTTTTAGGCATTTACAATAACTATTAGGAGTTGTTGAACTTGTTCATGTACTCATTGTAGATGATTCTATTCTTTTTTCAGGGCCTTTATGAGGGCAGTTTTAAGTTCTTATTTTTGCTACATCCTGAATTTTGAATATAGTTCAAATTAATCAGTTAGATTTTATAGAATCTGCTAGATTTTCCATTTTTCAGGGACATATTTTTTTATACTAAAATGAAGTTGACCCAAAGATTAAAGCCAGCAGGCTGGAAGTAAAAATCTCTGAATTTTTATCCTGCTGTGTAATAAATTATTTGGTCACACATAAATACTTTTTCCCTTTTCTTGTATAGAAAAACATTTTTTTTTCTTTTTCTCCATTCTATTGCTTTGAGATAAATGGGCAGGCAGAACTATAAATAAATATTTTATAAACACAAAAATTAAAAAACCTATATATTCTGTGTTTGAATTATATTTTAACAGTAATGGGATACAATAATCTGTCAGTGAATTGGAGGAAGGGATCACTTTCTACTGTGTATTTTATTCAGTAGAGTTCCTACTACTAAATTTTTAACTGAAAACAAATTGGGTCATTTACCCTGTAAACGTAGCTCCTGGTCTTGCTTTGTATTGTCTTTTTGTCAAATTTTAAACTGATCTTCTATTCCTACTTCAAACTGTAAGATATTGAAAGGCTGCCATTTAAATGAAACATCTCTGCAATTAAATTGAAATATGTTTGTGTTATGAGATTGCCTTAAATAGCAATAGTGAGCTTAATACCATGCTTATAAAGAAAACTGGTTTTTTTTTTAATAAGTAAAACTGAGTTGGATTTTGGAGGACCCTGGCTCATTTCAAAATCTGTGGGAATACTTTGAGAACACTCTTGCAATTAAACACAGGAAAGAAAAATTTTGCTCTCTATCTAAAATTTAGAGAAGGAATCAGACCTGAAAGAGCAATAGTTTTAAAAAATGATTGAAAGACAACTAGCTAAGCAAAAAAAAAAAAAAGGAAAAATATCAGGGAGGACAATTTGTACCTTGCAAAATCAGTGTGTGGGAGGTGATACATTAAAGTTAATATAAGAAATATTAAGTATGACAACAGATGGGCTAGTTATAGAAATAAACAACAAAAGTATATTTTTGGCAAAATTACTCCAAAAAGGTAAGAAGACAAGTGACTCCTACAAAGGTTAAAAAATGCTAAACAAAAATTGTCCACAATTTATAGAAAGTGCACTGTGGTTACTGCAATGAATCAAGTAATTTGGCCAGAACCAGCATTAATTTATTGTCCTAAAGCAAAATCCTCATTAGGCCCAAACAAGCTGCTTGATTGCCAGAGTAAAAATGGCTACAGAGTAAATTGCAGACTTTACCATTACTTCATTCTACTCTGGATCATGTCACAGAGGTATTTATGGAGCCTGTGTCATTCTTCCAAGCCTGTGATGCCTGAGCTCTCACAGAATATATTTTGCCTTCCAGAATACCCCTGAGAACGCAGGTACAGAGTGCAGTTTGGGTGTGCAAACTCCACAGGTGTGTATGTCAGAATATATTGTTTGATGATACACAGAAAGCTGCCAAAGGCTGGTGTTGGACTGGAATTTCCCTGGAAACCCTAACAGGCAGACCCAGAAAGACTATCAAGAGCTCCTGTAAAAATTCTGTCTCATGAGATGACCTTAAAGACAGTTTCCTTTAAGTGTTCCAATCTGCTCCAAAATCCACCCATCCTTCCCACCAGAATGGTTTCTCCAAAGTTCAAGTATCTTCATTTCTTGATTTAGTTTATGAGCTCTGATTCTGGTACTATCTGCTGTGGAGATGGGTATTTTGCTTATTTCTAACAGATATTTTATCAGCATTTTACTTACTTCTCATGATCTTTATAAGGCTATTCAGGCCTAAGTCTTGCTTCTTAAAACACATTTCTTGTGCCTGTAATTATTCTCACTGCTCTCCTCAGAACCCTCTTCAAAGTATTGCATTGCTGTTCAACCTATTTTTTTTATTATCTCAGATAAAGTCCACCAGTTCCACATAATTTCAAAACAGCTAAAGTCAAGATGCACTAATATTTCTTTGCCTGTTGCAAACATCCTTTCTATTCTAATAAAAAACTCTTGTAACTGTCTTATTAAATATCTGTCAGGACTCTTTTAGTTTAGGTGATACAGACTGAGACAGAGAAGGGTTAGAAAATCTCCTAATGTCCTTTCCAGATTGTTTTATCAAGATACCAACAGCCATTGTAACCTTTTATTTCTGATTCATATGATTGCTAACACATATTTTATTCTTTTTGACTCATAAGTAATGTCCTGTGTTAAAAGAAAAATCAGGGGTTTTCTCTGAATAGCTACAGGAAAAATTAATTGCAACCTTTATTTTCCCTGATAGGCTGCACTCTGGATGGGACAGGTGGGGCAGGAGGGGAGCTGTAAAGTGGAATTAAGACCCTCTATCTCTTATTCTACCGTTTAGAACCAGAATAATGTTTTAAGGTTCGAATTCTTTTCTCATTATACCTTAAAAACTACAACAGAATGTGTTAAACTCTTGTTCTTTTTATTTGGCACCTGATAGCCTTTGCATCTTCCAATTATTTTTAGCGTTATTTATTCCTAATTGTATATTTTTAAAAATTTATTATTCTGCTTTCTGAACAGTACTGTTAGAAATACATTAGTTGCCTAGGATGTGAACAGAACATAAATTAAAGTCTATTCTGCTAACAGTTATAAATAGTAATTTAAATATACTGTTCTTTAAACATCCAAATATTGACATTGATGCAAGCAGGTCACTAAATTCTGAAGTCACATGTCTAATACAAGATTGCATTAAAGAGATGAACCAATCTCCCAATTAAACAAATAGACATGAGACATAATCTAGCATGGTATGCCTTTGATTGGTTTAGTTTTGCAATTTGACAGATGATGCTTTACATGGAAACCTCATTAAAAATTGCCAGTGGTTCTATTTGGAAAGACTAATTTGTACAGATCATTTTGCCTTAATGAGGTTCCATGTGAAGATGAACTAAGATCCATTGAGCTGGTACATTTTAATTAGTACTCTAGAGTTGGTGCTCCTCTTTGTCACTGTCGTAATTTTTGACTTCCAGTGTAGATGATCAAATGAAAAAATCATCTTTGGGGATTTGGAACCCCATCACCAGTTTTTCCACTACAAAATACATTTAAACCTAATTACGTAATTTCTTTCTCTGTGCTATATTCTAGGATTAAAATGTAAAACATTACTTATTTCTTCTATCCTGATGATATAATAATGATTAGACTTTCCTTATCCAAGCCATATATTGCCTGTAAAGGCATTTATAAAGCAGGTATAATGTAAATTGTATCTTTCTAGTGTTTTGGGTAGTAGGGCAACTTCAGACACCTACCACTATCATTGTCCCATAAACAACTTCCCAAAACAACAGAACTATATGTTTATAATTATATTATTTTACTGTCACTAATAGGGAACAAAAGATTTGAAAAGATCAAGATATTATGCAAATTCATTGTGATTTCACTAAAGTTTGTGTTTAAAAACCTGCAAAAATCCTTTTGGTGTCACAACAATTAGATACAACCAATTTACCAATTCAGGCCAATTCAGTTGTATATATACACATACATACATCCATATATATAACTAAATAGCTATATAAAACTATATATATGTATATATAATACATAACTATTTTTTGGCCTATTAAAAAAATTCCTAGAATTTACTTTAGAATGAAAGGGAAATGACATTAATGCAAATATAAACAGGAAGAAAAGGAAATTATAAATAGGGAGATATATATATAGAAGTAAATATATATATAATATATATATTATAACATGTATACCTAAATATATGTATAACATATATATAACTAAAATATCTTTTTTGACCTATTCAAAAAGATTTCCTAGAATTTACTTTAGAATGAAAGGAAAATGACATTAATGCAAATATAAACAGGAAGAAAAGGAAATTACAAATAGGGAGAATCCATGTGGTAAAATTTAATAGGACTTAAATTGTCACCAACATTTATAAATAATTTTCCAATACGGATGCAGCTTCTTTTTAAACTTTTCTTTAGTTTAAGGACTTCCTGAAAATCATCAACTTTAGTTAAATCATTTGCTAGATAATTCCAAGTTATTCTCTAGGAGAGGGATACTTCACTATTGAATCCTGTAACATGTCTCCAGAACTTACCACAAAACTGAGATCTATTTTATCTCAAGAGGGGTTTCCAAGGAGTATTTTCTGCACAAATTTTTATATTTGTTTTTATATTTATGTTTTATATAATATTTTATCCTTGAAATTATAGTAAATGAGGCAAAGTGCACAGTTCCAAGATGTTTAAGGAAAAACCCCTGACAATCACTCCAGTATCTTGTGAGAGCCTTTTGTTTCACCCACAGAAAAACGAAAAACAAGCAAAAGAATTTCTGATTGTTTAATTGCATTATGATCCCTTTCACAGCATTGCAAAACCTAATTTTCAAATCAAGTGTTTTCTCCAATTCTCAATGACAGTTTTCCTAAGCACTGCCATTTAAACAGAGCTTCAGGAATGTGAAATTCAGGTTGAAAATCCAGTCAATGAAGGCATTGCAAAGCACTAACAGGAAGAACAGATTAAAACTTTCAGCTTGAAAAAGCAGCTGATGCAGTAATAGGAATTCATACATTTCACATGTTCACCTCTAATTTTTTCATCTTGTAAAAAGAATAATTTTTTTCCTCAGTTATACATTCTGATGATTCCTATAGCTAAAATCTCCACATTCACACACAAAAATTAACTGCTGCTGGCAGTTCTGCTTCAGAAATTCACTTTTCACCAACTTTCTTTGAGTAGCTGTCACCAAAAAGCTGCAAGAGCATGAAAGTTTTCATGCAAGGATTTGCCATTTCTGCCTTTTTAAGGTCACTGTTTGCCTTAGGTTCTATACATTTATTTTTTTTTTTTACCTTTCAAGAGTGACTAATCCTCTTTGCTCCCTGCTGATGTTCCTCAGGCACTTTTTTTTCCCTCAACATGACAAGGCTTGATTTCGACAATGCTTTTCAATAACAAACACAGGTACGGGTGAAATGCTTAGATCAACATTTTTGGGAATGATTGTTTTAAAATCTTTTTAAAAGCTTAACTTATTGTCATTTAGTTTACTAATGCTCACTTCAAAATTACATTGGTCATACCTCAGTTACCCAGGGTAATAGATGTGGATGAAGAGTGAAAATGAAATTAATATAATATATAATATATATAAGATAAATAATGAAATATGAATAACATAATTTAATATAATATACTATAATATATATACTATACTATAATATAAATACTATATTATAATATATATAATAGAATATATAATAAATATACATGGTTTATTTATTACCTACAAGATAAATGACTATGCTTAGTATATCCACCTGTGGAAAGTCTTGTTGGAAAATTCTTTGAGAAGAAAATATTGACCAGCAGCCAATGAAATTGCCAGGCCCAATGCAAGAGTATATTTTACAGCGCCTCTGGGATGGAGATGCAGCTCTGTGCCAGGAAATGGAGTTATTATGGGTAATTGTGTTCACAGTGAGTTAAATTTACTGTATCATTGTAGAACAGGCAACAGAATTATAGTACACAGATTTTCTTCCAGTCTCTAAACATATTATGCTGAGCATGGAGCAAACAAACAGCAAGAGCCTCTGTAAGAAGGAGATCTTGGCCATCAGGTAAGAAGATCACAAAATCACAGAATCAATCAGGCTGGGAAAGGTCTTTGAGACCACTGAGCCCAACCTATGACCTAACACCATCTTGACAACCAGACCATGGCACTGATGCCACATCCAGTCTTTTCTTAAACACCTCCAGAGATGGTGAATGTCACTGTCATATTTTCTGGAAAAATCCCTTCGCCAGGATTTCTTCTCCTGGGAAGCTGAGAAGCCTCAGGAAAAAGGAAATACAATATTATCTCCTGTGTTTTGCTGCCTTGGAACTTGTTGGAGATTGTTTATCCAGCAGGTGGTTGTTTGATTTGTTTCATGTGAATTGTTTTGACTTAATGACCAATCACAGCCAGCTGTGTTGGGACTCTGGAGAGTCACAAGTGTTTTAGCAGTATCTTGTTAAGCCTTCTGTAAGTCCCCTCTCTCTATTCTTCAGTATAGTTTTAGTATAGTATTCTTTTAATATAAGTACATAAAATAATAAATTAGCCTTCTAAGAACACGGAGTCAGCTTCATTTCCTTCCTGCCACAGGGACCCTGAAATTACCACAGGTGACTCCACCAGCTCCCTGGGCAGCTCATTCCAATGCCTAGTCACTCTTGCTGCAAAGAAATTTCTCCTAATGCCCAGCCTAAACCTCCCCATGTGCAGCTTAAGACTGTGTCCTTTTGTTCTGGTGCTGGAAGGGACCACTGTGGTCATCTGGTGCCATCTCCCTGCTCCAGCAGGGCCATCCCAGAGCGCAGGGCACAGGACAATGTCCAGACAGCTCTGGAATATCTCCAGTGAGGGAGGCTCCCCACCCTCTCTACTAAATCTGCTCCAGGGCTCAGTCACTGCACAGGAAAGAAGTTCTCCCTCCTATTAAGGTGGAACTTCCTTGACATCAGTTTCTGCCTCTGGCCTCTTGTCCTGCTGCAGGGCACACAGGATGTGGCAGCCACAGAACAACGTTTGGGGACCTTGTGGAGTTCCCACATCCAGCTTTTTCTGGAGAACTGCAAGGTCCCTGAGTGCCAGAAGTGCACATCTCCAAGTCTGCAGCCCAGAGACCCGTGCTGAACCCGTAAGAAGTAGGGATTAGTGGAGGAAAATGAGATCAACAAAGTATGGCAGTAAAGAAACATTGCAAGCTGATTCCAGCCTTCTGCATCACTTTTAGCTTCACCAAAGAAACCAAGACATTCAGCAAAACCACAGAAAACTGAGGCTGCAAAGGGGACAGGAAAGATTCCTCTCTCTGAAGTCTACAGGAGGGGAGGGAAAGATGTTCTCTAAATGCTTCAGTAACTTTTTATTTGGGGTGGTTTTCCCTCAATCTTTTTTTTTTTTTTGATGTTGTTTTTCTGTTATGTCTACTTTTTCCTCAATTCTCTTTTTGTCACTTCCTGTGCAGAATTTTACCCTTTCTTAAACATTCCTGCAGTTTTCTACTGGGGATAAGCTGCATCCAGTGGTTGCTCTGTTGTGCATTTGAAGCTGTCTGAAACAAGCTGGAACTGTCTGTGAGCAGCACAGGGCAGCCCCTGATCTCCTCTAGCAGAGACACCGCTAACAGAACCTGTTTTGGAAGCCCAGGACATTCCTCTGGCTGCCCTGGAGGACTTGAGACCCTGGCAGGGGGCTCAGAGACCTTGGCACAGAGTAAAAACACCTGTGCTTTTGATTATAACCAATGGAAACAATTACCAACTTTGTGTGAAGATTTACAAGCCACGAGAGTTTGAGCAGAATGTGTTGTCATCTTATTGCAGGGGTTCCATACTGCTGTCTCCTTATCACAAAAGTTCCATATCTCCTTGGTGTTTCTCATGGGCAGCTCCTCAGAGCACTGACTCTTTCCTCTTCACAAAGCAGCCAACTGACTCCAGTTCCCCTCTCACCCAGCCACCCCACTCTTTTATAGCACTCTTCTTCTCATTGGGTACAGCTGTGGCCTGTTAAAGTCAGGCCTGTTCCTAATCTTTGATAATTGGCCCAGCTGAAACTCCTTAGGGGTGAGATTATTTTCTACACTATTTTGTTATATTCTATCCCCCTACAAGAATGAAAGTTAATTTGTCACAAGGTGAAAAAGTAGAATTTTGGAGATTTAGAATGGGGATTCAAGAGGCAAAAGGGAGGGATCTGGCCTTGTCCTGTCTTTCCTTTCCTTCTTCTTGTCCTCCATCTTCTGCTGGGATAGTGACACTTTTGAACTGGTTTAGAATAGAGACAGATTGTCTAACATAGGTGATAGGTATTGGAAAATTATTGTAAATAAAGTACACATAGTTCGTAGTATAAAAAGCTAACACCACCCCAAGGGCAGTCATTGTGCCATGAACCAACCTGCTGGACAGATCTCAGCAGGTCGGAGAAAGAATGTCATAGATAAAAGAAAATAAACAACCTTAAAAACCAAAGCCAAGAAATCTTGATTTCTTCTGTCACGGGGCTGAGAAAAAGACTCTTTAATACCTCAGGAGCCATTTCAGCAACACAAAACCCAAGAAACCTGGACACCTAAATCCAGCACAACAACACTCATGGATTCAAAAAGCTTGTTATTGATACCTGTTCTTGAAATGTCATACCTGCTGCTTGCTGCAGAGAGGAAATCCATCCATAACTTGTCACAAATTGGTGGCAATCTTGTCACTAGCACTAATAGGGCTGCTTTAAACATTGCAGATTCAATGTACTTGAACACTTTCCTTTAGAGTGTCTTAAAGGCGTTGATCCTGCAAATTAAAATGACTTCATTGCATCAATGTGCCAGTGCAATAAAAATGTCAAGTTCAAATAAACAGAACATTAATTGTGACAATATCAATAAATTGATGCTTTTTAAATTAACTTTGTCATTGTAACTGTCTAGCTGGTGAGACATAAACTAAGCTGCCGATAGTTACCTTTGCTATTTCTGGAGAAAACCACATGAATTTTCCTCCATGTTTCAAATAAGCATTTGAAAATTGGAATTAAATAATAATAACCACTTGAAATTTGAAAATTAAACTGAGATTTGCAAATGGAGAAGAGAATGGAATGAAGACTGAGATTGGCAAATGGAATTGCCAGACTGTTTAGAATTGTCTTATAAAATATCACCAGTATAGACACAAGATTTTAAAATATCAGTCAAATTAATCAGAAAAACAGATCTTCGATAAGAATCTTAATTGTATAATTGTTACTGATAATGAGGAAATACTGAGAAATTGTCTGCTATTGCAGTTTGGTATGCCAGAAGATTCTGAGTCAGTGTTCAAAACATCTTGACAGCATTTCTACAAGTAAATATGTCAGACAAACCCTTCTTGAAATACAGCCTAAAGGGAAATAATTCATGCTGCAGCTTCCTACCTAAATGTGCATAATTTGGCCTTGGATATAGATGACCTGGACAGGAGGGTTGGGGCAATTATGTAGTGTTTAGTGCACCTAGGCACAAAGAGAAGCATTATTAGTTTAGGACAGCTCAGTTATTTTAATGGCATGAAAATAGCTCTCAGTGGTCCAAACCCTGCTGCAGCTCCTGTCCATAAACATCCAGCAAAATTTTGGGTGGCAAAGAGGTGTGTATGGAGGAACCCAGACCATCAAGGAACTCACATTATAAAAAGCAGACCTCTGCAGGACCTCTGGCTCCTGCAGCAAGAGTCTCAAGAAGAGAATCTTCAGGAAGATTGCAGTGGCTGTTTAGGAAACTCTACCTTCCCACTTTCCTCTCCTTTGCCCCAGGGTGTGTCTTGTATTTGCAGGGTTGCCAGATGAAGGAAGGAATAATGAATCTGACTCCATGTTCTCAGAAGGCTAATTTATTATTTTAAGATAATATATTATATTGAAGAATACTATACTAAACTATACTAAAGAATACAGAAAGGATACTTACAGAAAGCTAAAAAGATAATATTGAAAACTCCTGACTCTTTCCAGAGTCCTGACACAGGTTGACCATGATTGGTCATTAAGTAAAAATTCACATGAAACCAATGAAACAATCACCTGTGAGTAAACAATCTCCAAACACATTCCAAAGCAGCAAAACACAGGAGAAGCAAATCAGATAATTGTTTTGTTTTTTTTTTTTTTCCTCTAAGGCTTCTCAGCTTCCCAGGAGAAGAATCCCGGGCAAAGAGATTTTTCCAGAAATATGACAGTGACAGGTCTGTGTTTGGTCTTTCTGCACATTGTCCTGACAGTCCCAGGTGTCTTCATGGAAAACAGGTTAGGATTGGGTGTGTGGCACAAGTGCCACAGGCTGCTCTAGGACAGCACAGTTCAGAAAGTAGACACAAAAACCACTCAGAGCAGCTCACACTATTTCCTTTACCTTGGATATCAAACAAATCCTCTGATGGTTGAGCACTGTTGTTAATTGGTCCAAAACAGGAGCTTTAACTTACATGTCCTCAGAAAAATAGCACAGGGTGAGCTAAGCACTGTCTCAGTGGAGATTTAATATTGTTCATAAACAGCAGCAGGATGCCTCAAAGAGAACATGAGCGCTGAAAAAATCTATTGTTGAGATCACAGTAGTAGCTAATGAATCTAGCAGAACGAATTGCTTCTGAAACTTTTGAGAGAAATTAGTCCCATTATGCTTCCAGATCCATAAATCCAGAGCACATTTTCTAATTGTGTGCCAGTTGCTCCGTTCAAATAATTCAACATTACTCTGACTGTAACCCAAACTAAAGCAGTTGAGACTCTAACCTATACCATTCCTCAGATCATACCCTTAAGTAACATCCTTTAGATAGGATGTTAGCCCAATTCCTGATTTTGATTAAAAAAGGTTATTAAAATGCAGTGAACAGTGAACTATCCCAATAAATCACAATTATACTGATTATCCTGTCAGTATTAAAATAACTATAAGCCTTTGTTGAAGTCACCTTATATTGAACACTCAGAAATGCAAGCCTCACACAACATGAATGATGATAGCATGGCTAATAATGATACCTTGACTATTAATCAGCTAGGTGAATTCAAAAATTAGGAAGACTCAGAGGAAAGAACTTAAATTATTTCTGCTGTATACTCTTGCATTGGTTTGGCACAGCCTGGTTTTTGGTAGCAGGGGGACCACAGAGGTGGCTGCTGTGAGAAGCTGCTAGAAGCTTGCACCATGTCCAGCAGAGGCAATTCCTGACAGCTCTGAAAATGGAAATGCTGCTGGCCAAGGCTGGGCCAATGAGAGAAGTTGGTAACACCTCTGTAATATCAGATTTAAGAAGAAAATCAAAACAAAGGTGGGGGTAGTTGTAATTTTCCAGGTAGAGGAGAGAAGGAGGTGAGAACATGTAAGGGAAACAACAAGGAGACACCAAGGTGAGTGCAGAAAGAGGGGCAGGAGGTGCTCCAGGGGCCAGAGCCAAGATTCCTCTGCAGGCTGTGGTGAGACCAGGGTGAAACAGCTGTACCCCTTCTTGGGGGTCCATGGGGGATGCAGAGATCCACCCCCAGCCCATGGGGACCGCAGGCATTGTCGTCTTAACAAGGGTTCCACACTTTTGTCTCCTTATCACAAGAGTTCCATACCTCCTTGGTGTTTCTCACGGGCAGCTCCTCAGAGCACTGACTCTTACCTCTCCACAAAGCAGCCAACTGACTCCAGTTCCCCTCTCACCCAGCCACCCCACTCTTTTATAGCACTCTTCTTCTCATGGGGTACAGCTGTGGCCTGGTAAAGTCAGGCCTGTTCCTAATCTTTGATAATTGGCCCAGCTGCAACTCCTTAGGGGTGAGATTACTTTCTACACTGTCTTTATTTTCTTATATTCTATCCCCCTACACACAGGAGATGCAGACATCCACTTACAACCCATTGAGATCCATGGAAAGAAGTGACCCATACTGCAGCAGTTTGCACTGAGAAATGTTGCTCATGAGATGGAACAGAACTGTTGTGGCTTAATTTGTGTTCAGATCTATTTTCAAATGCTGCTTGTCTCCCTCATTTGAGTCTGCCACTTTTTTTTTTTTTTTTTTTTGGTAGATCAAAACTTGCAAATAGCAAATCGTGCTACACTTAACAAGTGTCTTCTGCCACTGTGGAGTTAAGGTGTGAGCAGAGGGGCATTCAGGAGACCTGTGGCACTTGCTGCCTACAAACCCTGTTTTGTGGAGCAGACCTGCTTGATGTTCCTGCTCAGTACTTTCAATTTATCTTTCTGCTGAAATAATTTCACTCTCCTTACTCTTTTTGCAAACTTTATAGTGTTATTTTTATGCTGCTAAAATTTCATTCAATCTCTTGATTTCCTTTTGTTGGAGTCTTCTGGGAATCTTGTATATGGGTGGCAACAATTAACCAAATCTTCACATGGTATTGAAATGAGATTCTTCCCCAAAAGACACCTTCAGCAGAAGGATTTATTCATTCCATCGTGTTCTTGATAGCCATTTTTCTTAATAATCTTTTAGCTACTGTGTTAAGCATCAGTCATGTTGACAAGATTTAATGAGTAAGAGGCCCTATTACAGTAATAAACAACTTCAGAGAAAATGAAAGATGGTCAGCTCATTATAGGTGTATCAAATTAGCAACGCTGCTTGGTTAGGACTCTGTAAAATTTACTAGCTTATAAACAGCATGAATCATGTTTGAATATTTGGTCTGATGAAGAGCATGTACTGGACCACTTACATTGGCATGCTGGTGGTTGTACGAGTAATACAACATCATTATTTTTGGTAATTGCTGCTCACAGTTTGGAATGCATGGCTAATAATCAGTCTTTAATAAACTAGGACAAATTCCTAAACTGTGAGGATGTCTCCATTTCAGCTGCAGTGCCATGGGGACCTGGCAGGTTTGAAAGCAGTTTAAAAGCAGGTATGGATGTGTTACCTGAGCAAACAAGGCGTCCAACAGGCTGAAAAGAGATTTTTAATAGAGATAACATGCTCCTTCTGCCATGCCCAAGCTGGGTGGCAGGTCTGGCTACTTGCATGCAGAGACATGATTCAGTGTTTAGGAGTGGGCTTCATTCAGCTCTGACAGGTATTCTGTTCTGGGGATATTAATAGTAGCATTTGTCCAGAAAAACTATTTTATTATGGACATATCTGCCAGGCTTCCTCAAAATAATGTAAGCCTTCAAGGGGAAAAAATATCAAGATCAGTTTTTTGGAGGAAAAGAAAACCCTCTGAGAATTAGATATGTTATTACAGCATAGCATTTAACATATTCTTAGTAGAATACAATCTTTGAACATTACTTTTATGATCATAAACAGCAGTAGGGTACTTAATTTTTAAACCCTTTTATGTCTCACCCTATACCTAACATTTATAAATTTATATATCAGATCAAATATAGATGATACAGGTGTTAAGTAATTTAACACATGGTCTTAGCAGTAATCGTAAACTATCCCTTGAACTGCAATATAATTCAGTTCAGTGAGTGGTTTGAAGGCATTCTTAAGGCAAAAATTTACTGAGACAGGGATTTCTGTTAATTCCTGTACTGAAACTATTAATTCAAACTTTGCAATTTACTTTGAGAACACTGGAGTTTAAGCACTGGTGCAGGTTGTTCAGAGCCTGGGATTATCACCATTATTTCATAAAACATTTCACAGCAGCACCTGAACTGCGCTTTTACATGCTACTGAACTACCTCTAAATCCCTGCTTTTCAGATTTCAAGCTTTATCTTCCTTTCCAGTGTCTTTAAGGTGAAGGAGATTTAGATTAGACATCAGGAAGAAATCCTTCCCTGTGGGGACAGGTTCATCACAGCCTTTGCTTCATCCCACATGGGTCAAACCAGCAATCCCCTGTCACTGTGAACTGGAGGATAATCCTTCATGCATGAAAATATGAAGGAAACAAGACTGTTTTCTATTTTATTTCTTGTGGGGAGCATTTGTATTACTGGTATTTTTGCCTAGAGTTCTGTAAGAACAGAATTCAGCTTGCTTGCCAACACCAGCCTCAGTAAAAAATCCAGTTCCATGGGGAGTCTTAGTCAGTGATTTGACAAAAAACACAGGAACACACGTGGGAAGGAAATAACACCTATGCAAATTTGAAAGGAATGCAAGGAAATTATTCCTTATGATGGACACATGGACAAATGGAAACTTTAGCCAGTGCAACTCAATTAGGATTTGTTGAAAAAAACCATGAACAACCACAAGCAACTACTAAAATGAGCCTAGGAAAAAGATTTGCTTTAGATTTATTGTTGTTATATGAAAACAGAGTGTGGGGTTATTTGAATTTAAGCAACACTTGTGTGCATGTTTCAAAAGTAACTGCTAAATTGGATAATCAGCTAGAGAGATTAAAAGCTGTTACTGTATCTGGTAGAGAATTAAGAACAGGATTAGAAAATGGATGGTTAAATAAGACACTGAAGGAACTTGGATATTCTCTGACTAGTTGAGTTTTTGCAAAGTGTGAGTGCAACTATACTAATAATTGCCATTATGATTCTTTAAGCTGCAAAAAACATGATTGCTAATAAAAAACATGATTGCTAATGCAAGGTGAGGAATTTATATGAGGTTAGCAAAGAAGTTAAGTTAGGCTTAGGAAGGCTTGAATGGAAAAAAAGCTTCCCAAGCCTGAATCTCGCCAAATAAAGAATGCCTGCTTCTTAATGCTACTTTGGTGTTAAACAGTTAAATTTTTACTGGTTTCTGGTAAGACTGTGTTGTCAGATTTTGGTAAAAGACAGAAGATAGTGGCAAAGAAAATGATATGCCTGCCTGTTGGAAGGATGAAAGTTTGACAAGAAAGTCTCACAGATATGCATGCTTACAGAAAGATTTTTGAACGTAGAGTATGAAGACGGAATAGAGTTGGAAGCAAGTATTGATATAGAAGAAAAGAATTGCTGAGCCAGTCTTACTGGCTAACCAAGGAGGCAAAGGGTGTGTTAGTTAGAAGGGGTTTTTATGGCTTAGAGCAAAGGATAAACCCACCCCAAACAAGAAGATGTTTTTACCAAGCAGAAAGAAGCACAGGCAAACAAGGCAGCAAATGGTGCAAGTAGAAAAAAGGTCTCAGAATTTTCCACTGCAAGAAAACTGAAAAACAACTTCTAGCTTAAACTGCAATGTACTAACTTTTAGTGATTGGAGAACAGTAACATGAATATGGTAATTACAGTAGTTATGATAGGCTATAGATAATAGTTAAGGTATAGATTGGTTCTACTGTATTAAGATGCTCAGCAAAGTCTATAATGCATTGTAACCTAAACTAAGGGTCTGCAGGGCTGCCTGCAGCTGGAGCTGACAGCTGTGGGCACAGCTCTGTCACCCACCACCCTGGGCTGCTGTAACCTCTTGGATGGAACAAACTGCATTTTGGAGAGCCCCTGGAGTCCCACATCCCTCGTTCAGGCTTTGCAACCATTTTGTGTTTTCCCATCACAACCAGTCCTTGGGATTCAGTGTGTTTGAAGGACTGATTCCAGTTTGGATGGTGTTTGTAGAAATAAGGATGAAAGTGCAAGGAACAGAAGGATTGTGGCCAACAGGTGGGATTTCTTCTGTGGAGGAAACATGGAGGTTCACCCTGCAGTCATTTTTAGTACAGTAGAAAAAGAATAGCATAATACATATGTTTATATGCCACTGTACAGGCTAAATACTCTGAAGAACAACCATATTTTTCTTTCTCCCTGAGGAACTATTTAAGTCAGAAGAAGACTAAAAAGTGTTTTAATTTCACTACTCATAACTTGTTTCATCATGTATATCTCTGAGTTTTCTCAGATAATTTAAAGGTCATTTTGGAAAACTGAAAAAGAAAAGAAGATTAAAAAAATAATCTTAAACTTCAAGAAAACAGAGAACAGTTATCCTGGATGAATCACCAAGCCTGTTATGTTCTTGATACATTGCCATTAGTTTCATGTGAATGGAATAAATCTCATTTGCACCTTCTCTTTCCCCTATGACTATATTTAATTTATCCTCCCTCCCTAAGCACTGGTCTGAAGAAACATAAAATTATACAGCTGTGCACACCAGAGTCTCATGTAATGGGTGAGGGCTGCTGCTGAGCTTTGCAAGTTCCTTAGCTTGTTCCAGTTGCATTATTTAGAGCGGGGAGGAGGGTGATCCATTAGAGGAGGAGAAACCACCACCCACCACTACCCTGACATCAATCTCTTTTATCACACAGTGGTGTTAAATCCATTTGCTCAGGAAAAGACCACGGCATCACAAATGTGCCTTGTTTTGTGCTTGGACCATCAACTAAGTGGATTTGTGCCAAGCATTTGGCACTGTTTCACGGGACATACTTGTCTCTAAACTCAAGATATGTGGGTTTGACAGATGGATCTCTTACAGGATATGGCACTGGTTGGATGGTCAAACTCTGGATGTTATGGTCTAAATATAATAGAATATAATTAATATAATATGATATATAATATTCTATGATATAAATAATAAATATAATATAATATAATATAATATAATATAATATAATATAATATAATATAATATAATATAATATAATATAATATAATATAATATAATATAATATAATATAATATATATATATAATATAATATAATATAATATATATAGATATATATAGTTATATATAATATAATTATCTATTAATATATATATAGTTATATATTACATTATATTAGATTATATGTTATATATTACATGATATTACATTGAATTCTATTACATTGAATTTTATTCTATTCTATTCTATTCTATTCTATTCTATTCTAACATAAATAATCTGTTTCCCTCTTTCCTGCAACTGCTACTGCATTATATCCTTTTCTGTTTCCATCCAATTAGCATGTAGCCAAATCAGGCACCATTGGGAATACTTCCCCTAATATTCATGTGCTTCAAATGATGCCAGTGCAAGCCAATTCTACACCATACAAATTTATGGTTATACAAATTTTTCTAGGCTGTGAGAGGACTTTTAAAAACTTATGTGGTCTGCATTTCTGTTCCTCAGTTGTGTTATTTATAATTCCACAGACAAAGAATTTCTAAACAGGTGGGGCAAAACTAAGGTTTTAAATACATAATTAGGTGCCTATAGAAATAAAAGAAATTGCAGTTATAAATGATGTTCTGTTCTGGTTGGCCTCAAACACCTTATCCTTGAGATAAGGATTGGTTGTACCTTTTATCTTGAACTGAGAAAGAGAAAAAATTAACATAACCTCAACAGCAGTCTCATTATGTTGCCTCCAAATCGTTTCCATTTTCCATTGTCCCATGGCAGGAGATAGTTACAGAAATGAGGTATAGTGTTGTCATTCAAAATAGAACACTTTCAAGAAGTAAAAGATGTGGATATGAGATTTTCCTCTCTGCAGAGAACAAGGTTTGTATTTTTTACATTGATCACAGGTAGCAGGTAAAGATCCATAGCCAAAGTTTTTGAAATCTATTTTAAGATTTCCTGACTGAATGTGTGTGTCTAAATTTACTTTAAAATATTTTAAAATATTTTGTAATCACTATAAAGCCATAATTTCTCTGAAAAACTGGATTTAAGCAAAACACCAAGTTCAAAGGTTTTTTTTTTTTTTTTTACTTAACTAATATAATTCAAGGCCTTGGGAATCCTGTATAATCCAATAATTCAAATTGACCCTGTAAAGTTACAGCTCATGCGTGTATTTCCCTTCAAAGTAGTTCACAACCATGTATATGGATCATTATCCTCTGTCTTTAAAAAAAATAAATTACATTGCTAGAGTTTAGGTCAGCATGTTGTGACCAAAATATTTTTAAGTCAAATATCTGATTTTAAAATTCTTATTAAAGAATCCTAGAATGGACAGAATTTTAAAAAGATAAATCATTGATTTGGCTCTTCCCTTTGTAGAATTCCACATCTTTTCCAGTGTTCCAAATAAGGCTGTGTCAGGGTAAAGATTTCTCTCTAATTAAAGATGTCTTTTTAATTTATAACAAATATTGATTGCATTATGAACCTGAAACATGATTTCAGCTCTAAAATAGTGCCCTAAAGCTGTAGTACAATTTCTCCTTACTGTAATATCACTGGACTATCAAAACCTGGACTTAAAAACTTGTATTTACCAAGCAACTGCTACAAAGCATTATTATGACAAACCAGTTTCTGGCAAGAAAAACCCAAATCTATAGAAGCAATTCTCAATTAAAAGCATTTTCAAAGCAATTTGCCTCCCCAGGTGGCTCCAGGTCTCCCAAACAAGCGAGCATGGCTCTACAGTCCCCTTACAAATTGCGTATATAAATGAATATAATTGCTATTTTGACTTCATATTCTGTAAACTTCATGACAGCTGAGAATTTGTCACCCAAATTCTAGCTGGAGGTTATTTGGCTTACAAAATGAAGAAACTTTCCATTGAAAACACTGACATGCTTTCAACAGCAGTGTTTCTATAGAAACTTGTTTTAATTACAGAATAGAATACATTTCCATAACAACCCAGTTCCATTGTCTTCATATTATGGCAAGTATTGGCACATTAGAATTTTCCAGACATTAAAATGAGCTAATTAACATAAATTTCCATGAATACTTAAAGAAAAAAAAATTAGATTAAAAATTTAAAATTTATCTTTGCAGGATAAAATAAATAGCTTAAAATATGGATTTTCATAAATCCAGCACACTTATGTAAATCTGCAAGTTATTCCTTGAAGAAAAGGATAATTTTGTTTTGAAAGTGGGTGAATAATCTTTCCTATCCCAAGTTTAGATCTTAATCATGCAGACAATAAAGGCGTGTTGCTTCTGCTTTCATTGTTTGTTAGTTTTGGAATACTCTTCATTAATCACTCAAAGAGGGAAAACTAAATATCTCTGGCTATACATGCACACAATCCAATTGTTAACCTATGGGTAAATACCAGACTGAAATGTTTTCTTTCAAATATAAATTCATATTCAGTTCTGGTCTATGCATGTACCATTCAATTAAATTGTGCTCAGCCTACAGCCTGGGGGAAACTTGGATTCACACTGCTCAGAATAAAGGGGTTTTTGGAACAATTACCAATAGCTGAGCACTGTGGGTACACCTTGAGGCCCAAACAGACTGGAAGTGTCACCTTGTAATACAGAAAAATGATTAATTTGCCATTACAGTTGTTAAGTAGGTGCATTATTTAAAACAGACTCTCTTTTTTATTGGCACAATTTTTATGTTACTCTATGCTCAGAAGTTGATTAAGGGGAAACGTGGGGAATCCATTATAACAGAGCTAAAAAATCTATGAAAATACAACCAATTTAACAGTTTAAAAGTTTTTAAACAATTTTAACAGTTTAAAATTCTAGATGATGTACTTCATACGGAGTGCTTTCCTTGGGATAGGGAAATGGTCACAGCAACAAAGCTGACACAGTTCTAGAGCTCAAGAACTGTTAGCCAGAAAATCCCTAATGCCAATTCCTGTCTTCTGTTCTGCTCATTTTTCTGCAGCCTAGGAATGACAAAACCCCTGTACTTAATACATTGTACAAATCATGAAGGACATTTAGAAGTGGTAAAAATTCCAGTCCATTAAATAGTCATTTGTGTAAATAGCACTGCAAAAACAACTCAGATTCCCGTTTCTTGGCCAGGGTTTTTTCCTGTACAACCTCAGTATGGCTAGAGGGATAACCAAGAACAGTAAATGGTGGGGACAGAACTCTGTTCAGTGATACAAGGCACCACAGAGGACTGAGTAAACTAAATTAAATATGTGCTCCCTAAAAGCTGTGGTTTATTTATGCAGATTTTGTTTAGAGAGGCAGCTACACCTGACACAAACCATGAGAGTAAAGGTGAGCATAAAAGTGCAGCTTTTGACCCAGAATCAGATGAAAACTGCACTATTTATTCTTATAAAAGGGAAATTCTTCACCTACTACACCAAGAGTTAATCAGCTGTTTTGGTAAATGTGATTTGAACATCATTTCAAGTTGCTCAGAGTGAACATTTTCCCAAGACAGATGTGAAGAGGTATCTCTCTAAATGGCACTTTAGAGTTTAGTTAACCTGTCAGGAGGGCCAGAAAGATCTATGAAATTTTACCTGCTGTATAGGTGGGTCTTCTTTGCAAAGAAAACAGTTTTGATTCTTGGGAGATAACTCATTGATACATAATGAATTCTGTCACAAACAGCTCATCAAAGAACAACAGAGTGGAACTGTAGACAGAAGAGGGCTTGCAGGGTGACCATGTGAGATAAACAGAAGTAATGTTATTACTTCTCAAATCCAGGGGCATTCCACACTGCCATCTGCTCAGGTAAGAAATTTGCATCATCATCATCACCATGAGGCAAGAGGTCTGTGTCATCATTGTATCATGTACGGGTACCTTATAATGCACAAATCAAGGTAACGTTAGAAATCTGCATTTTTAAAACATCATAGGATATCCTGAGTTGGAAGGGAGCCACCAGGATGATCCAGTCCAACCCTTGGCCCTTCACACACCCCAACAATCCCACCCTTCACCTGAGAGTTTTGTCCAATCCCTCCTGGAGCTCTGGCAGCCTTGGGGCTGTGCCCATTCCCTGGGGAGCCTGGGCAGTGCCCAGCGCTATTTTTTCATTAGTACCCATTGTGGTTTGCACCAGTCCAGTACCACACTCACCCTGCTCAATTTGCAGAGCACAGTGTAAGGATGTCACCATGATATTTTCTGAAAAATTCCTTTGCCAGGATTTCTTTTCCTGGAAAGATGAGAAGCCTGAGCTTCTCCATGTTTTGCTCCTCTGGAATGTGGTCTGGAGATTGTTTATCCAAACATGTGAATTATTTTTAATTAATGGCCAATCACAGCCAGCTGTGTCAGACTCTGAGTCAGTCATGGAGTTTTTTATTCATTCTCGTTTAGCCTTCTGATGGCTCCTTTCTCTATAATTTAGTATAGTTTTACAATACAATAGAATACAATACAATAGAATACAATATGATACAATATAATATCAGAAGGTTGATTTATTATATGATATATAATAAAATATAATAATAAATCAGCCTTCTGAGCACATGGAGTCAAATTCTCATCTCTCACCTCGTCCTGGGGACCTCACAACACCACATAAGGAAGCTCCCAAGGATGCATCCAAAGTTTCATTTCCTTTTCATTTCCTTTCCCAAGGTGTCAGCTCATTCCTCCTGCTCTACTGGGCACCTTCACTTTGCCCACAGGCAGAAGCCCTCAGTGCTCTTTGAAGGATGCCTCCACATCTGGGGTAAGACTGTTCCCAGGTGAAAGTCACCTCTCAGAAAACACCATGAGTCAAAAAATTCCTCCACACTCCTAAGTATATATCTACAACACCAAAAAGCCTGTCAGGTTTACAGAATGCCTCCAGAGGGAAACCAGGGAAGAAAAATCCTCTGTGATGCTAAAAGTGTCACTCATGAGTGAAGATTTTTAAACAAAATATTTTTCACTTCAACTCTCCCTTTCTCTGCAGACCTATGAGGAACCTCAGAGCATTTAAGCAGTGGAGTCTATTTTTATTCTGTCCTTATGGATCTTCATTTTTGGTTTCCCTTCACCTTAGGAAAGAGAACTGTGACTTTCTTCCTGTGTCAACACATTTATATAGTTTCACTCGTCCTATTTTACTTTTAAGCTGCTAATTATTTTCAATTTAATCATTTAATTATTTTTACCAGATGTGGGTGTTGCATTCAGGGCATCAAAAGCCAGTTTGCTCTCTCTTGACTGAAACGAGAGACTGGCTCAAAATGGTTAAAAAAAGCAAGAAAAAAGATGGCCATATAGAATTTTATGGAATTCTGACTCAACATGTAGTATTCTTATCTTTGTAATATTAATATATTAGATAATTCATTAATTTATTAGGTGATATATACAGGTATATTAGTATTAAAGATCAATGTACAGTTTTGAAAGGTTTTCCTATCTAGGTTACAGAAGGTTTCATCAGTGATACCAAGAGAACTTCTAACAGCTGCAAGGGTTGAAAGTCACACAGATGAAATCCTAAGACTTAGGACAAAAGAGTACGAAGTTTTGACACTACAAATAGCTAAAAACTTTAATTATTCAAAAAAAGGATGCAGAAACTGCTGATGCTTGGGAATCTCAAGAAAATTCCAAAGGAGCAGCTGGCATTCATTTTCCAGAAAAGATGAGAGAAAAATCTTGACATTTGCATCCTCCATCTCTCATTTAAAGTTTATGTCTTTTATATTTGAGCAAACAAAAACCTTGCAAAGATGGAGAACTAGGAGAAGAACAGTTTTAAGAATCCATTATAAACTCTTAATTGGGACAAATAATAGTCTATAATTTGTGACAAACTATCACACACTGATCAAAATGTGTGGATTCTGAATGCTGACTCTGCAAGACAGACACACTAAGCAGCTCCCAAGGATATTCAAGATGTCATTTAAATCAGGTATTGTCCTGACACTGCTACTTGTGTTTTCCTAGGACAAATTCTTGTGTTTCAGAGAAGACACAGAAAAATTTCAAACCCTTGTTTAATTTCAAGGGGGAAAAATATTAAATATGGGTGATAAATTAAATGTCTATAAGCATAGGCTGGATTACATGTAAATATCATGTAATGAGGTGGAGATAATTTTCATATGCACTTTGAGATAAAATCATATAATCAAACTTTGGCTTCTCTTTTGGGGAAGTCTTGATGCAGTCCTTTTGTACTCTTTGAAACTTCTGATTTTAGTCCTTATTCATTCTGAAAGAATATTTATATTACAAATAAGTCTTTGGGAGAGGATGGCTTCTTTGACTGTTCTCTTCTGCTTCCTGGGTTTCAATGAAGGTGTTTCAATGCCCAGCAGAATTGTGTAATTAACTGTATTTATCAAAACCAGTATGAGCAAATGTTCTGAACATCTTTGCTCTTCTAAAGCTGAATGTAATTTGGGTGAGTCACTCTCCTCAAAGAGATTTAGAGAACACCATTTGGGCTTTTTTGTACTTGCAATCAATGTGCTTGCATTTGAAATAATTGGATTACACCCCAAGCTGAAAAGGCTTGAGAAAGCAGAGGAAACCAAATGGCCTCGTTACTGGGGTAGCTGCACCTCATTCTCCAGCACTGAAGTGCTAAGAAAATATCCCAGTGGAGCACTGAACAGAGCTTAATTTGGGATCATTCTGTGATCAATTGCAACTATTGTAACTATGAATTCTAAGGAGAGGATACACAACAGCCATGATCCAGGCTTTATCATGGAGCTTTAGAGCTTTTAGCAGATTTTGTCATGGAGCAATTACCGTGGCCTGGTGAAGTCAGCCAAAAGGAAATGAATCAGAGACTGTTGTGAGAATAAGAGCCGTGAAATGACAACAAGTTGGTGCTCTCTGCTTGGTGCTGGTCAGGAACAAAAAGTAGCAAATGAGAACCTTTGAGGATATTTTTAAAATATAGTTTGCATCATCTTGTTTAAAAATTTCAACACCTAGAGACAGAATACAGTAGATTTGACAATTGCACTTTTTTGCTAGACCATAGCAAATGTATCTTTATCTAGATGTGATGGATGAATAATTTTTCCATGCAATAGAAACATTTAGACTTGACAGAGAATGTGACTGCTGAATTTAGTTTACTATTATTTTCAAAAGCAGACATTAATTGAAATTTGATTAGAAATATAGAAAGAAATAATGCCAAATTCTATATATTGATCTAAAAGATGAAGAAATTAAAAAACCCCACATTTCCAATCTTCTTTTTTTGCTCAATTTACCTGCAGAGCTGTAGCTTGCAAAGATATGTTTCTTCCTTCCCTCAGAGCAAAAAGGGTCCACTTTTAGGTTACCTGCACTCTTTAGTATGTTAATTTGTCAAATTTAAAATTTTCTAAATACTTGTTCTATTTTATATACAAATGATGGAATAAATAAATGTTCAACATCCAACCAAACAGAGCAAATAAGTGTAAAGGATGAAATATGAGGAGATAGAAACTAATGAATTATATGGATTAATAGGAGAAAAAATAACAGAGGATAAGAAAGTGGGAGGCCATATTTCATCTCTTGATGAGTCTGTTACCTAGGAAACAGAAGACTGAGTTCTTGCATAAATGACCCTATGCCTGTGGATTTCATTTGATGAAATTATATAGGACTACAATTTATGCAGAACAAGGAAGAAGATTGTCAGGGGCATTGTTTATTAGGTGAAATAAAAAGCCTAGAAACCTATTTTCATTTCAATGAGCTTTTAAACCATTTATTACCCAAGTCTACTGCCTTTACTATCGAAGTTTCTGACCTAACAAAACTATGCAATAAAAACTAACCAATCACCTGATGCAGCTGATTAATCATTCTCTCTAAAGGTTTCTGCAGAGGACACGAATCACTCACTGAACTCCAGCTCTCACCAACTCAAATTGATTCCAGCAGACATCCAGTTGGCATTGCTAGGACAGCATTTTGACTACTAACAAGAAGTTAATTAATCTGCTGTTCCTGCTGGGCTCCCACCAAAGGCAATCCAGTTAAAGAAGCCATAGTGCGTCCTCACATGTGACAGTGAGCAGACATCGCTCGATTTTATAGCAGGAAAAGCTGGTAATGAATCATCTGCTATCCCTAAGAAAATCTTTGTACAAATATGAAGTAACCACAAAAAAATGATAGCGTTTTCCACTTCTTGACACAAAAAACCCCAGAGGAACAGCAAGAATTCAAAAGGCATGTTTTTTCAATTTCAATTTCGTGCAATTAGCTTTTTTAGATATGCTTTTCATCACCAGCTTCTGAAAACTTTAGAAAGGTTTGACTATTTTCAATAATCTTCCAATGATCTTCTAGGATACCATTTCTTAATGGTAAAAAGCTTAGAGTATGCTTAAGAGATCAAAAAAAAAAAAAAGCTTATAGTATGCTTAAGAGATCAATATAAAGATTATTACATTTGAAATACTTATATCTCCTATATTTATAATGATATTCAGAATGGTCAAACTGAGTGACATCCAACAATTTCTTCACATGGTATCCAAAAGATAATGTCTGGGAATGAATATAAAAATGGAACAAATATAAAATGAACAGAACTTGGATCAAAAAATTGTTTTGCATTTGCTTTGTACCTAAACTTGAGTAGTTGGCAGGATTAAAATCAGCACACACTTTGAGAGTGGGATTTCAAGGATATCTTGAAACATAAAATACAAAAGCGTATTAAAATTTTTATGCAGAAAAAGATGTGACATCCCACAGCAACAAATTTTTGTTACATTGAACTGGACAAATGCACTTCTGGTTTAAAGATGTAATTTCAGCAGTTGCAGTAGAATCTCTTCCCAGATATGTTCTGCAAGGAGAAGTATGTTCTGACACTGACAATGAGCTGTTTATAGGTTATATTTTATTACTGTGGAATACACAAAATGATTAATAGATGATATCATAATCATCTGTTAAAACCAAGTTAAAATATTGAAAGGGTGGAAAACAATATGTGGGAGAAGAGGAATATTTCCCGTAGGAGAAAACTTAAAGCGCATTTATAAAATCAGTGCTCTTTATCACTATAGAACTTAGAGAACCAGGAACGGATTGGGTTGGAAAGGACCTTAAAGCTCATGTTGTTGCAAGCCCCTGCCATTAGATAGAGCTTCACTGGGGATGTAGGACACAATATACTCACAATATTTCCCACAGCCACCTAAGGGAGCCCATCGGATCACATCTTGTTTGACAGAATTTCAGAAAGTACCCTAACATTTTAGGCATGGGTTGAGAGGGAGCCATTTTATGGTTGCCTGCTATGGAAAGTGGCGTGGCATTTGTGTGACACATCCTTTAAGGAGAAAAATGCTTTCCCCTTCAGTACTTTGGAGCTCTCCATGCTGTGCTCAATCACAGATATCTCAAGTGATTGCACCTTTACACTACACTTAGCAGGGAGCAAGAGTCATGAACTGCTTCAGTGCAGAGCAGGACAATGGGTGTATGCTGAACCACCAAATATTTGTGCTCTTTTTCACTTTGTAGAATGTAAAATGCATTCCCTGCAACACAGAAGGACAATCTTGGAATTCAGCTCACAAATTCTTAACCCTTCTGAAGTGCAAAACGTAATTTGTGAGCACAGGGAGAAGACATGAAAAACGAAAGATTGATTATGATAGACCACTTTCAAATTTCCTCATGTAGCCTTTCTCCAGATTCTGCTATGTACTTCTCATCAGCCTAAGGCAAAAAATAAAATATAGTCTTTATAAAGGTGATGAAAGACACTAGCAAATGGGAATAGAAATGAAGCAAAATAGTGCATAACATTCCAAATATGTTTTGTGGAAGTCTTCTCCCAACTGAGCAGAAATAGGAAGACTAACAAATGGAGCTGTGAGAATTTCTTATTGCTCTTAAAACACACCATAACCATTCAGTTTATAAAATGGGGGATTAATCCTCTTGTTTTGTACATTCAACACAGTTTACCATTCATCCAGGGGGGAAACTGCAGAGAGGATATCCTCTTAAAATCTTAAAAAAAGAAATTTCCAAAGAAATTTCAGAAATTTCCTGAAGATCATACTTAGTGTGCACCTGAATTTCTGAAATGTTGAAAAAATGTTTAATTATATTCTTCTGAAGAAGCAGGCAGTTGTGGTTTAGACAAAAAAAAGGGGGATAAGACAGCCAAGTATCACACAATTCTTGTTAAAATTAGTAGAATGTTGGCCAAAATCACGCTTTTGACAATATTTTGTGAACACCAGATTTGGCACCATGCTAAAGCCCACTGAAAAGCCTTTTCCCAGTGACCCTTATAGCTATTGATGTAAATAAAACTAGCATGAGATGAAAGGGACAATGCCTGAGAAGCATTGATAATTCTTTATTTTGTGTGAGATTCCTATTTGTGTTTTTTCTTAGCCTTTAATCAAATATTGAACATGAGATTATCTGTTCCAAATGACCATATAAATTAAGTTGTTATACACTATATGAGGCATTTCACTTAGATTCCTGGAATCTATTTTTCTTTTTATTACCTATGCTTAAAAATGAGAGCTTATAACATGTTAAATGCTAAAACACACTACAAGATTAACATTTTAAACTCTTGATGTTATGCAAAGGAAATACTAAAACTATCACAGTTATATTATATATATACTTATATGTATACTTATATGTATACTTATTATTAATTATATACTTATATACTTAAACTTTATCACAGGCATACTTAACTTTAAAAGAAGTATTTAAAAGAAACATTTTCTCTTTGGAAGTCAAACCAGAGGATGCTAATTGTCAGGAATGGCTAATTGCATCATATCTCTGATGACAGTAATAAGCATTTATGAACTAGGCACTGGTGGGGAAGAGAAGAAAAACCTTTTTCTCACTAGTGGAAAAGAAGGCAAACATATGACAAGCAAAAGAAAAAGGTTAAACATTGCAAGGTGAAAATACTTTTGTGGATTTGAAAGCTATCCTGTGTCTCTCACCTTTTCAAAGCTTTTCTGGGAAAATGCTGTCATGCTATACAGAAGGTACCCATTAAAATGCTTTGTCATAAAGTCCTCATTTTATTTTATCCATGTCTTGTCTTGACTCCTCCAGCAAGTTGAAAGAGACTTGGATACTGTTTTAGAGACCTCTTTCCTTGAGAAATATCCAATAGATTTTTCTTAATATGTTGGAATTAGTCGATAAGAGAGATAAACTGAAGGTCGCAAAGGCACACCACTCATCTAAATCAGTTTTTAGGAATCTTTTGAATTACCTTGTCCTGAAAAACTTTTGAGGCTTGCAACAGAAGGCTCCCATCCCCTCATTTCTTAGTGTTACTTACTGTAGCAGGAGAATAGTTTCCTTTTCATCATCCTCTGTCAGCCTGAAATCCCATTAACAATAAACTCTCACCCACGTTTTGCCCCCTCATACAGAGACACAGGCTTTGATTCATTCCTCTGCACTCATACCAAGTCAATTTAAACACCATTTGCACACAATTGTCCTCAGTTATTGATTTAGTCCTGGAAAAAGAGAAAGGGGCAGTAGTTGAGTTCTGACTCAACTTTTATCAAAATACAATTTCTTCCCACTACTACGTACATTCATTGCATCTCTGTAACAGGACAGCTAGTGAGCAAACATGCAAAATTGTGTTGTTGAAGATGTAAAAAATGCTCATCAGTATGGATTGCAGGCAGAATTTCTGTCTATATCAAAAGAAACAGGCTTTGGATAGATACTTCAATAAAAGCCTGTAAAATTCTGGAGCCTCACAGTTTGCAAGGCACCAATGAATATTTAATGTGATGTGGAGCAAGCGCCTGCTCCTGGCAGTGCTTTCTTATTTATACCTCAGTGTACCTGTGCCTTGAAAAGGTAGACATGCAGCTTCATGAGACATACTTTGAGGTTACTAATTCTGTTAAAAAATAAATAGTATATGGAAATGAGAGAAATCTGTCAGTGAAGAAAAAGCAAATGACAATTCCTTAAAAGTTCAGTTTCATTTCCTACATAAGGAAGACTAAGGGGATTTTGAAGAAGAGGAAGTAGTAATTTAAAAAAAAAGGAAAAAATGCTTTAAAACTGGAGTTAGTGACCAGCTAATGTAAAGAATTAATAAAAGTAAGAAAAACAAAAGCATAGATTTTGAAACAGAAAATCAGAAATAAACACCATCAAATTAATTTGCAGACTATGGAGCAGTGAAATACAAACAATATATATACAATCAATGTTTCCTGCTCTTACTTTTACATTCTCAATTTTCTTAAATTCTTGGCAGAAGCCAGGGAAGTGTTGCCTTCTGTATTTGGTGTCATGGCCAGTTTGAATCTCACTCAGTGCAGAGGGATAACTCCTGCTATGGAATGCATTTGATGATGCATATTAAACTATTTTAACATGGAACATAATTGGTCATCCACATTCCATGTTGTGTTGATATTTATTCCATATATAACCATATTTATTCCATTCCATAACCATATTTATTCCATTCCATAACCATTTGATATATATGCAAATGAGTTGCATGATATATCTTTATGCCTCCCATGTAATGGAATAGTCTATAAGAAATAAATGAATAATGATATCTGTTATTCCAACATTACAAAAACATTCCAAGACAAAAATATTTAATAAAGTGCAGGTAGGTTAGAGCTGATGGAAATACATTTTGTTCAAGATTTAGAGTTTTTTAAAGTAGATGATTTGTAATAACAAGGATCAATGAATGTTCTACCTATTCAAATGTGCAAATAATATCCTCTCAGATTTTAGGACATATTTATCCACATGGCTTAGCATTTTGGAAAAAATTTGCATTGATTAGCACACTAAGACTCCTAAAGTGATGATGATTAAAGTAATTGGTCATTCTCAGGAGGGTATTAATTAATTTCTAAGGGGGCCAAATTGCAGCATTTCCATGTGTCAGTCTCTTGGACATACAGAGTCTAGTAAATATATCAACTAAATATTGTGATAGAGGAACAACATCTGTAAGAGTTAAAGAAATAAATTAATTTTTGTCAGGTTTTGAAGACAAACAGCAGTTGTATGCACAGCCTAAGGTAATATTTGGTAGAGACATGAGATTTTTTAAGTATTGCTATATTTTATTGCTAGAGATTTTTAAGTATTAACTATAAAAGCCAAAATAAAAGGTGATAGATTCTATTAATCCCATCAAAGAAAATACAGACATCCTGTTGAGAAAATATGTTGGTTTCTCAAAAGCCCATAAAGGCTAATGATATCTAAATCTACAAAGATTTTCCTTTCTAGGTGTAGCTAGTGCTTATTTCTTCTGACATTTCTTCCAAGAAAAATTAAACTATGACTTTTAGAGAGGGTCAAGATTGGACTTCTGTTGTTGGAAGATTAACTAACTGTTCTACTATGACCATGCTAGGAGTAATTCTAATTATCTACTGGAATACATGGCACTGCACTTGCAATTCCTTAATAGCAAATGTCACTTTCTTTCTTTTTTTAAAATACTGAATAATCAGGTAGTAAGGGCACACAAAGTGGAAAGTTAAGTTTACTACAGGAAAACCTGCCCAGTGCAGTTCAGCTAACAGTTCAGTTGCCCTTTTCTAGCTAATTGGGGAGATTGTTTGAAAGAGTAATTGTTGATTTGATGACCAGAATAGAATAGGAACAGGCTTCAAGGTGGATTAACATCTTCAAAAATTATTTCTGAGCTTACTGTTTTTCACAGATGAACTTCATGGGTCAATCTGAAACTTTTTTTTTGGAAATGCTACATTACATTTCAGAGAGAGAACACTTTACTTTTCAAAATCACAGCATCTTCCTCTATGTATCAGGTTCTCAGGTTGCCTAGACCTCTCCAAAGGATTTAGAATTTATTTTTTTTCCAAGAATTGGTTATTCCACTGGAGTAAAAATTTTTCTGATGCCACTAGAATTTCCAGCTCAACACAAAGAGGATCCTTCATCAGAAGCAAAGATAGACTTCTTTACTCTTTTCTCATCTCCAACTCAAATGTGGATCTTGCAGTTCTTCCTATTCATAATCCATCCTTTCCACATGAGACCTGGTGTCCCCAATTAAATCACAAATCTGAATAACACAACTCATTCTTAGAGGGGAGATGGGGAGCTGAGGACACCCTGAGAAAACAGAACAAATTTAAAATAAAATGGGTGAACTGTACTACAAAACAAGTTTTGTTAGCTTTGACTTTTCAACCCATGTTATGAGTGAGGTCCTTGTAAACACTTGACTACAAACTTATACTGTAACTTTCCCTAAAGGCACAAGGACATTAAAAATGCACTGTTCATGAAGGTCAGGGCAATGAATGGTGTCAGAGAGGCTGGGGATGCATCTGTTAAAGATACAAATATCAACTATTTCTGGGTAGCTATATCCACTTATCTTCTGAAAGAGCTAAATTAGAGATACTATCCCAGCTAATGAGAGAAGAAATGCAAGAGAGCCTAAGGTGGTGTCAAGATGATGAGCTGGAAGATACTTTGACTTATTTTTCAGTTTTATTGTTTTTAACTTGTATGGGCTTCAGAGCCTGAGATCAATGAGTAATTAGCTTCCAAGTCACAATTTAGAAATCAAATGCACTGCAGGGTATACAAGAATCTGAGTCTTAGGCTAGAATGTCACAGAAACCATTTACCAGCTAGGGAAAGAGTTAAGAATTGAGAATAAATCTTTGATTTAGAAAATCTAAAAAGAAAAATTTCTAGTTTCTTCGATAATAATCCGCCTCCACTTACTTTCTTTCACTTCCCTGAGGGATCTTATGAATTTCTATTTATTATATGTGAAAAATTGTTATCTTGTATAGCAAGAGTTCTATTATCATTGTAGTGCAAGGATTCCATATCTCCAGAGTTTTGTACCTCCTCAATGTTTCTCACAGGCAGCTCCTCTAAGCACTGACTGTTCCTGGTCCTCACAGCAGCCACCTGACTCCAGATCCCACCAATCCACTCTTTTATACCACTGTTCTTATTGGCTACAGGTGTGGCCTGTTAACATCAGGCTGCTCCTAATCTTTAGTAATTGGTGCAGCTGCAGCTCTTTTAGGGGATATGATTACATTCTATACCACCTTCATTTACCCATACTGTATCCCCCTACAAAAAATTTGTTTGCCATATGAAAGATAAGGAGGAAAAGTGATAAAACAATCAAATAACATTAATGACAAAACCTAAAACTCTTCCGTTTGCCTTTGAAGTCTGCCAGTCTTGTTTTGTGTCTGCTATGAGAATGAAGATAAACTCAGTTGTGGAAAGAAAAGAAAGAACTGAGCTGTTTAATCTTCTTATACTGATAATTGCAAGGTGTGATAGTTCTTTGTGCTTTCATGTGACAAGGGCCTCAATATGTTAGTTTAAACACATTCTGCTATTTTTAGAGATGGCTTCTTTCAGTTTTCCTTATATTTTACTGATCACCATATTTGGGACAAGGAGAGAAATATCTCAGACAGTTTCAGTTTTTCTTCCTTGGTCTAAGAAGCCAAATGGTGATTGAGTGCCTATTTCACAAACCAAATCTGCCAAGTCTTGGAAGGTGATCTTGGTTTCCCTTTGGTTTTCTCCACCCCCATTGTGCTGGGTGAAGATTTGGGTGAAGGTTTTGCTTTGCACTGAGTGCTGGTGGCTGAGAAAAGGTAGAGTGGAATAGGGACCAAAGCACAGTGCTTGTAATCTGGTGGATTTAACATGCTTTATGTCCTGTATGTTATTTTATGGGAATATACTCAGACCTGCTTTTCCCTTTTTTACCTTCCCCAGAATACATTTCTATGTAAAACAAGAACTCCATAGTAAGAATTTCAGGGTTTGCTTATTTAAAACCAAGCTGTATAGAGGTGTTCAGACCACTTGTAGCACCCATCACAGAATTCACAGAATTATCTGTCAAGGGGCCTCCAGTGATGCCTCAGGTTTGAGCTTTTATATTTTTCAGATTCTGTGCTGCTTTAGCGTGTAATTCTGAGCTTCACATGAGGGGATGGTGAGCTCTCTGCACAGAGCAGGGAGACAAAACAATTCCTGCTCTAGCTGGGGACCGAGGACAAATGATCCAAATCTCAGGCCCAAGAGCACAAACAACGTGGGCTGGAGAGAGAAAAACAAGCAGGATGGGACTGCATGGGCTAAAGCTGGAATTGGACAATTAACCCCAATATGCAAATGGACCAGAACTTATAAAAGTGAGAGACCCTGTGACCGGTCGTGCATTTTGTGGCCATTTTGGTTCATCTTGGGTGCAGCCCTGGCTGGGCTCTTGTGCTGCCCAAGGTGCATCCATTGAGGCCTTCTAATAAACTTCTACTTTATTCTTTAACTCTGCCCAGCCTCTGTTCTAGGTCAGCCTTCTCAAGGCTTCACCAACACCATCACAGAGTTTATTGCAACTAGTGACTTCCTCAACAGCATTTATTTGAATACCAACCTAAGAAAGTTGTAGATTACAAAATTGCAAGTGGGAGAGAAGTCTTGAAAATGTGAAATGTTTTCCTGAGCAGTAGTTTAAAGCCTTTGTCTGAAATGAATAAACAATGCAATGGCCATCATCCAGATTAAAAATAAACTCATATCTGCAGGGTTTTCCTGGCAGTTCATACATTTTATGTACTACTCCCCAGCCTCGGAAACAAAAGAATCAAGAACACTGTCACTGAAAAAATATTCTTCAGTTAGGGCTTTATTGTTTATTAGGGGTTTATTGTGTGTTCAGAAATTGTACTATATTTAAGTATTTCTCCTCCCAACTAGTAAGAAGAAAGGGGAAGTTATCACTCTGGAGCAGGAATTATATGGGATGTGATGCACTAAATGTAGTTGAGCATCAACTAAACTCAACTGAACATCAGTTTTGCAGAAGATACTCTTCAGTACTTTAAACCTTTTAGTAAGGTTGGGTGAAAAATTAATAAGGGATGGAGAGGAAAAGGAAAATTTTGTGGGATCAAGGACTGTAACTATCCAAGGGTTTGGAGACAGGGATTCAGCCTTGTTTCTTGTGCACCAGAGTGAACATAATTGGCAGAATTCTTTGAGTATTTTCATCTTCATCTATTCCTTATATTTGATTTGTCATGGGAGAAACCAGCAGAGGTTGAAATTACAGTAACTTAGTTTCTCTTCAGTTATCTTACCAAACCTGGGCATGGGAATTGAGTGAAACTAACTTTGTTGACTAAATTAAGAGAAACAGTTGATTCCCTCAGGGTAGAGAGGCCTTAAGAGAGATTGCCGTAAATTAGAATACTGGGCATCCACTGACACTATGAAATTCAAAAAGTACAAATGGCAGATTTGGCACCTGGGGCGATGGAGTCCTGGTTGTACACCCAGAGCAGCTGGCTTGGGGCACTGTCTATCTCTCTAGGAAGTCTGCTACTGTATTTAACCATTCTTGCTGTAAAGAAATGCTTCCTAAAATCAAACTGGGAGTGGGCAACCTGGACATGATCCACTTAAGGTACCTGAACTTTTAAAGGCAGGGTTCGAAGGTGGAGCCAGGCTCTTTTCAGCGGTGTCCAGGGAAAGGACAAAGGCAACGGGCACACACAAACACAGATTATTCTGTCAAACATCAGGAACACAGCAACCTGGTTGTACTGTGAAGGTAAACACTGGCACGGTTCCCCCAGACACCTTGTGGGGCCTTCCTCCTCAGAGATATTCAAAAGCCACCCGGACATTGTGCCGTGCAACTCTAGGTGTCCTGAGCCATTTTGATTCTGTGTTGTTCCTGCATGGGCTAATTTCACCAAATTCCTCTTTCTTTGATACCTTCCTGGACCCATCTTGATGTTTCCAAACTTCTCTAAATAAACTCTTTAAGATAAAACTACTATGAATTCTCTGAAATTCCCCAGGGATTTCTCAGTTCCCGCAGTGTCTCTGTCAAGCTCTTAAACTGAACTGCAAGAGCTAAGCCTTGTCTTCAGTTCATCTAAGGATTAGACCTTTTAAATGATTGCATTGAAATTTAAGGAAGTTTTGTTATCATAATTCTTGCACTACCTCCAAAACTCATGAATTTCACTTCTTGGGGAGTGGGAAATAAAGATGGACAAGTTTTATGAGCAAGCTCCTGTCTTGGGATGTAAATAATTGAATGAATAGCATAGGAAATGAAATAGTTTCCATTATGTATGAATGATTGGTTCTCCAACAGACATTCTAATTTAATGCATGCATGTCTATAATATGACTGTATATTGAAAATTTAAATTCAAACATTTTGCCAAGAGGTTCACTCAGATGGTATTTCTTAAAGGACAATAGATGAAGTAAGGAAAAAGCAACATGTTAGATGATACACTGCATAAGAAATTTCCAGAAATTATCTGCATTTTGAGTGTTCTGCCTCCCAGCTGTTCTTCAAATATGAAGCACCAGCCAAAATTACACTGAATAAATAATCCAATGTTTCTAAAGGGCTTTTCATTCCTTCCAGTTTCTTACAGGATTCTGTGCTAGCACATCAGGCCATTATGCAAATTAAGAAGTACAGCATGGAAGAAGAGGTTCCACACAAATCTCATTTTGTCAGGTTTTTTCTGTTTCTGAAGTGTCACTTCTAGATAATTATTTATAAAGGTGTTGTGTGCAGGATGTGCCACTTCTCCCAGATGTCATCTACAGAGCTGAATATCCTGTAACTCTCAAAACTTACACTTCCAGAATGAGCCACAACTTTTTTGGGAAGTTGTTTAAACACTCAGGAGAATAATCTCATTTTCACAGTTATCACTGTGAAAACATATAAGCCAATAATTATTTGCCTAATCTCTACAAAATGAGAGTTTGTTCCAGAAGTTCGTAATACAGGAAAGTCAAGTTGAAGTTCAGAAAATGCTTGCTATTTTACAGTAAGGTATAATATTACTTCTTCAAATATTTCACTGCCCAGAATTAGACTGAGCAAGGATTTTGTATGCAGGTGGCATAAAAAACTTTGTGCTTGGACTCAATGGCCTTAGAGGCCTTTTCCAACTTTAAATATTTCTGAATGATGCTAAGGCTTGATGGGGATGTAGCCAGTGGATCAGTATGTATGGATGAGTACATACACTCATTTTCCACTTTCTCTGGAGGCTTTTTTAGAATTTTGTTGCTTTAACAATCTTTGAGAGGTCTTGGATTTGTTTGGATGCAAAATAAGATTAAGAACAGACATTTTTAAAAATATAACTCCAGTCAAGAACCCAGTGGAGATTACAGATGTTTAGGTCAGTGGATTTAAAACAGTGTAGCACAAACAAAAGTGTGTAGATGGCAGACAGGAACTTGTAGAAACTTGAAGGACACTTTAGCAGATAGAATGTGCATTATTTGCACAGAGAGGGCACTCACACCACCTCTGTCAGAAATCTTGGGCGCTGCTGATAAGATGTTGTAGGCGTAATTTCAATTCAGTCAAAGAGATACTACCCGGTGTTAATTCTGTTTAAGAGCACTTAAAATAGGCATGTAGACTTACATCAACCAGCTGTGTCCAAAATCACTTTCTTCAACACAGAAATTGTCCACAACCACATTTTAAATGATAGCACAGTATCTGGGAAGAGCAACAGCAAGCTGAGACATATGGATTGCTGACCTGAGCACACAGTTTTTCTCTCTTGCAAATAAATCTCCACATTCATGGGAGGAAAGAAAGAACACACCAGCTTTTATTCTGTGCTAGCAATACCTTATCAAATTCAACTGCTGTCATCACCTTTTTCCCTCTGAGGTGTTTGTTAAGTGAAGAACTGTAGTATCAGAAAACAAGTAGAATTAGTTTCCAGGAAAGTGAAGTACTAAGTAGGGCTTCTTGGTGTGCAACAGCAGAGCTGAATTCACTTTGAAACACTTTGGTTACTATGGCAGAAAATGAGACCCCTTTTATCACTCTTTATAACTTAACTATAATAAAACAGAATTGAACACTATACAGTCTGCTTCCACTGTTAAGAATAAGAAAATCAGGGGAAATGACAAAAAATTCCTATTGTTGTGGGGAAAAAATCGTAAAAGGAAAAAAATAATGTAATTTGGTAAGGGACGTTGAACATTATGTGGAAATGGCAGACATTGCCAAATTGCCACGATTCTGAAACATATGAGCTATTGATCCAAATACTGGTGGGGAATTACTATTATTCTTTTTCCCTCATGCCTAGCATTCAGAGGTGAATGGGGATGTGAAGTAACTGGCTGAATAATGAAAGGAGCAGGATGAAACATCAGTCTGTGCAAAACACCGTTTTCATATTGATGCTGGAAAACATGCAGGCATAATTCACACAAAATACTCAAACACAGGACCCCAGGGTCACCAAGTAACAACTCTGAAAGCAACTCTGTCTTCACAGCTGAAGTTTTTAAGCTGGGAAAAACATAATTTACAGATATTTATTTTGAATTCTCTCTCAATAAGTGTCAGGGACTGTATGGCCTCTCTGAGGGCTGCTGCATTATTTACTTCTTACTGTGTGTTAGGGAAAAGGCAGTACAGATAACACTACAATATCCTAAGACTAATCCTCAGCAAGATCATGTTTCTGGGGAATAATGCTTCTGCCAAAAAGGAATTTAATGAGGTGACAGATTGCACAGGATAATCTCCAGCCTTCCTGGCCAAGAATACAGAAATAATTCTCCAGATGACCAAAGAATAGTTTCAACCAGGAAGTCAAACAAGGTAGAGAATCTCAACTTGTGCAGAACTCCTTGGAAGGGCCTGAAATCTCCTACAATTGGCATTGCCACTGCTATTTCCAAAGGCACGATTTCCCTGCATTTTGATAGGGAACATTAGCCATTTACAGACATGATGGACACTCTGCCTCATCTCCAAGGTGGTTACATATATAAATAGTGAAGTATGTAGTACAAAATTGACTATTTTTTAAATTTGAAACTGGACCATGACTGACACTGCTTATAGTCACCTAGAAAACCCTGCATTTGAATAAAATACCAACATGGAACATATGAATTATGTCACAGATAAAATAGATTATAAAAAATTGATTATTAAAATAAATAGATTGCCAATCCAACAATAACAGTACACATACTCTTAATTTTCACCATTATTGTAATGGTATTTAAACTAAATTACTGTGGTGGAAGCTTCCCAGAACACTTTCTAGAACTTCTTCCTCAAAGGCGACCAAAATTCTTTTTCGCTTATGGAAACCAAGTTGAACAATTTGAATCTTGCAGGAAAAATTCACAGGCATTAAGGCAAAAAAGGACAGCAATGAGAAGGGCTTATAAACGACATTTTTTTTCCTGTGAACTTAGCCCATACAAAACAGAGCTTTGTCATAAGGAGTGCTCATTCTACACCACTTCAGGGAAGCTGTCTGCAATTCTAGTGACTTCACAACCTCATTCAAACCACATATTGGATAGCTGTATGAAATTAATGTATATTGTTCTTATGAATTGTTTGCACTAAGCAATTTCAGACAGAAATAGGAAGCATTAATTTGATACACAGTAAGTAAGGCATTTCAATCAGGCAGAGAAATACACAATGCATTGTATGTGCATCACTGCTGTTCTTAATGATTGTTCTACACTATTCTGAAAAGGCAAAATAGCAATGACTTTCACTGAGGCTGAGATTTGACCAACAACTGCAAGGCAAAGCCATTCAGCTCAGATGGCACTGTTTATATTGACCAAAGAGTTATTCAAATAATTTGTTGTCTTCTTTTTGTACGTATTTTCTGG
Source organism: Diglossa brunneiventris (assembly GCA_019023105.1). NCBI lineage: Eukaryota > Metazoa > Chordata > Aves > Passeriformes > Thraupidae > Diglossa > Diglossa brunneiventris. Next base: position 26,285,014 of record CM032361.1, on the reverse strand, counting down.
CATCTAATACAGCTTTGAATAAGTGCACAGCAATTTCTGACGGTTGGTTTAGATGAAGGCACAGAAGAGGCTGTTCAAAATGGTTACTGAAATGCTAATTTTCCACCAGCAGTGGATGCACCCAGTGCAAGCCAGGAGTTTTAAAAAATGTTAAAAATTTAATAGTTCAAGCACATAAAATAAAAAGGTGGGGGAGAAACTCTTATTTCCTTAACTCTTTCAGGCTTTCTTTACTTCCAGTGTTAGGAGTCAATATTTGCATCAGAGCATGAGGCTCACTTATGGTGATGAGGTTTCATTACCAAAAAAAGGCTTTGTGGATAGGTATTGATCCTAAAAAAAATTTAATTTGACAAAAGCCAGTCTAACCAACGTTTTCATCTGTGTCAAGAAGGTCTAACACAAAGCAGCACGACAGTTCCTAAAGAGTAACTGCAGTGGAAAACACAGAAATGAAGGAGAGTCACTGAGTATGAATAAACAAAGCAGCGAAAGATAGTGATATATGAAGAATATGTGTCAGGGAATTATTCCTAATTCTTTGGGATAATTATAGCTGCTGAGCAGAAGGGCTGAGCACCCCAGGCCCAGCTGATGCTCATGAGGGACCCTGCTACTCTCTATCCCTAATAAAGCAGCTTGCTGCTCATAGGGCTTTAAGGGAAACAAACAATTCTCAGTACCTCTCTCCAAAAGTAGCAAACGCACATTTTAAAATGAATTAGGACAAGCTGAGTGTTTCCCAGCTTGAGAGATTTATATAAATATTTTAGGCCCTTTATCTGGCAGGTTTTGGGTGAATTGATGTAGCAGAAGAGCAAGGACAGACCACAAAAGGGAGATTGTTCTAGCACTAACAGGACTGCAGGGTCCACACTCCCAAGTTACTCCTTTCCCAAAGGAAATAAGCACCTAAATTACATTTCCTTGCTACTATAGACCTCTATATTCTCCACTGTGTTTTCTCTCTTTACAGCTAATATGGAAACAGAATCAGACATGGCAGTGGTTTGCCTTCTCTAGCATAATTACAGGCATATCTATTCCTGTGTGTAAATTAGTTTACAGCTCTGCTGTGTGTTCTACAAGAGCAGAGACTAATGGAAAACAGAATAATATTGAGGAAAAATAAAATTACTGGAACATGATAAATTACCCAAATGGTGTTGATGTGACAAAATTAAACAAGAGAGACATTGATTGACAGGGTTTAGTCAGATATTTATTCTAGGACATGATTAAAAGCCAAATGTACATTTTGACAAGGATGTCAGTACAAAGATAACTTTTAAACTGCAACTAGATTTTATTTTATTTCTTGGGTTACTTTTCAAACAGTTTAGAAATGGGTCCATATTCATACTTCCAATAATGATGATCACAGGGACTTGTCAGATTTGTTGATATAGTCCATAAATATGCAGATAGGACCCTAAAGTTTACTTGACTAAGATATTATTTAGGTAACATGCTAGATAGAGAACAGATTTAGATAACATGCTCTGCAGCAAAAGTAACACAGCCCTTTCCTTTTTTTTTCCCCAGGATCTGACAGTGCCCTGAAATGCTGTACTGCTCAGAACAATGCAATATCATCCATCTGAATTAAGGAACTTGGAAATAACATTGGAATTACCTCTTATTTTCCTTTGCATTTTGCAAAAGGCAGCACAAAACCATGCGAGTTTCTTAAAAGCTTTGTAAATGCTGTGAATCAGGGACATCATGCACCAGACACACTGCTTTTCATTACAGCAAATATCAATTAAAGGTTTTTCTCCTCTTTTTTCCTTTCATTGGGAATGGGAAATAATTTTCCCATTTGAGAAGTTGTCAGGGGAAGGGTGACTGTTGTTCTGCTCAGCGAAGCGTTCTCAAGTACAAAAGAGCAAGTTGAGCTCATTAACTTATTCCTGGTTATTGACAGACTGAAGTATATAATTATGATTCGTGTCAAGTATTTCCAAACTAGCTCCACTGTTGATTCAAGCTATTTGTATGGAGATCCAAAAATACCTCCTCTTCACCCCACTCACCATCTTTCTGTCTTTACTTAACAGCTGTTGCAAATGACAGAAGTTCCAGTTCAAAAATTGCCGGCAGGCTTGGGTATTTTAAAAGTAGATGAGGCACAAGTATATTTATGCTTCTTTTCTTGGACATAATAACTGTTGCCTGTGCAAAATTCTTCTGCATAGTTACTTCTATTAGTTGCTTTTTTAGTAGTTTATTATAAAACTCTGTGAATTATTTTTAAGTGTATGTTTTGCTAGGGAAAGTAGTCCTGGTTGTCCAGTGATGTATTCCAAAATAAAGAAATCTTGCTTATTTATTCTCTCCTTGCATGGAAGTTGCTCAAGCAGTTTTGGTAATCTTCCAGGATAATTTGTGAAAATTCATTATATTCTTCAAAGTTCTCTACATCCTTTATATATGGAGAGACCTGAGTTTCATTTCTTTTGTTGAAAATACCAGCGCTCTGTAAGCATTTGTGTTTTGAGGGTGATTATAATTTTTCTTTTGTTCTTGATTCCTCTTTTATCTGGTCTTACAATACTAACCGGTAATGTAAAAAATGCAAGTGAGATCATTACAAACCAGGAAAATATCACAGTGTTCTGGCATTTGAAAACAAAGAAGTCAGTCTTCTTAAGTTCTCTCATCTTCTTCATGATGTGAATGCTCTAATTGATGGAAATGTTTGATTATGGTAATGTTTAATTACTCAGAAAAACTTTACACACAGACAGAGCCAAGTATCCCAGTGAGATAGAAGACAGTGGATAATGGTATCAGAACAACATTAGAATAAATCTGTAGGTGTTTGAGAAATCCGGAAGAGAAAACAGATGCAATTAAAATAACTGTTAACTCTTCAGCATTAGGTAATGTTATCTTAAGCAGATTAAATACTTTAGTGTGAAAAAAATGTTTCCATCTTTTTCAACCTTTTAAATTTGCTATTTCTTCATCTTCTCTCATTGCCCATCTGCCTGTTCCTTCTAACCTTTCCATATGATTTTGCAGAACTGTAGGATCATGATGTATATCTGCCATGTGTTTTGCCACCAAAAGAGGGAAGAGTCCAGATTGTGTTCTGAAATAGGAGGAAAAATGTGAGACTTAGTCTACAGCTTCTCTCTAGCTCAACTTTTTAAAAGCCCTTGATGCATGAGGGAATTTACAGATGGTACCTTGTGTCTGTTTCCAAGACAGTATTAAATCCTTGCTTACTCAAAGGACAGGTCAGCAGGGAGAATAAACTGACACCCTCCAGTGCATGCTGTGCCCAAGGAACAAAGGGAAAGGTGAACCTTTAGCCATGATCATGGTGAGTTGTGATGGTCAGCCTCGCTGCACTGCTAGCACAATTTTCAGCACCTGAGTGCCATTTCTTAGAATTCAGATTTTAATTCTGAAATCCTGTTTAATAAGATTTTTTTTTAATCCCCTTCACATCTAGGAATGGAAAGGTGCAGGAATGCTGTGTGTTATGTTCCTTTTTCAACTGAAAAGGGGCCTGGACAGTTGCTCATGTTCCCTTTAGACAGGGGAATTTCTCAACAAAGACAATGAGTTGTCCCATCCCATATTATGGGATATTTCCAAATCCCATAATAGCAGTCACCTCTCACCAGAAAGGAAACATACCATTATTTATTTCTACATATATTGAACATAAATATTCCCCAGCAATATTGTTCCTTCACCTGTTTGCCAAGAAGCACTGCAATTTTTAAAAGACAGAAAAATTTTAGTCAAGTGCTCCATAATGTCCTATTTGGAGGTTCATTGTAGACCGGAGGAAATTAATGTGGGAATGCCTTTTAAAATACCATAAGCCCTGGCAAAACAGTGAAATATACATAACTGTGGTACTTCTGAATCAGTGGGAGACAACCTATCCAGCACAATGTCTTTGATGACCACAAATTCTCAAGGATGCAAAGTTCTTCATTAATATTTAAATGGCACAGCAACTGGCTCACAAATACTCATGTGTGGCTTTATTATTTTTGATCCCACATTATCCAAAGTTTTCATAGTGGGATGACATTATTGAGCTCTGAAGACCCTGCTGCAATTAGAAAAATGCAAAAGAAAGCAGGCTTAGGCAATTTCTACTTGCTCTTTCTTTATTAAACTTTTCCAGCTTAAGAAGATAAAAATACAGTGGTTTGCTCATGCACAATTCTTTTTGTCTGCAAAGCAAAATTTTCCCTAAAGCCAAAAGCTTCAGGATAATACTGTCAGCCAATATTTGCCCCAGAGGGAAACACAAACAAGATAATTTATAAGTGTGTTGGGTGTTTTAAAACTCAGCAGGAAAATTAAGCCTGCTCAAACTGCCCCATTTTGATAGAGGAGAAAAAACACCAGGAGAGATTATGAGTTGGAGTTGCAATTTACTGAAAAAAAATGCAATAAACACAATGATATTAATGAAAAATTGTATAAAGAATGAATGGTTTGCCATAAAAAGATTATTCACCACCAAAAGATGTCACCTGGCCCACAGGACAAAACCAAAGTGGCAGCTGTTCCCAGACAATAAACAACACCCATTTTTTAGGAACTCTTTCCTGTTTCTCAAATGCACCATCTAGAGCAATGATCCAGGTTCCAGAAAATGCAGATATTTAGGGGTGCCTTGGATAAGAAAGCTGGGTGAAGTTGTCTGTTCTCTGATATGTTGGCATCTATAGGAATGGTATGAAAATAGATTCCTATAATATCCTAAAAAGTGATACTTTTTAAGCCTCTAAATTTGGTATTTGGTTTGTCTCAAACTTCCACCAAAATGAAAGAAGAGATGAGCTGGGCATGTGATTATATTGATATAAACTCTGAGTCTTCTGTATATTGTGCGTGCATGTAAATGCCAGATAAACTGCAGACCAAGTTGTGAAATATATTTATTTTAAATACAAACTTTCCCTCTTCTACCAGCAGGTGCCCTACTTAATATATTTTTTCATAGCCCTTGTGACCGAATGGATTGCATGGCTGGATTCCTTGTAAGCTCATCCTTTTCCCTGCCACAATGACAGGTGAAAATCAGCTGTGGAATTCCTTATCAGGCAGTGGGCAGGCAGTGATGGCCATGCAGGTGCACCCCACAAGCCTCCTAGGCAGAAGATGAGCTCCCAGGTGTGTGTCTGTGCCCCTTGGTCTAAAAGTCACATTGTTAAATACATTTAAACTTCTGCACAAATGTCGTGCTCCCTCAACGCGCCCATGGTCTCCCTGTGATGGTTTGACAGGTGCCCAAATGCCAGAGAAATCAGCACAGGAAAAACAGAACTTGAAACAAAATGTCACAACACACAAGGAAAGTGAAGCTGAAGGGTGAATGACACTACTCAGTCCCCACCAGGGGCTCCTATTTTTAAAGCTTTGTGCTTGAAGTGAAGGGCACAGAACAGTTTTTAAATAATTAAATTATTAAACCCCGCTTTTCTTTAATGTCAGCCAGTACAGAGTAATATAGCTAAAGTAATTTCAAAGTAAAAAAGAAGAAAGGAATGAGAACAGAGGTTGGTAGATAGGGAATAAGTGTGTTCAAAGCAAAGGCTTCTTATCCAAATGAAGAGAAATGAGGAAGCAACAGCAAAGAGAGAAGTGCTGTGCTGTAGCCAGATCTGCTTTGACTCAGCTTATTTTCCCATCACTGCAGAGGCAGAGCTGCACCCCCAATCACAGTCAGAATGACTTTTTCCTGTTAAGTACACAACTTGTCAGGCAGGTAACTAAATGCAGAATATTCTTGAGCAATGTATTTTAGGACAAGAATCCACACGTTAGGCATGATTTTCACAATGAAACAATTAATTACTCAGGTTCTCATGACTTTAGATAAAGTTTTGAGGGCAATTTCCCAGCAGCCATTCCCCTGAGCCTAAATGAGCTGAAACTTCATGGAAAAGTGTGAACTTTATGGCAAGGGGGACTGATTGAAACAGTACATCTCCAACAACATCAAACTTCTCCCATTAGAATAAATGATGCACAAATTAATAATGTGCAGAACAGTCCCTGAGCCAGTATTTGCTGAGTAACTTCCATCAAAACTTCCTTCACATCCTGAGATGATGAGCAGTGTATCATTTGTTGCAGGCAGCAGGCATCAGCTGCTGTGAAGTTCCTTTTCTGAGTGATTCATCTGTGCAGCTTGGAACAGAACTTTTGAAAGTTGAAGTGGTGAGCTCAGAGAGGTGGGATTGTTCTGGGAGATCCCTCTGCAGGAAGTAGGAGGGGAAAAAAAGGTGTTATAATGCAAATTTTCCTTAGAGTTTTATAAATCCTTGCTACAGGCATTTTGTTTTCAAGGGTTTCTCTTTCACTTGTACTCTATTTGTTGAATTCTGTTTCTTCAAGCCAGGATTTTCCTGTGCAACAAATCTCAGGCTGATTCTTGAATAATGAGAGGATTTCTTGTTTCTTCCAGCAAAGACACAGAACTAATACAAAAGTTACAAACACCTGTCTTATATTTGGTGTTTTGTTTTAGGAATAATTCCATGAAGGTGAATTGCCCTTCTTCAATGACATTTGCAAGAATGTACGTAGTATAAAAAAAGCTGATATAGAATTTGGAACTTCTTCACAGGGACCTGAAACATTCCTCTGCAAACTGTTACTTCCAGGAGGAAATTCAAACTAAGCAGGATTTTCAAAAATAGTTTTTATATTATCAGTGAGATCATGATTTAATAATTATTTTCCTCAGCACAGAGTATTTCCAAGTGCCTTATATAAAGGACAAGCTCTGTTCCGTATAATTAAATTATTATTTTGCTCTTATAATAATATTGAAAACAACATCTAATATCTATTTAAAAGAATCCTCAGGTATTTCTTGTATCCTGAATATGTAAAAATTGTACTGCATTCCAGATGTTAGGTTCACTAAAAAGCCACTTTCATTTAGAAGATATTAAAAGCATTGAGATCATCATTGCTATAATATTTTGCTCTTAGTCTTTCAAGACACTCATAAAATATCTTACAGGGTTTTTCATTTCCACATCCAAATGTGAACTCACACAAATAGATTCAATTTTGTAAAGACTGACTTTCCAGCCAGCTCACTTCCTGCTTAGTGAGTGGAGGCAAGAGTTTAATGACTTTATTGTTTTATTTTAATGAAGTATACCACTTTAAAAGTAATTTTAAAAATTATATATATTTTATAAATATCAACAGCTCTGCCTTCATTTCCTGTATTTGCACTTCTGGCCTTCATATTGCATTTCCAAACATCTTAAACTGGGCATGACACAAAATTTATGACTGAAAGGACCACAGTCAATCTCATGCAATGAATGATGTTCAATTTCATGCAACGAATCCAATACATATTCACCTGTCTTCATTAAAGAATTGTTAGGTTTTAAGGTTCAGGGTTTTATCAGCAACTTGTTCCTTCCTTCTGACCCTACTACAAGATATCCATGCTCTGAGAGGGGCTTGAGAAAGGGAACACCCTAAACTTCTCAATATCTTGAGTTGCCAGTGTATTTGTCGAAGCTGAAACTGAAAAACACCGAAGAATGAACATGGAAATTCACACCACAAGAATTTCTTCCCTCCCAATATTTTGGGTTCAAAATGTAATTTTACTTGCTTGTTTATTTGCATGTGCCATTGGTGTAGTGGACTGAACATTGTAGCAAAAGGGAAAACGTCAATTTTTGATGTCCCAAATAATTTTGAAACTGATGAAATGCATATCTGGCTTGTCTTCCCACTCCATCTCTTTAAATGGAGGAAGGACACAAGAAAAAGAGAAAAATAAAATTTAAATTCCCCCTTTCTTATGAAATCCAGATTATATAATAGTTCTGATTTATAACGGATCTGTTTAAAATCAGTGTCAAAGACAGCATGGGCATTAAAAAAAGGCCTCAAATGTCACCTTACTCACCAAACTAAACCAACTTTTGCAAAAAAAGTTTTATTACCTGGTTTATATTAGAACCTGGACTTCAACATCCTCATGTGAGCCCAAATTCTGACATACTTCACAAACTGTAACATTTTTATGACACACAATGTAATATTGGTGAAAGTGAGATCTGAAGCTTGTGTAGTACTGGAGATGACAAATACCCAACCAAAACAGCCAAACCATGTTTTCATTGAAGGAAAAGGGTGAAATTCTGCACGAAAGGAAATTGCAACCAATTATTGGTATCAATGCTGTTTCTTTTCTCCTTATGTAATTGGCCTGGTACTTTAATGATTAAAAAAAAAGCCCTAATGGCAATATAACATTGGAGGTAATTTTCAAAGGTATTTTGGTTACAGTTTTTTCCTTTTACATTCTTTTGACCATTTGAAGTGTTTATTCTCTGCTTTCTCTCTTTTTTTTTAAATCTGAAATATTTCATTATAAAAAAGCAGAATGAAAATAATGATTAAGGTTTTTCGAATCCATGTTCATATTACCCTGTTTGATGAAAAATTCTGTAACAAAATCACAGAGTGAGAGAGATTAAAAAGGATTATTCAAGAGTCCAAACTTGGATTGGAAAGTTCCAGAATGTTCACGCTGTAGAAATGACCAACTTAATAATTTAATTTAGGAAATCTAATATACCTCTTTCCATTTCTGTATTTTCTAAAAGATATACCAAAGATGAAACAAAATGAAAAAGGAAAAACATCTCATTTAGAGGGTAAGAGAAGAAAAAAATGAAAAAACTAAGGGAATTTGTGCAGGAATAATTATTCAGAATGCTAAATAGTCTTTTCCAATCTAGTGCAGTGTTTTCATTTAGAGAGGCACAAGGTCAGCTTTATTTGTATCTGGCTTGCAAAAATGGGTAGAGAATTGCCCACAGAAGCACAGGTTGATGACATGAATATGTGCAGGAATTGACTTGTGACTGTAAAAAATAGTTGCAATCTTATTTCAAGGTGTCTCACCCTGATCCTTATTCCCTGTGACACCAATTTTAAAACATTTCCACAGGCAGCTTTGTCCTTCCATTTTTAAATTCTTCAGAAGATTTTTTTGGGCTCACATTGATACTCATCTTTTCTGATTACTCTGCTTTAGATTGCAATCAAGGAAAAAATGAACATTTCCTTGCAAAAAAAGTCCCTGTATAAGGCACACATTCAAAGGACAATAGCACTTAAGAGAAATGAATGAGAATCAGACATCATTTGCTCAAGGAGGCTTTTAAAATCTCCACTTAGGACTGTCACCTTGACAAACTGTGTTCCAAGTTCAAAGATTTTTATGTAGTCAGGTCTCCTCTAATGAGACTTTCAGAGCCATTTTGAAGAACTAGAGTAAATTACTCACTTTTTCCCTTGCGAAACACAGCTGGAAAATGGTAATGACTCTTTTGATATGGATTCCATTAACTAAATTCTTATTTTGGTTTAAAAAAATTGTTATTCCGATTGCTAATTATGACTTTTGCAGCTTTTTTGTGGATGTACTCATTGCACATATTTTACTTTGATTGTCCTATTGTAAGTGCCAGGGTTAATATTTCAGGTTTACATTAACTGCAAGTGTTTCATGTTTAAATTAAAGACACACCTTATGTACAATTTAGAGCCTATTTTAGCCTTTAGAATAAATAGAATAAATGTTGGAATAATACATACCCTCTGGGCAGCACTTAGCTACTTCCTACTGACTGCTTCATGATGAACCAGGTTTTTAACAGCTTGGTTGGTTACCTAATTGGAAATTTCTTTAACTTGATTTTAATGGTAACAAAACCTATTAATTTTTGTTTCTTTCTCTGCTTCAGAATATTTCTTTTCATGCATTTAATATGTTTCAGCAAAGACAGAAAATTGAATGATTGAAGAAGTCCAGGGCTTTTACAAAGATGAGTGAAAGTATGGGATTTTTGTTTATTTTTAAATTTGTAGTTTATAAAATGTGTATTTATGTGTGTTTAATATAATTTATATTAGAAGAAGTTTTATGATCTTCACAGACATTGAAGGACACACTTGGCACTGGCTGAGATGAGGATTAAGGTGGTGTAGATCTTATTATACAGAATTTACATAAGTTAAATAGCAGATTCCTGGGAGCTGAAGGAACCAACAACAATGGTGGATAAGAAAACCTCTGCTCCTGGTGTGGGAATAAAAGGAGATCTGTGGCACAGTGGTGGCTTTTCCCCCTGGAATCACTTCAAAAGCTGGCAACATCACATTAAAAACCTCTGGTACTGCACCTGGGAATCAGCAATGCTTGTGTACACAGGAGATGGAGGCGTGTTATCCATTTATTTTGGATGATGATTGATTGTTGTCATTACAATAATTATTATAATTAAAAATTATTTAAAAAAGAGAGAATTGCTGAAAATAGCAATTTTGAAATTCCCCCTGCCTGTGCTGTTTCTGGACAGGGAAGCAGGCAAGTCATGACACCACCCTGCCTTTTACCAGAAGGAAAAATCAACAGTTCCACAACAAAGAATGTAGCAGGAGAAAGACCATTGAGTCTGTGCTAATTTTTGTCAGAAGGATGAATTAAATACAGCCCTGTAACACTGGACTTTATCATCTTGGAGGTGCTTTTGAGCCTTAATAATTCCCTGATTTCTTTGCCTTCTCCTCACTGCTCCTTTTTGTTAAATGCACTGATCTTCCTTGCCTGAGCACCTTCAGTGCAGCTTTCAGCTCATCACTGACACAAACTCCTTCACTTCCTTGTCTCCTGCTTCACATGTCAAACAAATCTTGGAAAAAATTGCTTTCAGACCCTCTTTAATCTTTTTATAAGTGGTATCATGAGGGCAGGCATGGCATCACAGGAGTTACAGGACGGGGACACCACTAAACTTAAATCAATGTATTCAATGGCCATTTCAGGATGTTGCTTTCTTTCAACTTATCCCATTTAGTTTTTCAGCAGAGTTTTTTTACACCCATACACTGCTGCTTCCATGCCTTTTTGCCCCAAATGTCATGTCCTCTACCAAAATTTTGGTGGTTTTATTAAGATACTTTGACTTAGCAACCAACCTGAAATATGAAAGCAGCATGAGAAAATATAACTTGATGTGCTTTGATAGCTCATTGAAAATTAACATAATTTACAAGTAAATGCAACTGAAAAAGCAAGTAGCATTCAGAAAAAAAAAATTTTTAGGGACCCATGCAAGGAATGAACAAGGCTGAAGGAGAGCTTTTTTTTGTGCCACAGTGGTATAATTCAAGATTTATACAAAATTCAGTGAAAAGCATGGTTAAGAATCCTTATGATAGATTGTATGTATGTAATCAAGACAAAACACAAACCAAGTATGTTTATAGAAACAGTGAGCTAATTGTTATTTCTTCCAAAATAAATGTCCTGTCTCTTCTTCAAAAAGAAAAAGAAAGGTGGAAAAGGGAGAAACCCTAGAGTGACTGTTTCCCAAGAAAACATCTGACAAACAAACATGCTAAAATAATGGGACACTGCATGGGACATAACTAATATTTGACCAGAAAACTGTGGTGAAGGAGATTATGAGCAAACCCCTGCATTGAGATATCCCTTTGACTATTCTGAGAGTAGAAATTGTTACTTACTTTGTACTTCTGACTGTGTCACTAGTGGAAGAAATATACTTTCTCAAGTTTTACTAACTGTTCAGGTAGTCTCAGTTTCTTATTAACTCCTCTCAGTCAAAAAGCTCAGTGCCCTTCTCTGTTTCCCCCCAGAAGAGTAACTGGGAAAAGGAACTGGAATTAAGGACATCCAAAGCAAATCCCAAAGCAGCACTCTGGGGAATTTCCAGCATACCCCTTCTCTCTCTCCAGAGCATCCAAAGGAATTCTGATCCCAGGTGCTGCACATAGCCAGCAATTCTGGGCTGATTTGGAAAGTTTATGCCTAATCTTGCCTGGCATTAACATTTTTTACATCTCCTGACTTGCTAGAAAAACAAGATTACACCAAACATTTGTTACCTGGAGTCAATGAGGATATTACTTGGTCACACAAGGGCAAATCCTCTCATTTCAATTCTGGCAAGGAAATGGATTAAGGTCTTTATCTTCACAGAGTGAAACACAAATATTTAATTCTGGTTTTCATGTTATCATCTCACATGCTTGGCTTTTTGAGATCAGTCACCAGGATAAAAATAAAAAGGATGTACCCACGAATGAGAATAAATATTCAGATTGCTTCATGAATATGGACAGCAATGACAAAAAGGAGACATCAAAAGCCTCACAAGATTTTCTGTCTTTAATAATTCAATTTTTCAGCAAAGTCAGTTAGTGGTTGAAAAATAGCAGGTTCAAATGCTGTAGACTGAGCAAAGGAAAAATGTCTTCTATTATTTTGTTTGCACAGATTTTACAGTACAAAGCAGGTTTACAAGTTTACAGGGTTTCCATTATAAAAGGAGCCCCAAATTCCCACACTGATAGATTTTTCTAAAAATTCTTCAACATTTCAATGAATCTTTATGTGCTACAAAACTCTCCAGTATATGATCTTAGTTTATTGACTTTTCCTTTAAGCCAGAAAGTTGACTTTGCAAGAAGTATGGAAGCCTGAAGTAACTGATGATGCTTAAAACAGAGGAAAAATGTCACATTAAAATAACACAGATATAAATGTCCAACTGGTGCTGTGCAGAGCAGTGACAAGGTCTGACAAATTCAGCTGTTGGATATCCTTAGTTTGAGAACAATGTTTATTCTGGAAATGTTAATTCCTGTGTTTGGGTATTAATGGCCACTCTCTCTCACATGGTAAAAGGAAGTCCAGGGTTACAACATCCATAAAAAGCGTAAAATAATCTCAAAACCTGTTCAGTTAATAATGAGGGCTTCAGAATGAAGATGATAATTATGTTCTGAAAAGTATTTCTTCAACATGGGGCATAAAAAAGGAAGAGAAGAAAATAGATTATGAAAGCATGAGCAGAACTTTCCTATGAATTACGGAGAAATTTTAATTACAGGAAAAATTCCATTGATACAAGCAAGAATTGGCCAAAACACCCATAAATTTAAAATTCTGTCTTCCTAACCTGAGAGACAGCGTGACATTTCAAGAAACCCTCAAGATCATTGCCTAGAAAAGTTGCAGCTGCCTCATCCCTGGAAATGTGCAATTTAAATTCTATTTAAATAGATAAATTATATTGATTGCAATGATAGTATGAAATATAGCATGGAATTTCCCAGGTAAACATTTTCCCTCTACTCTATCAGATGAAAGGCACTGTAAACTAAGTGATGAATGAACACAGCAACTTGACTGTAATATTAATTGCAGGTGCAGGCAAACCACAGATGAAGGTTGCTACCATATTAATTGGATAGATAATCATGGTCTGTTTCATTAACAAGACTTCCAGGTATGGAAATAGTATTCAGGAATAACTGTGAAAAAAAATTTCCATTTTTTATGACTATTTTCAATTCTGTACCTACTGTGGCCACATTTTGTAATTTTACCATCATTTGCAGTGAATTTTGTAATTTGTTACAGCTATTCCTCAGATTAGTCCATCACCCAATATGATATTTTTAGTGCACACAAAACCATGGTAGCTAAGCAACAAAAAAAAAAGAGAGGAAATTGAGGACTTGATGTTGTCTCAAAATGACCACATTTTATGCTTAACAGGTGTTTGAAATGGACCCTGCTCATTAAATCCAGCCAGATTTCTGCTGGGTGACCAAAGTGTGTTCATTCAGCTGATGGGATGGTGTTAAAAATGTTACAGCTTCATGATTTTGGAAGGTAAATGTTTATTCCACAGCCTGGCTGTGCCTCTGCAGGGTCTGGTTCCCTCCCAGCCTCCCTGGGGGATGAAGTTTCCATGGAGGGGCTGATGTGGTGCCCCAATCCCTGCATCCCACCTTGGGGGAGAGCTGCCACCAGAAAATATGAAATTAAAAGTTAAAGAACTGTTCTAACCATGGTGATCATCAATCCCCAGTGATACACACAGTGAGCTTATGTTAGCCAGTGCAACTTAAAATAACAAATTGTGTAAATACAACAGGGTTAAGTCCTGCTTAGGAGGGAGAAAAAGGACTTAAGTCTCCTTCAGCCCTAAATATTTGTCAATAGCATGTAAATCTAGACGTTTTACATTCATCTTAAAAATTGATCTGGATCACATACTTAGATGGAATGGTATATTTTACTTCTATGAAAGATTGGATTTCTTTTTTTTTTTTTCATGCCATAAAGATAATATTTTTTTCTTAAAGCTAACCTGCAGGCTGTTTTCGAGAGTTTATAAGATCTCTCTCTCTAGGTACATATTACAAATACTTATAATTCAGATTATTTGGGAGAAATTTGTATGAAAATTAGGCCCAAAGACTGAAAATACTAGCTAAGGATAACCATGCTGCTTGTATTCCATATGCCAAAAATACCATCAGTTTATGCATTACACTTTCCCCCTGGATTGCAAATAATCTCATGATTTTGAGATTTGCTGGCCATGAAAATGCCTTAAAAGAATTTTCTATTTTCTTCAATTTTAGCTGCTTCTGACATCCACTCAAATTGATATTAATTCTGATATTGATAGAAACATTGCCTATAATTTATTTGATAGAAAAGGAATAAAAAAAATCATTTTAGTCTTTATTCTATACGTGTACATTTGAAGACCTGTAATATTTATTTATGGCTTGTCAAGAAGCAGTACTTAGCAATGTGGGTATGGATTACTAGAAAATGACACTATATAATTTAACATGAGTTTTTAGGTAATATTTGTTGACATATCCCTTTCTACTTTGGCCACTCTTAAAAAGTAAATTTTAGAGAACTGAGAAATTTTTGCGGTGTGTATTATAAATTTGATCTTTTTGTAAACACAATCAAAATGTCTCAGAAATTGTTGAAGCCTTCACTTTGTACAACAATTCTCTATTACATGCCAAGCTAAGACACATTTTAATTTTTATTTTATCCTTGAGCTATTCTTTTATCTCAATCACATATTTAACCACTGCCTATTTGAGACTGATTCACTGACTTTATGTTGTAAAAATATTGACTTTGCAATGCAGAGAGACTATTTCTCCATCTAGTGCTACAAAACCAGATTATTTTATACAAAATAACTAGAGTACACCATAAATAAGAGAATTAAAAAAAAAAAAAAAAACAAACCACCAAAACCAACCAATGCAAAAAAAGGCAAACAAAGATAAGACAATACAAAACAAACAAATCCAAAACTTAAGTTTATCCCTATCTTATCCAAAGTTCCCTGATGTAATGGGAACTCCAAATTCCCTGTCAGTGCCACACTAACTTGGCACTAGGGCTCACTGCAATTCACCCACCCCTCTTAACCTGCACCAGGCTAAATTGAAGGAAATTCAATGTAAAAATTCTTTATCGTGGAGCAGTGTGATATTTTAGCGTTATATCTCTTCAAGCAAGAACACAAAATAGGATCTTGTTTAAAGCAGCTGAGCCTTGGCATCCTCAACAAAACTAATTCATGCTAATCCTATTCTCAGAGACTATCTACAGAATTGCATAGATGGAGACAGAATGTTAGTTAATGACAAATTACAATTAATAATATTAAATCAATTTAAAAGAAAGCAGACTACAAGAAATCATTATGCAGTCTTAAAACCCAAACAAACAGGAAATCATCAACAAAATAATTTTGGCAAGAAAGATAAATTCCTGTATTTTTCAAAAACAACATGGAAAAATGCAGGAATACTAAAACATTTCAACAGTCCACATACTCTTTCCTGTAAATGGCATGTGAGCAAAGAGTTTCAAACTCCTTTTTGAGCCAGCACTGCTGATGGCACATTTATCTTTTAGATGCTGATTCCTGGCTTTGGGGTGGTGTAAAACTTCAGTTCAAACATCCACAAGTACTGCATCTCTGTTACAAATGTGAATAGGTGTGTTTGGTAAGTAATATTAATTATAGTGAGCACTCACCACATGCATTTCTACAAGCTAAGAACCAAATGCCATCAAAATAAATTATTTTTATACCTGCTGAATACAGTCAGTTGGCAAGAAGTATCCAGATGGATTGTTTGCCATAAGTAAAGGAAAAGGAGATGAATTCTGCATGAACACCAGCCATTTTGCAGCTTTTATTCTTCCAACTCTTTATAGGATAAATTGTGGGACAATCACAGTTTATTTACTGGCATTATTGAGAGCATTCAGCTGAAAAACTACAACACAGAACCAGAAAATATGTCATTTCTGAAATTGAAATCATATCACATTTCAGACAATAACCTAATAAACAGGAAAATAATTACTTGAACCGTGGGCTGCAATGGACAGTGATTTACATAAAAGGGCAGATAAAAATCTCAAGCCATCAGATGCATGGATGACCACTCAAAAGCAATAAATTTGAGGTCTGTGTTTCATGCTAATTGACATATTTTTATTGCACAGCTTGTCAGAACAGTCACAGAGACATGTAGGCATCCACAAATGAAAAACCTAATTTTTGAAGGGTGCTCAACAGCATTTAGAAATTATTTCAGTACAGTAACAACCTCAGTAGCTGGGAAGACCCAGGGACAGATGGCTTTGGGACCTTGGAGAACATTTCATAGTATTATCTTCGAGTAATTGAATTAAGCAGCTACTATTCCTTGCAACAGAGCTTTTTGGAGGAATCCAAGCACAATGAAGTGGCATTTCTCTGCTTCCCTGCTGGCACCCTGGCTCAGTTCAGAAGTGTGGAGCAGGGAAAAGCAAGACATTTTTTGTCTCCCTTTCTCTGTTTTCCTGCTGCTCATATGGAGGGTGTGAAGGGAAGGTACACAAAGACAGAAAGGCTGTGTAAATACTTCCTGAAATGCAGGAGACTCTGTGCATTGTAAACTGTGTAAAATTCAGGTGAATGAAGTCAGAGACATCTCTTTATTATTCCAAGAGGCAAGGAAACAGAACAAAGAGATAACGTGAAGGACTTCTAAAAAGGACATGGAAATCACCCTTTCCAAATCGGAAATAGTGAATTTCCAGGCAAGAATAGATGTTTGCTAACAGGTGAGGGCCCTTTTAAAAATATGAAAGGTCTAGACATGAAAATGTTTGAAACCAAAAACCAAAACCTTGTCTCCAGTATATGAGACAGGGCTCAACCATGTTCCATCTGCAGACATGTAACAGAACTTTCCTTCTGCTGGCCTTAAATTACTCATTTATCCAGCTCTAGAAAAGCAGAGGGAATTCAATCTGCACTCAATTCATAAAGTTCCAGCATCACAGAGACAGAATTTCTTTCTTCTCCCTCATTTTCCCACCTTCTGGCATCATTCCTGGCTGGTATTGCCACTGGAAAGGTTCTTTTGGTGGTACAGGTAACTTTTTGAGAAAGGCATCAATGAAATAATAAAAAAAACCATTTATCCCTTTTCCAGCTGCTGTTTTACTGGACTGCTTTCAACCTGAACAGGTTTAGGGGTGGCTGTGAGTGGAAAGTAATTTCCATAGATTATTTTTCAAAGAAAGTGATTTTAGACAGCAGGAGGAAATGATGAATCTTGCATGCAATTTACCCTCCTATGCCAGAAATAATGAAAACTAGGACAAGCTGTTCCACAGAAGGATTAGACACTTATCCAAGATTGGAAAACTGTCAGTATCTGTAAACATTTTCAAAAGTTTACACTACACCTGGGAATCTGACTTTTTTGAGTCATTTTGGCAGACATGCTCCTTTTCTTAGGATCCATTGAAAAGGTCTAGGAGCTTCTATTTCCATAATTTGTGGGGTTTCTGCAAGAAAATCATTAAAAGGTTAAAATGTGTATCGGGAAATAAAATGTGGGAACAAATGGGAAGAGTTTGCTTTACTGAGAATGTTAATTATATCTTTGCAATATTTACAACAGATCAAGAAAGCCAAAGTGCTGGGTGTAGGTGGCAAGGTTTTGGCAGCAGGGGAGGTGAGTGGGGGGAGAGATTTGGGCAGAAATGCCAGGGACAGCCTTGGCAAAGACAGAGACAGTGGCAGCCACTCCCAGCTGCTTCCTCCTGGCTCCATGAGCAAAACTGTGCCCAGGAATGGGGAGAAAAAGGAAAAAGAAAATTAAAAAGACAACACCAAGGTGAGAAAAGAATGCAGGTGTCAGAGGCAGGGTTTTAATTAATTTGGTTTGTTTTTCCCAAATCAGGTCTGTTTTGACCATGATGATAATTGGTAAGTGATGTCCCTGTGATGTCCCTGTCTTTATTTTGACCCAGAAGATTTTTTTTGGCTTTCTTTGCCTGCCTGTCCTGCTGAGGAGAGGTTGTGGGAGAGCAGCCGGGTGGGAACCAGCCGCATGTCAAGGTCAATTCTCCACAGTAAAAAATGTTCTTTTCCTTGGGAGCCTTTTCTTTAATGGTCCTTCTCTATGTGCCACCATTGCCTTTGACTCCTTGGGCTTTTTTACCCACATTGCAAGCGCAGTATGCACCAGGGTGAGCCATAATCTTTCTAGCTGATGTAATGAAGGCCGGGAAGAAATTCCAGATTCAGTTCTGTGTGTATTGCCAGCCAGATTATGAGCATTGTGGTCCTTAAAAAAACTAAAAATCTCTTTGTGTTACGACAAAAAATTTTTATCCTGTTGTTACTAATGCCAGTTAATATTTGCAATGTGCTGTGTAGCAGCAGTCAGAGAGAGCAGAGCTCTCGCACAGAGCCCTGTCATGCCCCTCAGGCGGGTTTCACAAGTGACAATGTGTTATGTCTTCTGAAAAGAACAGCAGTTTTGCCAAGAAAACAAAACAAAACGAGTCTGGCCAGCATTCAAAACATTCAAATCTCAGAGCAATTTTTTTTTTTTTTGCAGACAGGTTGTGGCAAAAACAAACCCTCAAGACAACTTTGCACTTTCTGAAGCAGTTGCTCCAAATTTTCCGTACTAGCAGATGTAGTGAGTCAAAACCAATGTAAAGATCTCCATATGAAAGGTCAGCAAGCCTGCAATTACCACACAGCTCTGTGTAGGTTGGATTTATGTTCTACATTTCTTCTGATAAAGATTTTAGTAGCTAAGTCTTTATACACAGCTGCTTCTTAAAAAGGCACTACTCACCGGAAAAATAGTAATTATTTTGCTACTCATGGCTTCAAAATACAGCCATTTTTTAACTGCTTGGATTTCTAGATCAGTTCTACATAAATCTGCAGACAGACTTTTGGGTTTGGTGCATATGGTCTTTGCAAAGCAATGGGTAAAACCCTTACTGTGTTTGGGTTGAATATAAAATATATATAAGATATCCCTTTGAATATAAAGTACATCTGTCTGTGACTTAAAAAAAAATAATGTAGCAATTTAGCAGAGGTACTGAAGATAATTTTTTTAATTGTTAAAATGTTTAATGGTTGTAGCCACAGTAATGAGGAGTCAATGTTCTCATAAGCTTTAGTTGGTTGTTTTGTGTGGGCAGACTTGAACCACAAAAGTGTGCCAACATTGTGGGTCATGAAAAGAAGCTGAGTTTGTAGAGATGCTGCCTTAATAATTCAAATCTCTGTTGGAAATGCATTTTGAGACTCCTTCCTCTAGACAGCAGCCAGGCTTTTAAAAATCCCATACTAAAAGTATAGCAACCAATTAAAAAATAGTTGTGGGATCGGTGTCCTGGTTCAAGTACCATGAAAATATGTAGGAAGAAAAAGAGTAATCCTTAATTTATGTTTATTGTGGGCAAAACATTGACAGGCACATGTTCAAAGGTCATTCACAGCCCTCAACAAGAGGTGGTCATTTGGCATGCTGATGTCAGCTGGTATCCCAGCATGTGGAGAAATTACTCTGTGATTTCTTAATAAACTGTCCTCTGAAGTACTGATTGCTTTTTACTGGAATCCTGTTGTTTCAGCTCAGAAGAAACAGTCAAATGAATGGCATGAGCTAAATGTCAGTTCTGACAACTGTATTCCACCTGTCAGATTTCTGGTGCAGTTTGAAATCAATTTATTTGGTTCCTGTCTCCAAGTACTAATCACCTTGCATTTCTGAAGCAACTGCTGCTGAAAGTAAGTAGAAACAATCTTATACAGCTGATATGTTTGGTTTGCTTGTCATGTACTTTCTGATAAACTCTTTTACATAAAAATACAGATAGCTTGTGGAATTAGCCAAATCTTCACCCAGAACTGAATCCTAGATAGAATCCAACTGTGCTTCTAGTTGGAATCATTTTTGGGTTCTAGGAGATTTCAATCATCCCCAAGACTGGCATGTGGTTATAAACATCAGAGGTTGCACTTGATGATCTTGGAGGTCTTTTCCAATCTTGATTCCAACCAGTGATTCTCTGATTCTGTGATCTGTAATAACAGTTAGACCCCTTGTCTTCTTTTTTCTCCAGCATTTCAGAAACATTAGTCATGCTCTGATCTTAAGACTTGCTCCAAGTCAAACTTGAAGGACTTGGCCCCATAATTTTAAAAATTACTTAATATTTCATAAATCTGCAAGGTATTCAGTCAACACTGATGTCTGCTTTATTTTACTGTGATGGGTCTGTCTGAGGTGTAAATACCTTTAATCCTAGCAGTCCACAGAGTGCCCTTTTTTGGGTTTGTGACTAAGGCAGTGCTGGGCATTGCTGAGCAGAACTTCTAAAACATCAAGGAAGTCTCTTTTTTCCACTCTGTCCCTGCAGCAGGTAGGCTGGGGATGGGCAAGAGAGTGGGAGGGAAGAAACTGTGGGAGACAAACAGAGAGGGAGATTTAGGGCAGGCAACCATTGCTCAGTGACTTCTAGAACGTGCAAGTGATTGCATCATTGTCATCACTTGTGTGTGGGTTCTCCCCTCCACCCCTTCTCCTCTTTTATTTGCTTATTAAACTATCTTTATCTCAGCTCATGGGTTTTCTCACCTCTGCTGTTCCAAATCTCTCCTCCATCCCACTGGGAGTGGTGCTGCTGACCACGGAGAGCCCACTCCATGTGAGTATGTGCAACATGTGATGCACGTGGTTGGTGCCTTCTGACTCATTTGTTGTTTGAATCCTCTCAGTGTTTCAAGAGGAACACCAATGAGCACTGAAAAATGTACAAGGATGTGAAAATCCCTTGAGATTTAAAGATTCCCAGGGTTTCTGATGGTTAAACCATAAATGAGATGGCACAGATGCCTGGGGCAGTTTCTAGTGCTGACACAAATTCCTGCAGCTCTTTACCATTAGAAAATCAAACATAAAAATCTCCCTGAAACCAAAACAGAACCATTCAGAGAATATAATCTATTTGCTCTTAGATCTCAGATGCCAATCTGAGGATATCTGAGTAAAACTACGATACATTAACAAACTTGAAAAACCTCCCCGAAACAAAAACTGATAAATTCAGAGAATATAATCTATTTACCCTTAGATCTCAGGTGCCAATCTGAGGATCTCTGAGTAAAACTATGACACATTAAAAGAAGATTTAGCGCTAACAGACCACTACAGCTGCATTCAAGCAGACTGGAAGTTTACCCACAACAGTTTCCTAGATATGAGCCAGTGGTCATCCCACAAAAACACCATGGCAACTTTTTATGTGTTGCATGCAGCTTTTCTTCTGGATAAAAGAAAAAATGTCAAGAAAACATAAAACTCTATCGAAGCCCAAACTTCAGTAGAGAGTATCAGATATTTTCTGCTGGATATCAATGTTACTGATTGTAATCCCTATTTAAAGCATTTAAAAATCCAGTCCTAGAGGAGCTGTGCTGAATCAAGTTTTCATTTAGAAAAGGCCAAACTATTTTTCATTTTTAAAAGTCTGTCTGTGCTCTCTTCATGTCAGGAACTCTTCTTGCATTTCAATTTTATTGTAACGAAGCTGAAACTGGGCCTTTTTCACTTTTATATGTACACAACATATTGAGTACCTAACAGTAAGAAAAGCTTTGAAAGAATTCTTACTAACACAAAAGGATAGTTTGTTAAAGAAATGAAAGATTGGAGCCAATTGTACAGCATTGGCTGCTGTAATTTTTTTCAAATACAGCATCAAATACATTCTATTCCTTCCATTTATCCTGTAAGTTTAAAATATGACTCATATACATGAATCATATTTTTTTTTCCTTGATTGGCCCCCTAAAATTTCTGGCAATTCCTACACTAACCTAGGGATAATTATTAAGCAAAAGAGGTAGAAAAAGGCAGACTGACAGGAACCTGGTGAAGCCTTTAGAGTGACAAAGGCATGCAAGATTCAAAGATGTTATCCACTTCCTTTGCAGGGCACCAAAGTTTCTCCATTTCTACTTACACAAGTTCTAATCAAAGGACAAAAATTAATTTGGAGTTATCTGCTTTGTAGGTCAGCACTTTCTGTTACTTGGAAAGAAAAAATAGATAATTAAAAGGGATATATCAGCAGGAGAACAGGTTGGAAGTGCTTTAGGAAAATGAAAAAGAAATAAAAGCAAAGTTGCCCAGAAGAAGAACTTTTCCACCTCATGATCTGCCCAGCATACACTGGGGCATATCCTACTGGCAAGTGTGTAAAAACCTCTTGGTTCCCAGAAAATCAGGTACAGTTTGTGCCTGTAAAGGCTGAGTAATATGACTTCCATGTTACCATCAAATTTTTATCTTCCTGTTTTTATTTGGGGTGGGGAGAACATATCTTGTTTGTAAAAATAAGTAAGTTTTTGCTGAAGAGGTGATGTTTTGCAATCACACTCCAAATTCCTGCTTCAGCACCTGACCTGAGTGATCACATTTTTCTAATCACTTAAACCTGGTCTTTGTCCCCTGATTCTCTAAGTTCACATTAAAATAGAGCTTGAGCAGAGCTGCCTTTCCAGTCAGACAGCACAAAGTGAGAGACAGCTGTTCTTGATTTCCTCCAGCAAAAATAAATTGCCTGGCACATCTTCATCAATATTGCACACAGAATTCTCAGCAGCCATCATAAACACGAACACAAAGAACTGAGAGAGTTTCCAAGAAAGGATGTTATTTTTGGATGACAAATTTGCAATGCCTTCTGCAGATCTAGAAAGCTTTCATGATAATTGTAAACTAGTATCAAAAACCTATGCAAATGTACAAGATATTTTTAATTTTCTCTGTGTGTAGGAAGACAGGGAGAAGGCAATAGGGACAAAAACCTGAGGGAAACATTGATTTAAGTGTTCTGCCAAGTCTGTTTTAAATTACAACAGAGCTATTATATGTTCAGTTTCCATGCTGTGTATTGGTACCCTTGCTCAAATATAGTCTTCCAAATGCAGTTTTCAGTCATGAATAATTCTGTCATCTGGTAGTCAGCTGAAATGTGGCATTAAGCCATACTGTCAACTGCTAATATTACAGGTTACTTTGCAAATAAATAACAACTGCTTTGTAAAAAATAAAGCATAAAAATCATAAATGCATTTTTATGAAAGCATAGAAAGTTTATCCTTTATATCCTTTTTCTACTTTTATCATTTCATGAATGGGTAGCAATTGGTAAAATTTTCTTCCTTCCTTCTTTCTTATGGCTGGTGCCACTCTGGTGCAGTGCTTTACATTGTGATGGAAAATTAATCAAAATGGTCACATCAGGTTCAAAATTATAGAAATCCCTCAACTCAACTAAGTATTGTCATTCTAATAATTTGTTAAACTGAATTATGTTGCTCATATGCAGTCTTTTGATTAATATATATTTCTTCAAATGCACTTAAATCAGAATTCATCACATTAAGGTCGTGACACTCCTGCCATTTGCTTTTACAGAAGTAGCTTTCATTAACAACAGGGTGATGACCTCAGCTTTGAGTTTTCTGGTTCTGACAGTTTGTGCTACAATTTTAATGAGATTTAAAACCAGGCTTTTCAGCACTGCATTCTTTAAACAGTGTTCTTAACAGCTGCAATTTCCTCTGTGCAATCCATTAACAGTTCCTAGCCCTTTCCAACTGAACCAGTGACAGACACTTGTTTAACTCTCTGATGGCCTTTATGAGGTGTAGTCATAAATGTTCCTGTCTCAGTGATGCCATTTGGTTTGATTAATATGCAGCAATGATTGCAGAGATGTTTCTCAGCATTGTATAAAATGATGTGCAGGAAGCAAGGACACAAGCTTCAACCTGAAAATATCCCCCAAGCACCAAAAGGGGATGTGCTGCCACTGTTTGTAATCATTGCACTCATTGTTTACCCTGTGTTGTTCTGAAACTCTTGGGTTTGTGTAAAGACAAGCTTATGTTTAGGTGTGAGAGCAGATGGAAGCTGAAGTTTCAGTAACTGTGTCTTTTTAGCATGCAGGAGACAAAACTTTCTCTGATGTCAGAAACAGATGGGAACCATTACTGCCTATCACAATACAGATATTACTAATTTCCTGTTCTAGAAATCTGGCAGGACCATACATAACAACTTTTTAGAAATATCCAGCTATCGAAAGCCTGTGGAACCATGAGACATGTGTAACATTTAAAACACCAACCAAAATAATACCAAAAGCCCTTCCACAAACCTGAAAAGTATTTTATCAAGTCTAAATATATTCTTATCAAGTCTAAATATATATATTCCATTTGAATCACCCCTCAGGTAAAAATAATAAATCAGAAAGACCCACTCTGATGGGATAAATCAGAGTATGTCTTTTGCTAACAGGAAAAAAAAGCTGGCAGAGTGTAGACAATTTGTAGACAAATGAAAGGATCGGTATTTGTTTTCTAGCAAATTCTGAGAACTGTACTTTTCAAAAAAAATCGCTATGTTTTGAAGAAAGTTGTTTTGGGTAAAGGCTTTTAACTATGAAACCAAAAGTCCAGCCTCTGAATGCATGCAGAAGGGGGGACCCCATTAGTAACAGTAAATTATTAAATAAATGTTGCTAAAACACAAATAACTTTTGTTTTCACATTGACAGTGTCAACAAAAGGGACATGTACCTATATCATTTTTCTGCTACACACAGCTTCTGCCTGTTCTGAGATCTCTGAATCAACCTCTTCTGTGCTGGTTTCATTTCTTCCTAAAATACTTAATTAACCTCCGATCTGGAAATCAGGTAATTTAGTTCAAATTAATCTCCAACAAAACACTGTCCCGCCTATTTCTGTGATTGCAAGAGCATTTGCTTTTTTTTCCTTTTTCTTCATTGCTTTTCTACAGTTCTTCTTGATTTATATATAGTGTATGTCTACAACAACCTTTGCACAAAGTAAAACTCACAGCCTGGATTTCCTGCCTTTCCTTGTGAGACCTGACAGAAATATAACTTGCTAGTAGAAGCCACTTCAACACAGGCATCTTGTCCTTAAGTTAAACTAAAAATAGTGGAGTTTTTTTTTTTTCCCCAATTTTCTGTGAGTTATTTGTAGCACCATTCCAGGCAAAGCACACTTGACTGGAGGAATTTAGGTTCATTTATTGCCAATTAACATAAACATTCAATTACTGATTTGGGTGTTGGGAAGCAAAGAAGACAAATATTAAAACAAGAGAGGGGAAAACAACTTTATGCTCTTTTTCCCAGGGTCCACATTGCAGCAGACACTTCTCCTTCCCCTCCCTGCCTCCACTTTGTACAGACACAGGTCACTGTCCATCCCTCCTGAGGCCGTGGCTGGGTATTGTATTTGCTGGGTCCCCCGTGGCAGGGGGGGATGATGAATCTGACTCCATGTTCTCAGAAGGCTGATGTGATGTGATATGATATATGATATGATATGATATGATATGATATGATATGATATGATATGATATGATATGATATGATATGATATATGGTGCTATACTAAACTATACTAAAGAATACAGAAAGGATACTTACAGAAGGCTATAAAGATAACAATGAAAACTTGTGACTCCCTCCAGAGTCCTGACACAGCTTGGCCCTGGTTGGCCAATAAGTCAAAATAATTCACAGCAGAAACCAATGAAACAATCACCTGTGGGTAAACAATCTCCAAACACATTCCAAAGGAGCAAAACACAGGAGAAGCAAATCAGATAATCATTGGTTTCCTTTTTCTCTGAGGCTTCTCAGCTTCCCAGAAGAAAATTCCTGGGTGAAGGGATCAGGATCAGCTCTCTCCAGGAGCTCTGTGGTGCTGGGGAGCACAGAACTGGACACAGCACTGCAGGTGTGCTCTCAACAGTGGGAAACTGAGGAAGGAATGTTCTTCTAGAGCAGCCTGGGATGCTCTTGGCTTTATTTGACGCACTGACATTTTATGATGTCCAGCTCAAAGATTTCTCTGCCACGCTGCTTTCCAAGCTGCTCAGACCCAGGTGTGTGCTGGTGCAGGGTATTATTCCTTACCTATGTCTTTCCCTCTGTTGAGACTTAAATTTCATGCATACATGCCTCCCCCAGCAGCATTTGACACCAGAATCTATTGTTGGTTTCTCAGGATTTAGCAGGTTTGTCAGACTCTTACCACCATCTGCTGTTGAGACAGCCAAAGTGAGTCAGACAGTTCTTAATTGACCACTGGACAAAAGTGAAAGCAAACGAAATGATGGTGACAAGGCTTGAGTCCCTGCACTGTCACATCAGCATTGTTTACAAGATATGCCAATAAAAAGCCCCAGACAGGGAAATAATGGATTATGGAAATAAAGGGATTTTCTCTTCCTCTTTAAATTGGACAGAATTATGGTCTCTCCACTATTTTCTCTTATTTAGGGACTGGCTATGCTCAGCTCTTAAGCTGTGGTGTAATCAAGGGTCTGAGAAGTATTTTCAAACTAGAAAAATCAGAGGTCCTTAATCAGGGTTGGTAGTTACTACAAGCACTTATTTTTTCAGACATGATTTCTCACTGACTGCTAATCTGAAAGTCTGCCCTTACAATGAAAAGTGAGAGAAATTTAGATGAGCAAAAGTTGAAGTTGGTCAAATATGCAGCAGAGAATTGATTGCTTGGTGACCTTGTCTTGGTGACAAAGGCTTTTGTTTCACTGCTTTTTTTTCTTTTTAATTAATCTGTTAAAGTTGGAACTGATTTCAAACTTGCTGTCAGAAATGAAAAAAACTTTTGTGCACTGTAACCCCATCAACTTACTTGAATTTCCTTGTATAAAATAGATATAAAATATACAGTGAAGACATGATGAATAGGAAAAAAAATTACGTAATGGATTTCAGAGTGGATGATTTTGCCCTTAATAAAGTAATGATGGAAAAATTGGAGAAAGACTTGTGCAATGTACCCAGATATTCAATAGAATCACAGAACCATTTAGGCTGGCAAAGACCTCTAATACCATCAAGTCCAGCCATTCCCCCAGCCCCGCCAAGGCCACCACTAACCCACAACCCCAGTGCCACATCTACGTGGCTTTCAAATCCCCAGGGATGCAAATTTGCAAAATCAAGGATCTTGGAGCCAGAGGAGGAGAGAGCAGATGTACAATACTGGTTAGGTTACTGCTTACAAGGAGATCTGAGGAGAGAAGAGTTCCTTGCTCTGAGGAACATTTATGAGCTGAAGGAGAAAAGCAGAAATATTTTCCTACTAGCAGGAGAAGAAAAGGATTTTCACTATTATCTCAAATTACTCGATCACCAAAGGAAAGAAGAGTTTTGCCTGTACGTGTTTCTGTTCTGAAATGGGTAAATACCTCTGTCAAATGGAAATATGGAGATGAAATGTCAAATGAAATAAAGAGAATGTGTGTCAAAACCACACATTCTCCATATTTCTCACCCTAGGAAGGCAAAAAGAGCAAAGTGCACGTGTAACATTTCAGGTAGCAGTGGAGTCTCCTTTCCACTACCCTCCAAAAAGCTGCACTTGCCATGTCCTCTATTTGAAGAACTGCAATTTAAATTTATTTTGCCCTTTAGCTTAGAATTTGAGAATCTAAGATTTAGTGACAAGCATGTTATTAAACCACAAAAAATAATATGGGACAGAGACTGCCATTATCATGAGCATGCAGAAGTTTTCTGTTTATATTTTGGAGCTGCCATCAGACACTCCTAATTCCTAGAGACTGGGGGTGGAATGGGCTTTAAGATTTCTTCCAACCCAAAAATTACTATGATTCTATGAAATACAATAAAATTAACAGAAATATTCAAAATTTAAAAAGCAATAAACTGCAAGTCAGATAAATGCTTCAATGTTTAAAATAATTATTTTCATTAAAGCAAAAAGTGCTGCAATTATCAAAAAACAACATATGCCATTTAAAGAAAAACTTTAAAAAGATAGATAAAGTACTTTAAATATTGGTATGAAAAGATCAAATTATCATCTATAATAGAATAGTTTTTAAAGTCACAGTCTTAGACTGTTCTTTTTTATGTTTCTTCTTTATAATCTCTTTAGGCTATTGAATTAGTTTTAGTTTTTCAACAGCATAAAATAGATATTATCACATCTTTGAAAAAGAACTGTGAGATTTTCAAAGAAATTTGTGTAGCAGTTGTGTATTTAGCAGCCCAAATGAATCAGAAATATTTAAATTCCCTGGCCTATTCTGAATGCATCAACATACATATCTTACTGGGCTTGAAATTGTCTGTGTAATTTAATTCTGTAAGGTCTGAGGGGTACAAACTTTTACATCTGCAGTTGTGGGAGGCCTCATCCTCCTATTGATGCTTTTTAATGCTTTATCCAAGTGCCATGGAATTAAGGCCATCCTAACACCCCTTTCTGATAAAACTCTTGTTCTTTAATGCTACAGATATACCTGTGTTCTACTTTTACATCCTTCAGCAGTGAGGTTCCTTATAGATAAAAATATATTATTATTATTGCTGACATTAGATTTTGACTTGCTTCTCGTATTTCCTTTCTCACTACTTTAAAGCAGGGAAAATACAAATATTTTCTTGAAGCAATTTCATGAATTCAACAGTACAGCACCCAAATTTACTGATGGCTCTTAGATGAGAAGGGCACTGGTAATTTTATGCCCAATTCATAGAGTCAGAATCCTTGGAATTGTTCAAGACCTGCTTGGGCAGGTCTGGAATTTTTTATGCTGCATTGATACATAAAGACATAAATGACTCATGAAGCAGTAAGGAAGCAATATTTAAAATAACTTTCCTATTTGTTCACCATGTCTAAGAATGGCTTTGCCTTTTGAAATCTCATTTACACAGTCATCAAATATACATTCTATGTGTTTATTCAGATCTGCACCTGCACTTCCTGCTAAGAATTTAAGCCAAAGATAGAAGGAGAATAATTACTCACAGTCTCAAACTTAGCCAAAATGATAAAGAATCTTTATTCCACAAGCACCATGTGGAAGTAAAAAACCTCACGGCACAGAAATCCATATTCTGCAAAACCTGAATTCAGTCCAGTGAAAAATCCGCATTTCCTCAAGCTATCACATATTTTTTATTTTTTTTATTCCTGGTCTGGTGGAAAGTGTCCCGCCTGTGCCAGGTAGGTGGAACTAGGTGATCTTTAATGTCTGCTCCAATTCAGGGCTGTCTGTGATTCCATGATGATTTTATGATTGCATTTATGCTAAAGAACTAAAAACCATGAGAAAGGCATAAAGAGGTTCCTCCCAGCTTCTGGTGCATGTTTTCCAAATAAGCTTTTCCCAGAACTGAACGAAATAAAAAGTTAAGTTTTGTTCAAGACGAGTTTAACATTTACACACCGCAAATACTGTAATTATAAAAAAAGAAAAGCTCCAACCACCATCCATTTCAAACAGTAATTTTTTGTTGTTTGTTTCAGCTTTGATGTTGTTTTTAGAAACTGTTACTTTCTAATGAATATGGAAGATTTTCTTTCTTTTTTTTTCCCTCATTTATGGCATCTTAATGTTTTGCTCACAGAGGAACAATTTAAGAATTCCACAGCCACTGTAATTCCAACTTAGAATGATGTTTGCATTATTTCTTTCTTAACTCAGCTGTTTTTGACACCTTTTGTTAGTTTTATGCCAACTTAAAACATTGGAACTACTATTTATATTCATCTGCTTGATGAACTGGGCAGTTATTTCATAGATCTTCCTCTAAATAATTCTGAATGTCACTTAAATGCTCCATCTTACCACATTTTGGGCATGTTTCTTTCCTTGGCAATAAGATTGAAAGAATATAAATAAAATAATTTTTTTTAATGGTGGAGAGTCCTCCCAAACTGCTATTATCACTTCCAGTTAATGAGCACTTCTTCTACTGGCAGGAGAAGGGGATGTTAATGGGATGAATTACCTGTCCAGCTGCTGTGAACCTCACAGGAGAGAACAAAAAGCACAGAAGGGACTCTGCTTCAAGGACTGAACGGGGACAAACCCTTTTATTTTTTTTTTTTTTTTGCATTTCTAATTCTCTAAGAAACTCCTTTCAGGAACCTGAAGTCTTTTGCTGTTTGTTTGAGGTGACAGAACGCAAGAGGTTTCTTGCTTGGACTCCATTATCATGGATGTAAAACAAATTAGATAAATACTAAATGAAATATTCTAATTCATCTCTGTAGCTTGAGGAAGAGACTATTTAAAAAAATAAATTAAAAATTCTGGCATCTTCCATAAGAGGAACAAGAAGATTGCCCTGCAAAAATAATAGGTGATGCATGCATGATAACACCAAAACATAGTAATAAAAAACACTTGGAATTTTCAATATCCTTCACATCAAATGAACATAATATCATTTAATATAATAAATTTCTGGTACTTTCTCTGTATTGAAGTTTCTACAGTTGGGCTTTCAGTGTTTCTGTACTGGCTTCTTGTGGCTGCAGGAACCTATGAAACAGTCAGAAATTCAGCATAACATGAACTCACATGACAGAGTAACCAATTTCACACTTTCTGGATTTTGGTAGCTTGTGCTAAAACATGTGACATCTATTTTCAAACTGAATGAGTGGGGTTTATATCCTCAAAGATTTTCAGCTTTCTTACCTGATGAATTTTATTTTGATATTTTTCCTTTTTTTTTTTTTAATTAATAAGTAGATGTCCTTCAAATAACCTAATGTTGCATGATGTTGCATAAGGTATGTGAAATCTCATATCAAAATACCAAGAAAGGCTTCTTTGCACATTTAAGTCTAATTTTCAGAATATAAGTGGTGCACTGCTTTTGCATTAGCTCCATAAATGGATTGAACTCCGGTGGAAGAAAATTTAGTCAAGAAAACTCGATATATAGGTTTCTGCAACTGGTTCAGTCATCCATGCTTCAGCTGGGTTAATTTCTCGATTTGCATTGTTAATTAATCCTACTATAAAAGTATCCCTAATTAGCCATTTATGAAGCATTGCTGATAAAAATCTATTTAATTTTCCATTCAAAAATTTCCCTTTTCTATTTACATGCAAAATAAATCTAGAAAGTGGGTGCTTGCCACATCAAAGTGACCCACATCTCCTCCAACATCCTGCAGGACACAAAGTACCCTCAACTTCTGGATGAGAAAGTTCTGAGCTATGAAACTTATCAAAAAGGGCTCTTCTTTCCCACATTATAAGTGAACACATTGCAACAGGACTCCAAGGCAGAGTTTCATGTCAAAATAAAAAAAATAATAAGGTAGGAAATAACTACAAGGTAACCTGGTTTGTCTGATGAAACTTTCCCTTAGTTTATCCCCAGTCTTTCATCCAGGGATGAAACTTTTTCTCAGTTTTGCTGAAATTTCCCTTCTCACCCCAGGTCTCTGCTTTAAGAAAAGGACGTGTGTTCCTCTCTGCCATCAGTCAGAAAAAAAGTAATCAAGAGACTTTTCTCTCCCCTAGCCCCCAGTGAGGCTCCTGTGTGATGCCCCTGCAGCAATCACACGAACACCAAGTTCTGAGGCTGCAGGGGTTTTAAAGCAAGAGGAAAAAAAAGGAACAGTGCTCTGTAGGTCCATGTGAGACACAGCTCTAATGAGCAGAAGACCTCACAGATTAAGTTCTTGCTGTAAAAATCCCTGGGAACTAGGGCAGGCATGAGTAAAAAGAGGAAAGGCATTCTGGATGCCCTTCTTTGGCCAGGGGTTGAAAAACTGGCCAAGATGGATGAAATTCTGGTCTCTTGAGCCCTCAGGGATAAATAGCAACCTCAAATCCATATCAAATTTCATGCCTGCTGTTGGAGCACTACCAAAAGCCTTGATTTCTTTAAATTGTTGATTGGGTGTGAAAGAGATGATCTTTAAGCTCCTTTCCAACTCAAACCTTTCCAACTCAAACCTTTCCATGATTCCATGCTTTTTGCAATGCATAATTATCTAGACAGGTTAAGCACTACCCTGAGGTGACCAGAGTTATTTGGCTGTTACCTGGGCTGGGCACAAATCCAGGTGCTGCACTGAACAGCATTTTTGTTTCTGCACCAACGTTGTTGCCCAGAGGCAGCTCCAGCTCTGATGCACAGGGATGTCCCTGCACAAGGTGTTCATGGGGTCCTGTGATGTCTGCACAGCAGTTTAGGGACACCAGGGCTACTGTCCTGGCTCACAAAGGACTGAGCTGAGTGGAAACATGTGACTGGTGATTCACTTGTGTCAGACACCTTGCTGTTGAGGTAGGAAACGCACATCTCCTGTCACTTCACAGAGCCAGAGCACCACAGGATGCTTTGGGTTGGAAGGGAGTTTAAAGCTCATCTCATAATGATGCCTCAGGTTTAAGCTTTTATATTTTTCAGATTCTGTGCTGCTTTGGTGTGTAGTTCTGAGCTTCATATTAAGGGATGGTGAGCTCTGCTCATAGAGTAGAGAGACAAAACAATTCCTGCTCCAGCTGGGGACCAAGGACAAATGATCCAAATCTCAGCACCAAGAGCAGAAACAATGTTGACTAAAGAGAGAGAAACAAGCAGGATGGGACTGCATGGGCTAAAGCTGTAATTAGACAATTAACTCCAAGTTGCAAATGGACCAGAACTTATAAAAGTGAGAGACCCTGTGAGCAGTTGTGCATTTTGTGACCATTTTGGTTCATCTTGGGTGCAGCCCTGGCTGGGCTCTTGTGCTGCCCAAGGTGCATCCATGGAGGCCTTTGAATAAATCCCTGCTTTATTCTTTAACTGTGCCCAGCCTCTGCTCTAGGCCAGCCTTGACAGGCCATCAGTTCCACCCCCTGCCATTCACCCACTGGAACCACTCAGGGGAGGCAAAGTCTCAGGGGCAAAGGGAATTTCTGCTGCCCTTGGAGTTTTTCACACACAGTAAATAAAACCCTCCCCACCAAGATCTCAGAGCTGCCATCAAAGAATTACCTCACCTTTTGAAGCATCTGCTCATCCTTAACCTGTGGAAGTTTAGTTAAAATTTAGGTTTTGACATGAAAGAGCATCGTGAGGGAGAAGAGCAGCAGTCAGAATTCAGTGATGATGAGGAGCACAGAGATATCCAGCACTGGTGAGTTCCTCCCTGTATCTATGTACCATGCAGGAAAAACTGGAAATGCTCTGAGAGTTGCTGTTTTTAATGTAATTACTTTTTAATCATTTCTGTGTAATGTAGGAAAAGATTCCTCACACTAACCCTGGCTTTTCTTGCATTGCTTCATGTTTTCAGGGCTTTATGTTTTAGTGTACCAACATATGATTTTGTATAATAATTTACTTCTAAGAATTCTCAGAACTGTAAATTAACTTCAGTTTCATGCTGAAAAAGTAAAATTTCCCTCAGATGAGCTGAACATATTGCACATTTGGTGTATTCATCATATCCTCATGCTGTGATGAATGGCTAAATTGTAAAAAAATTGAAAGGAGGAACTTTATAGATTGAAAAGACTTAGCCTACATTTCCAGTATGAAAAAGAATGCTACAGAATGGCCTTTCTGATACACATTCTATGTATCTCAATATTTATCCAGAAGGTATTGAAAAATTTTTCCTTCTTCAAACTTAGTTAAGCATATTCCAGAACAAATAAATCCAATGTAAACTTCCATATTTTCTATAATAACCCAGTAAAACCTAAGCCTAAGGGGATTCTAATAAGAATTAATTAAAATAATTATGTACAAATACTTTACTGAGAAGATTTTTTTTAAATTGGAGAGTTTGCAGTAATTTATTGCTGAGAATAGAATGAAACCAACTTTCTAGGAAAGTTCCTATTGATTTTAACTGTCTCTTTTTTTTTTTGCCATTATTCTATCAATAACTTTTCCTTTAGATTCTTGTTTTTTTCTCCTTGGTACTGAACAAATGAGAAGAAAGCTCAGATTTTCTTGAATCACAAAAGACATCAGCATGCAAATAAATCCCAAATTAAATGTTCATTGCAGCCCATGTTGCAATGCCAAAAGTCATCCTCCCCAATTAAAGTATTTCTGCCCTTTATACTCTACCTGCCAGGATCTCAAGTCCTAGCTACCTTTTGCTTTGGGATCTTCACCATTAAATATTTTCATATTTAATATTGATATTTTATATTACTATCTATATGTTATATTCAATATTAGTATTTAATTTTAATATGTTTAATTTGGTTGTCCACAGCCAACCAACTACTGGACCAGCTTCTCCTTCCTGTTAGTTTTCTTGACCTAATCTCAACTTTCCTTTGCATGTTTCTCTCCTGTTTCACCATTTATTGCTACCTCTGCATTCTCATCAGCCAACTTTTTAACCATTTCTCCTTGTCAAAAGTGAAAAAAGGTATGTTGCAAAAGAGGTAATTTTCCTGTTTAATGCTGTTAAGAATTAAATCTAGACTATGTCAAATTTTATAGAGTTGTTAAGAGGCACAGAGGTGTCATAAGTGCTACTCCTCCATCAAATTTTAACCACATTCTCCAAAGTCATTCAGAATGAGATCACCAGAAATTTAAATAATGGAAAACAGTTTCCTTTGCAGCAGCCTTGGTTTTTGTTAATATTGGGAATGGAATTTGGATCATTAAAAAATCATACCAATACAGCTTTAGTCAAAAAAATGTAAACAGGATCAAAAAAGAAGCAATTGAAGAAAGGGTAGAAGAAGTCTCTGAAAGACATGAAAAACTCTGCACCTGTAACAACAGTGCAAGGCCCCCATCAGCAATTTTCATTTCCAGCTCCTAAAATGCTCTTAGGAGCCAAGAAAGAGAAATCACTTTTGTCCTAGCACTGGCTGGGAGTTCAGGGAGCCAAACAAGGCTTGTTTCCCTAGGTATGAAATAAATCTTGCCTCTACATGGATTTTTACTGACTGACAGGTGGGAAGCAGAAATGTTGTAAATGGAAGGATATTTTGGAAGTTCAGGATTTTTTTGTTTGTTTGTTTTATATTTATTTAAAAGAATGTAGGAAATTCTGGGGGCGCACCAAAGACATATGACTCATCTTCATTTAGGAATAGTGAATATTAAATTTAGGCACAGGGCAGCTTGCTTACATTGATAGAACTGATTTGCTGGATACCTGCTGCTGAGTTTCTGTCAGAAATTATCCATTGAAGAGGGACCCACTCCCTCAACTTTTGTTGGAAGAATACAGTAAGAATCTGGAAAATGCCTGTAAGCCAAGCAGGCAATTATCCTTCCACAAAGTTAAATTTATTGCCTTTGGAGATAGTAAGGAATTTAAAAATTTGATGTATGATTTTTGTGCTCTGACACTGGCCACTCTAGCAGAATACTTGTCTAAAAACTGCCCTGAACAACTTGACACTGCAGGGCACCTCAGTGCTACAGATTGATTGAACAAGGTCTCACTAACTGGAATTTCAAGTGTTTCATCAGGGGAAGACAGCATCAGTGAGCTCAACAGACCCACCTGTGCATTAATGATAATAAAGTGTAATTACACAAAGCCACTGTGATCACATTGCTAGTACATCCCCTAAAATCTCACTCATTTACAAGAATCAGATTTTCAGTACAGACAGGAAATGTTTTTTGAGATATTTTATGTCTTAACCTACACAGCAAGCCTGTCAACAAAACATAACTCTATTTGAAAAGATGATGTTGAGATGGACTCCTATGTGCTAAAACTGCTGAAATAAAACTCAAAATGTAGCCTCTTACTAAGGCCTCACACTTAAAATTTTATCAACGTTTCTTTTTATCGTTATCATAATATGTATTTCTTAGAGATAATATACCATCATCATATAGTTGGAATAGATTGCAAAGACAGAATATGCCAAAACCATGAAGGAAGACTAGACCACCATCCTTCAGATAAGGGTTGTATGTAACTAAACAGCAAAAAAATGAAGGTGTGGGGTCCTTGTGCTCCTGCTTCCATAATTTCCTTCTTCCCTGGTTCCTTGCAGCCCAATCCTGCACTCAGCTGCGTTGCCCTGAGCGCTGCCAGCAGCCATCCTGCCTGGCCCACACTGGCTCCTCTTTTCCCACTCTTTATTGGAGTTTCTCCTCCAACTTTATTGGAGTTTTTTCCTCCAATAACCTCCTCAGGTAATTTCCTTCCTCTGCCTTTTGTTCCTTCTCTAAACACCCCACTGCAACTCTTCCCAAAATTCTCCTTTCCCAATATTGCAGTTGTCCCATGCTCCTTCTGCAGGAGCATTCCATCATTTTCCCCAGTGCCCTGTTTAATTTGTTATTAAAAAATGTCACCAGTAAGGATTGTAGAATTTTTGCCATAAGGATGTGCTGTGAGATACATGTTTTTAATAATAAACTCTTGTTAAGGCAGGCTGTTTTGTAAAAATTATTTCAAGGTATGCACAAAATATTTGTATTCCATAGAAAATACACAGTCTCAAAACTGCTAAAAATTTTAAACCATTTAAGCTGCTAAACATTTTGCATTTAACTGCTAAACATATAAGCATTTTAAAATCATATTTAGTGTAATCCCATGTATAAATTTTTAAACTGAATGGACTATGTCTCCCTGCTTCTATCAGGAGGAAGAAATTTTCTACATATACATATAATATAATATAATTATGCATACATATACATATAATTTTTCAAACAACTTCATAAGGAAGAAGAAATGATATAAAATAAAGCTATCTTTAAGGGTTTTCTTAAAATATGAAACAAATTTAGGGTTTAGTTTTTTGGAGTTTTTTTTTTGTTTGTTTGTTTGTTTGTTTTTTTTTTGTTTTATTTTGAATAATTACTTTTAAGTCTTGAAAACAATTTAGCTCGCACTCTTCCAATCCATAATTTTGAATGTTCAGATGTTTTTGCACTTGTGAGTTCTGGCAGGAGAATCTAAGAATCCAAGGATAATTCCTTTTTGTCTCTGTAAATATTTTTGGCCATAAGAAACTAAAAAAAAATATTACCTATGTTCATCTCTGTAGGGCTAAATTATGTTAGAAAATCATATGTGGCAATTCAAGGATTTTTGCATTTTGTAGATAGTGATGGCGAATTTGAGAATAGAGCAGTCACTTCAAAAAAAGTTTTAAAATTTACTTTTCAATGTTTAAATGACGAGTGAGCAAGATATTTGCTTTCAAATTTCTCTTAAAGAGTTTTTGGAATGACAACAATATTATTTGAGTGAACAAAATGGAAAGGACTGCTTCTAGCATTTTTTGAGCCTTAGACCACGTGAAACCATAAAATTCTGTTAGATATGCACAGTTTTTTCTACAGAGGTGATGGAATATATTCATATTATACCTGAAACCCCATGTATTTCTGAGGTCTTACTGAAAGTGTCCTAAATTTTTTTGGATTGTGGTGTAAAACACAAATTAGGAACAATACTGGTTTAACACACACTATGGAAATATTTTAATAAATAAGCAGAGTCATAAATGCTACATGAACATATCTGAGAGATAATGCCAGATGTGTGATCAGAATGGAGTTTCTCCCAAAAAGAAAAATCTCTGAGAGGAAAGCTGTGGCATGTTCACAGTGAAATTCACTGTCACAGAGCTAAATCAGAAAAAATTAAAATTATGTGCATAATTTACCCACTATCTACTGTGACATCTGATCATTTCTTTAGAAATTAGGTAAGCAATGACAATCCACACTGAACTGCTTCATTATGTCCAACATATTTATGATAAAGTGAGAATAGAGCTGTGCCAACTGTGCAGTTCCTCAGCATAAAGAGAATTTTACATCAAGTTCTGTGTGTTACTGACCAGCAGAGTTATTTTACCCAGAGATCTTCTTTCCTTTCAGTTCAGACTGCTGCTCTTTTCCTTCCTGTCTTTAATGATATTGTGGCTCATGCTGGACCAACTGGAATTTTAATTAGGTGTTACATTAATGTGAATATATACTAAATGTTAATCTTATGTTCCAAACCCTATTCATCTACGTTTTCTTGAGGCAAAATTTCTGCCCAGGCTGACTTGATGGTGGTTTTAGGAGATATCTTCGGCAGAAAAACACCTCCAGAGATTAATTTCAGAATTATCCAAATTACTGTCTTAAAATTTTCATTGAGATTTGCCTTTTAGGGATTTTTATCACAGATCATTTATTATAAATAATTGGAAAGAATTAAGGAAAGCTATATGCTTCCAGTATATAATAATATAGTTGGCAGTGTTGGGTCAAGCAATTAGTAATATATAACCCTGGCTAGGTATAAAAAGATGCATTAAAGTAATAGCAAAAGTAAAATGTTTCATTTAAAATGGTTCATTTAGTGAACAATTTACTCAAACCCTATAGTGGTTGTAATCTGTGTGAGGACATTGAATCATCACTTGGTAGGGTCACATTTAGCTGAGATTTTCTTCAACTGGCAGAGTCAGATTTCAGTTTAAATGACTTGCATATCATCAGACATGCAGAAATATCAGAAATATCAGATGGCAGAACTCTAAAGCAGGTGCTGTGAGCCAGAACTGAGAGGAGAGCTGGAGAACAGAACACAGTTAAATCTTTGGATGTGCAATTTATCGATATGAGGGATCTCCAAAAATTTGAAACGTG
Organism: Diglossa brunneiventris; assembly: GCA_019023105.1. Lineage (NCBI taxonomy): Eukaryota > Metazoa > Chordata > Aves > Passeriformes > Thraupidae > Diglossa > Diglossa brunneiventris. The sequence continues at coordinate 26,246,280 of CM032361.1, read as the reverse complement.
TCAAGACAACGACTTATATTGGTAGTTGGAGCCACAACTGACAATTGCCCAGGAGATCTATAGAAATAAAGCCCAACAGTCCCTTAAATCTCTCCACAGCATCACTCTCTGTTGGATTCTCCAGAACTGTGCACTTTTGGAATCATATCTGTTTAAATGCTAAATTTACGTCTTCTGATTTTTTTCTGCCTACAAATATAAATTCTGCTTTTTCGCTGTGTGTATGCTGAATATTTCTGTTAAGAAAAAATGGTCATATTTAAGAAGGGCCATTAACCAAACCCCTTGATTTTGGGATATATTATTTGTATCATATTACATTAACTTCTGGTAGGTCTTTCATTAGAGTCAATACAAATCAATTTTAAAATACAATAACCTTCCCATGGGTGGAAAGCCACTTAAAACTGCTTAGACATCTTGTAATTAATCATACCAGAGATTGCATAAGCTCCCTTTCACAGTGCTCTTCAAAGTTTACTGTTTAGAAACAAAATTTTAATTTAGAAGAGAGCATCCTTCCTGGTGTTAAATAAAAATGAATATCCAACAGACTTTTTTGCATTGCAGCCTTAGTTTAGCTTTAATTTCTAACCTAGCCATAAGGTGCAAATTGAAGCAACATTGAGAATTGTTGTGCCTCCTATGACACAGCTTGCCATTGCATTTCTATTGTTGTGCATAATAATTTAGTTCCAAAGCACTGAACAGACCGAAAAGACAAAGTTTTGCATGTTTTGTAGCTCATAGTTGAACAAAATGCCCCAGGAATATAAAGGGCAGCCCACAATTAATGTTTAAGAAGAAAAATATTTATATCTTTCTACATCAAATCAAGATTTAGTGCTATGTGGCTCTCCAAGAAATCACAGCTATGATGAATTCTCATCAAGGGACCCTGGACAAGAGTGGCAGGCTTCTTTTTAATTTAATCTCAATTTTTGCAGTCAATAAGAGTTCCGTCAAGTGAGTGTTTGGTGACACAAGGCCACGATGAGATGTGGATTTAAGGACCAGGCCTGCAAAACTTTTATTATTTCATATTTTAAAAAATGACAAAGCAACTGAATATATCCTTGTGGCCTCCAAAACATTTTACTGATGCATAAGGGCACAGTCAGATCTGAAAATCTGGGTTAAGACAATTAAAACTATGAAATCTATTAAACATAAATTGATCTGCAGGCAGTAGATACACCATATTAACAGGAAGGTGAATTTCTCTTAAGTACCTCAAGATAATTTCAAGTTTGTGTGGCACTTTCAAAATATCTAGCAGCTCAGAGGCCATACCATTCCAGAAAAAAAGTTTCATTTCTGAAAAAGGGTTGTATTTATATTAGTTCTGGCATGAAACATAATAAAAAAATTTACTCATGCAAACCTATATGAATCCAAACACCAGCCACCTTGGGAATGATAAAATGTACTTTGATGTTCTATTCATTAGATCCATTGGCAAGTAGAAGGTAGATTTACAAGGAAAATATATTCAGATAATAACTAAGGCTTCAAAGACACAGCAGGAGAGGTAATTGTTCAAGTATTTTATCTGGTCTCTGATTTTTTTTTTAAGAGAAGAATTCAAAGGAAAAATAAAAATGTTAAAGTACATTTTTTTGAGGGCAAAAAGTAAAATATCTTTTGTACAGACAGTTTTACATAACAATGGCCATGATACAGATGGGAGCAAAAGGCTCTGTTTGATGTTGTCAAATATTGGCTAAAACATGAAGTGAGAACAGAAGTAGAATGTCAGCAAAAAAGACAGACAGAATGTTAAAAGAAAATATCTTTCTGAAATGTATGGTATTTGCAGGGGTTTCTAGGATGAGGTGAGGGATGAGTGAATTTGACTCTATGTTTTTAGAAGGTTAATTTATTATTTTATGATATTATATTATATTAAAGAATGTTATACTAAAAGTATATTAAAGAATAGAGAAAGGATACAGACAGAAGGCTTAACAAGAACAAGAATGATAATGAAAACCTTGTGACTGAGTCCTCAGAGTCTGACACAGCTCATGGTGATTGGTTATTAAGTAAAAACAATTCACATGAAACCAATCAAACAATGACCAGTTAGTACACAATCTCCAGACTACATTCCAAAGCAGCAAAACACAGAGAAGCAAGTGAGATAATATTGTTTTTTTCTCTGAAGCTTCTTATCTTCTCAGGAGAAGAAATCTTAGTGAAAAGATTTCTCAGAAAATATAACAGTGACAGAAATGCATTCATCCCTTTGTACAGTGATCTAAATCAGTGTTGAGTTTTCATTAGTTGACAGAACCCTTAGGCCATGTGAAAAGTCCTGAATGTCCAGCAAGGGACTTCAAATCTTCTGGTTGTATCATTAATGCCACATATAATTTATGTTTATGCCTGGTAATGACACTTTTTTTTTTAATGATCCACATTTAAAAGTCAGACTTAGGTGCTCACATACGGTTGGATCCTAGCTCAATGAAGTTTTTAGGGAGCCAGGTAATTTGGATCTGCCATCTCCAGCACACTCTCAGGTTGTCATTTCCAAGTCAGTTCTTTCAGCCTGGGATCTTATCACCTTGCTACTTACATTTCTGGACAGAGCTGAGCACAGCCTGCAAGGATTATTACATTATCTCCTTATCAGCAGCTCATTCAGCTCTATTGCTGTAACATTTCACTGGGACACACAAAAGGCCTGCACTTTTTACCCCTTGGAAATCCATCAAATACAGGCTCACTTTTCAGATTTCATTAGTCAAGTCTGACAATCCTTTCCCTGCCACTGCTCTCAAAGGACTATTTACTTGAAAATACTGCTAAGGTGTTAAATCCTCCTTAGGAGTTTCGAGACAAATATATGTATTTATGGAGGAAAAATCCAGCCATGCAGTAGCTCTCTATAAATGGCTGTAAGAACTGAATAATAGAAGCATAATGTGCTTTCTGTAAGGTTGATCTTGTGGCAGAAAAGGAGAGGTAAAACCTAGTTAAAGGCCAATAAGGACTGCATTCATTTAGAACTCCAAGTAAGTTTCATCAGAGAAGTAATTAAAAAATTATAATAATAAAAAAAGACTACACATGTCTTTTTAAAAGACAATGAACATCTACAATACTGCCCTGTAATTCTAATTCCTTCTTGGCTTGTACCCCTTCTTTCAAACTAAATCCTCCATGTCTTATTTCCAGCATGATTTTTGTCACAGCTGGGCTTCTGCCTCACTGAATGTCTGGGTACAGCAGCCAAAGTGATTCTGAATATGTAACCTCATTTTTGGTGAAGCCTGAGATATTTTGAAAAGAAAAGCAAATTGCCTTTCAGTATAAGTTTGGATTGAAAGATTTATGTTTGTTTGTTCCCCTGTCTTCAGCATTCCAGGAAAACTCATAACCTGGTGGTGAAATTGTGTTGATCATCTGATTTTTATGAGCTTAAGCTGTTTTCCTGCAAGTCAGCATTGACAAGTTTGGGCTAATTGCTGTTGTAGGAAGTTTCCTTTTATCTCTTTATCATTCTCTGTCAAATGCATAGAGCAAGGTCACTGAAGATTTCTGGCCATTTATAATTAATTATACTATTTATAACCCCGCTAATACAGGAATAGCAATTTCAGGACAGTTGAACACACTTTCAGGAACAATGCCTTGGCTTTGAGCCTCTGATTTTTAGGTGGCTTTTAATAACTAATATCTTCATGTAAAAATAATAAAGTAACATTCCATCATAAATAATGCCATGTACTAGGGGGTTTACATGGATTTGGTGCAACTACAGAATAGCTGGGGAACAAAAACCAAATATTGCACAATCTGGCTAAAATCTGAGTAAGAAACAAACTTAACTCATCCATTTCCTCCCACTGTAGCTATTCCAAAGCAGCCCCCAGGAAAATGCAGAGTGGTCTTGCCAAAGCAAGGCCAACATGGCACAGTAATCTGACCAACAGGGTACTAAGGAGTCAGAGCTTCTCTACATTAAAATTTTAACAAACTTAATGTGTTTTAGGCAAGCTACACTGAAATAGGTAATCCCTGGGTGCTTCCTGGCTGTTGTATTTATCCTTCTACAATTTAAAATACTGTAAGAGTGCCCTCTTATTAGAAGAAATTGAAAGTAGTTGCTTCAGATAAGGATTGATGAAAGGCAAACAATCTCAATATAGATAAGATGTATCAGTGCTTTAAAATGATGGAATAAATCAGATTTGAGGTATCTGGGATATTGAATGGTAACAAAGAATGAAGAAGGTGCAAGATTTAGGTTAGATATGACAGGCATAAAATCTTCTAATGATAAGTGAGGGGTGGATCTTTCTCCTCCAAGCTTTGATGAACACTATCTTGAATATAAAATGTTTAAAAATACCTAGATTAATTCACTCCTCCAACCTATGATTTTTTGACACAAAAGGGAAAAAAAAGTATAGGTACTGTTAAAAGATATATTTCTGGCTTTGAAAATAGTTTTTGAATTAAGCTACCAGGCAGAAAGAGTATAATTTTTCTTTCTTTTGGGTGTAAGTGTAAATCAGATAACTAGGTAGGCTGACCTCTCATTTATGACTTTAAAAAGCTAAGCTATCAAGTGCATAAGAAATAAAATGATTTAGTGTCACCGACCTTGAGAAGTCAGGCAAAATTTTTTATTTAGAATTAAATTGAATTGAGACATTGTTCTTTGGATGGCAGTTTTATTTCAGAGCTTTGCATGCAGTCACTTTACACCAAATCCTTGTACATACATGTCTACAGACATATGTCATAAATATATATCACCCTTAACGACTCATTTAGTTTCAATTTTTGAGATGAAGAGTGTGTTCAAAAAAATAAAACTTTAAAATATATGGTTCAACCAGCAACTCACAGCAGTCTGTCTGTCCCATGCCTGTGCATGTCCCAGGGATTTGCACCCCAAATTCCATGTTCAGTTTTGAGACCTCATGACAAGGAAGACACTGAGGGGCTGGAGGGTGTCCAGGGAAGGGAACAGAGCTGGGGAAGGGTGTTTTTACTGTTTATAGACAGTTTATGGTTTGTTTTTGTTGGGTTTTTTTTACTGTTTATAGACAGTTTATGTTGTTTATATTTTTTTTTTTTTTTCCACTGTTTATAGAGAAGGGACAACATTCCCACCTTTCCTTTCCTTTCCTTTCCTTTCCTTTCCTTTCCTTTCCTTTCCTTTCCTTTCCTTTCCTTTCCTTTCCTTTCCTTTCCTTTCCTTTCCTTTCCTTTCCTTTCCTTTCCTTTCCTTTCCTTTCCTTTCCTTTCCTTTCCTTTCCTTTCCTTTCCTTTTTTCCTTTCCTTTCCTTTCCTTTCCTTTCCTTTCCTTTCCTTTCCTTTCCTTTCCTTTCCTTTCCTTTCCTTTCCTTTCCTTTCCTTTCCTCTCCTCTCCTCTCCTCTCCTCTCCTCTCCTCTCCTCTCCTCTCCTCTCCTCTCCTCTCCTCTCCTCTCCTCTCCTCTCCTCTCCTCTTTCCCTTTTCCTTTTCCTTTTCCTTTTCCTTTTCCTTTTCCTTTTCCTTTTCCTTTTCCTTTTCCTTTTCCTTTTCCTTTTCCTTTTCCTTCTCCTTCTCCTTTTCCTTTTCCTTTTCCTTTATTCAGTGAAAACAAGCCTCAATGACCAGTTTGAAAAGTCTCTCTCCTGCTCTTCCAGTGACCACACTGACATCCAACACCTGAGCACAGTGAGGTGAGAAAGGAGAGATGGCCACACAGGGCTGGTGGTGGTGTGAGAAATCACAAATTCCTCTGTAAAACACCTGGGCAGTCCACTTAATAATTTGCTTTAATTTTTGGTCATTCCTGTGACCATACAATTCTTTGAACACAGAACATGACACTACCAAGGAGGATAGAACTGCTGTAGGACAATATGCCTCTGGTAAGTGTGAGCTTCATTTTTCATACCAAACATCTCTTTCTGCATCATGCAGACATTTGAATTTTGAAGGTGAGTCTTTATCTCCATTCGTGTAGCTCTTCCTAAGACTGAAAATTTCAACAACTGTAGATAATTGCATTCAAAAAGGTTCAGAAGGTTTCAGCTTCATTCCACAGCAAGAGACAAATTAGTCTCCTTGTATACACTTTTAAAAGGAAAAAGGCATAATGTAAATAATTATGTCATTAATTAGTTGTTTTTGAATATTTTTCCAGAATCTATTTGAAAAAACAAACATTTCTTCTCTAATAATGGAACAGGACCCTTGTTACAATTTGTTTTTAACTTCATAACAAATCACATTACCACAAACTGATAACAAAAACGCAGTTCTTTTATTAACAATGATTAATCCAAGCACGTCATTCCATGGACTTTTAGAAGACTTTTAATTTACTTAAAATCCCATTGATTTTTTTCCCATTAATTCCTAATGCAAGCTTCCTTGAATTTGAAGTTGTACACAACCTTTTTAATGAATGAACAAGCAGTGGGAAGCACTGGAGCCAAGTCTCCTGAGATGGAGGGGCTCCAGTGCCATGAAAATCAGGGAGATGCTGCCAGGGATGTCAGCCACAGGAAACAGAGAGCAGAAGCAGAAGTGATGGCAGCAGCCTAAACTCAAAATCTTTACACAGAATGGTAGCAAAACATACACACACGTATGCATTTATCTTTTTATATTTTTATATGTTTTGTATATAAATATATAAATATACCTATAACTATAACTATAAATATATTTGTAGATATATGTTCTGTGCAAGGTAATCACTCACATCCTGATCATTTACTCATTTATATGCACTTAAACTAAATTAAAATTTACACCTCCCTCTTCTTGCCTTCCTCCAGTCATTATCTTATTTACATGATCAATTTTCTCTGTGATCTCTGATTCATTATTTCTGATATTTTAGAGGTACAGAACAGCATATTAAAAGGAATATATAATTGTTGCACTAAAGCAATATCTGGAAAGGATATTATTCCATCCATTACTTCAATAAAAATTATTAAATCATAAATTATAATTCTTTACACATTACATTGTATTATAATAAATGTTATAATTATGTCAAATGATATTAAAATCTGAATTTTTAACCCCTTGTCATTATTTCAAGTTATATTCCCTGTGCTGGTTTGGAGCTTCAGGATAGAAAAAGCTTCACTTCACAAGGAGAAAAGATAATTGCAAAAATGTATCCCAAGAATTGGCTGTTAGAGGAGGCAGAAATTTTCATTTTACCAAGTAAAGAAGTCTGTTAGCTCTTTTTTTATTGCTCTGCCATATGTCTTTCACCCACAGTATGTATCTAGCCACTGTGCATAAACATATTCCTTACATCTCCTGGGATTTTCAGTATTTTTTTAGTATTATGTATATTTAGAATTTTTCTTTAGCTACTTATATATAAAAATACATATGTATGCATATATGCTATTTTCTTTATATAGTATATTTATATTTATTATATTGTTATATATTATATTGTATTGTATTATTATATATTATATAGATATTTATTTTCATTATGTATTTTTAAAACTTATGTTTTTATAAATTGTATATTATCAAAGATGTGTATTTATATGCTTTGTGTGTTTAGTACATTGCATTTTCTGCAGAATGGAAAAAAAATCTGACTTTGGGTATAAGAAAGATCCCCTTTCTACTCTGTCCTGGGCATTTCTGCAATTTCAAATGTATTCCACACTGCTAGAAAATGAGAGAGAACACAACTCAGCCAAGGTTCACATTTCACTTGAGTGTTGCATGAGGTAGTAAATGAGTTCACTCTTTTCTGGATGGATTTGATCTCCATCATTTTAATGCAAACATCACAAATCTATCAGAATTGCCTTAACCTGCAGGAGGAACACATACTGAATTTACACTCTAGTTTGTGAAAAAACTGATTCTAAGAACGAGAAATAATAATTACATTCTATAGATGTTGAATTAAAGAAACTACACCCTGCATTTTCCAAATACTCGGTGTATTGCTTTCCATGGATCTAATGTTATTCCATGCATAAGTTATTCTAATATTTTTTAAGGTGTGACATTATTATTCCTATAAATCAAAACTATTTTCTGTCAATGATCATTCAGCCAGTTTCTGTTACGTCTAAGCAAAACTTACCAAAGTGGAAGTGCAAACTAAAATGGAGCTTAATCTTCTCTCCTTGTTGGAATATTTAGAGGACACCCTGATTTCACAGAACTGCAGCTCAGGCTAAATCCCTAATTTTATTGTCCTCCCTATTCCCCAAAATCCTTAATCAAAACCTACTACTGAAGTTATTAACAAAAGAGGCAAGAAAAACATCTGGTTGCAACAGGCCTTTGAACAAATGATGAGTTCATCATTTGAAATCATATGAATCATATGATCATATGAAAATCATAATTGAAAAAAGATTTGATTAAGTCTACAATAATATCAAAATGCATTCCAATAAAAGCTTAGCCAAAATGTAGAGCTCATTAAAAGGGATCTGGTGGAAAGCAAGACCAAGAAGCAAAGGAAACAGAATAGAAGTAAAAGAGATGGTTATTTTGTCTGTCCTTCTATGATTTTCCGAGGTTGCTGAGAGCAGGAGGAAATGATCACAGTTGTATAACTTTAGTGATTTGCTCCCAAGGCTTAGTTTTCCTCTCTCCGAAACCCTATAAAATTCTGAATCTCAGATCTTTATTAAAGAATAACACAAAGCCTGAAAAGAAATAAAAGCAAGAAAATCCTTTTTGGTTTTTTTTTTTTTTTTCATTTTAGTGGGATTTTATTTTGTTCAGTTCTTGATTTGTTAATTGATTCCCTGTGAAACTTTCTGAGCTGTGCAATTTCTTCTTAAAGAGTTGAGCCAACAGAAGCTTGGATTGGATTTTTCCTCCTTCTAGCATTTTCTGCCTGATTATTCTTACTTCAGCTGGCCTGTTTTCCCCACTGAGTGAAGGGTGAGGCAGGGCTGTTTGACAGTAGAAGCAATGATACCAAAATTACAGGTTATTCTCTCTTTTATATTCTATTTCCCTCCCCAGGGTAAGCTGTATCATTTAGCTGTTAGTCAGCTGTGTGCACTGACTACATGGATATTTGTAAATAGCAGTAAGAGACACAAAAGGCAGGATATGTTCATGAAACTTTGTCTGATTTTGTGGTCTTTAAAGTTTTCCCACTTTGGAAAACTGGGAATTACCACTTGGAGAATGTGGAGTCTGCCTCCTCCTCATAGCTGATAAAGAAATTATTTCAATGATCAGCCACCTTTGAAAACTTATAAATTACATAAAAGGCTTGAACTGGTTGTTAGGGATGAAGGAGGGTACATCCTGCATCTGTAAACTAAACTGATGAATCACAAACTGTTTGCATAAACTTAAAAATCTTTGAATTCAGAAGAACCAACTCAGTTTGCACTGAGCTGGGATTCAATCCATAAATTTATTGCTTGGAAGTGATTTAAGTTAGAAGGGTGCTATTAAGTGTAGGGGAACAAATCAGTGAGGCAATGAATTCTTTCTGTCAAATAACAACTGATTTCAGCTCCCACTGAAGGAAATATTTTTTTTGTCTGTAATTCTCATCATGCAACAGCTGTGCTTTAATTTTCACAGGATGCTCACAGAAAATCAAGTAATCATTTCAGATATGTACACATTGGAATGTAAATACTCTGCTGTTTTGTTCCTCTTCTTATTTATGCAATTAGAGGATCAGGCTGACTAACAAGTTTTGACAGAGAATTACATACATTCTTTTTCTGTATAAACCTACAGTCCTAAATAAATATTTTGGCAACCATTTTAGCAGATTCTTAAATAATAAGAATTTGTAAATTCATTCTTAGGTATTCATTCTTTATTCCCTCACGTGTTCATCCTTGAAAACCGGTATTGATTATTCAGATCAAAATAAGAATATGAAGCAGCTATTTAATTACTAACATTTTATTTAATCCTTAATGCTGGAAGACACAACCTAGGCTGCAGCTACAGAGAACTGGAGAATTAAAAATACAACTTTTAGATGAAACACAGTACTAAACCATAAGAAACTTAAAGTAGTGAATAGATGTAAAGAATGTCCTCAGAAGACAGTGACCTTTACCTATTAATTTAGAAAATTAGTATTTTAGGGGAATGGTTTGGGATTTTGTTTGGATTTTATTGGTGTGGACATGCCCACTGTCAGATTATGTCTTGCAAGTCCTGACATTAGAATTTAAATCACAATTTCAGCAATCAGAGTAGTAAATCAATGATGTAATGCATGTATATTTTGAACAAACTGTTTCAAAAAGACTGTGATCTAATTAATATCAGAGTCATTGAATCCCAGAATGATCTGGGCTGGAAGGGACCTCAAAGCCCATCCATTCCCACCCCTGCCATGGCAGGGACACCTTCAATCAGCCCAGGTTGCTCCAAGCCCCATCCAACCTGGCCTTGGGCACTTCCAGGGATCCAGGGGCAGCCACAGCTTCTCTGGGCACCCTGTGCCAAGGCTCCACTGCATTAAAGAAGAAAAGTTACATTCAACACCTTCTCTGAACACCCTGGACCAGGGCCTCACTGTATTAAAGAGGAAAAGTTACACTCAACCCTTTGCTAAGTCAGACTTTCCTCAAAACTCAGGAATGTCAAGCACATCATGAACTACAACTGTTAATTTTCCTGTGGAATGTTTTATACAGCAAGAGCTCCCAAGAACATCTGTGCCTTAAGAAGTTAGAAGAAATTAATAATATTAGATCAGCATCTCTAAATAATTCGCAATCTAAGGATTGAAGTGTGGCCTACAGCAAAGTCATGGACCATTAATATGTTGTCAGAGATGTTTAATTATTCATTAGTCATTAACGCACCAATTGTTCTATCAAAACACTAAGTTTTTCATGTAAATGCTGAAATTTCTTTTTGTTTCCTTACTGTTAGGTGTATTTGGAAATGTAATGAGTTTTTAATATTTATGCCTGAAGATATTCTCAAGAAAAAAGAATTATAATACAAGTGTATTTAGCAGGTGTTAACACCTGCTAAAGCAGTAGTGGTTTTATTTTTCTGGTACTTTCTTGAGTGATGATCTCAACATTTTTTCCAGCAGAATAGTCTTTACAGTCCACTATAGTAGAAACAGGAGTACCCCTATCATTATGTTTTATTGTAGTTATCACAGAAAATTGTGTTTATTTTCTTTACTCACATCTCCTGTCATATTCAGTATACTCATTTAGAATGTGACCAGTCTCCTGTCAAGTCTTTTTTATTTTGTCCCCAGAAAATGTCCCCAAACTGATAATCTCTCCAACTTTTCTGCTGTAATTACTGTTGTTTTTTCCTTCAGAGTATCATTGATCTAGATGAAATTTTTCTATTGTCTTGTACAGTTTAATGGTTTCAGTCTTTTTTCTCATGTTCTACTTTTCATGAATTCAGGTTTATTTTTCTTTATTATGTACTATAACTTGTTCCATAAACTTCCCTCATAGTTACACTATCTTCCATGACATGTTTATTGGGTTCTTCCACTGTTCACCTGCTTTGTCATAATTTTAATCCTAGAATTTGTACTAACTCCTATAAAGGAGAAACTCCATGGTTATTATGTATTCTTTTGGGCACAGGCATGAAACAAGCAAGATATGAACACACATTGCTGAAAAAAACAAATCAACCAACCAACCAACCAAAGAAATGTATGGAATAATGGCCCTGATTTTTTAAATTATTAATTTAATTTTAAAAATATCATGTCTTTTAAAAAACAAACTAAAACAGATTCTGTGGTAGATGTTCAGATGTGAATTATATCCATGGATCATGGGCCAATGTAATTGCAAGTGAATAAGCTGAAATACAGGAAAATTGCACTCAGATTTTCTACCATTTTGCTTATGCTTCCTCTCAGTGTTCCTCTACTCTGTTTCCCCCAGAAAAAGGAGCAAAGCTGCTCTCTTTTCACAGTAAAATAACTGGGATTCAAAACTTCAAAGGTTCCAGTTCCACAGGGAATATTGAATGGAAGCCATCAAGGATGAGGCCATTGGCTCCTGTTGGCTCTGCTGGAAGTTCCTTTAAGCTCTCAGATTCATTTCACACATGCACAGAAGTCCATTAAGGCTTGGATTCTCCACAGGATATCCCTCTTACCTACCAAAAGCCCTGTAGAATGGAAAATGTGAGAAATTCAGGAATTCAGGCAGAATTCCTCCAATAAATCAGAAGCCCCAGTCTCACAAGGCCACACAAACAGTGGCAATACCAAAACATGATTTAGAACTGTGGGTCTCTCAATATTCATCATTTTTAGTTTCTTTATTTTCATGAATTCAACTTACCTATAAAAAAGGCATGAGAAAAAAAAAGCATGAGAAATCTCCCTACTCTGGCTAACAATCTCTGTCAGGGAATTATTAGTGGGAATTATTGATATTATAATTCCCTACTGCAGTGAGACAGGGACAGGAGCCTGGTGACATCTTGTACAATTGATATGTTCTACAAACACAGAATAAACACCAAATCTAGAAACAACCAAAACCCAACCAAAAGAGAAGTTTAGTGGAATGATTGGAAAACCCAGGAATAAATGTCTGATGCTATAACATATATGCAAAAGAGCCATATTGGACAAAGACAGAAAAAAACAGTATTTCTGAATAGGCTTTAGGTCTCATAATTGCTGTCTAGGTCTTTATTGCCAAGTCTCCACTTGATACCAAGCACCAATTATCTTTCTACATCAAAGAAGAGGTTACATTTGAAAAAATCAGAGCAGGTAGTCTTTTTCAGTTTTAGCAGATTTATTTTTTTTTTATGCTGTAAATGTGAGCTAAATATGAGTATGAGCTAAAGTCTGCCACTCCTATTGATCTTCACAGCACAGCTGAATCCAAACACAACTCCTTGGTAAATGGATATTAATGTCCTTTTGCTTCCAAGGCAGTGTCAAAGCCTCCTGGAAAACATCAAGTTATATGTTATAAGTTCATTAACAGAGTTTGACTTTTCCCAATCACTGTGTTCCAGATGTTATTTGAGCTTCTTCTCCTTGATGCTCTAACCTATTATGCCCGATTTAAAATCTTTCCTACAGAAAACTAGCTATTTTTTATACATATAATTCATTAGAGTGCCCCAAAGGACTTGGAACTTTTACAGGTCTTTGTTTTGCTTCTACACTTTTGGCAAAAGAAATAAAAAAGGGAAAAATTATGCTGGAAGAATGCCAAGAGTAGCCCATTCAATCAAAGTAGTATCTTGGTGCAGAGACCATTAGTCAGTCATATTCACATTCTATCTAAATAATTAACTTGTAGCACAGAAATTCTAAATTATTGTGATGTCCTTGAATTGTTCATGGGGTTTGCTGTTCACATGGTCTGGAATGTGTTTGCTTCTCATATTGATTGGAGTAAAACCCATTTTTAACAATACTGCTTATACTGCATCAAAACCAAGAGTAGCCTACACAGTGTATTATCTGGAGATTATAAAAAAAAAAAATCAGTTGCACAATTTTACTTGCAAGTACCACTCCTAGTAATGCTGTGTAATGAAAATTGATATGAACTCCCTCTTTGCAATACACAAATTGGAAAGACCATAACATCAACTAACAAAAAGTACTCCGGAAATAAAAGAAAGATATTTTAAAAAATCATGTATCTTAATAAATGTTTTGATGTCTTGGCATCTTCTGAAATCACCACTGCAAAATGGAGATAAAGCAGCTGTATTTGTTGTTCTGTGAGGGAGCAGAGGACCTGTTTGGCCAGAAAGGCTGTGGAATCTCCATCCTTGGAGATGAGAACCCAAGTGCTCATGGTGCAGTGTGACCTTCTCCAGCTGAACCTGCTTGAGACACTCCAGAGGTCATTTCCAGCCTTAACCATTCTGTGATTCGGCTTGTCAGGGACATAACAGAAGTTTTCAGAATGCCTTTTTCTCACACTCTGTGCGGACAAAAGATACCATGTTTTAAAACATCTGTCTAGTAGGGCAACAGAAGGGTTTCTGTCACAAAAAAAAACCCTCCACAACCCATAAACCATTCTGGAGGACCTACAAACCTTCATTGTGAAAGGCAAAATGGAATGAATCTAACCTAAATGCCTATATTGGACACCAAAATGCTGCACAGATCAGAGTGGGCAGGATTGGAGCAACTGTGCTCTTTGACTGTCCTTGCAGCTGCTTCATTTTTGCTGTGTATGAATTTCTAGAAGGGTAATTAGTAACAGACATATTTAGAAAAGGAAACTTTAGCTTGGAAAGCTGCAGTGACCAGTAAGAGCAAGTTTCAAACTATTCACAGTACTCCAGGCTCTGGCTTTGCTATATAATTTGCCCTAAGTAGCAACTGAATGAGTCATTTTCACTACCAAGACTCTCTATTTATTGCCTTGTTTTTTTTACTTGCACCCTTCCAGTCATTTGCATGAATACAAAATTGTGGTTTCCAGGCTACAGCATCTTCTGTGTCCTTGCTTTTGTTAATTATAAAAGCAAATACACCACACCAACTTGCACAAATGTACCACATAGAGAGTTATCTCAGCTATTTGAGAAATAAAAGAAAGTTAATTAGTATTGCTCTTTCTGACATTAGTCCTTCAAAGAGTTGTGGATGAGTTCTGAGTGGCCTTCTCTTAATGCTGTGACCTTGCAGGAGACAAATATGCACATAATCTTTACAGCTATAGTCCTCAGAACTACAAGAAAAAAAGAATAAAAGAATATAGATGGAAGGATTCAAAGAGTGGAGATTAGTGATGCAAAATCCAGATGAAAATAAAGAAATGTATCAGCCCCCTAAATAAATTTTAGAAAGGAATTAAAAACAGTAAATAAAATATAATGGTTGAATGAAATAGTGAAAAGTAGTATTTTACAGGGTGATCCACATAACAGGCATACCAGGAGACTTCATGGTGTAAATGTAGCATGGTAAAACAAAAATGTTTGGGGAAAACATCCTGAAAACTTCCCTGAAAGAGCTGCCATAGGCCTGACTGCTACAGGAGAACACTGGAGCCTTGTCTTCACTGCACACAGAAGGGAATAAGGGAAGTCATGGAATAAATCAAGTGGAATGTCATGGAATAAATCAAGTGCTATGTCATGGATAAATCACGTGCTGCACCTACTTTGGGTGAACAGCCAGAAAAACCTTTCTTCTCAGTGGCTTGTGTCAGGCAGGTCCCTCTCCAGGTGTCCTGGTGGTGCTGTCTGAGTGGTACCATGTCTTCCAGGGGTCCATCCCTGGTTGTGGGCTGGAAATAGTGATGAGTCAGGTGTGAGCCCTGCTGTGTTATTATTTGCCTTTGCTGTGTATTTAATGTTGTTGTTTTCTTGGAGTTTTTTGCTATTGTGTCCTTGAATTCAGTCAATAAGTATTTAAATTAAGCATAGACTTCCCTGATTGTGTGGCATAACTCCAGATCCCCAGGAATAAGCTGGACAGACCTGTGATGGTAGTGAGCAGCAGGTGTTAAAGGCTTTGCTTTACTCCATCCTCATGTTCCAGATCTGTGGCTCTGCTGTGACAACCTGGAGGAAAGCAAAAGCAGCTGAGGCTGTTCCTGTGAAAACACCAAACTGCCTTTAGGAAAACAGCAGAAAAACCTTCAGTGTTCCTGTATGTCTACTTGAAAATAGAGCAGAAAAGTTTTCTGTGTTCCTGTATGTCTACTTGAAAATAAGGTAAAACAAAGAGAGAAAGTTAAAGATTTGGAGGCCTGAAGAAAAGATCATTTCCACTGACACACATGAATTAAGGGGAAAGTGGAAAATAGATAGTGTTCCTAATATTTAGGGCTTTTGTTTGCTTTACTTTTACTTAAAATTACAAAATTCAGTAAAGGTTTATGACTGCTCTGGTGGACCCAGCTCTACAATTATCAAGGAATTCTAGAATAATGTAATATATCTGGCAAATTTATGAACAGGATCTGATTCACAGTGTTTCTCAGCTGATCAGAGCCTCATATAAAGGAGCACTTTAAGCATAACAAGCTGTTATTGATTCTGTGGAAAAAAGCAAACATAAGCACGTCTCGTTAGTATACAACTCCCTGATTAGCACTAAAGGTCATACACAATCTGATGTGTTCCTGGCATTGGACATTGAATTTTCCTAAAAGTTAATTCAAGGATTACAAACCTCTCTAGACTACATGGAAAGCTGATAATTATTCAAGTGAGGTCCCCTTGCCCTGTCTATAGTCACGTTAATCAGCAGCAGGGCTGTGCTAGCTCAGGAGCTGTTGGATAATTAAAAATACATGGCTGGGAAGAAGTCAGTCAGCAGGGAATGCCCCAGATACCAGCCAGCAAAGTAAGTAGAGAGGGCATGTAGATTTTTTTTTTTTCCTGTCCTTGGTCCATTCTCAAAGATCATTTACTCCTCTTTATTACAAGACATGATTCAATTTTTCACCAACATGAGTATTTCTAAAATACACCACTTTAGGTGGGAAGAGTAGACATTCCTTTGTTGAGCACTACAAATCAGGAAGGAAACACAAATTTCTGATCCACAGCCTGTGTTTTCTTGCAAGAAATCTTCATATGTTTGTTGCATGTTGCAAATACCTCATGTTTTCAGTACTCTGAAACGCTGTCAAATCACAGAATCATAGAAACATAAAATTGCTCTCAACTCATATTTCCTTGCCTTAAAACAGATATGAGCACACGAAAATAGCAATATATATATATATATAGTATATATATATGGTATATATTTTGTTACCCTGTAACTAGCAGATTAGATTCCTATGGAATAACTTTATTACACAGATAAGCATAAACATGGGAAGAACATCCAATGAGTCAGCCAAACGAGATCTTTAAAATACACATGCAAGTGGTAAAATCTCCATGGTGAGCACAGGAGTGGCACACAAGCAAGCAAGGCAGCTGATGAAACCAGAATTAGCAAGAAAGAAGCTTAGCAAAACAAGATCAGTATTGTTTGTGGTCCTCAGAGTACAAGAAACAATGCTGGGACCAGATGGAATCACATATTTTCTTTTCAGAAGGTTGCTAAAGAGCTTATATCAGTGATGAGGAGGAAAGATGGGGAAGTGTGCTGGTTTTGCAGGACCTGGTTTTTGGTAGCAGGGCAGTCACAGAGCACCTGAGCAGAGCACCTGAGCTGGGCAGTGTGTACCACCCTAGGCTGTCACCACCACCTGGGAAATGCCATGCACACAATGCCTGATGAGACCCTCCAAGCAATTTTAAATAATGGCAATTGCAAAAGCCTTGTTGAATTTTAATAATTTTTCTTTTTTTTTTTTTTGGAGAACAAACTCCAGCTTAAAATTATTCAATATTTGTTAATATGGAAGAATAATCTCCTGAACTGTGAAAATAGAGATATCATGGTTGAAATAGAGCTATAAATTAGAAAGGAAAAGAAGATTTGCTTCCATACAATTAGAGTTTAATTTATGTTGTTTTGTGAGACAATATCATTTTAAAGCATCTATCAAAAAGCAAGTTGTTCAGATCCCTAACTAATTCAGATGCTTATCTTGTGGAATTTCCCGAGTTATCATTGCATTTTGGATACTGATATGTGACAGTTTCAATGGGTATTTCACAGACACCTTTAAGAGTCACATCTTTTCTGATATCCAAAGCATTTTAAAAGCCTTATCTATAAATATGACCGCTTTCATAATTTGAAGAAGAAAATTGTCTGTCATAGTTTTAAATTAAGCAGATGACTACAAGATAGTTAGATAACTGCAACAGGGTTCAGGAGTAGCTTTTTGAGCTGTTCCTTTCTTCTTGTCCCAACCCCGTGGTGTTGCTCTGTTTTCTCTTTCACATCCGCCTCTTGCATCTCCCCCAGACATCCTATATATATATATATATATATTTATTTATTTATTTATTTATTTCTGTATAAGCTAAATGGTTAATTCTCATTTTTCCATTTGCCTGTGCATCCTCACCATTAACCTTATGTGGCTAATGAACCAACACAATTTTTTTAACAGATTGAGGCTCTTTTTGTTCCCCTTTGACAGGTCATGCAGTGAGGTATCTTTCTAAACATTTAGCTGCTGCTCACTACATTAGCCATTTTAGCACACGGGTTTTGTTGCAACGCTTCCCCAAGTCATTCATCACAAATCAGCAGTTAAAGCACATTTTCTCGTTTTCCCTGGAGCATTTCTAATCAATACTTGCCTTCAGCAGGAAAGCTGTGGTGCAGTTGTTGTCGCAGAGACATGGTGGAATGATTGGCACAACTGGAGTGGTACAATGGATGGTTGCAAACTCTCCAGAAGAGCCACATGGAGAAGGAGAGATGGTCATGCAGCCCTGGGTGTGAGGGAGGGTTTTGATGCTCTGGAGCTTGATGATGGTGATGAGAGGGTTGTGTTTATGGGTGAGAATCAGGGGGAAGGCCAGCAAGGCAGAGATCCTGGTGGGATTTTGTAAAAGACCACCAAACCAGGATGAAACACTCTGTGAGGTTGCTGTAAGAAGTCTTGCTATTGCTGACCCTTGTTCCCATGTGGGGCTTCAATTTACCAGGTGTCTGCTGGAAACATAACACAGTGCAGAAAAAAATAATTTAGGAGGTTCCTGGAGTGTGTGAAAGAGATCATCCTGACACAGCTGGTGAGGGAAGGGGCCTTGCTGGGCCCTTCTTTGCAAACAGAAGGACTTGTGGGTGAGGTGATGAACATGGACCCAGTGTAGCACCTACTGGCACAAGGCCACATTGCTCAGCTGCTAAGTGTCTCTGTCATATTTTCTGAAAAATCCCTTTGCCAGGATTTCTTCTCCCAGGAAGTTAAGAAGCCTCAGAGTAAAATGTAAATAATAATTATCTGATTCGCTTCTCCTGTGTTTGCTGCTTTGGAATGTGGTCTGGAGATCATTTACCAACAGGTGCATGTTTGATTGGTTCCATGTGAATTGTTTTTACTTAATGACCAATCACCATCAGCTGTGTCAGACTCTGAGGCGTGAATCACAAGTTTTTCATTATCATTCTTGTTTAACCTTCTGTCTGTATCCTTACTCTTTCTTTAGTATAGTTATAATATAATATAATATAATATAATATAATATAATATAATATAATATAATATAATATAATATAATATAATATAATATAATATAATATAATATAATATAATATAATATAATATAATATAATATAATATAATTTATCAGTCTTCTGAGAATATGGAGTCAAATTCTCATCTCTCACCTCATCCTGGGGACCTCACAAACTCAACAGCTAAAAGGAAAAAGCAGCAGCTGCACCTGGGCAGGACATGAGAATATTCCCCACAGCTGTTGATTAAAGGGGTAATTCCTGAAATGAGAACCATCTCCTGTACATATCCCAGCCCTTCACTCAGGAGCAAACTCAGCCCCAGCAGCAGCACTGTTTCAGGCTGGAATTTCTCAAGCACCTGTTGAGCTGCAGGATATGGCTCTGTGTTAGTGTGCAGGGAGCTGTGCTGGGAAAGCTTTCTCCAGAGAACTTACAAACACTCTCCATTAAGTGGGACATTTTTTAATGTTGTTCAAATAAATGTAGAGGAAAATCTGGTGTTTGCTTTGGGTGATGGAGCAGTGGTCCCTTGGTGTGGTTGCACCACAGGACAAAACCCCCTGAAATATTTTGAGGACAATGGTGTGCATCTACTGCACTGTGTCAGCAGATCTGTCTGGTTTTGCTTTGGGGAATCAAGGAAGCAGAGGCAGTACTGAAAGCTCAAGCTATGTTCTGCCAGCTACTAATAAAGGTCAAGTTAAAAATGACAAGAATGTGACTAAAAAAATGTTGCTGTATTCTTGCTCCTCCTTTACACACTAAGAAGAAATCGTCTCTTTATAAATCTATCAATTACTGGAAATCAGGAGAAAGATTCCCCAGAATTTTGTCATTGTCCTTAGGAGAATACAATTTCTCTTCCAGCTTCCAAATCTTTTAGGATTACATCAGTGTTTCTTTTTAATTAGAGGAGGAATGTACTTTTAAAGGAAAAGCTTAGATTCTCTGTTGTCACACACACTAGAATTCCCAAGTTTAAAATGCCAACTAACATGCTGCATTCAAGAATTTGTGGTAATTTCTATAGACATGGCATTAGCTGTGATACTCTTGGTACTCCAGAGAATTCTGGATTTCAGTCACATTTATTTTTAGTGTCCTAGCATCCACCAACATAGTGCAGCAAAAATATTTTGATTTTCGTTCAGTCTGTTTCACGTCCTTTCAGATGCTCACAGCATCCCCAAGATGGCACTATGCCATAGAAATATTAAGAGAGGACACAGAAGTTGAAATTAAATCATGGAAAATAAAAGTAACGACAACATTTTGCAGAACTGATAAAAATAGAATTGAATGTGCATATTTAAACCAGTGCATGGAATGCTAAAGCATTGCTAACATTTAATTAACAGCAATCATCAAAATGTATTTTTTACTTAGAAGATTTTTCTGAATATACTGTAGAAAGACTGTTTTATTATCATTATATATATATATAATATATATAATTAACTGTGTACAAGTTTAATGAAGGGTGCTGGCAGTGCCAATCAATTTCTTTGTGTCATCAGTCTAACAGACCAATCAATTTTAAACACTAACATGGTCAAAAATACATTTTTCTGGACAATTTTCTGCATGTCACACCATATATGTGAGGTCATGTGAAAAGGGGAGATTTCCTCAACTCTGCCAACAGCACAAGGGAGAGCCCTCAGCAGCTGTCCCCCTTTATTTGAGTGTGTTCCCTGCTGCCAGTGCCTGCCACTGCCCAGGAAGGATTCACAGTGACAGTTTACAGAGTAACACTCTTTATTAATATCAAATTGTGACAGGTTAAGGTTCAAGGGTTCTTGGCGATAGTGTCTGACTGCAAAAATGTATTCAAAGCAATACATAGACAAGCTGTGATCCCCAACAAAAGTACTCAGGGCAGACACTGTGATTCTCACTCAATAGGCATCCCTAGAGGGGAGAAGACAGGTTCAGCCTGTCAGCTGTTCCCAGCAGTTACAATGGAGTCTTCCTTCAATTTTCCCCATTCTCTCTTTGTTTTCATTTGATTTCCCTATATTTAGTTGGAGCTTGAGTGACTCTAGTCATACATACCTTTGTTATTGATTGGTGTAGAATTCTCTCACTTTGCTTTTAAAGATACAGCCAAAAAAATTCTAGAGCACATGGCCAGTGAAAGGTGGTTGGACCTTGGAGGTGGGTATACATTGGGGTGGAGGTGTGTATTAATATTGCAATTAGGTTATAATGAGCCAAGTTTGTCCAAGGAGAGTGATTTTCCCCAGTCATCAGCAGGATATCTTCTCCTCTGTCAGCTGGAAAGTGCCACTGAGTTCCTGTGAGGATTCTAACAGGGCCTGGGGTCTCCACTCAGCTCCACCCTCCATTCCATCCTCCTGAGCAGGTGCTGTGCTTGCAGATTGTGGGTGCAGAGAATCATGCTGGGATTCACGAGGGACAGCACTGTTCATGGTTAGTGACTCAAATAATCCACCACTGGGCTGCCCAGGTGTAAAGTGTGCATCCATCCCCGAGGGCTGCAGCTGGGTTTTGAACAGGAGAAGGACAAATCCTGTGGGCTGGGATGGTGAGTCTTCTCATGCCAACATCCTTGCACAAGTGGCTCAGCTTTGAGAACTCCCCTCTGGAGAAGCACCATAGTGTTCACACACAGCATGAAAGACTCATCCCTGCTCATGGGTAATGGACTCACCTTCACTGGTGTCACCAGTGTCCTGCAATGACATGATCCAGTGTAAAACCCTGTCCCGGGGAGGTACCTTGTCACTCTTGCATCAAGAATAACACAGGAACAGGCAGGAGGCAGGATTGTAGAAAGAGCCAAGAAGGCTTTATTCAAGAGAACCACGCAGTTTTTATAGAGTGATACGATAGATTCTGTTTGAATGGCTAACTAACAAAAACACCTTCCTCACACACTGTCCTTGAGAAGAACAGAAAGATGAAGTAGGAAAACACCACCTGCAGATTGTTTATACTTAACAAGTGATCACATCCTTGCAACTCCCTAAAGATTCTCACAAGCCTCTGTAAGAAACACTTGCTGTTTCCCTCTCTCTGTCCTGTGGCATCCACAGTACCTGAGCCTTCCTGAGCCTGGACTCTGTTTCCCTGGGCTTCTGCCACCAGGTCCAGACTGCAACCATCACTTTGACAAAACTGCTACCCCACCACTAAGCAGACCAGAGGAAGAGGACCAATGGGATGCTGTCAGGATCCATGCAGTGGTGATATTTTCTACTTAATCTACCTTTCTGTCCCACTGTCTCTCTCCCCCTGACTCTCCCTTTTTCTACTTGTTTCTATTTCTCCCTCCCTAGCTCACATTTGCCAATGGATTCAGAGGGGCTTGTCGCCCTGATTTTTTAAGTTTTTCTAAGCCTTCTGACATTTACATTCTTGTAACGAACTTTCTCACACACTTTATATAAATAACTTATTGTTTTGCATTCTTTTATAGAGGAAGAGAAATTTGATAGACTGTTGGTTTGTCCAGTGTCATTGGAGAGGTGGCACTGTCACCCTCCAATCCACTATCATTTTTGGAAATATATAAATGTTAAAATCAGAAATTAAAAGTTCTCTTTTTACCTTAAGAGAACTGCGTGTGCCCATCATGTTATTTTGTGTCCTATAGCAGCAGGGGCTACATATCCTGATGTTATTTATGAATCATTTAAAATTAGTTTGTGGTCTGTAGGAAGGCATTCTTTTGTTAAAATTATTGCTACATGGACTACATCACAAGAAATGTGTTTCTAGAATTCTGTGCTTTATTTTTAGACTGTTCACAAAATGACAAGCAAATGAATTAAAATATGTCTTTCAAAACAGAAAGGTGATACTTAAAGACTTTAACAAGTGTGACAAAATGATCATTGTCTGCCCAGAATTGTTTATTTCAAGAATTACCGATGAAGATTTGAGAACAGGAGATGCATTCACAAATGCAGGGCATAAAAATGGGCATAAAAATGGAGATAAGCAGAGTAATGACAGCTGCTTGCTCTGAGAAACAAAAGCAGCACAACATCACTCTGCTTATTCATTACAGCTGGGTTCAGTGAGCTACTTAAGCAAGCGTGTAATTTAATTGCTTTCATTCATAGACATACCTACCTGTTTAAAATAAGATGCTGGCAGGGAAAAAAAATGGTTAGATATCTCATTAAACCAGGTTTTTTAATCCTTGAGTGCTCTCCATTGCCTAGAAACATCTGGAAGTTCCCTAGAAAACCATATGTAATCAACATTCCTGGAAGTGTCCAAGGCCAGGTTGGACAGAGCTTGGAATAACCTGGGCTAGTGGAAGGTGTCCCTGCCCATGGCAGAGGACTGGAACAGGATGAACTTCCCTCCCAGTCAGTCTATGATTCTACCCCAATGAGATCAAATACATAATTTTACATGAGTTTTGGAAATTTTGTAAGTATGTAGCTACCATAAAAGTGCTCAGTGATACTCCAGTGTTTGGTCCCAAACACATTTCATCTGCTTGTTTGGAGGATGAAGGAGATACTCAAATACAGCAGCATGGGCACCTATGTCATATATTTGTGAAATTTTAGGTAAAAGAAAAGGTGTTATGTCAACAATGCTTTCACTTGACTGGATCAGCTCAATTTCAGTTTGATACCAAAATCCACAGAATGAAGGAAAGGCAAAAAAGTCTATAAATTTGACTCAAGACTGGGTCAAAATGCATCTATCCTATGGCTGAGTAAGAAACTCTTAATGGTCTGTGTGTCATAAAGAATAAAAGACTGAATTTTATCTTAATTTTGGAAAAAAGATCCACAACAGATTATTCCCTCCCTAAATTTATATTCTTAATGGAATGCAAAATTCTACATTCAGCATGACACTTCAATCAACTTGTTTTTGTATAGACTTGGGTCAAAAATCAACAGAGGTACTTTAAAAACTTTTAACAGCTTATTCTAGTTATGAAAGTTAAATCAGGTTTTAACAATGTAAGGTGTTCAGTAGCTTTTATTTTCTTTTGCTGTATCTGTAAATCATGAATGTGCTCATTGCCAAATTGCAATCATGTCAACTAGTCTAAAATTTCAGAACATTTCATTCTGGGATTGCCAAGCTGCTAACAACACTTTTTTATTATTACAGTGTACAGCCAGAACAGAGCACAGACAAATATAAAAAATAAACTAGAAATAAAGCAAACCTTTCTAAGGTTATTCAAGGCAGCAATTACAAGACACTTCACTGTGATCACCACAGGGATCTGCACTTTTTCCCACCTGCCTGCCATATTCATCTTAGCCTATAGGACTTCCACTACAGGTCCAAGCCTTTAGGGACACACACCATGACCAGCTACACAGCTTTGACACCAGACTTATTTATATTTATTTCCAGGCATGCTGCAGTAAGGAAAAAGATCCCTGATCATACTCCAGGGTTTTGCTGACTGCCTCATACCAATGCACATACATCAGGACAGCCTCAGCAAATGCAGGCTCTGCACTTTTTCTGACCTTTGACATTCACTTTCTGCAACACAGAATCACAGAATCCCAGAATGGTTTGGGTTGGCATGGATCTTAAATCTCATCTCATTCCAACACCCTGGCCCCAAGAAGGAGCATTTTCCACTGGCCCAGGTTGCTCCAAGCCCCATCTGACCTGGCCTTGGACAATTCCAGGGATCCAGGGGCAGCCACAGCTTCACTGGGCACCCTGTGCCAGGGCCTGCCCACCCTCACAGGGAACAATTCCTTCCCAATAGCTAATCTAAACCTACTCTCTGGCAATTTGATGCCAAAACAGGCAGAAGTTCCTAAAAACTGCTGCGATACCTGTGTCCCATCCCCTCAGCATTGCCTGTCTTTATTTGGCCATGACATCTGTTGCTGCACACACAGAATGCAGGAGAGAGCTGGCTGGCTTCTCTCTGCCTGTGAGTGGCAAACATGTCCCCATGCAGGACTGTGGTGCAGAGCCAGTGGACAGGACACAGAAAAATAATCTTGGAGAGGCCATAGCCTGATTAAGGCTGCCTTTTGGGAGATCACACAGCAGAATCACACAGTGAGGCTGGCAGGGCCGCAGTGGCTCATGCGGTGCCACCTCCCTGCTCCAGCAGGGCCATCCCAGAGCTCAGGGCACAGCAGAGTGTCCGTGTGGCTCTGGAACATCCCCAGGGAGGAGCCCCCAGAGCTCAGGGCACAGCAGAGTGTCCGTGTGGCTCTGGAACATCCCCAGGGAGGAGCCCCCAGAGCTCAGGGCACAGCAGAGTGTCCGTGTGGCTCTGGAACATCCCCAGGGAGGAGCCCCCAGAGCCTCTCTGGGCTCTGCTCAGGGCTGGCCCTGCCCAGGGCACAAGTTCTGCCTCCTGTGGGGGGAATTGCTGGGCTCAGGCCCTGCCCGGGGCTCTGGGGCCATGGCTGGGCCTGGGGCAGGGCCTGGGCCTGCTCTGACCTCTGCACACAGGGACAGAGGGACAGACAGCGGGACACAGGGACAGACTGCAACAGACAGGGACAGACTGGGATAGACAGGGGGACACAGGGACACACAGGGACCCACAGGGACAGACTAGGACACAAAGGGACACCCAGGGACACCCAGAGACAACCAGTGACACCCAGGGACTTACAGGGGCAATGGGGGCATCCAGGGACAACCAGGGACAGACAGGGAGACCCAGGGACACCCAGGGTCACCCAGGGCTGAGTCCCCTCTCAGCTGGGGCTCCTCTCCAGGCTGGGCAGCCCCAGCTCGCTCAGCCTTTCCTCAGCAGGGAGCAGCAGCATGTGAATGAAAAAGCACTCCATTAAAAAATCCATTTACAGCATCCTGTAAAACACACCCCATCCTTGTGGTTCCCCCTCTTTCCCCAGGACAGCAAATTCACCAGGCACAGGTAGATCCCACACAGTTTCAGCATCTTTGCCTACTCTGGAATTAGGCTTTTCTGTCCTGCTCTGCCTGGACCCTTCCCCATCCTCCACAGGTCCCCCTGCACCGATGATGGTCACATCCTCTCCAGCTGTGAGTTTAAAATTATATATTTTTCACTTAAACCTGTGAGGTAACTGGTGTGAGAAATAGATTTGTGTCTCTTGCATGTCTTTTCTTTAACAAAAAAACCCTTCAAACAACAATAACAACAACAACAACAAAACACCAACAAAAAACCAAAACAAAACAAAACAAAACCACAAATTCACAAATAATAACAATAACTATCCCAGAAACCACTGACAGACACATAACCATTTAGTCTCATCCTATTGATTGATATATAAGATACAACAGGTTGAAAATCACTTTCTGTTTTGTGGGCGATCAATATTTTTATATTTGTTTTACTTTTCTTCTGGCTTTTTTAATTTTGCAAAGATGAGAGTTAGAAGGGCTTCATTTGAGAATATAAATCTTCATTGAAAATATGATTTGCCAGTTTAGTATTTTTTCATTATGGCATGTCATGTCAGCAGTCCAAGCTCATGAACTGTTTGACACATTTTACCCATCAGTGTCAAAATTTCAAACCTATTCATTACAAGTTCCAATCTGCAAAGACACTCTGAAAAGACAACAAATAAGGCTTTTAAATCAGGATGGAGAATTTATTGAGTTTACTGATATTGTGGAAGAGCTTTACCAATGAAATGAAAATAAAATATTTCAACTCTATATTAAGATATTACAGGAGTAGCTCCACATTATGGTGTCTCTGGGATAATACAAAGATCTTTAAACAAAAGCTTAATTTATTATAGAGAACTTAAAATATTAAGATCTAGAAAAAATTCTTTCAAGCCTTTTCCCTTTTAGAATTGTGTGAAAATGAGCCCATTTCAATAAAACTAGAAATAAAGTTAAATCAGCTTCTTCCTAGTCAGAAAAAAATATTTTCTAAAAAATACCATTTAAAAAAATTAAAAAAAATTAAAAGAATTTTCTAATTTCTAAAATTTTATTTATGAAGATTTTTCCAAGTATTTCTATCTAGCTTATCCTGCTTGAGCAGGAGGATGGGACCTGACAATATGCAGGGGTGCCTCCCAATGTCAGGGATTTAGTCTCATTCTCTTCCTCAACCACTATTTTGATGGATAACAATGGCTTCACTTCATAACTTTGCATGAATGAATGCAGAATTACTTCACTAGTTTGTATTTGACCCTCATAAGGGTCAATTAGAAGGACATTTAAAAAGGTTTTGGGTTTTTTTCCCCTTTTTTCTTTTTTGGTCGTTTTTGTTTTGTTGTTTTTTTGAGGAGAAAATGAGTTTTGAGGCCTGGTAAATCTCTTTCTTAGCATCAAGAGTGAAAACAACCCATCCACAAGCATTTCAGAAGAGATTTAATGCTTTGAAATACATCTCAGCTTTGAGCTGTAGAGATGAGACTGACCAGATTTTGAGAACAACATGCTGTTAATTGCTGAACACTTGGGACCTTGCACAGCAACATGAGCTTTTTTTCTTTAATATTAGAGATGTGTCCAATAACCTAATAGGCTGCATGTGTGAGTCCAGTACTAATTATAGATCAATAGAATTTGTCTTTAACACTCAATACTTCATTGAACTGCCTCTGCTGATCTGCCAATATGTCTACAGGAACACTCTATTTCTCCATTGCCCTGAGTGAAAACTCAGCACCTTAGAGATTGAGCCTCTTTCTCTTCCTCTTAATCTTCCATCCCTCACATAAGGGAACAAAGAAACCTATACAACAATAAATAATACATTTTATTTCTTTGTTTTGAACAGTAGCTCATTGAAGGCCAACTCCTTGACTGCACTGCTGCTGTTGCTCTGAGAATTATCTGGGAAAATATATTAGAAATATAAGAAGGGACAGACTGACAGGAAAAGACATGCAGAATTTGGAGAATATCAACAAAAATTTGCAAAAATAGCTGAAGCTTTGTTATTAAAGGAAAAGAACCTGTAGGGAAAAAAAAAGATTAAGATTAATTAACCCATTTCAGGTTAAATTACTCATATGGGGTTATTGACACCTGTGAGGTGGTCAATCCCATGGCACAGCCTTGGCAAAAGGTCTGGATAGCAACATGTCAGATAAGAATCCCAGTGTCAGCAATGTCTGAATTGATAATACAGAGATGTCTGAAGAGGGTCTTGTTCCAAAAATGATCTCCTTTATGAGGAAGAGGAATGTGTGGAAGTGGAAAGGGAAGCTGAATCTTTTAGGTTCTGCTTATAGAAGGGTATTGGGAACTCCGTAGGTGTTCATTGACTTTGTGTGTCTAGACTTTTTGTTTACCTGTTTTGTTGCTAAGAACGATCACAGTTTCAGAGTTTCTTGCTGCTGGTTAATGATATGTTGCTCCTAAATCAATAAACCATTTTAATTCTGATTTAGAGCAAACTTTGTGAACTAAGCAGCTTTTGCCTGCAACAATAGGAAAGTCTTCATATTGACTGAAATTATGACACAGTTGGTATGAGAAAGTATTTGTTAATACTCTTCACATGAAACAGGCTTTTTTCTGAAGAACCCAGCAGAAAACAAGGGAGGAGGAGCTGCCTATGCTTTATCCTCACTGTCAGAGGCCTTGTAGCTCTGGCTTCTTTTCTTACTCAAGGGATAAGGCACTATCAAATCTCCCTGAACAGCCCTTCTGAAGCCCCCAGTTGTGATCACTCCTGCATGCCCAGTCATGTGGAAACAAGGGGAAGTGGCTTCCGTGAGGTTTACAGACATGGGAAATTTTATTGAGTTTCATTGTATATATCTAAGAAAATCACAACACTAGTATTACTAAAAACCTTCTTCTCAACAACCAACTCTCTCCTTGCTCTTCTGGCCTCCAGGTCGAATTGCAGGTGAGTTCTTGCTTCCAGATTTAATTTCCATCACTCAGCGATCTTCTAGGTGCTGATGAAGGATTCCCATTGCTGCCCGAGCCTTGGGAACTCCTTTCCATTGCCTCTAATGCCTGGATGACACTTGATGGCAATATGACACCATCTCTTCTCACAGAATCCCAGAATCATTAAGGTTGGAAAAGACCTCCAAGATCATTGAGTCCAACCTGTGACTGAACACCTCCTTGTCAACTAAACCATAGCACCAATTACCACATTCAGTCATTTCTTAAACACTTTCAGGGATGGTGACTCCACCACTCCACCACATTTGCTGCAATTTTTCATGCTCAGTTGCTCTTTCACCTGATCCAGTCACCCTACTTGACAGAACACAACATAAATCACAAAACAAA
This sequence comes from Diglossa brunneiventris, assembly GCA_019023105.1. Classification (NCBI taxonomy): domain Eukaryota; kingdom Metazoa; phylum Chordata; class Aves; order Passeriformes; family Thraupidae; genus Diglossa; species Diglossa brunneiventris. Next base: position 26,217,036 of record CM032361.1, on the reverse strand, counting down.
GTGAAATATACAGTCTACAAAAATGTATCGTTTTTTATTACACATGAGAAAAAAATATTATGTAAATAAACCAGATTTTCTTCCTGTTGTCATTCCTTTTCACCTGCCCTTAATAAATACACAACTCTGGGGCCCAAAGCTGGAGGGAATCTCCCAAGGACCAGAAAACCCCAGGCTAGAGCAAATATACCAGAGGTTCTTTCTTAAAGGCATTTACAGCATAATGGATATGTAGTTCCCTGAAGAATTTCCTTGCCCAGGCAGTTGAAAATCATAATGTAAAGTAATTTGAAAGGTTAATGATCAATTAGACCTGGGGGCAAACATTAACTAGAGTGTTTGAAGGAGTTTGTCCTTTGGGTTTTCGCTTTTTTGAGATGCTCCATCAAGCCAAACCTTCAAACTTTAGGTGAAGTGAATTACTCATTCACTGTTTCTTCTAACATGTAATTTTTTCCTTTGGGGGAAAAAAAAAAGTAAAAAAGCAGAAGGAGATTTCCAACACAGGAAAAAAAAGTTATGTATATTTAAAACATCTCCATAGTGGATGAATGTATATTTTTTCCCTGCAAGAGTTTAATAAGAATAAAAAAGTAAACACCTACAGAGCTGTATCTGGCAATGCTATCATCTGTATTTCCCTCATGGATTAGAGCTCAGTTTCTGAATGAAAACTCCAGCGTGGTTTATTACACTATCCTTCATCTATCACCCAGTTTTTATTCAATTTTCTTTAACACAAAGGAAAACTTTTGTCACTTCAGTTTTCTAGAAAGGCCTTGCCATTCTGAAAGGAGCCATAGATAAAGAAACACTCTAACATACCCCACTTTGTGTTCCCTGTGCATTTCCTGTATTGGAAATATCTGCTTCCTTAACTACAGGAAAAAGATCACGGGCTGAATGCATAGGCAAGGATCCTAAGATGTCCAGAAGAACTTACTTACTTAAAGAGGATGTAGTCAATAAATACTAGAATTTTCTTAGGTTGAAAAAGACCTTTAAGACCATCAAGTCCAACCACTCCCCCAGCTCTATTGCCTCTTTATTCTATTATTTCCTATAATCCTTCACAGAGTAGAAGAACAGAACTCGTTGCAAACCTTGAGAAGTTTAAAATTAGATTTATATCCATCAGAAATGCAGGTACCTCATTCCTTGTTTCTTGTGTTTTATACCTCATTCCTTGTTTCTTGTCTTTTTATTCTTTGTGAGAGTAATTGTGGCCACACTAATATTTTGAGCTGATTTTGAGGAGAGCCTCTACCACCATGACACAACAAGAAACCTGTTCTGTAAAGCTCAGACTACTTAGGATAAAACTACAGCATCAAATGCTGTATTGTAGGAAAATGCTGAATGGGATTAATTAGAGTTATTTTAGGTAACAGAAGCACTTTATGTGTCAAGCATAGAGTTCAGAAGACTGATATGCTCATTCTCCTCCATTGGTCTGTTAAACTGCCATAAGCACTGCTAGGTATTAAAATAGAAAAAAAAATAGCAAATTAGCTCATGCTGAGATCCATGCTCTGAAATAATGCTTGCAAAACCCAGCGGGTAGGCTGCAGTATGGCTATGACTTCATAAAGCATCCTGAAAACTTCTTGGAAGGTATTTTTCCATAAAGTATTCATAAAGCATCCTAAAATCTTCTTGGAAGGTATTTTTCCTCCTTCAGAGTCCTGCTGGTTAGCTGTTCAACTTCGTTGGCTTCATCTGGTTTGGATAAAGCATTTCTTAAGGACACTGAACATCTGAGATTATAAGGTATTAAGTTCCCCACATTGCAGTATTCTGTGACAGAGCTAAGGTGGTTTATAGTGGGCTATGGAAAATGTCTGGATGAATAACCATAAAAATCCCAGGGTTAGGCTGCTCATCTGTTACTATGCTGGACTTTATTGTAATGCAGTGAAGAACACAATTAATTCAAAAGCCTTTGACTGCTTTCCATGCACTAGAGGCTTGAGTCTATTAAACCTACATAAGTATTGGTCATTTATTAGGAATGAATTTTAAAATTGTACAAATCCATTTTTTATACAAATAGCAGAAGGCGCCGGACCAGATTAATGACTAAAGAATTGCCTGCCAAATTTCTTATTTAATTAAAACTTTGTCTTTTCGACTCTAAAAATGAGAATAAAACCACTAGACTTAAAATCTGTTTTCCATATTATGTAAAAATAGTTGGGCTTTACTTATAATAAAGTTTTCTGGGTTTTGTGTGAATTAGTTTAAGAAATAGATTGTGCAGTAGAATTTAAGACTCAAATTCCATCACAGAAAAAAATAATCTGTTCAAGGAGAAATAAATTATTAAAGTATTATTTTTACATCATGTTAAAATAAATCATCATTTTATGTTTATTTGTTTAGGCCAGACCAGGCTTTCAGTGTTCCAGCAGCCCTTCATAGATGTCTGAAAATACAACACTGCCCTAATAATTTTAGGATCTCAAACCATGCAAATTTTGGGTTTGTTGACCATGGGAGGATCTCCTCAACACCTGGTCTTCTGATGGGATGCACCTTTCTCAGAGGGGAAAATAGCTCTAGCGCAGGAGCCAGCAGGGCTCGTTGACAGAGCTTGGGAGGGGAGAGGGAACAAAGCCAAGCTGGCTTTGATGGGCAGTGGGATGGAGTGCCAAAACTGGAGGAAATGAGCATGGATGGGATCCCTCAATCTGCTCCACGAGGTGCTGGCTGTAATGAACCTCACCTGAAATGTTTCTGAATCAGCACGCTCAGCACGAGAAACCAACAAGAGGAGGTCAAGGCTTTGGCCCAGTGCCAGAGATTCAACATCCTTGGCATAAGCGAAACCTGCTGGGATGAGTCCAGTGATTGGGGTGCCCTTATGGGAGGTTCCAAGTTCTTCAGGAGGGATAAGCAGAGGCAGAGAGGTGCCAGAGGGTGTGTAATGGAAGGGTTGGGATGTCTGGAGCACATTGAGAGCCTCTGGGTAAGAATCAAAGGGCAAACAAGCAATGTGGGTGCCACTGTGGGAACAAAGCTCTATCTGCTACCCCGTGAGGCATAAGAATGGACAAGAGAACAGCAATCTCCTCAGCATCTTCCTCAGCATCAGAAAAGCTGGTATCTTTCTCAGCAGCAGCAGAACTGCATCTTCCGGTCTCTTCTCCAGTTCCTTTCTAGTGTATGGTCCAAATCCATATTCTCTTTTCCAATTCTCTTTTCCAGTTCTTCTAATGAGCCCTTGACACAGTCCTGGCAGTCCCAGGCAACCCATTCCCAAGAAGATGGGTAATAGAAAGTGCTATTCATTCATTGAACTTCAGCATACTTTGACAAGGAAAATAAAGTACCAGTAAGATTTCCTAATGGCAGGATCTCATCTGCAGGACAACTACAAAACTATTTCAAATTAAAAAGACAATTTCACAAATGCAGAACAGAAAAAGCAATATTTCTCACATTAAACCTGATTCCTGTTTGGTTTTGCCTTCTTCCCCTCTAAAAACATCCTGCAAATATTCACCTGGAATACAAAAGTGCTTCCACAAATGATGGGCTGTTTTTCACCCTGGTGGATCTATACAAGGGTGTTTTTCAGTTCCAAGGAAAGCATCACCCAAGGCGAACCAGCACATTACAGCTTAGGCATTCGAAGGTCATGCCAACCATTTGATGTTAAATCTCTCTCCACAGCTCCCTGTAAGGTTTGTCTCACCTTGCCTGGGGACTTGTGAATACATTTTGTTGTTCAATAAGACACAATACTAGAAGAGCTACAACTACAGCTCTTAAAGAGTGTCTCAGTAAAATCAGTCTAGCTGGAATGGTAATAACTTACACTACAACAAAATAAAACTTTCCATTGTCTCCATGAGCTACTTAGGTAGCTGGTCTCACCTTCCTCAAGAGCAGACACAGACTTACAATCAGGCTTAGACTTTCCTGAGTACAAGCTTCCTGTCTCCAAATATCACAATGCAACAGTGATAACACTACATGAATTATTTTTTCAGAGTTGGTAGACAGTGAGCTGCTTAAAGTAATTAACAGTCATTTTCTACAAACTGGATTATTTTTATTATTTCATCCCAAAAGGCACAAAATGAGCGAAGGAAATGTGCTGGAGGGAAAAAAAAAAAAAAAAAAAAAAGTGGTTTCTGTATAGTTTTCCTAAATTTTTATCTTTCCTGCCAAGGTTTGTTAACGTGTTATTGGCCCAATGACCTCAAATCTCTGGGGTGGGAGGAGTAGCACTCTTGAGGCACTTTCCTTGTCTCAAAGTCACTGGTGCTCAACTGCAACATCAGCTACTCATCCTCTACCTGTACTCCCTGCCAAGTATCTCCAAAGCTCCCTTTGGGCATCCAATCTCAGATCTTTAGACTGACTCATTGTAAATGTTTCCAAAACACCAGGTCTCAAACCAGAAGTATTTTAAATGATATTTTTGTATTCATTCCATCAGGGAATCATTCTCTGCCACCTGTTTTTACTTTCCTACATCTTCTATGATCTCATTTCAGTCATTCTGGTATATCACTCTTACATATCAGGGAAAAACATGCCAGCTGAGCGACATCATGACACAAACCACCAAAACACCTCTGCTCCTGACAGCCAAATTTGATGTGGTGATTATCCCATTTCATTAGACCACCCTTCTCTCCATCACCTCTCTCCCCTGTTTTCAGATGAATCATACAATCACTGAGCTTGGAAGGGGCCACTGAAGGTCTCTGCTGCAGTTCAGATGAGGTTGCTCAAGGTTTTGTCCAGTCAGGGCTCAAAAACCTCCAAGGATGGAGCCTGCACAGACTCTGTGCAATCTGTTCTACTTTATGCCTGTCCTATTTTCAAGCACCGTGCCTCTGAAAAAAACCCAAAGCTGCTGCTTGCAGGATGCACAGAAATGGTAACAGAGCAGCAGTGGAAGAATTTAAAGGCAAAAGTAGTCAGGCATACAATTCCCAGAAATAAGCAGGGAATTTGTTGAAAATGAGGGGCTTTGTTGAAAATTACTAGAGATGGAAAGAGAATTTCTTTCAATGCCTGTTTTTCCTGCCCTTTCTAACAATTTACATTTTCATAACACATTTTGAGTACAGAACAACAAGAAACACCCCTCGGAGTTACAGAAGTCAAGGCATGGCTTTAATGGAACCCCTCCAACTATTTTAAAACACATCACGTGGCAATTTCAAAAATTCTGTGGCCAAGACAACCTCTAATTGCTGCCTCCTAATATATTCCCTGTTTGCATTTTGTTTGCCATTACTCCACTGCAATATGCTTTACTAGAGATGCTAAATGGTTTTTAAAAATTGATTAAAGTTGACTAAACTTCCTGTGTCTGCTTGCTCATTCATACATTGGAAGATGGATCAGCACTGATTTAACATGTAGGAATTTCACAACAAGATGCAACAAAACTTGCATGCTGGACCAGAGATATTTAATTATATGAAATCTTTGTGCTGGAAAAATATTTAGTCATATGCTGCTGCTATTTGACTCAGTGGCTTTTCTATCCAGGATAAACTCTATGTATTACTGGGATTTGGCATAAATGTTACAGTAGTTAGTACCACAGATACAGAAGCATTAATGCTTTTTGCTATCATAGAAATACTTTTAAAGAAGTAAGTTAATAACTAAAGAGTTAATGTTGCTTGGTAATGAGTCTTAGAAGAATTTCAGTTTTATTTAACTTAGAAATTCTGAATTTGACTTTTTGATGCTTTAAAAGTACACAGTCTATAAGCTGTGTACTTTTGCAGTGGGAGAAAATGAACTGGAGGCAATTTGAAAAGGGAGCTCAAAGAATCTTTTTATATATGCCTTTAAATTTTTTATATATATATTTCTACCAAATATAGTAGCATATTATGATAAATATACATATATCTCAAGCTGTTTACTTTCTGCAAGATTAACAGAGACAGCTTGGGTTTTGAAAACAACTAAATAACTGCTTGCTGTAAATTTCACATTAACTGTATCTTTTCCTTTTTAATAAATATTTCTAAAAACCATTACAGCCTTGAAAAATGCAAAATTGAGTGTGACTGGAGAACTGTTTTGACTTGCCTGCTAAGAATGCCAATAGTTATGTGAAAGCATATCACATTTAGAAATACTGAGAAATATGCTAGACAGAGCTTGAACTTGATGACCTGAGAGAGCAGAATTAATTAATTAGTACCAGTTGATGTATAGTTTGTGTAGGGTAGCTCTAAGCTCTCGGTGCACTGCATCCCTAATTTTGTATGTTATATAAGATGTATAAACCCTCACTGAGAACACAGGCAAAAATGTGTGGATATATTTTTATGCACCAGACAAAAAAATTCTGTTCATCACACAAAGGTCTGTTTTTAAAAGGATATAGGTTTCCTTTCCCCAGCCAGAAAAGAAATCTCTGTTCAGGCTCACACTTTCAAGGCCACCTACATTCAGAAGAGCACAAAAACTGTGCCATGTACATAAATTTTAGGGAAACTTTTCAAAAAGGCTGGGAACATTTGCTGAACTCTAACCTTCATATCCTGAACTGAAGACTTCATGGCTTAGACACTTCTCTTTCTCTCCCTGAGTTTAGTGAATCCAGACTGAAGTTATCAAAGAAAGTTTTCCTAATAGAGAGATTTTAACTGCTGATGTATTTCCCAAGGGAAGTAACAAAAGTCTGGTACTGAAGCTACTGGAAACCAGCCATGATGAAATCCTGGCACACCTAATTTAAGGAGGAGTGCTACACCAGCCCTCGAGGGATCCCCAGGTGTTCTGTTAAATAACTGCACTCTGTGGATAGACAGCACACAATTTACTGGCATTAGCTGAGAGAAAGGGACTTCTCTTTTGGACAGAGGCGAAAATTTGAGACCTCTGAAGAATCACAGAATATTCTGGGCTGGGAGGGACCCACAAGGATCTTTAGGTCCAACTCTGAAGGGAATGGCCCATGTGAGGATTGATTCCAAAACCTTGGTGTTGTCAGCTCTCTGCTCTGACCAACAGAACTACTCTGGCATTATGTTAGAGGGATGCAAAATTCTGCCAGTTACTATAACAACATCTTCTGATGTTTTGGAGTGTGGCATTCACATTCTATGGTCATGATTTCTTGGCCTGGGATTTTTCTCCTTGGAAGCTGAAAGGCGGTGAGAAGCCTCAGAGAAAAAGAAAACAATTCTCATCTCATTTGCTTTTCCTGTGTTGTGCTCATGTGGAATGTGTTTGGAGATTGTTTACCCACAGGTTGACTGGACTCTGGTGTGAGTTTTTTTGACTCATTGGCCAATCAGGGCCAAGATGTGTCAGGACTCTGGAGAGAGTCACGAGTTTTCATTATTATCTTTGTAGTATTCAGTAAGTATCCTTTCTGTATTCTTTAGTATAGTTTAGTATTCTTTAATATATTATAGTAAAAAGTCAGATGCATCCTTCTCTCTCCTCATCAGGGTCACCTGCATTTACAATATTGGAGCTTCAAAGCTATGGTTGCATCACAGTGAGGAAGAGAGCAGACCTTTTTTAAAAGTTTTTCTGCAAATTCTTTGCACACACACATATATACACACACACATTGTGTAATCTACGTAGTCATACAGATTATATACAGACATAAAACTCAGTTTGTCATGCAGCCAGAATCTACTGAAAGCAATGGGGACTTGTTGCTATGGAATTCTACGTCCTGAAAGAATCCTTTCCAACGTCTTTGTTGAGCCAAATGGTTTGTAAGGGTGCATCTGGGTTGGTGCTTTCAGCTATACCATCTAGTGTACATAGGGTTTTGCTAGAAGAGAAAACAGGACAAATAACTTTTATCCCATCTTTTAAAAAAAACCCAAATTTTTGTCTGGCTAGAGTTTATATTAAAACTAGGAGGGAAAACTTATTTTATCATTTGATTTCTGCATTGTTATGTTATTAAGTATCATCTCAGCTTTCTCTCTCTGAAATGTGCATTGGATTAATTTTGGTAATCCTTGTTTGAAATGTAATTCAGATTTCTTTATAAGACAGGAAAGAGAAGAGGTCAGGGTCTAATTAATTGAAGTAACACCCAGCTTGTATCTATCTTTTCAAAAGTAAGTATCAGTTTTCCCGAAATAAGAAGAGAAAAAATATTTAATCCTAATGACATCCAAGGTTCAGCAATATTTTTCTGGACTGTGGTGCCTAACAGAGATAGATGATGTTATTTTACCTTCTAATGGAAAACTGCAGAAAGATAAAAGGTAATTGGGAAAATAAAATTCTTTTCAGGAAGCTATGAATTTAACTCTCTTTAAAGTACAGATAATTCTCTTACTAAGCCCTTAAGAGGAATGATCATGTTTTCTGCTGCTCTGACAATGAAAGGTAATCCAAGGAGATTATATTTTAGCAAATCATTAATTACATAGTTCAATATCTTAAACTGTATGGTAAACAGAGAAGATGAGCCAAACAACCCAAATCTGTCACTGCTTCGTTGCGTTAAGAAGCTGATGAGTTTCTTTACCCCAGAAGAGATGAATGTGAAGTTTTTTCAGCTGTTTGTTGTGAAGCTGTGTACCTTAGATCAATAGCAAGGACACAAATTTAGGGGTATTCAATAGGTTTTCCCTCAATTCAAGTGCAGGAAACTGAATCTTCGTGAAACATGCTTTTACAAGTGTAACAATTCAGTAACATAGAAAAAGAAACCATTGAATCACAGACTATCCTGAGCTGGAGTGACCCACTAAGAGAAAAAAGGACTAAAAAGGAGAGAGCAGAGTGAGATTAAATCAAAAGTGTGTTATATGTCTCAATGACTATACTGAGATGATTTGTGTTAAAATATAACGGGATGAAATTAAAAAAACCCAGAATTATTTTATATGTGTGATTGGAGGCCAGATGAGTGTACAGAAACAAACCCAGGTAAGCTACCCTCCCTATTTTCTCAACCTGTGCAACTGTAGGGATCTGGTCTTGGGATCATGGAGACAAGGTGGAAAGGCTGCCATGGTCAGAGCATTGCAATGGAGAGATCCAGGCTCTGTAGGAATGAGAGGATGCAAACAGGGGAAATGGGCCTAGCCCTCCATGTGAGAAAACATTGAGGGTGCATGAAGCTGTGCCAGAGGATGGATGAGGAGACAAGTGAGAGTTTAGGGGTTAGAGGAGAAAGGTAAAGGTCTGCTCCAGGCTGCCTGACTGGATGAGGACTTCTATAGACAGATAGGAGCAACTCTGGTCCTCATGGGTTCTTCAATCACCCTGATATCCTCTGGAGAGACAGCACAGCAGGGCATGAGCAATCCAGAAGATTCCTGGACACCAGCAAGGACAATTTTCTCACCCAAATGGCAGAGTAGACAACATGGAGATATACTTTGTGGTACCTCATACACACCAACAATGAGGACCTTCTCGTGAAGGTCAAAGGCATTATTGGCTGCAGGGGCCATGAGACTGTAAAGTGAAGAATAATTAAGAGGAGAAAGAAGCCTCCCAAAATGTTGTAGAGCTATTGGGTAAGACATGAGGATGCTGACCTATCTGTAATGATGTTTTCTTGTTTTGATTGCTTTGTTTATCCTGCCAATTCCTTGATAAGTGAATGCCATGGTGTTGGCTAACACAAACATATCTTGCACATTCCCATGTAGTTTCAGCCCTCTTTGCAACAGAAATCTCTGCCTGCAGTCAGCAGCCCACTTGTCCATTTTACATGTGACCAGCGGCTGTAGATAGAAGCAGCAACATCTTCAATAGTCCACAGAAAACCAGTAAAGAATCAGTAAATAAACAGTTCCTACCTTGCATGACCAACATGTGGATTCTTCACCACCTAGAGATGGGTATTGTCTTCCATTTTCTTACCAGATCCAAGAGCAGAAAGAGAATAAGCCCAGGATCTGGATGGAAGGAGGAGAAACAGTTCACCACAGTCCTACAGATGTCAGTTGCAGCCTACAAAAGTGATAAAGAAGATGTTAGCAAACTTTTATTGAGAATGAAGGCAGGTTTGTCAAGAGGAGCCTGGGAATGCCACCATAAACTTACATGCACAGGCACAGTGAAAAGTAAAAGATAACTTTTAAAATGCACTTCAAAAATCTCTAGATGTTTGGCAGCTAACAGTTTTTCAGCATTTTGGCTGGAAATATTGCTTTGCCTCCTCCCAGCCTTCTGCACATTGCACTTATGTCTCCATGTCACTGACATGCAACAGTCAGGGACCTCTCAAAACCTTTCATTAAATATGCAAATGTTGTTATATTTTTAAAGGGAAAAGTAGTTTAAATATGTCAGTTTTGAGCTATAGAGATCTTCTCTGTGGCATAGAAAAGGTAGATAAGGGAAAGTATAAGCAAAACACAAAAATGGAGAACTACATCTTTGATGCCTTTAATCCTTCAAATTGATAATGATAATCCAGTACCAGAAACAAAAGAAAGTACTAGGAAAATCCCAAGACATTAGATATGCAATGCAAACAGACTAGTCTGACCTCTTTATAAATCACAAGAAATAAGAGTCTACATGCCTAAATTAGCTACAACACTGCCTAATTCCAGTAAGCCATGGGTGAATTTTAATTTACAGCATGTCTAAATATGATCAAGAATACTTGGAAAGCCCTAATGTTTCAGATATTTTTCCACTTCCTTTTTTTGAAAGGCAAACTCTAAAGTTCATGGAGATGATGAGAGCTTGCAAAAATCCAAAGTTTAAAAATAAACATTTTTAAATTTCTAGTTTTTCACAATTAATTGATGCTTTCAAGCTCTGAATAATTTATAATGATAGCAATCAAAAGGAGCTGAAATAAAGTTTTGTGACTAGGAAAATAGTGGTTATTGATGGTGTTGTACATTTGTTTATGGCATTTTTTTGTAGCAGTCAGGGCCACCCAGAAATTTCATTTGAGAACCAATTCTTTCCAGAGAAACTGGCTGCCTCTTCCCCAGAAGTGTTCAAGGCCAGGTTTGGATGGGGCTCGGAGTAACCTGGTCTAGTAGAAAGTTTATATAGGCTTTGATGCAACAGCACAATCTGTGAGTTCTGACTCCATCCAGCACAAGTAGTTTATACCCTGAGGTGGATGCCTGGTTCTGCTTGAATCTCTAGAGATTTGCTTTGGGAATAGCAAACCCAAATCTCCACTCTTCCCTGTGGTCTTGGATACAGCTCAAGTCGCATCACCCCCAGTTATCCTTACCAGTCACATCACCCAATTATCCTTAGCATTCTCTTTTCCTGTTGTTGCTAAATCAAGTTTAATTTTGGGAAGCAAAAAAAGCAACCTGAGGTCAACAGCAAATCCCGGACACAGATGAGCAGACAATCACTGAAAAAGGTGTAGGTATGACTATTAAACAGGAATTTGGCTCTTGGGTGCTTTTCTAAAGGATTTCAGGGAGGACATGACAGGCTGAACTGGACTAGAAGCTCACCAGATAATGGTTCTCTGGACCCTCTGGTTTAAATGGAGGTGCAGTGTCATCTGTTGCAAGCTTATTTTGAGGACTCACTGAGTTGCCTCAGGGCCTTTTCTCCTTTTAAGAATACATTGTTCTCTAATCAGTTTCTTCTGCATTTGAAGCACTGAACAGATGCACAGACTGTCCTGGCTCCAGATCTTATCATTAATTGTCCCTCTCCTATAAAGAGAGGACAAGCACCTTATTTCAGCTTGCATTAGTGACCATGCCACAGTCATTACTTGTCCCAGTTTGTCAGCAATCCAGATGATTCCCTTCTGACTTGCTACTCTTCCCATTTAGGTTTGGATAAGTTTCCTTCACTTTTCTAATTCAGAATGAATTATGCTGAGAGTAGTATATATATATGTTAACAAAATATTGTATACGGGAATTAGAGGTAAGCCTTATGCCAAATTCTGGCTATAATTCTTCAGTTCTGCACAGTAGATGATATTCAGTCTCCAGCCATTTAATATACTGCCTGATTTACTTTTGTTCACTGTTTTGGATGAAGGAAAAAGCACCTTAAATGGAAGGTGGATAGAGCAAGCAATTCCAAATGTATAAGTTTAAAAATGTACTATTCAACCTTCTGTGTGTCAATTGCAACAAAAAAGAATCAGCAATTTTAGCTCTTGCAGGTGTATTTTCATGTGGTTTCATGTATTCTATAAGGTGGCAACGCAGGACATGAAAGTTGGAGATGAGGGTAGGATAAGAACTCTCCAGTTCATATAAATACAAGGTTTGTTAAAATCCCACCTCTACACTATCAATAAAAGATGCCAATGATGAGCAGCACTGCCATATACCGGTCTAGAAAAACTATTTAGACCTTATTTCTGTGTGGAAGAAGTAACAATTTATAAATTCACCCTACGAAAAGCAGAAAATAAGCCATCTACTCAAATCATATTCCTTTAGCTGGGTCATGTGATCCTTAGAAAATCACTTTTCTGCACAATTTAAAAAAGAAAATTAGAATGGTAGTACTAATACTTTATCTCTGAGTCATTTAGTGATCACTTTCCAAAAGGAAAGAACCCTCTCTCAGAGAAAGGAGCATCAAGGGACATCCTAGAGGACTATGGTTCCATTTTAGGTGTTTTTAGCCACAAATATTTAAATTTGCTACCCAATGGGTGAGTAAAAGGCTGATGCAGCTCTTGCACTGGGAGGGAGAGGCCAAAATTAACAGTGATGGAGAAGTTTTGACCATTTGACCATTTATTCCTTCTTGCATGGACACATACATAGAATTAGAAGTTTTCCTTTTTCATCACTTTAAACATGAATATTTCTGTTTATAATCCTAAAAAAGAACACCAGATGAATTTTTAAAAAGTTGAATCTGGATCTAAACTTTCTGTCTCAGATATATTATTAGATTAACAAGTTCAAATTTTAAAATTCCCTTATAAAACCTCTCAGGCTGATCTGTGTAAAGTAAAGTGACCCAAACAGGTCTGAAAGCACTGATATATTGCACCATAGGTTGATATATTCTTATTAAAAAGCAGCTACGGATTGCTCAAAGGAAAATTTATATTTCAAGCAGTGGAATAGAGAGACATCATAAAGTTTTTAATATAATTACTGGATGCCTTGTGATTTGGAGTTCTTTAAAGCTACAATAAAAATGGCATTTAAAAATAAATCACTATTCAAATATCTGTCAATTTCCATAATCTTTAATATAGCCAAAGGAAAGAATAATTTATCTAAAAATTTAGAAGCAGAACAGATAATAGGATATATCTTTCAAGTGCATGAGGGCCTCAGCTATTAAACCCAACATCTACGTTGGGGCTTTCATGCAGGTCTTAAAACCTTTGCTGGTTTTAGTTTTATTTCTGAAATCAAAGTCAGCTACAAAGGCCCCAGTAATATAAATTATACAGGCACATCTAAACTGAAAATTAAGAATATTCTTGTAACTTTAATGGGGCCACCAGTAAACTGAATGATAATCAAAAATTAGCTATTCATTAGCCTAACTTCAGATTAAAAGCACTATCTCAGCTTTCGAAAACATTAGAGACTTATGGTCTTGAGCCTTTTCTTTCTTAGCAGAGTTCAAAATTTAATCCAACAACATCTAGCTCCCATTTTTAGTGGCTTCTACCCAAAACACAAGAATAAACAAAAGCTAAATATTTTCAAAAGTGTATGTCTATAATATAAATTATCACAAAGTTGCCTATGACACTGATCTCATATCTAGCAGACATAGTGATCTTGAGAAAATTAATCTGATTTGCCTCACAATTCTGCTAGTCTAATTTTATTCCAGGTTTTGGTTTTTTCAATATTCATATCTATTGTTTTATAAACATATGTTGCTGAGACACATTTGGGGATGCAGTAAATTATTTCTGTTTAGAACAAGATTAATACCTCTACTGTAGCTTCCTGATGTATTTTTGGGATTGCATCAGTCTCATGACCACTGCATATTTTTGTCTCAGGGTTTTTCTCAAAGGAAATGACAACAAAGATATTGAACTGGTTCAGGAATATTTTTCTTCACCATTACATTGTGGGAATTGTATCTATTAAAAGCTATTTCTTAAATTCCATTTAGATAGAAAGTCTAGACCTTTGAAGAATGTCTGAGTATGATTTTAAAAACATAAATATACTTAAGTACATCTCAGACTGAGAAAGTTCTGGCCAATACATTTCAAAGAATTCTTCATGATCCAAGAAGCAGATGAAGTTTTCCAAAGTGCCTACAATATTTTTTAAAGGAAATCGGGATGCCCTGACTGTGTATGTAGGCGCACAGCCCTTAAATCATGTTTACAGCCCTCCTCGAAGTCCCTTTCCAGCAGATCCATATTTTCCTTGAACCAGATCCCCTGAGCTGCAGCAGCTCTGCAGGTGGGGTCTCACATGGGGGGTTCAGGGCTGTGAGAGCTCCCACTGCCAGCTCACGTCCTGTTTTTCTCCTCCAGCATCTGCAAGTACTTCACCTTAGAGAAATGGCTTAATTGATTAATTTACTAGAGAACTAAACAAGAAGAATCAGAGCCTTTTGTCGTTACATGGTGTATTTCCCAGTTATTGAAGTGTTGGAGAAGCTGATGGAAGCTCTACCCTCTCAGGTTGATCAGTTTCTTGGTGTTTCTGTGCCATTGGTGTTATGATATCAGCCTAACCATCCTCACTATAATCCTTGGACAAATCTGCTCTCAGTCTGTACTTTAAGAATTAATGTTAGCTCTAACTAGAGACCAAATCAAACATGGACAGCTTCCAGGAAAGCTATTTCCTGTTTCCATATAGAGGACATTATTTACAATTCCCACATGCAATACACAATTAGAGTAGTAAATCTATTTATTCACAGAAAGAATCATGAGTGCCAAGTAAATAGGAAAACTTAGAGGCAAGTATTATAAAAGCATTACTTTTGCTTGGAACACTATTAGCTATTAACAAACATGTTCTAAAAAACTGAAAAATGTCAAGAGGCTTAAGTGCTAAATCTGCATAAAAACCAACGGATTTTTAGCCTGTTTGAGTTCCTTTCTGTTTTAATCGTATGCTACTTTCAAAGGATGGAATGGTGCATGGCTGCCTTTTGTTAACACCACATTTTGGTTCCAGGTGAAACTGTTTCTTTTCTTCTTCTCACTCAGTTTGCAACTTTGTCCATTCTTATCTTAGAAACAAAATCATGGAATATTTGAGAATGGAAGAAACCTTTTTTGGAGATCATCCAGTTCAATGTCTTCCATTAAGCAAGCTACTGAGGGCCTTGGCCTGAAAAAAAATTAAAGGAAATTTGACCTATAAAATCACAGGAATTATTCTACATGCTCACCCTCTTCCCCCTTCCCTTTTGGGAGAAGATACTGAAAACAAGAGATGATAAATAATGTGAAATCTATCCACACTTCAGCACATGTTATCTCTAGATTTTCCCATTTCATTCTTTTAAAAAGTCATTGTAACAACAGTTGGCAAAGATATCTCTACAGAACTCAATTTCCTTTGCTTTTATTTTAAGTCTTTTTAGGAGTGAATAAACAGGCTAAGCTATATAAAGCTAAACTGCTAACACACCTGAACTTTGTCCTCCCTCTTAGTAAGACTGAAATGTGTACAAAGGGCTCTTTCAAGCCTGTCTGCCTGCAACTACCATGTTGCAGGTTTTCCATTGCAGTTTTCAGGCCAGCCAAGAAATAATAAATGTACTGTTAAAGCCAATAAATTATTCTACCTACTCCAGAGCAACATGTTTGTTTGTTCTTGTCCAAAAGAAAGATATTTCATACAATAATTCAGAAGCAGATCGATGATGTCCATAGAGGAGAGGTCCCTGAGCACAGGGAATCAAGTGTTTCAGATTTTTTCTTGGTGACTGAGAAAGGGTAATAATGCCTTTGTTATCAAATACAGTGTTCTTAGCAGAGTCCAGCTTTATTCTATGTAGTATTTATATGTTATTTCAGAGAGAAACAGCAAGACAATAGAGTGATTTTTTCTCAGTATCTATAATTTCTTACCTTTTCTATTCCCCCTTCCCTTTTAACTACCATCATTTTTGCCTTATCTCAGAACATCTTAAAGCACAAGTCTAATTAAAAAAAAGAAAAATTTTAAATAAAAAACCTGAAAAACTAAAATAAAAATGAAAATAAAAACTAATAAAGTTGAATTTGCATCTTATAACATGCAGTCTATTCATTATGTTTCATAATCCTTTTTTCTTCAAGCATTTCTGGCTGTTGTTGCTTAATTTTAGCTTTAACCCTCTGAGATTCCATAATGACTTTTTTACACCTTAGAATTGAAATAAACAATCGTTTTAATTGAATGGTATAAAATTTGAAAGGAAATAAGGCCAAACCACGTCTCAGCTTATTGTTTGGATGGCTTTAGCTTTTCAGTTTAGTTAAAAAAAATAAAGGTAAATCATACTCAAAAGGAGAGGAAATTCTGTGCTTGGAAGGTGAATCTCCACAAATGTTTGGTATGCATTTTTTTACAAGCAACAAATCTCTCAAGAATTCAGGGGTTGCAAACATCACATGTGACACAAAACCTATTAATTAGCCATTAACTCCTAGTGTAAAGACAATGTATTTTTCCTTTGTAAACTTCTGAAGAAAACTAAAATGCAATTGTGAAACAAACAGCAGATTCTCAGGATTACAGCTATTTATTTCCTCAGTTACATAAATGAGTGATTATTAAAAATTTCTGGCACTTATACCATGTTCCAAGGTGATGTCAGCAAAAGCACCTTGTGACTGGAGATGTGCTTCAGGTTCTTTAAGCTGCCATTGTCAGCACCAATATGTCAAGCATCACTAAAGAGCACAATTTAAATTCAATGGAAAAACACAATTTAAAAAATCAAATGATAAGTCTGATTCTATAGATGTCCAGAGAAACTGATGTAACTAAATTTGGTTGAAAGAAAAGGAGATACGAAATTAACTAGGGAGAGATCTCAAAAAATCATCATGCTGCATCCTTGTTCCAAAGTAGGACTTGCATATAAAATGCAGTGAATAGTTTTTGGTTCCTATTTAATACAAAGAAAAATCAAAAATTCTATCAAAAAAATTTTAAGTAGTAAAAACGTCTAATCAATAAAATCTGCCACCCTAGTATAGCACATAATTTTTCATCCATTTAATAATTCAGTGCTATAATATAATACAAAAAGTAGAAAACCCAATCTTAAAACAAATATAATGACAAAAACACTAAAATATTAATTTTCCCATGAGTTTTCTGGGAATTTGAGCATGATCCTATCAAAACCTGAACAGAATGCCAGTTCCAAAAATCTTGTATAACAATGGAGACCACTTCTGTAAAGATTCATTTATATAGATCTAATGCCATGGGCTTGCCTAAACCTGGATAAAATATCCAGTTCAGATATATGTGAATTGTTAGGGTGCAAAGTTGAAATCTTGAGAGTTCTACAGGCACTAGTTGCTGTTTTTATTACAAATCTAGCAGCTATCTCTGCTTCCTGTTCCATTCACCTAAAATGTTTAGTGGCAGAGCCACCGTGCCACTCATTCTATTTACATTGTGACCAGACTGTAAATACTCAATAAAAGCTTTCCAAATCTGAAACATACATAAGTCTAAGGAAAATTCAGATAAGCAATATCTTCTGTGTGTCCCATCACCCACCCCCCACCAGAGCACTGGATTGACTGTTGTATCTTGAGCTCAGCCTATTGATCTGGAGTACTAGCAGACGTGGATCATTTTCCTTTTGCCTGCTGCCCTGGTGCTTCCTCAAATCTTATTAAAAAACAAGCACTGACCTGCAGATTCACATGTAATCAGTAATTTCTATGACCATGGATGCTCAATTATATACAATTACTAAATTGCAAATTGCAAACTGTTAGGGAGGTTTGTTCATTCTTTTTTTTTTCCTCCCTTCCCGTCTTCTTTGCCCTTCTTCCCCTTGTTCCTGAGAGTGATATTGATAAAATAAAAAGCAAATAAGTTTCAGAAAATAGTGAAATTGTTTCTTCTGTCAGGTATTTAGACCAGAAAACTCACACAAGTGGTTGTCTCCAAGGGAAAGGATGACTTTGCAAATTAACCCTACTCATGCAACATTTTTAATCTCTTTGCCTGCCACAGAGGAAGCAGAATTACAAGATTATGTTGCAGGAAATTTTCTTTCAATTAAGAAAGAGTGAAGCTTGAGTTCTGTAGTATTCAAATCTATCACTTGGATCCCTAAGAAAGAGAACATTTACACTTACATGGCATTAGTCAATTAGCAGAAAGATACAGATTCAATGTATTAGGAGCTCAATTCTCCTTTCATTTAAATCATCTGGAGTAGCAGCTTCTTACACATCCCAGTGAATTCCTGCTGCAGAGCAGTGAAGTATGTAAGAAAAAAATCAAGAGGTTCCAACAAACAGTGAAATTTCTATATAATTTCCCATGTTTTACTTGCACATAGATTTGTTGCAGAAGAACACAACTGGAACAATGTTCTGTCCTTAGCAAGATACTCTAGTGTGGCATTCACATTCTCTGAAAAAATCTCTTGGCCCAGGATTTTTCTCCTGGGAAGCTGAGAAGCCTCAGAAAAAAGGAAAACAATTCTTATCTCATTTGCTTCTCCTGTGTTGTGCATGTCTGGAATGTGCTTGGAGATTGTTTACCCACAGGTGATTGTTTCATTGGATTCTGCTGTGAGTTGTTTTCACTCTTGGGGCAATCAGGGCCAAGCTGTGTCGAGACTCATTACTATCTTCTTCGCACTGAGTATTTTTTCTGTACTTTAGTTTAATATAGTCTGGTATTCTTTAACATAATATAGCATTATAAAGTAATAAATTAGCCTTTTTGAGAACATGGAGTCAGATTCATCATTCCTGCCTTTGCTGGGGCATTCCCTGCAAATCAATACTCTAGATGGGCATGTTGAGTAGAGGGGGTGGGCAACATCCTGAAAAGGTCCCTTCTCACCTCAAACTTACTGTGGTGCATGAATGTATTTACACACCTGTACATCACCTAGGGAATCAGAGATCAGTGGGACAGAAATGCTGAAAATATTGATAAACCAACTACAAAAGTAAGGATTCTAGCTGATGGATGATTATTATCAATACACACAGCCAAGGACTGGCTCTTGCTTAGCAGTTGGGTGATAACAGGTTGTCTTCCTGCCTTGCTCTGCAAAAGCAACGGGGATGATGTTATTGGTCAGTCAACACACTTTGCCTCTTGCTGGTTTTATTCCTTGCAGATGACTTCCTGAATCCCATTTGTGCAATTTGATCTCTTACAGGTACATATTATTTACACATTTGTGGCTGGATGTATTACAAAGCACTTGATGATATAAATGTTAGCAAATCACAATGCACTGTTGTTGTTAAACTGCATTCTTGGGTTTTGTTTTGTTGTGTTTGGATTTTTTTTTTTCCCCTGTAGGAAAATGATTAGTTCCTTTGTACTCTGCATGATTTGAATAAACACCCTGTAAATCTTTGAGGTTGCATATGCAAACAATGAAGGCTCAGACTTTGCTTCCATCACTATATCCAAAGGTGTATCGTTAACTGGGTATTAAATGTGTTAAAATTTATAGCCTACAGTATTCAAGTACAAGTAGAAATCAATTATTGTTTCCTATTAAAGTAGGAGTTATGGGCTATTAAACAATGTCTCAAATGGACCAAGGTTATTACTGGAAAAAAAAATTAATGGGAAACATTCTAACTCAATACACTCATGAGCTCTCACAGCAAGACCCTTAATTGTTAGTGCTTCAGAATGATGTAGCATTACTGATCAATACAGAGGTAAGAATGTCCATCAGGTTTTATCAGACCTCTGTGCCATGAAAACTAATGAAGTTTATGGAAAAGTGACACGTGTGCTTGCAGACAAGTGAAAATAAATGAATTTGCTGCACAATTATGTGCAGCTAAGTGGCAAGTCCCTGACAATATGATACTTTCGTGGCACAGCTCAGTACAATGCACTTCATATGGGTTTCTAGTGCTCTCCAAACACTGATGGAGCTTTCTGAGAAAAAGCAGAATTTAAAAATGAAGATAGTTATTTAGTACATTTTCAAATCTCTAGCCAGTCATTCAGATGACAGCTAATTTAAATAAACTTTTTGGATAAGAGTGTGAGACTTGGTAATAAAAGCATTGCTAATATTCAAATATAATAAATACACTACACTTACTGTATTCACAAAACAGATTTTTTAAAAATAATATTAGATTTGTTAATAAAAGTATACCAATGCTGCAATTATTCTTTCAGTTTTGATCCAAATCCCACAAGAGGCAATTGAGAATCTCCCAATGCCTTAGACGGAAAAGGATCAGGCTCTTCTGTTTTTAAATTTACTTTTGCATGGGAAAGAGCACTGATGTGTATTAAGTAGTGGAAAAATTAGTAACTACTGCCTAATTTTAATATATAAAACCTTTATCTATGTAAAATATGGCATAATACAGTTTATTGATGGGTAATTGCAAGGAAATAAGAAAAAGCCAAAATTTCCTTGCAAAATGACAAATTGAACCATATTCAAAGATGTCTTTATTTATTTATACATTAAATGCTGTCGGTATTAGATGCGTTGTTGAAAGATTTCATTTTACTATGTAGTTAAACACTTCTTTTACATGCTTCCCATGAATCACTGGAAGATGGAATTCAGAAAACCACATAACCATTGAGTTCAAAAGTAAACAAAACATTGCGTTGTTTTAGTGTGCAAAGGAGAAGAAATTAGAAAAAATGTAATTAGAAAAAAGTAATTAAATGAATGAGGATGAGATAGTCCTCTTTTAACCTGTAACCCCCAATATTCTAACACTGGTAAAAGGTAACCTTGGAAAGACTTGCCTTAAGTTATCAGAAAATTCTTGATCTCAAAGTTCAATTTTTAACTTAAAGGAGGGACAAATGAGGATGCAGAAAGCCCATCCCCATCACCCTACCAAAACAGGGTGGGCTACACAGGCTCTCAGTGCATTGACACTCCTCCTTTTTCTCTCCTTCTGTCTCCTTTCCCCAAAATCTTCTATCCCAAATAATGTCCCCTAAAGGACTCTTCCATGGCAGATGGGCGCTGCAAAGCCACTGTGAAACGACTTCCTCAATTTTACCAGGTCTCTAATATTTTAAACTTAGATGCTCATATAATTATACATGCTTATATAGTTATGCAATTTTATGAGTACATAATTACAGTGTAATTGTCCACTCTTTTAAGATTTCTCCTTACTCAAGAGAAAAGGGAGTTAGTAAACTAGATTTTCAGAGCAATTTAAAGAAATTGGATGTTAACTCCTTCAAATCAAATAAATGGTGCCTGACAGGAGACCTGTGGGATCCTTCAGTCACACACTCCACATATATACTTATATGGAACCATTCCAACAAGACTGGTCAAGTACTTAAAAATTATTTTCCCTTTTTAGTTGCAAAGATTATGAGAGGCAAGAAGGAAACACTGGTGCTTCATGATGTGGAAAAATTATAAGTACACTGTTTTTTCTGCAGGGATGGCAACGATTCTGTCTCATATGTTCAGCAAGAAAGGAAAGTTAAATCCATTTGGTGGTGAAATAATTCTGAACAAAATAATTCAGTCAATCCTATTAAATATTTCAGGCTGAACTAGTCCTTCCCTTATTCAAACATACAGTGCAGCCCAGTCTTCCTTCCTCACCAATTTCCCCTTCTGAAGAAAGAAATGAGCTCTCATGCAGATCTCTTTTACTTGATTTTCCCCACTTAGGAAGCTCCATCCTGCTGGCACTAATTACTCCTGTCACTGGGTTCTCTAAGCCACTGACAGATTTTAGCACCAAGTGCAATCCTACTTAGGACAGACAGGGAAAGGAACTTCCTTTCTTTAGAGGGAGGGAGCTGTCACTTTCCAAAAAACACAAGACTGATCAAGCAAAACATTCAAAGAAAAGATGTCTGAAGATTCTCCTTTACTCTTCATTTCTTGAAATGTCTCTGTAATATACCATATGCAGATAAAACATCAATCCCCCTGAAGAAACCTAGGAGGATAACCTGCAAACATCCTCCCAAAGCTGCTTTTTTTTTTTTTTTTGGAAATATGAAATGTCAAGAGACATTAGAAATCACTGTGGAATCCCCATGTTTTTAGATATTGATTATTCAACAGAACAAGGATCTGAGCAACATGAGCTAAAGGCTCAGACTTGCTTCTAGCAGGGGATTTGACCAGTAGAACTACCAGATTAAATTGGCCTGTGATTTTGTGATTCTGCATTTAAAGAGTGTAATTTAGTGACAGACAACTTGGTTTGCTTACTGTAGCCCTTCAGGCCTAGGGAAAGCACTGAGAGTTTAGGAGCATCTTGATTTTCTAGAGGGGCTCATGTGTGGGAGAAATGTGCTCCCCCCTCTGGCTGTGGCTGATGAAGTCAGGTCACAAGGGGACAGCAGACTTTGAGAGTTCCTGAGGAAGACAAGGAGAGTCACAGTTGATTTCTGAGGCAAATCAAGGGAAATATTTAAAGAAAAAAGGAGCGAGACTTCGTTGCTTTCTCTATCTTCCCACTGCCTTGGTTTTAATTTCAATGAAAATATCTTAGTATTTGATGCTTTTTGTCATGCTAGGAAGTTACATGGAGGTGTCTGAACAAAATGAAATACACTCAGAAGAGACTTGACTTTATTATTTCATATTGTATTTGGTCTTTGTGACTAGAGTGGTTTTGTTGATTCAGGGTTTGTCTGTGACAGTCACACACAGAAAAGCTGTGACTCCATTTGTTCTATGAAGAGAACTATTGCTTCATCAGGGATCACAGGGATATATCAGAAATGTAGGAATCAAACAGGATGGTTTGGGTTGGAAGAGACCTTAAAGTTCATCCAGGTCCACCCCCTGCCACACTTTCCACCAGCCCAGGTTGCTCCAAACCCCATCCAGCCTGGCCTAGGACACTGCCAGGGATGGTGCATCCACAACCTCCAGGGCACCAGGGGATGACCTTGCAGTTATTTTCCTGTTACTCAAAAAAGTAACTAAGTGACCATCAGTTAAGTTCTGTTGAGAGCAGCAATTGAAACAGGGGAGTTAAATTTGTCCCGTTTGGGGAAACACTCATTTACAAACCCACACACACACCCACTATACATATGCCGGCCCTGGATGCATGCCAGGCTGAAACCACCTGGGATCAAATACCCCAAACCCTAATCCATTTTACATCCTACATAGACCAGACCATCAGATCTCACAGAGCTGTCATAGTGCAGGGAAATCATGCTCCTTTCTATCCGCTGAGTTTATTTCTTGGTAAAAATGTAAGATGCAAAGTGCAAGAATATTGTTGTGCATAAAGGGATCAGAGAGGGATTACACCAAAGACAGGAATTGCATACTGGTATACAAGAATCTCCTCATGTCCTGACCTCATCTGACCTCATTTAATCTCAAGTTAAGTAAATAATCCAAGGCTGTATTATATTTTGAAATCACCCTGCATAATACTTAAAGTTTTCTTACCTAAAAGTGCTGCTGTGCTGGCAGAATATTTCCAAAGCAATAGTCCAAAATTTCCAAAGCAATAGTTCTAGTCAAGTCTAATCTGTCTTTTAAGATGTCCAAGACCTTCACTGTCTAAGAGCCTTGAGAATGTCCAATAGCATGCTTTAATCTTGATAACCTGCTAATTAGGTGCCACCAGCATCTGATGTCTGTGTATATCTTCTCCTTGCTAGAAGGAACTGGTGTTTTCACACACATAAACCTAATTCAACCTGTCTTTGTGCCAGGTTTAGTATTTGTAACTCAAATCTTAACTGTGCAGGCATGTGCAGAATTGTTTTGTGCCAGTCTGGTACAGATCTACCACACCAACAAGTTGATTTATGGTGCAAAGCACATAGAGGAAAAGACGTGTGAACACCACAGATAGAACATTTTACAGCTATTAACAGGGTGCATTTACACAGATGAGTGAAGACTCTTGCATGTTCCTCCTGACTTAAGATTCCTATCATATGATAGAAGGCTTCCAATCTTTAAGAGGCAGTAATCTGAATTTCATCAGAAATGTTCCATTTTAATGCTGAATATTTAGCTTGATTTTAAACTCTTGAAATGAATGCATTTGCTGAGGGTTTTTAACAATCACTAAAATTCATTGAGGGTAACACACAGCACTGACTCCTTATAAGAAAAAGGCCACATTTCATGTTTTTATGAGACATGAAATTCAAGATGATCTGATCAGAAACTGTTTGGGTTTTTGCCTGCTGAGGATCTGAATTGTGATTGATAGAATAATTCTTTGGTTAGAAATGTGCAGATTTATCAATCCATATATCCTGAGTTACACAGCAATTGCAAAAGCAGAGTTTCAATTCTTGAAGCCACATTTTCCAGATCTCTGCACCTCCAGCAGAGCTGTGAGTGGGTATAGAATGTCTGGGTCCTGGCCATGCCCCTCCCAGCTACTGCAGAAATTAACCTTGTCCTGTCTAGAACCAAAACACAAAGAATTTTTAAATATTATCCATTACTATAAAATAAACTAGAAAATGCAATTTTATGAAAATAGCACAATACTGCTGTAATATGGCAGTGATATGTGACAATTTTTTGGTTAGGGTTGTTTTTTTTTCAGTGAAAAATGAAATTTTCACAATGTTTTCTCAGAACAAAATCTGGAGCTCAGATTGCTTGTTTTTCACAACTCATTATAGTAGGATATCCATATATTCTTTAATATATATTCTTTAGTATATATGTTCTTTATATATTTATATATTCTTTCTATATTATTTTATATTATTTTATAATTTATATATTGTTTAATATATGTAATATATATTGTTTAATTTGAGAATGCATTTCACTAGTTCTTGGACTTATTTAAATGAGGGTGCTATTGCCTGTGTGATTCTGTACAAAACAAACATAGAGAACAAGGGGAAAACTACATTAAACAACGCACTCAGATCATAATGGGTACATGTGCATGGAACTTTTCTAGGTTTTCAATTTCTGTTTAGCCTGCTTCAGGAGCACAAAGATGGAAAACAAGTTATTCTTGCATGTTTAAAGCCAGATTTTAGATTTAACTCACACCTTTTGATATCTGGAATGAGAAAGGAGCAAGGCAAGTGGTGAAATATTAGGCAGAGGCACAGCATTTAAAAACAAACAATGTGAACTTTATTAAAAAAAGAAAAATATAATTTTCATGGCTGGAAAGAAAAGATCCTGTTTTGCATCTTTTCAGAAAATTATTCTGGCTTTTCAAGACATCTGTCCATCCATCCCAGTCAGTTTCTACCTAGTCCTGCATGACTGTAAGCTCATTTTTGTACCATGGACCAAACTAAAAAAACAATACTATTATCTTAAAGTAAGTGTAGTATATTTATTAGATTTGAATATTACCAATGCTTTTATTACCGAGTCTCAAAATTTTATCAGAAAATTTAATTTAAATCAGTTTTCATCTGAACAGTATTGGGTTTGAAAACATTGTAAATGTTCACCCTAAAATAAATACTTTGCTATCTAGAAAGAGTTCACATAACAGTTGCTTATTTTTCTTTAAAACAAAGCAAACCACACCACCAAAATACTTGTTCTGGCTGTGAATTAATCCTCCTGACCCACAGAAAATATAAGGTTGAGAGTACCCAACCCAATGGCTGATGAAGGAGGCAAATTTTTAAGAGACTTTTTAAGAAGGCATAGAGTGACAAGATAAAGGGGAATGGCTTTGGATTGAGGGATGGCAGGGTTAAATGGGATATTGGGAAGGAATTGTCCCCTGTGGCTGCCCCAGGATCCCTGTCACTGTCCAAGGCCAGGCTGGACAGGGCTGGAGGAACCTGGGACAGTGGAAGGTGACCCTGCCCATGGCAGGGGTGACACTGGATGGGCTTTAAGGTCTCTTCCCATCCAAAAGAGTCTGGGACTCCACGATTCCATGATTAATAAGTGTAAAAATGTCACTTGGGACTGGATTATGTATATTTTTCATTGGTTTAAATAAGAAATATTTTCCTAGGTGTGTGACCTGCTGTTGGCTGGGTATTGTGAGGAGGATCTGGGTATTGTGAGGAGGAAGGAAGGAGGAGCAAGGAGAAAGTGAGAGCTATGGACAAGAACAAGAGTGGGAAATAAACACCAAAACCATGTGCATAGGAAAAGGGCAACTGCCTACATCCTAATTGTGTCATGCAAGGATCCAGGATCTCTGAAAAACACCTCAGAGATAAGCATTTCTCCAGCCTAAGGCACTCAATTTAAGGCAAAACACTTCCAAAATGTATTATTTACAGCATAAAATCTCTTGAAATCGACTTTCATGAAGTTGATAATCTCCACTGAATTTTAAATTATTCTTAAAAATTTCCTGCCTAATTTATCCTTTTCATCTCTGGATTCCCAGGCTGGAGAGAAACTCAGCATTTCTCAATAACTTTGAACAAAAATGTTTAAAAAATTAGACTACTTTTTTTTAAAGATATCTTTGGAATATTTTTCATCCTAATTAGTTATGAAAATCAGTGCATATAATTTCTTATTCTGCAGGAAAAAGATTCTTGGCAAAAAATGCTGTGGTGAGTCTGTGAGAAGGAGGGATTTCCTTTTTATATTTTTTCAGTGGTTAAACCAGAATAAATCACTGAAATGGACACCTGCAGCTAAATATGAAATATTAATTCAACACAGTAATAAATACAATATTATTCTCAGTGGCCCTAATTAGAAATAAACCCCAGCAATCTTCTATCACCATTTCTTATGCTTCACTAATATGATTCATTTGAAAAAACAGTCTATTTTCATAAAAAACAACTGAAGCAATTAACTGGTCTCTATTTACTCACTTCTGAAGCAAAAAAAAAAAGGACACCCAGCACAGAATATACAACCTCTGTTATTTATCCATTTTAAATTAACATAGAGGACCTGCTCCTGGTAATCAAAGAATTAATGGGAAAACAAGGAAACAAAAGGCAAATCTGCTGATTGCTCAGTGAGTAAAGTGAGCTTGGTTTGGTTTTTTATCTCCTTCCCTTTTCCTGTTGTTCCAGAGGTAAATTACAGCAACCCCCACCCTGAAGAAGTGTAGAAGAGGCAGATCTGTTCCCAGAGGAACGGGTGGGCTCCTTCCTAATGGCCCTAAAATCTCTCTTCTTGCACTTGAACTCATCCTCCCATGGTCCCTGCTCTGAAAAAGGAGCTGGCAGGAACCTGTTTGTCCTGCTTTTACTCAGGTCTCCAGGTGGCTCAGATGATGGAAAACATCATCTGATGATGTTTTCCATCATCTAAGAAATGACTGTGGAACACGTGGAGCTGAATCCAGGCAAATAGAAAATCATCCTACAATGTGTGTTTTTAATGGGAGTTCTGAGTGTATGTTTGGTGGGTGTTTTAATGGTAATATGTTTCTTAATGATGAACAGAAAAGCAGAAAAATATTTAGACAGAACTGATCTGAATTAAAGAGCTCATGGCTTTAAATTTAATTGGTTTATTCTTCTCTAAATCTAGATACATAGAACAAAACCCAGGGAGCGTCCATGCAGCCCATTGCTTGTGCAAAAAGAATTCTGCAAGCTTCCAGAGGTAAAGGTATCTGGGCATACTTTAGTTTCTGTCTTCAGGGCCATGATGGTTGAGCAGAATCTCCTGGTCCAGATAATGAATTTTGTCTGACATACTTTCTCATCCTGTTCTTGAACTGCAGGACTCTGAGAGAGGGTACATTTAGATGGGATATTAGGAAGAAATTCTTCCCTGTGAGGGTGATGAGGCCCTGGCACAGGGTGCCCAGAGAAGATTCTCTGGATCCCTGGAAGTGTCCAAGGCCAGGCTGGATGGGCTTGGAGCAACCTGGGATAGTGGAAGGCATCCTTGCCCATGATGAGGGATGGAACTGGGTGATCATTAAGGTCCCTTCCAAGCCAAACAGTCTGGAATTCCATGATTCTCTGATGTGTCATGGCCACAAGCTCAGTTACTCCTATGAAGGAACCAGAGACATGAACATACCCAACATTTGGGCAGGAATTGATTGCCAAGACCTAAGGAATTTGTTTTGTAAGTCTGATGATGAAATTCACATTTGTGTCATAGTTACCAGCATGGTGTAGCTTGATATGTTTGTGTCTGTGTCCACATTCAAGTGTGAAGTGATAAAAAACATCACAAAGGCATTGCTATTAAATAAGTAAGTTGAATTATATATCCTGACAGAAAGAATGGAGCCACTTCTGGCCTGTAGAAGAGTTCAATCAAACTTACTCTCTGCACTGGGAGAAAAAGAAAATGTGGATTTTTCAAATATTTTTCCCCAACAGGCAGTAGTTCAGTGGTAAATCCTTCGAACCAATTTTGGGGAATTTGGGTGTATTGTCATCACTCCTTCATAATGAAGAAATGAAATCAAAGACAGGAATAATGTGCATATATAATCAGAAGTGACAAGAAATGAAGAAAATGATCTGGGAGCTCTCTGGGATGCTACCAGGATGGAATTGGTGACCATGCCAGTCACATAGGCAGACATGATATGAGACTTATGGAATGACACAAGAAAAGACCCCTCTGGTTATGTATTTTAACTCAAGTCAGGATCAAAATTGTTTATGGATTTTTATTTGAACAACAGGTAATGAAACAGCAATCCCAGACCTATACATTCATAATCAACAGCAGCAATACGACACCTAAATGGTATTACTACACACTCAACAGCTGTTAATAAAACCTTATAAATTCCTAGAACCCTTTAATACCTTTTTGCAAACTGTTCTGAGCACGCACTCCCACGGGGCGTCGTTCACACACTCCTGCTGATCCTCCCCCGCACCGTGTGTGCTGCCATCACACATCCCCTCTCCTGGCGCTGGGCTCTCCTCCCTGCACACCCTCCCTGGGAGAGAGGTGGTCCAGCTCTGATATCAGAACCCAGGAAATTCCTCTGGCTGCCCTGGAGGACTCCAGACCCTGGCACAGAGCCCAAGACCCCTGTGCCTTCGATTTAGCCTTTGGAAAAAACAATTACCAACCTTTATATGAAGAATTACAAGTCAAGAGAGTTTAAGTAGAATAATAGTTTGTCACAGAGTGAAAAATAGATTTTTGAGTTTTTTAAAATGGGGGCTTGGGGTCCCAAGATGGAGGAATTTGGGTGTTCCTCGTCCTTTTCTCCTTCTTCTTCTTGGCCTCCATCTTCTGGGTGATGTTGGCATTTTTAGATTGGTTTAGAGTAGAAGCTCACTGTCTAACATAGGTGATAGGTATTGAGAAGTTACTGTAAATAGTGTACACGTAGTTTTTAGTATAAAAAGATAACACTGCCCCAAGGATGGGCAGTGTGCATCAACCCGACCTGCCAGACAGACCTCGTTGGGTCAGAGAAAGAATTTTATAGATAAGAAACAATAAACAACCTTGAGAACGCGAGCAGAAGAGTTTTGACTCCTTCTTCAGCTGCTGGGCTGGGAAAAGAGACTTGTACATGTCTCAGAGTCACTGTGACCAGCAGAGATTCCAAGACTCAGCATCCTCCTGCTGCTCCTCACACCCACAGAGCCACCAACACCCCAGAGAGCCAGAGCTGCCCCGCCAGGCTGGGGCCCTGTGCCCTTCCCAGTCTGGTTTGTGAGGCATAAACGCTGCCCTGGGAGTGTGGTGGTGTTTGAGGGTCCCCAGGACAAGGGAAGAGATGAGAATCTTGACTCCATGTTTCAGAAGGCTGATTTATTATTTTATGATATTATATTATATTAAAAATGCTATACTAAAACTATACTTAAGAAAGAGAAAGGAGATATCAGAAAGCCAGAAAGGAATGATAATAAAAAACCTGTGACTGACCAGAGTCCTGACACAGCTGGACCATGATTGGTCATCAAGTAAAAACAATCCACATGGAACCAATCAAAGATGCACCTGTTGGTAAGGAACCTCCAAACCACATTCCAAGCAATCAGATAACCATTGTTTACATTTCGTTTCTGAGGCCTCTCAGCTTCTCAGGAGAATAATCCTGGCAAAGGTATTTTTTAGAAAATATGTCCATGACATGGGAGGGTTTTGGAAACTTGACTCCTGGGGTGTCAAACCCATGTTTTCTGCTCTCTGTTACCTTCCTCTCAATCCCTGCATCATATCTTCCCCATCCTTAATTTTATATCTTTTCAAGTTGACTCCTTCTTTCATCCAAAGTCTCCTGATCATGCGCTGCATAGATCTTCATTTGGCTGATCATCACCATAAAAAAACCTTGTTATTTTCAATTTGCTCTTGATCATAACCAGTGTTTGGGCAAGAAACCTCTCAGAGGAGAGAGTTTTGGGTGTTCTGGCCACACCCTGTTGTATTCACACTCCCCTGAGTTACCCAGGTCAGGGTCCCCAGAGGTGGGCTGGGTGTTTGTGGCAAGGCCTTGATGCAGAGGGGCTCTTAGAGGAGCCCTCTCAATCCCTGCATCATATCTTTCCCATCCTTAATTTTATACCTTTTCAAGCTGGCTCCTTCTTCTATCCAAAGTCTCTTGATCATGCTCTGCATAGATCTTAATTTGGCTGATCATCACCATAAAAGGAAACCTTGTTATTTTCAATTTGCTCTTGATCATGACCATCAGCGTTTGGGCTCAGAGGAGAGAGTTTTGGGTGTTCTGGCCACACCCTGTTGTATTCACACTCCCTGAGTTACCCAGAGGTAGGCTGGGTGTTTGTGGCAAGGCCTTGATGCAGAGGGGCTCTTAGGGGTGGCTTCAGGAGAAAATTCCAGAAGCTCCCTCATGCTCAACACAGTTCCAGGCAGCTCTGGGATGAATCTACTGTTAGCCATGCCTGAGTGGAAGAAGTTGATCCCCACCTACCCTTGGCAGAACCTCCACAGCTGCCATCTGGAGAGGAGGATGAAGTGGAACAAGTCTTCTGGTAGGACTTGTGACCAAGGCTGGAGCAGTTTCTCCTGCAGGATTAACCCTGTGGAAGGGACCCATGCTGGAGCAGTTTGTGGAGAGCTGCAGCCCATGGGAAGAGCTCAGTCTGTAGAAATTCATGAAGGGTTTTCTCCCATGGGTATGACCCCATACTGGAGCAGGGGAAGCAGCTGCTGAGGAAGGAGCAGCAGAAAAACCACGGGACACACAGACCACAACCCCTTTTCATGTCCCTTGCTTTAGGGGCTATACAAGCTGGGAGTGAAGCTGAGCTCAGGAAGAAAGGAAAAAGTTTGGTTTAAGTTTGTTGTTATTTCTCATTATCCTACTCCCTTGTTGTTTGGTAATAAATGAATTCTCCAGAGCTGTCTATCTTGTCCAGGCTGGTGATGTGTGAGGGATATTTTTGTCCTTACCTCGCCCACCAGCCTTTAATCATTGTTTTTCTCCACTGTCACACTGAGAAAGGGGGAATGATAAAGCATCTTGGTGGGCACCAGAAATCCAGCCAAGGTCAGTCCAACTCATGCAGATTACTAAAAAGTGGAAAACAGAGACATAAGGAAAAAGTAGAGATTTTATTAAAGACCTTTTTAACTTCACAAAAATTGATGAGAACATATTTTCAAAATGTTATTCACCTGAATGAAGAGAGCTTAGAGTTCTTGGTCTGGCAGAGCTCGATCAACTTCCCTTTATTTGTGTGGTGTATCTTGTTATTTCTGGCACCCTCCTACAGCCATTAAGTCAAATATGATGTTGCAGTGGGTTGTGCTACCATGATGCTACCTGGTGTTATTTCTGCATATACATCATGACATGACTTTAACAAATGCAGCACAGACACCCTGCTCACGTTTCCTTTCACCTGGCATTCTGCCTTACTGATGCAGGTTTTATTTGTGGCCTTTTATGAGTTCTACTTTTCTCTCAAATCTCCCACATCACACAAGTTTTGAAATAATTCTTCCTTAGGTGTATTAACTCGACATTTTCCAAGATCATTTTTGTTGTGTTGATCTTTCCTGCTCCCAATATTACTGTGTGCCTCTGCATTCTGTTTCCTTGTCCTTAGCTTTGATTTGCATGTGAGTTACCAAGGACCACAGGGTTCACTTAGCAGAGTTAACAGGTGCAGGTGGCATCTTCATCTTCATCAAGGTGTGTGCTTTCCCAAAATCTCTTCTGAACTTAGGCCTAGATTAATACTGCTGTGTCTTTAAACTGTGTCTTTAAACCATCTAACTCAGTCTAGTCCTTTATCAGCAATTTTGCTTTTTCTTGTGGTATGTAGTTGATAGAGGAAATTTTCATGTGTTCAGGAAAATATATATTCTGCTTTTAATAACAAAATCAATTAATTTGCTAGTGAAAAACAACTTCTTACAGGCGAACCACTTGTCCTCATACCAAACTCCTAAATCAATGCTATTGTCTGACCAAGGCTAAGTAAAATTGACATAATTTTTCACTTTTTCTAGTACTGGAAAGCTTTTTATTCAGTAGGGAAATTTTAACTAAGGAAAAGGCAATACAACATTTTTCTGTAAGTTCATCCAACAACTCTGAACAGTCTGTCTTTTGCAAATGACAAGGCACCAGAAGACAGGAGCTTGCCTAACTGGGTGGTTACTGTAGAGTGTGTAGGCAAACACTTTCTGTGCCAGTGAAGGCTGGGATTTCTGGCTATGCTCTGAGAAGAAACTCCAGTGAGATAACAGATGAGATGGCAGCAGATGTAGGAGTTTCCATGAATAAAACAGAAGCAGCAGCAACAGAGGAAGGAGCTGAGCAGCTGGGCTTAGGTACTCCATGTTGTCATTCTCTCACTGCAAGATTGATTCCATGGATGCCTCATTGAAATTACTTTAGCTGGCTAGTTGGATTTCCCCCTAGTTTTGTCTGATAACTGATTTTTCTTTCTAGACATGTGTTTTGGGTTTTTCATGGTAAATTTAGGAAAATGGCTAAGTAAAGTCTTTACAAAAATCAGCAAGTTACTCAAGAGAAAATATAAAGTTATATTCGTCTTCCTTTGGAGCTGCTGGAAGTACTGTGGTGCAAATCTGCTGTGTGTAGTGTGCATTTTTCTTCTTTTCTGTACTTCCCATTCCCTTTGGTTCCTAGATGCCTTCACAGAAGACTATAAAGGACCTTTGTTGGGTTAATTCTCTTTATCACCTAAAAAGTCATCTAAAAACAACTTCTTTGCAGGAGAGCCTGGTAGCACCATGGTAGAGTTTTCCATTTATGTTAGGTATATTGTAAACTCTTGTCAGCAGATTGGATGCTAATAGATGCACAGGAGAATCCTGTGTGTGGCTGAATTTCTAACAAAGGCAAACCCAACCAGTGGGCTGCACTTAACTGGTTTAGTAACTGAAAACCGAATTTACTGTTTTGCTACAAACACAGATGCTGGTGCTTCATCATGAGTCCCTTTTACCCAGGGGTGAGAGAGAGGGGGATTCTTGTGAGTAGCAGCAGATGGCACTTCTGCCTGTTTTAAAGCAGTCTCATTAAGAGATGCCACTGAGAAAAACTGCACGGACTTCATTATTTTTTTGATAATGTGCAAATTTGGAGAGCATTATCAGCAGATTTAGTCATGCTGTGAGAAAAAAATAAGCATGATTCGTGGTTATTTCCAAAATAAGGTGTCTCCTTTGCTCAATTCTCATGCCATAAAAAAGCTACAAAAGAAAGGCAAGCAACTCTGGACTTCTTTATGGAATTACATAAAGTTACATTGCAAATTTCATGCATAATTTTTCTTAACTGCAAAGAGGCCTGTAAAAGTTTGAAAATATAAACTGTTATGAAATATCATGTTTTTCTCCTCTGAGAAAAACAAAAAAGACAAAATTTAAATTTCAAATTAAATGAAGAATTTTCAATCCAAATTTCAGCTCAGAACAGTATTATTGTTGTTTTTATTGTTTTTATCAGCCACCTGCCATGTACTCAGTCCATAAAAACATGCAAAGACCAGTCCAGGGATTGTGCTGAGGCTGTAAGAATTTGTTGTTCCTGTTTCCTGTCTTGCATAAGCAGCTAAGCAAAGAACTGAGAGCTTACTAATACCTGACTAAAAGCTCCTTATTTCCTCGTGGAGCAGCAAATGGCTGCCCCAGCTAGCGCAGGTCAGGTGGGTAATGTGTATCTGCATGTACTTCAGACATGGAGAGCAGCTCAGGCAGCTCTGTCAGGGATATAAACAATCATTTTATGTTCCATTAGTCTCCTGGATTTTATTCTCACTTTCTCCAAGAGAAACAGGCTTTGATACCATACCTGCACTGAGTTATAGCCCATTACACTGAGAAACCTGAGAGATAAATTTGCAGGCATTCACACATCCCTCAAACCACTTAGCTCTGAGGTGCTTCACTCAGCATCACCTTCCCTGCAGAAGGCACTAATTGACAAGTCTGCTGGAGCCCAGGAGAGATCCAAGGTGCACACACTGAGACAAAAAGGGAGAGCTGAGGCTCTTTGGTGTCACTGTCAAGGGGATGGACCAGGCTCTGCTCCCTGGGGCCCAGCAATGGCACAACAAGGGGAACAGGCCGGAATTGATGCCCAGGAAGTTTCACCTGGACATGAGGATGAACTTTCCAGTGCAGTGAGAGAGCACTGAAAGAGACCAGGTAGGGGGTGAAGTCTTCCTCACTGGGGATATTCCAGAACCATCTGGACAACCCTGTGCTGTGTGCTCTGGATGGCCCTGCTGGAGCAGAAAGGTGGGATCAGATGAGCACTGTGGGCCCTTCCAGCCTTATTTGTTGTGTGATTATACAGACAATGAGACCTTCCAGCCTTGTCCTTGAAGGTCCCTCTCACTGGCTGCTGTTTCTGCCCCCAGCAGCAGAGAACCTGCACATGACCCAGAGCACATATTTTACCTTAATGCTGACCACCTCATCTTTGAGATGAGCCTGACATGTCCATTTTTTTTTAAACCCTTCAAGTGGGGCCCATCTTTTTTTTTAACAGTAGTAAGAGAAGTAGTTAGCTCTGTAGCAGCAGGAATTTGTAGTAATATCATAGAAGCTTAGAACCACAGAATTGCAGAATATCCTGAGCTAGAAGCGGGCCAAAAGCATCATTCAGTTGAACCCCTGGCCCTGCCCAGACACCCCAACAATCCCACCCTGTGCATCCCTGGGAGCATTTTCCAAACCCTCCTGGAGCTCTGGCAGCCTTGGGGCTGTGCCCATTCCCTGGGCAGCCTGGGCAGTGCCCAGCACCCTCTGGGGGAAGAACCTTTCCCTGAAACCCAACCTAAACCTTCCCTTGACACAGCTCCAGGTGGTCCCTTTGGTCCAGTGGTCACAGCAGAGAGGAGAGCAATTTTTCCCCCTCCTCTTCCCCTCATCAGGATATTGAAGAGCTCAGTGAGGTCTGACCTCAATCTCTTCTCCAGGCTGAACAGATCGAGTGCCCTCAGCCCCTCCCTAGAAGGCTCTCCCTCCAGACCCTTCCCCATCCTCATAGCTACTTTAAATCTTCAGAAAAAAAGAAACTCAGAAAATTAGGTGCCGCAGAAAAGCGAAAAGTTTCCATTTGAAGCATTCACATTAAGAAAAAGGCTTTTAGTCCACACAGAAATCTGAGAATTCTTGCAAACCTAAACAGAGAAGGTGCAAGAAATGAGGACCTAATGGATAACGTAAAAAATGAAAAGAGAGAACCAAAGTTCTCACAAATGGAAAGGATAATAGTCTTAAAAAGAACTTAAGAAGACATAATATCCATTTCCTCACATACACTTTTATCTGTAAGAGAAACAAATCCCAACTTACATAATTTGGCAAAGAAATTTCAATCCTAAGTATTTTTCTTCTATACAATTCCTAGACAGGACAACTATGAAGAATCTTTATGGCTCTCTTTTATTTGTTTACTAATGTCAGTGACTTCTAAAATCTTCTTGGAGGAAGTAAAAAAAAAACAGTGTATTGTTCTTTTACAATATGCAAACAAACCACAAAACTGCTACATGTGTCCTTTTAAATCCTTTTTTGGGCAAAGAAATCTAATAAAGTTTAACAGCTTGCAGATCAAATATGAGATATTGGAATGCAGCCTTAAAGATGATATTTATTTCCAGCATTCCCAGGCCTATCAGTATACAAGGAGGAAAATGCAATTTGACATTTCTGCATTTGAATAGCATTCATGGTTAATTAGGTTACCAGTATCACTGGCAGGGCTTAATATTGTCCCTTAGGACTAGATCTTTTACCACACTGTGTACAAATGATAACCTTGAGTATCTATTTTATCCTCTCCATCAATTCTCTACTGTGTTTCTGCTGCTCTACAAAAATAAAATATGTTAAAAAGAAAAAAGAAAGCAGTAGCTGCTGTTTTATCCAGATGTAATTTATGTTATCTCTCTTAAATACTGAGAGCAACTGAAAATTTAGAGATTTCTGACTTCATCTCAGCTAAGTCCTGGGCTTTTAGAGAGAGATGCTGGATCTTCTACTAAAATTTTACACTGTCCTGTACACAGATGCTTTTTCTGTTCTGTCTCTGACTCTCTCATAGTATCAGTAACCAGAGAAAGAATCAATCCTGAAAGTTATACCAGAATTCCATTTTGTCTGCCCAAACTGCAGAATGTACGTTCATAACCTCATGTTTTTCTTCCTCCATAACTTTGCTAAGACAGGAGGCTCCAAACCACAACATCAGTAGTATTTTCTCATTTCTAAATCTACAAATTTATTTTTGAGTTGTCCAAAACCCGCACCCTGAAGAGACTGCACTTGGAATTTCTTTGTGCAGGAATTTCAAAAGGGGGATTGTGCCCCTCTGCCCCTGTGCTCAGATGAGACCCCACCTGCAGAGCTGCCCTGGGGCCCAGCATGGGGAAGATGTGGAGATCTCCATGTCCATTTTTCCTTTCAGGGGGAATAAGCACACCCCATTGGATAACTCTGGAATTCAGGACCATGGCCTAGGGATGCTTTGCAGGATAATTGTTTCCTTGCTGCTGTTGCTGCATTTCTGTCATCTTCCCATTCTTTCCCCCCCTCTTTTTTTTTTTTCCATTCAGGTAAATGCAGTGAGTCACTCCAGCTGATGCCTTGGAATTCAAATGGCTGGAGATGTTTGGGAATCTATTCTACATCCAGTGATATAAAATACAGAATTTATAGCTCAAAGAAGGCCTCATTAGGCCAAGTAGTGCCAGGGGCCAGAAGTCCATGATATTTACCTGCCCAAAAAGTAGTCAGCAGGATTTGCTGGGAAAAGCAGCTCCTCTGGGATGCCTGTGTAGAGCACCCTGTGCCCTGGGTGGTTCAGTGTTAAATGTCTACACCCAGGAGCTGTCACAACATCTGTGTTCCCCTCCTCACACCATATTTCTTACCCAGAAGGATATAAATGATGAATTTAAGTAACCAGGTGAACTCTGAACTTTAGCTCCCTGAATCCTGTGATTAACACCTGCGAGCAGCCACCATGGCAGAATTTTTGTTCCCAACAAATTTTCCAGAATTCCAGGTCCCTAACCCATTTGCTTATTCCTCTGATTAAAGGGGTAGGCAGGAAGCAGCTCAAGCACAGAAAAGGGGAAACAAGTGAATCTTCCTGTTTGAATCGCAGCTGATTAATTTAATTTGTATGTCCCTTGCCAAAGCACCACCACCAGCAATCTTCATTTCCTCTTGAGTCCCCAAGCACCACCACCAGCAGAAATCTTCATTTCCACTTGAGTTCCGACAGAACAAAACAAACCATTCAGGAACAGCATGTGAATTGGTGAGCTGTCAGGTCACAATGAGTGTTTTGTTTGCAAAACATCCATTTAGAACCTCATTACCCCAAATGAGCTCCACCTGCACTCCATTATAGCAGCTTCATTCTTTTGTTTTTTAAAGTGTAGCAAGATTTCATCTTATCTAGAATCAAATCTGTGAAACTGAAGGCAATGGTGTTGGATGGGCCAATTTAAATTAAGGTTTAGCTGGGTGGATGAAGCATGTAACAGGAGTAAAAATGTAAAAATTATGCTGTACATGAAATACTGCATCATTATGTGTAATGGGGTCAGAGGCACTTCTGCTGTCAAGTGTCTTCTGACCTTGCTCGGCTCTTATGCTGCAGAGATTGTTGTAAGCTCAATGTATTATTCAATGTTTTGCCAGGAAGCAAAAATACTTTGTCTCTTTTGTTTCATGAGAAACTGATTAATTTCCTTTGATTCATTAAAAAAACCCCTGAGGACAGTGAAAGAGGTCTCTGAAGATAAAGATAGGAACCCCAAGGGGTGAGCATGATTCCCTCTTTGAGCAAGTCATATTTATCCTAGAAGTTTTGAAATATAAAAAGTTGATATTTTCAATTTTAACAATTGTTTAGCAAGTACTGTAAACTTTCCTCTTACTCCACCTCATTTTCCAAACACTTGTAGAGATGCTTAAGAGGCTGAAGCATTTTCACTTGTGCCTTGTCCTCCCATTAGATACTTTCCAACCAGATTTTCTTCCAGTCAGCTCTTCAGACCCCACCACTGTTTCAATGTTCTACCTGGAGAGCGTTCTTATCTTTCAATTTTCCACTTTTTTCTTATCCTTGGGATATTTGTCCTCTCACCAGCCCAACTGGAGTGTTTTAGTCCTTTGTTGAAAGGTTCAGAACAGTACCTACACCCTGCTAGGCTCAAGTGTTATTTTTCTGGAGGGTTTTCAAGTGCCTTATCATGTTTTCTTCCAAATCTTAAAAAAAAAAATTTATATAATTTCATATATATGAGAGTGACCAGGCCCTGGTGACCCTCCAGCCACCAAATAATTAATTATCCTCTGATCATAAAGTCATACAGAAACATCTCCCAGATCATTCTCTCTGGTAGTTTAGTCAGAGACAGTACATTCCCAGTTAAGTGTTTTAGTCTTGGATAAATAAACATTATATAGGAGCCAGCATCACCATCAGGACACAGGATTCCTGTGCAGATCTACTTGACTGTAATCAAATCTGAAGGGTTTGTGTAAGCCAAGGAAAGAGACTGCTCCCAGAGACCCTCTACAGGCTCTGGCTAGTCAGCTTAATAACTACTTTTGATTATTTGTAAGAATATTTCAATTGTTTTCTTTAAATGTGCAGTCATACCCAATTTTTAGAATCTTCCAGCACAGAAGAAATGAAAATTTTTTCATCCAAATGCAGCTTTCCCTATACTTTACTAATAAGATTTTTTTTTTTGCCCTGAACTGTCTGTATCACATATATTACAATGCAAAAATTCATTAGTACAGGTTAGCTTTAAACCTGCCAGTCAATGCAAATTATATTAAATGATATGTGGTGGATTATATATTTGAATTATTGCCACCACCAAATGAAAAAATATGCTACTTCAAAGCAGAGAGAGAAACCATGGCATAGAATAATAGAAAAAGAGCCAAAGGGTTTATTAAATTTGACACCTAATCTTTCCATCAAGCTTATAAAAATGCTGCTGTTCTGCAGTAGTGACCTAGAGCATTATAGCAGCACTACTGCAAGATGTAGAGTTCTCAGCCACTGCTGTAAAAATGCTGTTTTAATAAAAATGGTGAGCAGGGGGAGCTCTTATTTATTTTGCCATACAGCCACATCTCTGTCTTGGACCATCCTAAAAAGCTGCTGCACTTCAGGATGTGAAGCACTGCCATAAATCTGGGAGGAAGGCTAAAATTGTAATTGTAATTACAGGGCACACTTCACCTGCAAGCAAGAGGTTAATCCTGTGGTGTTAAGAATTTTGGTACTTATTTAGCATCTTAACAGTAAAAGGTACAATTCCACAATACACCAATGCTGTAAAAATGTGTTTTAATAAAAATGGTGAGCAGGTGGAGCTCTTATTTATCAACTCTGCCCCATGGACCATCCTGAAAGGCTGCTGCACTTCAGGATGTGAAGCACTTCCATAAATCTGGGGGGATGGATACAATTTAATTAGAGGGCACCTCACCTGAAAGCAAGAGGTTAATCCTGTGTGTTAAGGATTTTGGTACTTATTTAGCATCTTAACAGTAAAAAGTACAATCCCACATGTGGTGGTGTTCACAGGGGTCCCAGGATGAGGGAAGAGATGAGAATCTTGACTCCATGTTTCAGAAGGCTGATTTATTATTTTATGATTTATATAATATTAAAAGAAAAGGATATATTAAAAGTATACTAAAAGAATAGAAGAAAGGAGTTCATCAGAAGGCTAGCAAAGAAAGGAATGGAATGATAATAAAATCTTGTGGCTGAGCACAGCCTCAACACAGGTGGCTGTCATTGGTCATCAAGTAAAAACAACACACATGGACCACTCAAAGATGCACCTGTTGCATTCCACAGCAGCAGATAACCATTGTTTACATTTCATTTCTGAGGCCTCTCAGCTTCTCAGGAGAAAAACCCTAGCAAAAGTATTTTCCATAAAACATGTCCGTGACACCTACAATACACCAATGCTGTAAAAATGCTGCTTTAATAAAAATGGTGAGCAGGTGGAGCTCTTATTTATCATCTCTGCCCTGTGGACCATCCTGAAAGGCTGCTGCACTTCAGGATGTGAAGCACTGCCATAAATCCGGGGGGATGGCTACAATTTAATTAGAGGGCACCTCACCAGAAAGCAAGAGGTTAATCCTGGGGTGTTAAGGATTTTGGTACTTACTTAGCATCATAACAGCAAAAGGTACAATCCCACAATATGCCAAGCTCATGGAACTGTGTCAAAAAGCTGTTGCACACACAAAGACCCAGCAATGACTTCTGGGTTTAGTCACATTAATCTTGGAACTGTGCAATAGCTTGAGCTTTGTGCTTGCTACAGAAAACCCTCATTAGTGATACAGTGGAAATTGTTATTAAGAAAAAGAACATTCTAGTACATCCTGTTTTCTTTAGCACTAGGCCTTCCCTCCCAGTGCTCCTCTGTATCCCAAGGGTGGCGGCTTTGGCCTTCTTCAAGGTTTTGGGAAGGGGGGATTAACCATGTGCAATTACCACCTTAGACATTTCCTGGGAATGTTGTGAGGTGGGGAAGGATTTGTTCTCAGTCTTGAAGCCTGCCTGAGACTTTTACTAATAATAGTTTTTGGGTTTTTTTACTAGTAATTGTAAAAATCATACACCTCGGGTGACCAGCTGGCAAATAGGTTTGTCAGGTTTCAGTGTTCTTTCCTGCAAGTTGATTTTTCCCTATGGGGCTCAGCACAATGATCATGTGCTAATCTAAACATTTTGGTGAATGTAAATTAGTGTGTCTTTCAAGATTTTAATTTCAGTACCTAAACTGGGCCAGGTGCTTAGTTACTTTAATCCATCTACTTCTGACAAAATCAATTATTCTGATACAATACCAATGTGGGATTTTATGCACTACAATTTTATCAACCTGTGGTCAGCAAAAAAACCCTCAACTATTTTTGCTGAGGGTGGAGATAAGACATTTATTTCAAAGGCTTTCTATTTTTAACTGTGGCTCTCTTGTTTTCTTCTCTCTTCATGGATGAATTTTGTGAGATGCTGGATCTGTCAGCTGAAATGACAAATTTCTGCAACAATCTCAGTTAATTTTTTGAGATAGCTGAATGTATAAAATAGTGTATGTAAGTACACAGATAAGAGATATAGTGACTTTCATTGCTATGGTTTTCCAATTCCTTTTTATTTTATTTTTCTACAATTCTTTTAGTATATATGTGCTATATATTAATTTTCAAACTCTAAAAATTACTGCATGACCTTAAAGTTAACATCTAACAGGGGATCTGTTTACTTATGTTCCTTACCAAACTCTTCCTTAGCATTGACAATTTGAACTCTTTTATAATTTTTTTTAATTAGTTGGGGGTTTAAAGTAAATAAACAGCTGTTTTTTCCATGGAATGGTTGATGACAGAGATATGAGCTTATGTGACCTTGTACTGATTTAAAAGGTCTCTCTGGCAGTAGCTGTGCTCTTTTTCTCCACTCTAAGGTCATGACACAAATATATTGGAGTTTTTTACCATGAAGAGACCTTATTAATGCTCAAGCAACTACCATGAAAGGAGAGTTGGGTTAATACACAGTGGTGTGTGTCAAATTTTTAATTGTAGTGCCAAGGAGAATTTGTATCTCTTGTGTTTCTAAATTTTCCTCTGAAGAACTAGAAGATAAATTAATTTATAGTGTTCTTATTCTGTTGAAATGGATGTTAATAGGCATATACTGTTTGGAAAAACAGCATAAATATATCAGATCAGAAGGGAAATCTTAGTTACACCTTTGCTGAAAATGGGACAAGACACCCATTGAAATGAAACTATTATTGTTTGTGGCTCTTTTATTTCTCTTATTTTATAAGTATTTCCTACAAGATACCAAGAAACAACAGATTTGGGAGAAAATATTGAAGGATATATGTGTTTTCAAAGATCAGGTTTCTCTGAGCAACCTGTGCTGATTGTGCCTCCCAGGACTGGAATTTCT
Source organism: Diglossa brunneiventris (assembly GCA_019023105.1). Classification (NCBI taxonomy): domain Eukaryota; kingdom Metazoa; phylum Chordata; class Aves; order Passeriformes; family Thraupidae; genus Diglossa; species Diglossa brunneiventris. Next base: position 26,174,648 of record CM032361.1, on the reverse strand, counting down.
TATGGTCAGGTGCTCTCAGTTTGTGCCATTTTCACTGACACTTAGATGCAATAAATAGGAGCCCTAACTGTTTTGGTTTTTTTTTTTTTCCTCCAGGTAAATAAAATAAGGGAATAGAATTTGAATCCAAATCAGGAGTGGGCTTTTAAAGTACATCTGGTCATCAACATCAATTATTGCACTTTGATTCTCACCATTGAGCAATCCTGGAGCTCCCAAACTGGAATCTTTACTAATAAAATCAAACTAAGAGACTGACTGTAGGTGTTAGCAGGCAGGCAGGCCACAGTTTTCATCTATCTAATGTAACTTCACCTCTCTTCCTGAAAAAATCATGATGAGGTTTCCACATCGTTAACATTTTTGCTGTACAGATCCCCTCCGGCTATGCTCCACTTTTTGGGAATATAGGATTTTCCAATCTTTAGTGGGCATTGTAAAGCCATTATGGTTGGAAAAGACCTCAAACACCCCTGAGCCCTTTAACACAGGCTGGGTTTCAGGTGTCTCTAATCCACAAGTCCAGTTGGCAGCTCAAGGGAGGCTGAAAGAAAGTTTTAATGCCTTTGCTGGCTGTGATCTCTCAGTTACCAGCATGCCTATATAATTATATAATAAGATATTCTGTACAGCTGAAGGAAAAATGTCCTGCATCTCTGAATCTTGAGCCTGCACCAGAAGCTCAGAAGTAGTTGCCATTTTAAAGCATTTTAAGGCTCTGTTCATATCCAGATTTCCACAGACGGTTATGGGCTGAGCCCCTGCAGTGGAGAGAAGCTGCAGCACATGGTGCTTGAAAACTCATTTTCAAATGAAGCTTGGGCCCTTCTGGGTCTAAACTCCACGTGAAGACAGAGAGCAACAGAAACTGTTGCTCCTGCCTTTGGACCAACAGTTCCCAGACTAGAAATCATGCTTCTGAAGTGTGATTGCAATTGGTGGTATGAGTTCAGCCACAAAGACAACATGAAAACTGCTATCCCAAAAAAATCCTCTTTACATGAAATGTGAAAAATGTAAATTGTTACTAAGACAGTCCTAAACCCCTCAAAGACAGGCTTCTTACTAGGGAGGAAATATGCTGAAGTAAAGGCACAATTTCCTATTTTGTGTAGCCCGTGTATACAAAAGAAGACAGTCAACTGCATGGTTCTCTATTGGTTTCCTCTCTTTTGAAGCCTTTCTTTTTTGGCAGCATTTGGGGTTTTTAAAAAAGGAATGAAAGTTATTCTTCAGCCTGAAATGAAAATAATATTAACTACCACCTTCCCAAATTGCCCAACTCCCCAACCTTCTGTGATTTGCATAGAAAGGGAAAATATTAGATTTTCATGTCATATGCTCTGTTGTGCACCTTCTTGTCTCAAAATCCCACTTGGAGGGAAGCTTAGAGTGCTTTGTAAGTATTTCAGCCTGTCACTGTGCACGTGGTGTCACTAGGATTTCAGAATAGAGGCAAATTTTCAAAGCTAATAAAGTCCTAGGCAGTATTCTGCTGTGGCTCTCTCAGTGAGAGCTGATGAAGCTGCCATACAAAGAAGAGAGGACCTCTTCTCCCTTGGCTTTGGATTTAGTTCATTGCCTACATTGAAAACTTATGAGAGGTGCTTGCCAGTGTTTTGGGTTTTTTTTGCCCTGGTGATGTCTTTAAAATATTCTAGAGCAGACTTTCTTCACATACTGTGGGCTCTCTATTTACATAGAGATTTGGGCTACACCTCAGAAAGCACTCAGGTATATTTTTTGATCAGTTTCTCTTCAAGAAAGCATATGAACACCTGAGCAAAGGCAAAAAAGCGGGCAAGATTTAAAGGAAGAATTAGGTAAATGCAAAACCTGAACTGAGCAAAGGCATCTCTTCATGTAGAGATGAGTTCATCCAGAAAGTCAACACCTCTTCTGTTTTACTCTTTTTCCTTCAAAGAAAAGGTGTAGACAAAACTGCTCATCAGCAATGTTGCTGGCGCCCCTGTGACTATGTGTTTAAGAAAGGGAAAAAAACTTCTGGACAGGCAGAGGAGTGAGGGAAAAGATGATGAGAGACAGCCCAGCAGACACTGAGGTCATTGGAGAAAAAGGGAGAGGAGGTGCTGCAGGGGGCTGAGATGACATCCCTTGTGGAGAAGACAGCAGTGGAGCAGGGGAAAAGTGTGAGGAGGAAGGAGCAGCAGAAGGAGCTCTTAGGGACTGACCACAACCCTCAGTGAGGTCACAGCATCCCCCTGGGCTGCTCACCAGTGGGGGAGGAGGTAGAGGGGCTGGGAATGATGGAGTGAGATAAAATGGGAAAAAGCAGGAGGAGAAGGTGCTGTTTTAATTTTCTGTCTTTCTTTCTGATTTATCAATCGGTTTTTAACTGGTAATAAATTAAATGAATTTTTCCCAAGTTGAGTATGATTGGCTGAAGAGTGTAACTCATAAGTGGGCTCCCTGTCCTTATCTCAACCAATCCAGCTTTTTAAATCTGATTTTATCTTCTCCTGTTGAGGGGATGTCCCTTCCAAGGGGCAGTACTGGTCTCTATGACAGGGACAGGACTCAGGGAATACCTGGAACTGTGCCAGGGGAGGATTAGACTGGAAATTATGAAAAGGTTCTTTCCTAGAGGGTGCTGGGCACTGCCCAGGCTGCCCAGGGAATGGGCACAGCCCCAAGGCTGCCAGAGCTCCAGGAGGGTTTGGACAGCGCTCCCAGGGATGCACAGGGTGGGATTGTTGGGGTGTCTGGGCAGGGACAGGGGCTGCACTGGATGCTCCTGTAGGTCCCTTCCCACTCAGGATATTCCATAATTCTGTGAGTGGAAGTGGCAGGGTGAACATCTGGCACTTGGCCAAAGTCAACCCAGCACTGGTATAAATTATTTCTGTGACAGGAGGCACATGGAGCAATTTCTGTGTGGTTTGTGTGTAATTACTGCCAGCTGCCGTGCTGAAGGGTTAAGTCACTGTGAATGTAGGTAGAGATCTTACCTTTATGATGATGGATTACCAAAAGATATTTCAGAGAATTTTTTCTCAAGCTACTTAAAAGTTAAGTTTAATATTTGTTGAGACCAGGGAGAGCTTGTCTCCAGGAAAAGCTTTCTGTGACCAAAAAAGATTGTGTTTGATGCTGGCCAGAGACATCAGTCATCATAGTGAAGTGTTTTTGGGACAGGAGTCTTTAAAGTGGACCATATTTGAGTAGGATGAGAATAATTTGGGGCGCAGAAGTAGATTTTCATGGGGAAGCTAGCAGAATCAATCTGCATGTCCTTTAGCTAACTTGAATGAAAAATCCTGTAGAAAACTTGTTAGGATAATGATTTTCATTTTCCAGCACTGCAAGATGTTGCAGGTGATGATGCAGTAATCACTGAGCAATAAACACATTCAGAAACAGCATCACTTAAAATTACTTCATTGTTCCAATTGCTGATTTGCAAATGGAAAATACTCCCAGTACTGTTATAAACAAACTCACTGGCAGGCTGTGCAGAAGGCTTCTTCTTTGCCACTTGCCAACTTTACAGCCCTACAGGAAGAGAGATTGACTAATCCACTGTAAAGTGCACCACAATTACCTGTGACAAGCATAAAACATTACTTTATTTATGGATGTTGTGGTTTAACCTCAGCCAGCAACTAAGAACCACTCAGCTGCTCACTCATCCCCAACCCCTCCAGTGGGACAGGGAGAAGAGTTGGAGAAAGGTAAAACCCATGGGTTGAGAACAGTTTAATAACTGAAAGAAATTAAGTAATAATATAAGGAAAATCCTTTATTTAGGGTAAGGGTTGCTGAGCAACAACCAAACCCTCAGTGTGTGATTCACATTGTTCTCATTCTAAAGACAAAACACGGCACTCTACCACTCCTAAGAAGAAAATTAACTCTATCACAGCTGAAACCAGGATAATTAAATACTTTTAATTTAAAAAGTTGCATGTGGTACCTTGCGGACCATCTACATGCAAACATGACCTGAATGAAATTAAAAAAAAAAAAAAAAAAAAAAAACTGTATGGAAGACATTTATCTTGTATTTCTATAGAAAGAGTAAACATTTAAAAAAACCCTAATACCTGGTGGCCATCAACCCATATTGCCAAGTTATTTTCTTCACAGACTTCTAGAAGTGAAGAGGACTTTTTATTTTAAGAATTCTGCAATTTTGAAGAAGTGGAATATTTGAGTTCTTCATTGTGTTTTTTTTTATTATTATTATTATTTTTCAATTTAATGGCAGGTTTATCTTAAGTACAGTTAAAAAGAAATCCTTGAATGTATTTACAATTGAAGTTGATTTCAAGTTGGCAGTGAAATGCCTGGTAAAATCTGTCAGAAACTGGCCAATAGAACAGGAACATGAAAAGAAGGGTTTTTTTCCAACCTTGAGTTAAATTTTTGGTTATCAAGCTTAATTCAGCAACCTGCTAGGCTCAGTTCAGAGAATCTAATTCAGCAACAAGTGTCTGTCTACCCAATGTGGTTTCTATAAAAGAAATCTTCAGAAACCCAAATATTCATTGACAACTGAGACTATTAGCTAATGTTTTGAATAAAAATGTGTGTATTTTGAATTACTTCTAACTTGCAATCAAATCAGGAACAAATTTACAATCTTATTTTGCCGACTGTGAAAAATATGTATTTCCATATCATCTTGGATTTTCATGTGTTTTAAAGATTTTTTTTTTTAATAGAAAACATAAAATAATGTCTTAGTTACAGGCAGGTGTGGGTAGAAGTGATCACTGTGTGGTGGCATTCCATGGAGCAGCAGGATCTCCTGTCCTGCTGTGCTCTCGTGGTGCTACGAGGCAGCATTGGCGCCCTGCAGGGGCCGTGTGAGCAAACTCATAATGAGCCAGAACTCCTTCACCAAAAAATTCCTGCCTCAGCAGGGCCAGAGAATAACAGGCAAGTATGAGATACAACAGCAGGCAGTGTAGTAGAAGATTAAGGCAGTGATAGGATCCTCCAGTGATGCTTCTTGTCCTGGTTTATAAGATATATGTGTGTTCTATCCCCGATAGAGGTGGGGCAGTTCTCTGCTGTTCATTGGGCAGTTTACTTTATCTCTTCCACAGCCAATCCTCCCTCCAGGAGATCTTCTCTGTTCATGGGCCATTAATTATTAATTATCTTCTGTTCATGGCCAGTGAGTGTCCCTGCATGGCTGATCCAATTCCATCATCCCATGGGGAGATGCCCTGCCCAGGGGAGGAGCCAAGCATTCCTACCTGGATCCAATCTGAGCTTTGGGACACCACAGCAGCCTTTGCCCACTGCATTCCCAGAGGAGCAGCTTTCTGCTGCCCTGCATTCCCAGAGGGAGCCCAGGCCCATCTGCAGCAGCCCTGGAGCTGCAGAGGAAAACTCCCCCCTTGTGCAGGATCCCTGCTCCAGCAGAACCACAGCTGGTGCTGCAGGAGGGCTGAGCCCCCATGGGATGGGGCTGTGCCACACCCTGGCACACAGGGGGCAGGGCATGCTCTGACTCTGGCAGTGGTGTTTTATATTACTGCATTTTTTATTTTATTTCCTTTTTTTATTTTCTTCCTACTCCCATATCTTTGCCTAAGAGCCCCTTAATTTCAAAATTATAATAATTCAGAGGGAGGGAGTTTACATTTTCCATTTCAGAGGAGGCTCCTGCCTTCCTTAGCTGACACCTGTCTTTTCAAACCAAGACACTTATAGACAGACTTAGCAAAACTGCAGCAAATGAGGACAGCTGGTCCTCCCTGCTTCTGTGAAAGGCTTATTTTTGTGTGTGTTCAGCCATGGGCAGAGTAGCAGGAGATGTACAAACTGTGCTCAGTTATCAAGGAAATAAATGATCAAAGGAAAGGGCAAACACAAAAAATCAGAACTCACCAAGTAGAGAAGCATGGTGCTGGTTGACAGCTACTCAGAGAATGAAACACTGCAGCAAGCCTCAGCTTAATATATATTAGTACTTTTTGCGTGAGGATGTGCTCCCACCTTCTCAAGGGTTTGTTCTTATTTTCTATATTTTACTACATATATTAGGTACATGGGAAACTATTTATTTAACAGACATTGAGATTAGTGAACAAGGAAAGCTGCATGGAGATGCAGCATTTTGGATATAAGAAAATTCTGTGCCAAAACCTCCACAAATGCAAAGGCAGAACAACTTCTCCATCTCCAAACCTGGTTCTGGAGCCTATGGGGAGTTAACTACCTTGGCTAACAACTCACCCAGCTGCTTCTTCACTCCTCCTCCCACCCCAAAGCAGGATGGGAGAGGAGAACAGGAAAGGCTAAAGTGAGAAAAACTCATGGACTGAGACAAAGAGAGTTCAATGACTGTAAAAACCACCCCTAAACAATAACCACAAAACAAACCAGAACCCCCAGCTGATGCCAAGGCAATCCCTGACCACCTCCCGCTATCAGACTGGTTCCAAGCCAGGCTGTGAGTAATGGCTGCTTTGGAAAATTGGTGACGTCTGTTTTTGTAAGAAGTGACTTGGTTTGAAGGTGTGGCAGTAGAGGGTTTTTTTTGTACTTCACTGATCTTTTTTCCTCCTACTGTGAAAGGAAAATTAATTTCTGAGAATTCTTTTTTGTTGTTGTAGAACAAGATAAATAGTTTTACCTTTGGTTTTCTTATTTTAATGATACAGAAAAAAAAAGTTTTTTACTAATTCACAAATCAGGGAAACTGCAAATATTTTCTTCATTTATTTGTAGCAGCAATTTTTTTTTTTTTTTTTTTTTGCTATTTATGCAAGTCTTTGCATTAAAAACACAAGAGTGCAGACTATTGAATTTGGGAAAAGAATCAGACCAGAGTTATTTCTTAAGAGTAGAAAATGATTGGAGCACTAACTGTAAGGTAGAGGTGTAGGGTACAGACTGGTTAAACCATAGCAGCTACATTTGGATTAATACACATTCCATCTTCTAGCTCCAAACTCAATTCAGATTCTAATAATCCTCAATTGTCTAAAAGGAGCAAATGCCAACATATATGCTCACCATATAATATAGACATAATGCCAATTATATACTGAAAACTATATAATTATACATATATATTATATATTATCTGTAATATATAATTTTATATATGTATATAACTATATACACATCTATTATTATATATTATATATCTATTTAATATATTATATGTTATATATAATTTTATAGATAATATCTATTATATATAACATATCTATTATATAGAACACATTATATATATAATATTATATATATATATATATATATATATATATATATATATATATATATATATTGCCAATTATATAATTATATACAACTAATTGGCCAATAACTTCCAGGTTGAGAAGACCTTCCATTTCCTCTAGGCAGCCCAAGTAGTGCTAAGTGAGAATGTTTCCCTAGGGTTGTTTTGTTGTTATCCTGTAGGGTTTTTTTACTCTGTCATTTAAAGTGCACACCTAATAGGGGCATTGACATTATCCCATGTTAATACACTTTGGCAGTGTTACTTTTCATGTCTTTATTTGATAAAAAACCAAGCAAGAGAATGGATGTCTGGTTTCTTGATGTCCTACTAGGAGCAAGACAGTGTTCTGCTGTGTCAGAGTTATGCCAAAAAGAGAATGTTATTTCTAAGGTTGAGCAAAATCAACACAGCTAACTTGCAGTTGAGCTTATGTCTTTTGAACCAGGTTCTGAGATTTCATTTACTTTCTCTCCAACCTCATTTGAAGAAATGCAACTGAAGCATGGCTCTGGTAAAGGCATTTTGCAACACTTCAAAAGAATAAGTTCCTGCTGGCATGTGATTCAGCAAAACACATGCTAAAGACATGAAGCCATCCTCATCTGCTGAAGTTTTAAATGTATGCTTACAAGCCAGGGTGCTCCACAAAATCCACATGGCCTTTGTGCTCTGCTGCTCTGACAAATGGAGACCGTAATCGAATAAATGATGGAAGAGGAATTTTGGTTTTTTTTACTGCTTTCTTTCCATTGTGACTGAGAAGAGAAGCTGATATCTCCCTGCTCTCACCCCCCAGCGACTGGAAGAAATGTCAAGAGGATGATGGACAAGGCACATACCACATACCTGTTGTGTGCCACAGTGAGTTAACCCAGACTGCTGCAAGACAAGAACTGAGAAAAGCAAAAAAAAACCAACCAAAAAAACCAAAAAAAACCCCAACAAACCACAATTTTATACACATATCACTTATTTTTCATATTGTTATGTTTGGGTTGGAAATTAGGTAAATGGAGTTCATCCATACAAATTCTTCATGCTTTCTTTATCTCATTAACTCCATAGCCTAGGCAAATGAGAAATGCTTGCAAAATTGCTGTATATTAAGTACAGGCTAGAGACTGGAAATGCATGGAACAGAATGTTCAAGAAACTGTATTGTTCTTGTTCATTGTCATTAGTGGCCATGTAGTTTGATTCTTATGAGTTAATGACACATAATAACAAAGGTTATTTTCAAAACTTACTACAGATCTTTTGCTCAGCTCATTTCTGTGGGAGATAACCAGATTTATTGAGATAATGCAGCAGATGTTATTCAGGGAATGACTATCAAATGGAACCAATAGCTGTAAAATAATCTATTTTCTAAATGAAAGTCGCATTCTCTACAAGTTTTTCTTCACAGCACAGCCACTTTGCAAAACTCTGCCTTTCTATTGTGCAATTCCTTGACTCTGCAAAGCATCAACTGAACTTTACTTGACTCCACCACCCTTCCAAACACTCATTTTTTTCTGAATGTGGGTCTTGTTCTTTTACACATGCCACAGAAAATTCATTGAGGGGTCTTCTATTAATTTTAGCTCTTTTTCTGTCCTACACCATGAATTCAAATGCATTTCAGAGCCGAACTGTATAGGAAATGTTAATTTTGTGTTAATACCTTGCCTAGTCTGGAAGGGACTCCTTTCTGACTACCAGCACCAATGGTAGGATTTTTTTCTAGCTCTGTGTGTCAACACTGAGGTCACACGGGGCTAAAACCCAACAGGAGGTGCATGACTCCTTTATTTAAACACAAGCACACTAAAATTACTCCTCAATTCCTCTACAAATCTGCAGAGGTCAGTGCTTCTCACGCTGCTTGTAAAGTCAGTGCTTATGGCAGAGGGGCCTCTATTCTCTCTCCATCATATCAATTACAGAAATACAGATTATACTACTTTCATAGGCTTTCTCAGTAACTGAATACATTTTTCTAAAGAAAAACAGGCATTTGGTGCGCAGGAATCTCTACCACAACACTTCAAAATGATTTCAAATGCATCTCCTCCTTTACCTTTTTTTTCTACAAATGTTTATTGAAATTAACAGAGACTTTTGTGTGATTTTCTAAAGTCCAGTTAGGTGGAAGAAATACCTGAATACATCAGCAGATATTTTAAAAATGGCAAACCCATATGGCAAACCCTGCATGGCTCTTGGTCATTGAAACATGGCCAAGATTTACCTGAACTCAAAAAAATAGTCAGAGAGTCAGTAATGTATTGCAGCACGTTGCTGTTGTCATTGTCCCATGGATTTGAAGACAACTAATTTCCTGCTGACCTTTTCAGCTTTAATATCAAGGTTGGGAGCACTTTAAAGTGCTGATTTTCCCTCTCACACTGTGTGACAGCAGACATCCTTTGCCTTATATCCCTCAAGAATTAACAAGTGTAAACCAAGCCTGTCCCAGGACAGCCATGAAGAGAACCTCACATCACCCTGCCTGGCACAGATGAGAGCAGCTGGGAAGGTTCAACAGAATAGATCTTAAATCTTAATCTTTAAAAATAGTGCTCAGGAAGCTGGCAGGCCCTGGAGAAGTTCATGCCTCCACATCTCAGGTGCTTTTCTGTCTCTCCTAGACATATGTGTCTGGCTATGTCTGCTGAGTTCAGGTTACAGGTCTTGCAATTAACACCTTCTAGCAGAGAAATACCACCTCTTCAAGGAGGTTATTCTCTCTAAGAAAACTGCTTCAATGACAACAAGAGCCTGAAAAAAAACCCCAGCCTTTAAATTTGTCCCTTGCTGCCAAAAGGACAGGGCAAGTGAATAAGGAAACATGTTTTATATCTTTGGTATTTTGGGGAAAAAATTAAAAAATATATACAGTAGTGGTTCATTTTTCTGGAGGTGAAATGTTGGGAGATCCTAAAAAAATCTCCTCTCTATTGTATTTGTGTCCTCCCCAGACGATGGCAGGCAGGAATGACAAATCTGACTCCATGTTCTCAGAAGGCTAATTTATTACTTTATAAGACTCTATTATATTAAAGAATACTCTACTAAACTATACTAAAGAATACAAAAGGATACTTACTGAATGCTAACAAGATAATAATGAAATCGCGACTCTTTCCAGAGTCTCGACACAGCTTGGCACTGGTTGGCCAAAGAGTGAAAACAACTCACAGCAGAATCCAATGAAACAATCACCTGTGGGTAAACAATCTCCAAACACATTCCACATGAACACAACACAGGAGAAGCAAAAGAGATAAAATTGTTTTCCTTTTTCTCTGAGGCTTCTCAGCTTCCCAGGAGAAAAATCTTGGGTGAAGGGGTTTTTCAGAAAATGTCAATGTGACACCTCTGCAAGGGAGGGAAAACTCAGTGGGCATATTTTATTCAAGTGAATCATATCTCTGTTAATGGAAGGTGCCCACCAAGCTGCTCTACCCCCTTCCAGCTGGACAGTGCAGAGAAAATGAGATGGACAGCAACTCATAGGTTGAGATAAGGCAGTTTACTAAAACAAAAGGGAATTTTGTGTCCTCTCAAGTAAAGAGAAAGCCTGAAGATTTTGTTCTACTTCCCATCAGCTTGCAAGGTCTGGCTTCTTCCTGGGAAGCAGGACTGCAGCACATGGAGCTGCTGCTCTGGAAGGTAAATGTAGATAACACATCCTCCTCCCTAATCCTTCACCCCCACTTAGCTTTTGTCTCTGAATGCTCTGGAACATCCATTTGGTCAGTCTGGGGCTGCTGGCCTGGCTGTGGCCTCTCCCTGCCCCTCCATGGCAGGGAATGTTGAGAGACAGAGTGGAGCTGTGCCAGCCCTGCCCAGCAGCAGCCAAGGCTGGTGTGTTATCTGCTCCTTCCAGCTCCCAGGGCAAAGCACAGCGCTGAGGGATGCTCTGGGAGCATGAACCCAGCCCAGGCAGACCCACTGCACCAGAGGAGCAGAAGCATCTCCTCTGTGACCAGGTGTATCTGAGATATTCTAAATATGTCACATTTGTTTCTGTAATGAGCAACTACAGGGCTTGTTTAGATACGCAGGGCAATTGGTGGGTGCAAACAGGAGCTAGAAATGAAACTCATGAATATGTGAAGCATTGCTTCCCAAGCAAAATATGAATGCTGGACACAGGCAATTAAGCACTCCCTATGTTTTCTGGATAAATATGCAAATTTGACATTCAAATCAGACTTCTAAAAAAAAAATCACCCAAGTTAAAGCACTAAGAACATAAGCAGTCCAAAGCTTAAGTCTTTTTGCTCCAACTTTAATTGCTTGCCATAATTTCTGTTAAGGGCAAGGCACTTTAGTAGGTTATCATTCTGCTCCTCCCAACTGTTTCAAAAGTCAAGTATGGTTTCCCCTGACACATCACATAGTGGATGGAATTTTTAGATGGAGAATTTACAGCAGAGTCGCATGCAGGGAATTCATTAAAGCTGGGAGAAGGAAGTCACTGCAAGAAGGTGACAGTATTGTTTGCATAAAAGGTTTGCCTGTTGCAAACTAAGACTAGCTACTGAACTCCGTTAACAGATTACATTTTTTGGTAGTTAAAGAGAAGCACTTAGCAGGTTCTGGAAGAAAGAAGGCCAAAAGGTTGATCATATGAAGTAGAAAAAAAATGTTATGGGATAAGCTGTTAAAATGTGTTTACCAACACAGATATACACAGCTGTTAAATGCAGATTTACAGGACAAAGGACTCTAATGACCACTAATTCAGGGCCACAAGTCTTTTGGGAAGAGAGAATTTGATGTGCACTCCTCTTTCACACGATTCTGCTGCAGACAGTTGCCAATCTGGATTTAGCATTTTTGGTGGGGATCTAAGTTTCCGCCTCTTTTAAGTACAGTTTGTTCCATTGTTTGTGACTTCAGTACTCTGCCCTAAAATGAGATTTTATAGTATCATATTTTAAGACCACAGATTATTAACACCACTGAACAAAAGGCATCATAATCCTCTACAACCCTTTAACTCTGCTTCAGAATGATTTTAAGGGCTCAAATCAAACTGTGGTGGCAATTAGCTCTTGGAGTTGACCACAGGGAAAGATCTGTGTTGTAACTCCAAAGTAACTTTTTTAACCTTTTGGTAATGGACGTAATATTTTCTGAGCAGCCTGTTCTAGTGGAATGGGGAAAGGGACTGGAATTAAATAATCTTTAAGGTCTCTTCCCATAATTCTGTGATTCTACGAAGTGAATAATATCAGAATATTCTTATTCAATTTAAAGTGGAAAAGAGCTTGAAGAGTTGATGCTACCTGAGGAAACCAAGTTGTCCTGCTCTGTAGGTGAAGAAGGTGTCAGGGAGGGAAAGAGAACACAGTGAAATAAAAACCAGACCATGTCCACTGCACCTCTGGATGCTATGGAATAGAAACTCCACCTTGTTGTGAAGTGTCTGAGCCAGGGACTAATGAAGTCAATCTCTTTCATTGGGAGGGTCAGGTAGGTCACACTCAAAGTCCTCCTTGGCTGATTTAAGCTCCCTTTGGTGTGAAGGAGCTGCAAAGAAAGTTCAGCCTAGGACAGCACTAGAGAGAAGAAGAAACCTGAAGAAAAGAGCAGAAAGGCATTAGCATAGCAGTAAATATCTTTTTATCCATTTTCTGGGTCTCTCTGTCACACACAAGTGGTGGAAAGGTCCGATGGACATTGCAGTACCGAGCTCTGCCGTGCTGGTGCTGCTGCCCATGGGCTCCCTGGCGCTGTTGATCCATCCCAGGCACACACTACGGCTGTCCTTTGTTTTCTGCCAGATTTTATCAGCCTTAGAAAACGGACAGTACTCTTACTGGATGCCTTGAATCCCAAGTCTATTTGACAGTCACTGCAGGCTTGATGTGCAGCGGTCTTTGTTAAGGAAAGCACAATATTTACATAAACAGGCTGACCTTTTAAACCTCATTTTGTCAGGAGGAGCTGAAGGGGAGGAGATGAAGGGAGAGAAGGGGGCAGAGGAGACTTTGCTACCTGTTGCTGTAAGAGAAATCATATCCTGAGGCAGAGAGACCTTTTGTTTTTATAACTGCATGAAGAATCGTATCTATATCTACATATTTAACAGCGACTACACTTGAAATGTACACGGAATGATTTTCTTTACAAACCATATCATCCTTCCTTCACTCCTTTTCTTACATCCTCGCTAAAGAAAAAAAATCAATAGAGCCCCAAGCAGCATAAATCATTGCTAAGATCAGCTCACTCCACGATTCTTTAGCATAAGAATGATTAGGTATGCTGACAGGAACAAACCAATGCGATGCCAGAGGAATCTTGGGTTCCTGCGGTTTCCGATTTTTCCCCAGCAGATTCTGGAAACATAAACCTGCCAGGCTGGCAAACAGACACGAAAGCTCCACACTGGTGCTTACAGAGACAATAGAAAGAATACAAAAAGCTTCTTAATAAAACCCCAGAGTTGCCATCTCGTTTAAGGACAGCACAGAGCACAGCAGATGAGTGGTGCTGTAACTCTCCATATTGCCTGGCACATCCATCGCATAATCTCATGGTTGCTGCCCTCATTGATCCTGCTGAGCGTGAGCTGCACCCATCCCCTGCTACCCTGCAGGGATGCCAGAGCTCCGTGCACGCTGCTCCTGACACGGACTGCCTTTCACTTTACCCGTGCTCAGCTCTCAGCCCGACTACACCCAGGGAAAAGCATTTTTATTAGCCGTGAACGCGTGTCTGTTCACAGCACGGGTGTAGAAGAGGACCAGGAGAGGGGAGGGGGACATACATCAAGCTCTATAAATGCTGGACCCCACACACCTTCAAATTCCGCCCGCATTCCGGAGCCGCTATGCGAGGGAAAAGCTGATTTTTCCACCGAGCCAGGTCATTATTTCCATGCCCAGAGCCTGGAAGCATCGAGAGGCGGGGGAAATGGAAGGGAGAAGCTCCGCTTACCCAGGGCAGGAGAGGGACTCGAGTGATGAGCAGGGCAATTTCCGCCCATGCCCTCTCCCCGCAGCAGGGTCGCTCCCCAAATCCGCTTCCCCGCTCAGGGATCTCCGCATCCCTTCTGAGCCAGAGCGGCGCCGGCCGGGGAGCAGGGCTGCGGGAAAAATGAAATAAAAAGATGAGAAACAAAGGGCTGGCCGAGGGTGGCGGCCAGGTATGTTCTTACCCGGTCTGGATCGCCGCCGTGGCTCTCTGGATTGCGGGCGCAGGAGGAGGAGGAGGCGGAGGAAGAGGAGGAGAGGCTGGTGCTGCGCCACCCGCAGCCTACAGGAGCTGCCCCCGCGCCGAGCCTTGTCCCCGCCGTGCCCCGCACCGGGAGCTGCCCCCGTGTCGGGCCCTGTCCCCATCGTACACCGGGAGCTGCCCCCCTGACGAGCCCCGGCCCCGGGAGCTGCCCCCAAGCCGAGCCCTGTCCCCGCCGTGCCCCGCACCGGGAGCTGCCCCCGAGCCGAGCCCTGTCCCCAGGATCAGTCCCCGGTGCCGAGCCCTGTCCCCGCCGTGCCCCGGGAGCTGCCCCCGGCCCCAGCGCTCCCGCAGCTCGGTCCCGGCTCGGTCCCGGCTCCCCGCGCCCCCTCGGCCCCTCGGGGAGCGTCACCCCCCGGCCGCGGCTGCCGGGATGAGCCCCCGGCGCTCTCCAACACTCCCGGCTGGTTCCGGGCTCCTGATCCCCAGTGCGGTCTAGTCTGGGCTCCACCTGCGTGAGCAAAGCCCCTCTCCTCCTACCTGCGGCTGAGATCCCACAATTTGCTATTCTTTCCTCGAGAATCGCTTCCATCACCACCAAAAAAAAAAAAAAAAAAAAAAAAAAAAAAAAAACCACCAAAAGAAAAACCAAAAAAAAAAAAAAACCCAAAACCAACCCCACATCTACCCCAGCGAATCCCATCCCTCTTCGCAACTCCTCTTGCTATTCGGGTTTGCTTCCCTCTCTCCTCCTCCTTCTCCCCTCCCTCTTTCCCCCGTTTCGGGTTTGGAGCCTCTCTGTGCCCTACACACACACACAGACAGGCACGCACGGTGTAAATGGGTTGTCACACGCGCAGAACCGCTGCTGGTTCCCAAAGTCCCCCCAGCCTGCTCAGCCTTCCTCTAGCTTGAAGCCGCAGATCATGGACTATATGCTTGGAGCCGGGATGCGTTTTATTCACAGCCGCTTCGCTTCCTGCAATTTCACCCGGTGAGTAGGTTTGATTTCGCGTTCAGGTGGCATGCTTCCAACAGGAAGGACACTAAAAACAGCAGGGAGAAATAAAAAGAAAAGATAAATTAAAAAAAAAAAAAAAAAGTTTTGCTTCCCCTTGCTCCCCAACGGGCTGGCTCCACCTTCTAAACTCGAAGGAATTAGGAAGCGCCAGTTTTCTGCTCACGTTCATTCCCAGCCACCGCGCTCGGCGCTGATTGCAGCGCGCACCGCAGCACCGCTTCCAGAGCCACCGTTCCGCTGCTTATTCATCACATTTTATTCATGTTTCCATCAGGCACGGTACCTGCTCCACTCCCCGGTTAACCCCTGCAGACGTGGGCGCTGGGAGGGCTCAGTGTGCCGAGGGAAGGAAAGGACGGGATTGCTGCTGGCTCAGACAGCCGGGAGCATCCTGGGCAATGTCTGGGAACCTGCGGGGGGGGATCAGCTGGAAAAGTTCACTGCTCTTCCCCATCCCTGAAGAACTTGCACAGGATTGGGGGTGGGGAAGGATTCTCCAGAAGGGATAGGAAAGGATTTCCAGACCTCAAGTCCTGCCGCATGTGCTGGGAGGGGGCAGTGGCCAGGCGGGGGGGCCGGGGTAGCAGCGGGGTCGGCGGCCGGGGCTTCTGTCCTGTTGCTGCCAGGGCTTCTGTCCAGCCTCTGCAGCCGCTCACTGCTCCCCTTTTCCTCACTTCTCAATCCCATGGCACCTGATTTCATTTATCACTGTTTTTGGGCATACATGTGTATTTTGCTGGCCAAAAATTGGCTCCTGAGGAGCGCAGGAAAACGTACGCCCATCTATATGTGTACCTGAGGTGGAGGTAGATGGTAGGGCTCTTGGATCGAGTAGGGGCTACTTAGAAAGAAAAAGAGAGAAGAAGCAAGGGAAATAAACACATTACGTTTAAAGAAAGGACAAGTGCCTTCAGAGTGCTATTTGTGGTTGATACTTCCAGGATTTTAGCGTCTCTAATTAGCGTCAGAGATCCTCCCACGGTCAATAGCAGAAGGCAGGGAGGAAACATGCTATGTCTGACCGGGCTCCGTGTAACTCTGGCATTTGGGTGCAGGATAAGTGTGTGTGTGTGTGTCTGTGTGTGTGTGTGTGTGTCTGTGTGTGAGCGGTCATATCTCCGAAGCAGAACCTGCAGAGATCACCAGGAAGGTGCTCGAGGCTTGCAGGCAGGTAGAGATGCCATGGAGAACTAACAAGATCCGAATTTATTGCCTGGTGGCATGCAGAAGACGGAAAGACCAATTCAATGCCAGATGTGCTCCCCCCTTGTTCTTCCCTCCACCCTCCCCTCCCCGCCCTGCTGCCTCCCCCTTCGGCCGCCAGATTGCTGGCTGCTGTCTGGAAAGGAGTAGTGAAAAAACCCTTCAAGCATGGGATCCAAAACCCATCCCTCCACCAGCTCGAAGCCCCCATGCCTACTTATCTCCTTCCAGCTCAGCGTCCTTCTCCCGGAGACTCCAGCAGGTTTTTCCCATTCCTGCTGACTTGCCCCTCTGCCCTCACCTCCTCCTCTTGCCTCGGACCTTTCCATGACTGAGGTGATTAACCAAATCCCGGACATTTCCCCTGAATTACCGGCCTCTGGCGCTGCTGCTGCCGGGATCCTCCAGCACCAGGCTGCTCGGGAAAGTTTCCGTGCCGTCATACCCCCCTTCCCTCCCTAGGCAGGGAGTGCGTTTCAAAACCTCTACCTGATTTTTAATCTTCCCCCAGCCCCCCTAAACCTTTAATAAAGAAAAAAAACCCCAAAACAAACCAGCAAGTCCTGAGGGATTTCTGTTATAGTGGGAATAGCTCAGCCAGTGAGCATCGCCTTGCCGTGCTGCTTAAATGTTACCGCTCTGCAGAAGAGATTTATGTGCCCATCAGCAGAATATTTGCCGGGTTTAAGAGCACTCGATTTTCCCTCTGCTGACGGGGATGGGAGACGGCAAGGCACAGGATGAGGGCAGTGGAGTTGTTCGGCTCACAGGCACTATGACGAGTGGCAGTAAAACGGTGTCTGAGCAGCAAAAGTGACACAGGTTGGACCGGGTGGCATTTCCATACTCAGTGGAAGGCGAGGGGATGCACATCAACCCCTTCTCATACAGCACCAAATAAATTAATGCAAGTAACATGGGCTTAATGGGCGATTGCAACAAGCGACAGTCAGGCGTGGTGAATGGAGAATATTCCCACTACCCTTGATTTACAGCATTCCGCACCCCCAGCCCAGGGATATCTCCTTCTCACACGGGGCTGGATGACTCAGAAAAAACACAGGAATAATGGGCAGCAGTCAGGCTGGTTTTGCTTTGCCGTAGTTGGATCTTCTGCTTTTGGTACAATACACTGGCGGTGTGCAAATACCTCCCGAGCCCCGCGGCCCATTCCCGACAGAACGCTCCCAAACATCTCTCTTCCCTGCATTTAGATGCCCAGACTCCCTGCTTGCCCGTGTCTGGCTTCACTGCCAAGGATTACCTCCATCTCCCCTGAAGCTGCGTGGATCTGGGACTCCCTTTTGGCCGGGAGTTCATGTCCCCATTTCCCATACTGGCGGTGGCAGACGGACATCCAGGGAGGTGGCCCTGGCACAGGGAACACCTTTAAACGTCCAGCCTGCCTCCTCATCCTCCCGGGCTTCATCTGCCCCGCTCCTCCGTGTGTCCTGGGGCAGGTCCCGGGGGAAGGAAGGGCTGAGAGGGTGACACGGGAGGTCGGGGGGACCACGCCGGCAGCAGGAGGGGATGCTCCGGCTCCGGAGCCGGGGGTGGCAGCGCCTGTCCCGGCTGCGGGACCCCCGGCTCGCCCCTCCTCATCCTCATCAGCTGAAGGCAGCTCGTTTTGTAGGGAAAAGAGAAAACACCCCTCTCCAGGGAGCGGTGCCGCCAGCCCGTGAGGCAGAGGGAGCAGAGGCTTCACCGCAAAGGGTTAACGCGGGGCTGCGGGGTGCTCCAGGCTGGAGTCCTGTGTGCGCCTCTGAGATGCACCAGCCAATCCTGGAGACAGCAGCGTGAACTAGATGTAGCGTGCTGTAAGGAGGGAGGTGAAGAAAATAGGGTGTAAACTGTCAGCGCGCACCGCGAGGCGGACCCGCTTCTTGGGCTGCGATTTCTTAGAGACTTAGAGAGCATCATGCATTTAAAAAGGTAAGGGCTTTGTTACCGACGCTCTGTATCGTGATTCACTGCCGGATTCAAGTGCGTTTTCCGTGTGGCTTTCATTTAGTGATAAATTGTGTAGCGCAGAGTGGGGAGAAAGTGGAATGTGGCATGATTTACTGCTCGGGAGCCGTTTGGAAAGGCTACGTCAGCTTCGAGTTGTAATGATTTCATGTAGAGATTGAGCAAGTGAATGCATGTGAAGTGAAGTGAATTCATGACTGGCAGAAAAATGTAATGCATGTGATAAGAGAAGGATGTTCTGTTGTAGCAGCAAAATCAGTTATGGATCCATATGAAATGAAAGCTAGTGGGAGATAGACCTGATTTTGAGAAAATGTAGAGTAATTCAGATTCATGTATCTGACAAGCAAGTCTGTCAGATAAAACCAAAAATAACTTAATTCCTAGGAAAAAAACAACCCGTGTTTATTAAATACAACATCACAAAAGAACGCTATAAAAAGGAGTGAAGTCAGAACCTTACAGAGTCTGTATGTGCAGAGATGAGTGACTCTGACACATTAAGTGTACAGAGATAAAGCTAGAGTGGCCCTGCTAACATTTACAGGATATAAGAAATAACTTCAGAGGAGCAATCCGTTTAGATATCAGACTTCACAGACTGCTGTCATTGCTCAACCCCATCCCTACAAGGAGTTACTCATTTTAAATAGGTGCTCTATCAGCTTTACCACAGCACCAGCTTTGGGAACAGAAACATTTGACTGGATCTCTTCCTCTCTGTATCTAAGCATAGCAACAGACCCTCAGTCTCAGATGCTGTTGCAGTGCTAATCAGCAGAGTTCCATCCAGAAACTACCTACAAATTCTTGCCTCCAAGCAGTTTTCTCTCTAAGACGTGTATAATTTAAGCAGGGGAGGAATAAAAAAAAGATCTGTGATATTTTCTGTAAGCTGATCCACCTCCAGTGAGAGCAAACCTCCCCAACAGATGCTGAGTTCACAGGAGTTGTGTTTGGGGTGCTTGTTCATGAAATGCTGAAACCCTGTGAGTGAAAACGAGAACTAAGAAACATGAAAACAAGCAGCTGAATGTTTTTACAGAGCTCAGTGCAGAAGGCAGCATTTGTACAACAAGCCAACAAAACAACTTGAGAATATTCAAGTGATGCAATCCTCCCGTCTTATCCTTCCCTATTTTTTCTACTCCTCTCTGAATGCCTTTGTGAAGAATTAATTAGAGAAGTCAATTCATTGTTTACACCAACGTGTCCAAAAATTTACTTTTTAGTCACACAGATTGCAGTGACTTGTCACTCCTCTCAGTCCCAGACAATGATTTATGGGACTCAAATATTTTTACTTCATTTGTATTAATTCAAAATCATATCTTATTGGGATCAGTCTAAGTAATTTCTTGCTTGAGATGCAACACCTGCTGAAAACAAAAGGAAGATCTTTTTAACATCAAGCTTGCTTCCTCAGCAGTTTTTGAAAATCTGAATGGAAAATTGGATGATCAAACTACTCACCTGAGTTTTTCTTAGAAGAAAAAGAGTGGTGGAAGGTATTAGGTGATAGTTTCTGGAAACATTGTGTTCTAGCTCTCAGGCATACCTAGTGCAGCTCTTTCTTGATCCTCCCAAAGCTTCACCTCTCCCCAAAACCAGAAGTAGACATTTTTTTTACTCTCCTGAAACACTAGTAACCTCATGTGGAAGCAAAATCAGCAGAAATACACTTTGACTAACAGAGCCCATGTGCTCTTTGAGAAAGGTTGCGCTGAAGCCCCTGTCCTGTTAGTAGACTACAGCCAGTCATTTCATGGGGAAGTAATCTAATTTCTTCCTAATGTCATTCTATATCAGCATAAGAGAGCATTTTTTAAAAATAAATTTGCAACTACATTCTCTTCATACCGTTGTTTTCCTTTTGCTCAGTATATGTGTGTTCAGTGAGGGCCTGATCTTGGACAATTCAAGGAGATCAGAACATCCTATTAACTTCAATAAAAGCAAGATCAATTTCAAAACAATATTTTGGAACCCAAATGAACTTCAGATTTAGAAGGGGAAAAAAGTGAGCATCATGAAGTTACGTGCTGCGTACTGAACAGCAGGAGGCTTTGCATATCTTGAGTCAAATATTATTAAAATAATAAAGAACTAAGAATTTCTGACCTGATCTTACATTGGTCTAGGCCTCAGTACTTTTTCATCATTGATAAATCAACATTTTTCTGTATGAAGGTGAGGAAGCCCCACTGAGCTGCAGGTAATCAGCACCTTGTGACTGGAGTCATCATCTTGCTGAACACTGTAGTGTGAATAAATTTGGTCTTGCAGCTTTGAAGTTACTAATTTATATGTACCACAGTTTGTGTGCATACACAAATATGGTTTATGCATAGATATAAATATGCATGATATGCACTACACATCCCTCCACACCCATGGTCTGTATAATGACTTTTTTGCCCTTGTTTGTACCATAGGAATGATTTTTTAGCTCAGTCTCTTTCCTATCCCACTCTGAAAGTCTTCACCTGCTCCGTGTGCCACAAAATAATGCACTGAGGAGAGGGAAGAAGGACATTCTGCCACACCAGAGCTTTTCAACTTTAACTAATGAGCTCTCACAAAGGCCACAGATTTTGTTCCACCTTCAGAAGAAGATTGACCAAGCAATATATATTGTTAGCTAAATTAACACCATTAAACTGTAGTGGTTTCTCTTATAATGAGGTGAGATCGTAAGGCTCATGTGTCAGATACCTTTACTGTAACAGTTACATTAATGGGGAAAAATTCTGCTGATTTGCAGTAACACCTTCATTGCCACATCCACCAGCTCTGATTAATGAGAAAAGTGGTTTGTAAGGCACTTATTATACATTGGCAAGTAAGGGATGTAAATCTGGGGAGTCAGAGCACTGCTCTATACCCTTCATCCCATATTGTTCATGACTCCTGAGAATTCTGTAGGCTAATTTAGCTCTTTCAGTACTTATAAATCTACTAGAAATAACAAAAACACCTGGTTAATTGAACATGGACAACCACACTGGAGTCAAATGGGATTGTTAAAATCCATTATAAATGTTACTTCTCACTATTTTCTTTTTTTCCTTTATTTGAAATCTGTTTCCGAGGAGGCTTAGCATCACTGGTGAAAAACACTGCTAAATGTGGCAGCCCAAGTGTATATTTTTATTTCACCTAAAACATTACTGATCCCTATTCATTAACAATTTTTTGGACAGAGAGAGCACATATATGTTACAACAATTTTAATATTGAATAATTCTGCATGGTTTGTACTTAATGAGCCACCCTAAAGGTTAAAACTGCTGTAGTTAAGGGCAGAGATGATACCCACTTCTTTTTCTCCAGAACACGTAGCTGCTCAGCATTCCTTGGATGAATCCCCTGATTCCTTTAGGTCTGTACCAACATTTCTAAGGAAGATGCTTGTTTAGGGAAAGCAGCACTGTTTATGCAGGTCAAGACTCATCCTGCCGCCAGTCTCTGGAGACTGTGGATTTATTTCACAGAGAGCCATTAGTTGGTGATGTTCTCTTTCTAAGTCACTGCTCCTGTGGGATGTGAATCTGACTCATTGGCTTAAAAAGTAAAAGCTTTAGTTACTACCTAAGTAGCCTTTAAGCTCTCTGTTAGCTTGAGTTTATTAGATTGATTCACATTAGTTGAAAACATGGTAGTGGCTTTCTTTTTTATTAAAGTACTCTTATTTATAAACCAGCTTAACTTCTTCATGCTTGGTTGCATTGGCCAGGCAAAGTCTAGAGCATTTTCTCTGTCTTTCTGAAAAAAACAGGCTATAATAAAGAAAACTGATGATCCCCATATTCACAGAGACTGCCGTGATCTGTAATTCCTCATAAATAGACTTGTGTCTCTCATTCAGCACTGCGCAGGTATTACTGAAAGTTTAAAGCTTCTCAATATTAGCTTAACAAATTTCTACTAAATGAGAATGTGTTTTTCTATGAGCTACAACAAGAAATAGTGACAATTTCGTACTTAGGCAGTTTCAGACTGGGTCATATCTAAATTAAAACAGTAGAGAGATTGCAATTCCCGATGCAAGCTCAGACTTTCACTCTCTGTAGCATGATGCTCATAAGAAACACATCTTTTAGCAGACAGACTTTTTTTTCCTCTCTCTGATTTTGCAATTTCTTCTAATCTTGTCAAAAATCAAGTCTTTGAGCTAGATTTATTTAAGCTTTATTTATTTATTTAAGCTTTGAGTCTTGTCAAAAATCTAGCTTGGGTGCTAGATTTATGTGAGATAGCAGGCTGCCCAGTACATATAACATAATTATTACTTGTACAATCAAGCTTTATCCATCCTGAGCTGCAATTAGCCCCAGACTGGTTTGCTGGAGCTTGAATCTTTGCTCAGTCAGCCATAAAGTCCCTACTCTTGCTATAAAAAATTAATAGCTATAACATGAACATTTAAGAGGTTCTGGCTACTGCCCATGCAGTGGCTACAGGCCTGGAATGCTGCAGCAAAGGGAGTGTGGAAAAATCCTGCAACAGTTTTCAGTAGCATCAGCTCTAGAAAAATGGTCTCTTGAAGCTCCTGTGAGTCCTGCCTTGGGAGCTGGCACAACAAGTGGTGTGAGTTTGTTGTTTTTTTCCTGTTAGAATAAATAGGTTGATGATGAGGAATCTGAGAGGAGTTTTAACCATCCATTTGTATGAGCTGAACACCACGTATGCCATTTGTGAAATCAGCTGTAAAATATGCTGTGAGATCTGGAGCACTTTTGTCTGAAAGACATAATAAAAGGGCAAAATAAAAACATTACCCCTCTATTAGATATCATTGTTAAGAAATAAAATATATAAAATAATCCATTCTTCTTGCAAGGCATCCAGAGAAGTTCATTGAAAGAAAAATTTCATGCCATTAGATCTTTATGGATGTTATTCTTAACTACTGATCTAAGTTCTAACTACTAATTTTCACACGGAGAATAAAATCAGGAAGAGTGTAAATTCTTGACCAGATACAGCCTTAGCTAAAATTAGAGGGCTCTGTCCCAAGCCTGAGTCGGAGCCTCTAAGCTGAGAAAACCATTCTTAGAAATAAAAGAACCTCCAAACACATAATTTGTGGATTAGGTCAGGTAATATCTGAGGGGATGGAAGTACATGAAACTAGGCTGGATTTTGTGAATATGTCCCCATTGCAATCAGTACAGTACATTGCTATTTTGGCTCTCTTCTTAAGTCCAGAGAACAGCTATACACCATTATTTTTTCCCTTCATTATTGTACAAACAATATTAGCACTCCAATAACTTCAAAGAAACTTCTATTTTTGCCTGAGACTGACAAATCCTTTCCTCTCCATCATTTTTTCTGTGCATTTCTTGCAAAATCTCCAGGAACAGAAATTTTAAGCAGCAACAAAAATAGTCAGCCACTCTGTTCGTGGAAAAATCAACTTCCTTTTTATTTTATAACATATTTGAAAGCATTCAATAATTTGAAAGCATCCAATAATTTGGAAGCATTCTATAAGCATTGCTTGTTTAGGCTTCATGATAGAAACTGTCATTAAAGAAGGTTAAGGCACTTGGCAAGGTTTATACAGCACAATCAAAGTTGTACTTTGAGGTAACTCAGCTCCAAGTACTCTCCTTCCTCTCTGTAACCTGAATCTTCTTCAGCTCCACAATCTGCTGGCGAGCAAAGTTTCCTCCCACTCCATCCCTTTTTAGCCCTTCTGTACTACTAATCAGATATATTTGGATTTTTCCTCGGGCTTGAAAGCCTCTGGAAGCAAAGCTTGAGTGTACGGTGTGTAAATAGCTGCTTGCGCTGCTCTAGATGGTAGCAGCTGTAAGAGCCCTGGGTATTGTATTTGCTGGGAATGCCCCAGTGGGCAGGAATGAGGAATCTGACTCCATGTTCTCAGAAGGCTCATTTGTTATATAATACTATATTATATTAAAAATACTATACTATACTAAAGAATACAGAAAGGATACTTACAGAAGGCTAAAAAGATAATAATGACAACTCGTGACTCTCTCCTGGGTCCCAACACAGCTTGGCCCTGGTTGGCCAAAGAGTGAAAACAACTCACAGCAGAATCCAATGGAACAATCACCTGTGGGTAAACAATCTCCAAACACATTCCACACGTGAGCACAACACAGGAGAAGCAAATGAGATAAGAATTGTTTTCCTTTTCTCTGAGGCTTCTCAGCTTCCCAGGAGAAAAATCTTGGGTGAAGGGATTTTTTCAGAGAATGTGAATGCCTCACCTGGGTTTAAAAATTAGTACCAGGATGGATTAGAAGAGGAAAGGGCCATTTGTTACTCCAGAATGGTTTACTGGATACACCTAATTTACATGTGTCTTAGTATCTTTGTATCCTACTGACACTTAGCTGTCAAATTGGGTCAGAAAACTTGTCTGAGGACTGAGAGTTATGAGTGAAAAGGAGATATGCTGCTGGAACTAGTATGTCATGACTTTTCAATGGTCATTGGTTACTTAATTTCAGGAGGTAGTTTTTACAAATCCTGAGAAGCAGCTCAACTGCCATTAAAACACACCCAACGAGATTATCAGAGTGGAGAATGCTGGATGACCAGAAATTAGGCATTCATTAAAAAAAAAAAAAAATCCAAGATGGAATCAAGACTTCTAAATATATGTCTCCTGTTGGAATTTTCTTCAAACTTGAAAGATCCAGTATGCAAAACTGTATGTCACAGCAATACATGTCAGTCTGTGCCTGAGGAAATGCTGGACTAGAACCTCTCCCAAAGCTGTTGTTTTTCTGTAGAGCCACTCCCAAACTTATTCCAAGAGAGCTTGTTCTGTTTCCCTTCTAACACTTTTCCTGCATCAGATACTTTAGCTGAAAATTTTTGGACAATTTGGGAGAGTGTTTAGCTTAACTTGTGTAATGGAAGAGTGGTTTAAGACTGAAATGCCATGCAGAGTTTTCATGCAGAGGGATTTTGCACATAGGATAGTCTGTGTGCGCTTGGGGACTTGCAAAGATTAAGGTTTCATCCCTACAGACTTCCACTCCTATGGATTTTTATGATTGCAGAAGTGCAGTCATCCAGCCTGGAGCAGACTTCAAGCTCGGAGCATCAGGTTTTCTGTGTCTTCTTGGCACCCTGGGTGCTGGCCAGAAACCCAGGGCTTCCAGATATCAGCTTCATTTTAGCTCCCTGTGTGACTGGTACCTGTTGTCTATCAAGAATTTTGGTGCTAGCCCCCATTTAAAGATGAGGAACGGGGACACGATGAGGACTTGAGTGGATTTTACAAGATCACGTAGTGAAAGGAAAATGGAGAATGGCTTTAAGCTGAAAGAGAGTAGATTTAGGATTTAGATTGGATGAAATTCTTCCCTGCGAGGGTGGCACAGGGTGCCCAGAGAAGTTGTGGCTGCTTTTGGAAATGCCCAAGGCCAGGTTGGATGGAGCTTGGAGCACCCTGGGCTTGTGGAAGGTGTCCCTGCCATGGCAGGGGTGGCACTGGGTGATCTTTAAGGCCCCTTCCAACCCAAATCATTCTGTGTCTCAGTGATTTCTCCCTTTCAGTTATTCACTTACACAGTCCCACCAGCACCACACAAGCTGGGACTGGAGGCCCTGGAGCCCCTGGTCAGCCTGAGGTGGGTGGAGGACCCAGATAAGGTTGATCAAGGCTATTGAGGCCTTTTTGTGCTCTCAAAGCCTTGACAGGTAATATCTTCCCCTCAAAGAGCTCCTTGTAGAAACAGACTCACTCATTCAGGCAGAAGGACTGCAATGGCATTTTGGGGATGCTGCTTGACATCATCAGCTAAAACACATAAGGATCCATTTGCACAGGAGGATGAACTTAGATTAACAGATTTAAACAGCGCCTGAGGGATTTTATACATCATGATTTGGGCAGCAAAGGAAAAAATCAGGTCTTTTACAAATATTAGACATTGAAGCAATTACCTCAGCACGCCTGGCAGCCAGCAGATACTCATGGGCTGAGGTGGCTGGCACTTGCTGCACTGGGAAGTGACAAAAAGCACATGGGGACATCAGCTGAAGGCTCACAGGCAGGAGTGAAATTCTGCAGGGACAGAGCAAATACCATGGCAGGCTCTGTGGGTAAGGGCTGTAACACTCAGCAACCAGCGCTCACATTCCAGACAGACCCGAGTGCAGCTGCAGAAGTTGGGCTGGCATAAATTCTCTCTTTCCGTGGATGCCTTTGATGTTTTCTCCTCTTCATTTGTTTAAAAAAAAAAAACAATTAAAATCAGACACCTTATCTGTTCTTTATTTTGGCTGTTGAGGACATAGCTACAGGAGTCTTGTCTTTGAGAGGGGAGAAGAAAGCTAAAATCTGGCAGTGCACGAAGCTCTGTTTGAATAAAGGAAAGATGCTGATTTAGGGTGCCTATAATCAAAACTGCTACCAGGAACTGATATGAAGACTTATTCTTAAGCCTGGAATGTAAAACTCTCCTAAGCTTGTTAGACATAGAATTAATTTCTCCTTTCAGATTTTTTTCCAGATGATTGTAGCTCAGAATGAACACCAGAGAACAAGCTGATTCAATCCCTCTCTGGAAAACCATGTTGACAAGTATGACTTGTCTATCTAGGTGCCTTCTAATTTTTCTGTAGTGTCACACACTGTCCCCTGCAGCTCATGAGGTCAGATCTGGTGGCAGGGAGGCCTCATCATCCTTTATCCTGGTCCTTCTGAGCAACCTGGGCCACTTGGCATTGGGAGGAGCTGAGCTTTGAGATCCCTTCCAACCCAAAGCACTGTGACTCTGTGATTCAGTGCTTCCAATGCCCCAAAAACCTGCTCTGTTTCTCTGTTCTGGGTCTCTTGCTGCTGTCCTAGACATCTGGGGGGAATTCAAGCAGAGCTCATCTCTGTCCAACAGCTGACTGTGACCACAGGACCGAGCAGCTCATCTCAGTTCACAGGTCCTTTTCTGTCCTTCAGGAAATTCAGCTTGGGAGATTTTTTTTTTTTCCTGTGGATTTGAGTACCTTCCTTTGGAGAACAGAACCTGTGTGGTGGCTAAGCCCAGAGCAGAGCACAGCTGAGATACTTTTTGCTCTCCTCTCTAGCTGATGCTGAGCATTAATCCCAAAATTAGAAAACTCCCAGAAATGTTTTGATAATTTTCAACTAACGAACTAACATAAAGTCAGATGCCAAATTTGCAAAGAAGAAAGTCTGAATCCTTTAGCTATGCCTGTGCTATTCAGCCAAGAAACCAGTAGTCCTAAAACATAAGTGGCTATCCCACCTCATGAGATAAAAGAATTGTGAAAAGCAATAAAAACCAGAAATATCTGCTCCCCATATTTTAGGCAACTGCTGAAAAATACCATAAAAAGACATACACTCACACCAAGTAACTGTAAAAATCTTGCTTATAGTTTCTATATTTTCAAAATCTTTTGCCAAACAATCGTATCTATGAAGCTTTCCTGTTTCATCTTCCCCAAGAGATTTGAGTGTCTTCCTTTGGAGAACAGAACCAGTGTGGTGGCTAAGCCCAGAGCAGAGCTCAACTGAGATACTTTTTGCTCTCCTCTCTGGCCCTTTCTGCTCCTTTCTCCCACATCACACCATCATCTTCACACCTGTTTCATTTACACTGGGCTGTGAGAGAATTCCATGGGCAGGTGCCTCCTCAGGTCTCATTCACTAAAAGTTGTTAGCATGAGAAAAATGGCTTCTTGAAGGAAGAATAAGAATCCCTGATGATAACACAGGAGGTCCTGTGGTGCTTTGCAAAGGTGGGCAATGTGCTCATCACACTTCAGACAGGGAAGGGAAAGCAGAGACACATGAAGTGATAAACCCAAGGACTTACAGCAGATAAGAGCAATCTCTGAGACACAGACTATTGCTTTATTCTTTATGTAAAATGTCTTTCCATTTTTCAGTGTCAAAATACCTTTGAAAAAAATGGTCTGGACTTATCTTGCCTTCTCTGAGCTTCACTGTTTCCCATCCACCTGCAGAAAATAAAATGGTGCTTCTTGCTGTTGATTCAAAGTTGTAGCATTCCTGAGAATTTTGTGTAATACCTAGAAAACAAAAGGTTTGCTCCATTCCTGTTTTCCATGATGTGCAATCTTAAAGAAATATGAAGGGTACTCTGCTATGCCATGTATTGTACTTGATCAAAAGCAGTGACTTTGAAATCCCTAAGGCATGTAAGTAATGGAGGGATGGAGTACCAAAACCCTCATAAATGGTAAAATTATGACCTTTCTGAAATCCAACTGCCTACAAACAGAATTGGATGTATTCCCCACCATCTGTTATCATATTTTTTCTTCGTATGTTTATTTTTAAAGGATATACAAGTAGTATTTAATATTTTGATTAGTTCAAGGAAAGCCAAGCCTTGTGTTTTGCATAAAAAAGCACCATCTTAGATGTGTTAATTTTCTAAATGTTATAGGAAGTTATTTTTTACTTTCCTTTGAAAGGACATATCTGAGAAAAACAGTCTTAAATTTTTATTTCATCATTATGGGAAGTTACAGCCAGGAGAATCCCACTTTGGCACAGAGGATTCTCAATTTTCCATGGAGAGCTGGGATAAATCAGCATTTCCTTGAAATTCAAGTGAACATAAAAACCAAATGACTTCAGAGAGGCCCTGGTCGTCTGCATTTCCACTGACACAAGGGCATCCCAGGCCAAGGTCTCAGATACATCTCTCAGATTCCAGGGTAGAGAGAAATATTGAAAAAAAACCCAAACCTGATCTTATCAAAAATGTCCATACATTTGTTCAGTTATTTTATTTTGATCCTTGAGAACTGCAGGTAGATGTGGCCCAAAAAAGTTACTGGTGATGCTTAACATCAGCTTTGTTGACTCTTACATACAAGGCTGCTCCACTAGTGAACCAGTAATGACCAATTTAGTAGCTATATCTCTACTGTAAATTAACACATCTGTATTATACTTGACTCTCACCTCTTGGGAAGTAAAAGGTTACATGCACTGAAGTAACAATAGATTAGTTTTTTTTCCCCTCATAAAATTATCCACAATTTCCATTTTAGAAAGGATTTAAACTCACTGATTTTTTCTTTTCTTGAGCATTGCTGTGCACACATGTGGGCTGGCTCTCTATTATTCTGTGGACCTTAGTATACATGGTTCATTAATTAATGTTCTCTAAGCAAGAAAGCTCAAGCCACAAATCAAGCAGACACTTCAATCTGCACTTTTTTAGCTCAGTGTCTTAGTGAGTTCATAAAATACCATATGTAATTATATACAACTTTAATAATTTTTTTTGATTACCTAAAAAAGACTGACTTTGGTGGGGCTTGCCCTACAACATGGTGACAACAAAATGACCACAGATGTCCTGGTCTCTTGTTCACAGCTGAAGATTGATGAAATTTGTCCCAGTGGCCAAAATGTTTGCATTGCACTTGCCAGCTCTACATCCACACATGATGTAAACACATGGATTTTGCCAGTCTCCAGAACTTTTACATGTTCAAGAGAATTAGGACTTAGTTATGGTATTCCCAGAAGATGCTGAGTCAAATTCCTGCTGCACTAACGCCAGTGAGGAGACAATAGATTTCTAACAAAGAAGAATTTAGCCTGTTTTGCTTCTTGAACTCACCTTAACCTCAGAATTTAAAAGAAGGACCAAAAGCTTAGCAGCATTTACAAGTGGCAGCTGGGTGAAACCATGGGGATGACAGAAAATAAATGTGCAGAGCATCTATACCTAAGAATTGTCCTTTAAGCCAGCACTTCAAAGACACCATTGTTGACATGACAGTTTTTATCACAGAATAAATATTGCATTATTTGCTCTCTGTATAATGTCTTCTCCACTTGAAAATCTCCCAGCTCTGTTACTTAACAAGTGTTTTTATTTGCCATGCCCCACCCTTTATCTACCACAAATTTAATACAGATTTTTCTTCCCTGGAGTTCTATTGTGGCTTTGTAACAGCAAAATTTGTATGTTCCATATGCCTGCACAGTCTTTACAAGATGTTTTCAGGGCATTTGCATTAATTAAAGAATTTGAACATTAAAAATTTTAAGATATTTCTGATACTGTAAGTTTTGCAAAAATCCTTTGGCTAGAATTTTCTAAATTATCTTTTAACAGGAAACAGGCATTTAGATCCCTCTAACAGCTTAACCCCTCCCTCAGCAGTCATCTTTTCAGGCTTCTGGTCCTTGTTTGTTAAAAGTCTCCTTCTCAGGAGTGTTATGAGGATTAATGCAATGCAGAATGATTTTACAATGGCTGGGCAACAGACACAAGTGCATAAATACCAGTTACAGATGCACACACGATTTTTCTCTCCTCATTTCTCTCCTGTATATTTATGCTCCTTTGGAATATACCTCCATAGATATTTAAAACAAGGAGATTTTTAAACTAAGATTATTTTCTTCAGCGCCTGCACAGGTTCTCTGCAGTTATTTTGCCAGTGGTTAATTTATGACACACCAAGAGGTGCAGCATTAAGCCAAAAATAAACTCCTGGCTCTTCCACTATTCCTTTCCAAGTGCTGGTTTAGTCTAGTGTTAGGAAGATGCTACATATACACAGTAATTAATTTTCCAATCCTAATATTATAATTTTGAATTCAAAAGGGACTCAATTAGTCATCATTACAGTTTAACAGCCTGAAACACTTTAGTGTTAATAAGTAACTGAAAAGTAAACTCCTATCTCTTCTCATTTAATCAAGTATGGGAATTGTTCAATAGAAAAGTTAGAAATTTTAATACAGCACTAGGTATGAAAATTGAAATTCTCATGACACCACTTTCTGTAGCTTCATATAATGTCAAAAAATTGTGCCCAGCACCTTCCCTGTCTATGCTAAGGATGATGGAAGGGAATGAATATGCTGTGCAATATATTTTTCCCTGATCAATGATAAGAGACAAAAGCATTTGTGGATTTTCACTCTGTTGTGATGCAAAGGCTGGTCTGGCCTGTCTGAAAGTGACTGGAATGTTTTCTTTATTTATACTGATCTATTTTTAACAGGAAATGGCAACCAAATGATTCTCATGGCTTTTATGGGCCAGTAGAGCAATCTACTGCATTTCAGTTTTGCTTCAAATCTGTGCAGACTTTCTCATACATTGGGAGCAAGGTTATGCAGTGGTGTAACCTCAAATACATGAATTTGAAGGGGAAAAAAACCACCACCAGTCTAGGAATATGATACTCAAACCTCAATATGCAGACTCTTTTTGCATGGAAGTGATGGCTTGGGAGCATAAATAAAAGTTTGAGAGGTCTCTGTTGTAGACTCCTGAAATTTAATTTCAAAAGGATTTATAAAATTAATGCAATCTGTGTTTTATGGTCAGAAACAACTGCATGGCTGTAACTGTTTATGGTTATAATTCAGTGTCTTGGTACATGCTCAGCATGAAATACGAGCTGGGTCTTTCTTTATACATTTATTGTTTGCAGAATCATGTCCAAATCATGTTACAAACAATTACACCACATAAAGCTGGAGTATTTATCTGGTTGTATAGACAGATTATTATATTCTTAGGCTGTAAATTCCTGTTGGTTCACAAGAACCTCTGTGCTCTCCTGGAGGCAGTCAGCTTCCTGCAGGCTCTTGAGAATATTAATATCTCACATATATGCACAGAGCATATTTATTCAGTGACACAATTTTCATTGTAATGGATGGGGGTGCTGAGTGTTCAGTTGCAGGACTGTTCTGTTGGAAATATTAATCTTTTAGGGTTCACTTACAGACCAAATTACTGATGGGAAGGAAAAAATTTCCACCAAGTTCCAAAAACCATAGCAAAGGTGAAAATGTCATGATGAGTGCTGATTTGAGTGAATGTGAATCCAACATTTTATTGCCTGTAAACTCATCAGCTAGCAAAATTAAAGCTCTCATATTCATGTATTTTAATTCATTCTGTGCTCTTTCAACTTAGAGTGAAAACTGAAACTGCTTCTATATATTTAGGAATCTACATGCCCTTTGTCATCTCTGAAAATCTCATGATCTTGCATAGATGTTTTAATGAAATCTCTGCAGGATGTTAGAAACATTAGCCCATTCCACAGGTATGGGTCTGAGGTACAGAGGGAAGCTGTGGCTTGTCTTCACTGAGCTCCTACATGATGCAATCAATACTTGATCTGTGACAGGGCACACAAAAAATTGTTTAGGCACCATTTAAAAAGTGTTTTTAGGCTGATCCACTGAGCTGGAGCGATTTGGACTGAAAGTAAAATGCAGCTGTTAGGGATACCCAAAATTTCAGCATCTGGAGTTGGTGTAAGTCACTTGAACTCATCACTGTGGGCAGCTCCAGAGCTCTTGATCAGGGCAGTCACTCTGCCCAGCAATGCTGGTTTGGGCAGAGGAGCTGGCTCTGTTAACCACACTTTGCAGTGAAGACAAACCACAGTGCAATTTGCCTAAGGACATTAAAAGAGAAAGCAGCCTGGGTCTTCTGAATCTCACCTGTTTTCTGTCCAACGTGTGAACTGTGAGCTTATGCACAGACACTGCTGAATGATTTTGTACTGCTGTACATCATGATTATGTACAGACATTGCTGAATGATTTTATACTGCTGCTAACAGACAAGATTCTGATGTTGCATATTTTTCATTAATGACTAGCCTGAATGGGAAAAAAACCCCAACAATCCCTCCCCTGATGATTTGTGAAGGTTTCCCTTCAACAGTAAATATTATCACTGATGATGTTAATGAAGACATTAGTTTCACAGCATTTGAAGTACTGAAACACTCCACTGTTAACTAGCCTAGTGGGGTTTATGCTAATGTAAAATATAATAAAGTGGAGGCCACTATCTCTTTAAGCTGAAAGAAAGGAAACTTGTTTCTACTTCCAAGGGATGCCTAGTGTGTGCTTATCTAATTGACTGTGTATTTTGTCTAGGTGTTGAGGGAAAGCTAAGAGAATGAAGGCTCTAAGTCCCCAGTGGAAGCATGATATGGCGATGCAGTGCTGGTGCTGAATTGTTCTCTCTGATGGCTCTATGGGAGTGGATAGCACTGAGTCTTCATTGCTGGGTTTTAGCAGTTGCTGCTGTCTCGGATCAGCATGCCACAAGCCCCTTCGACTGGCTCCTCTCTGATAAGGGACCCTTCCATCGCTCACAGGAATACACTGATTTTGTGGACAGAAGTCGACAGGGATTTAGCACAAGATACAAGATTTACAGGTATGAAGCAAAGGGAAAGCAATTACACAGATGGCATCCTTAGAAGTTGTAAATGATCAATAAGGGTTTCCTTTAAGGGAAAGGTTCAGTTGTGGGAACAAATCTATAGACACCAAATTCATTGCTG
The DNA here is from genome assembly GCA_019023105.1 of Diglossa brunneiventris. NCBI lineage: Eukaryota > Metazoa > Chordata > Aves > Passeriformes > Thraupidae > Diglossa > Diglossa brunneiventris. The sequence goes on along the minus strand of CM032361.1, from coordinate 26,140,716 downwards.
AAATATATGCAAGGCCACTGTGTATTATGGGAATGCTGCTTGTGTTGTTTCTGTTTTGTTTGAAGAACTTTTGATAATTGACTATGTTGCTCTGAAAAACTTTGTTGTTTACTACCTACCTCTACTCTGTCTTAGTTATATGGTCAAAAATGTGTTAGGGATTCAAACACCACCTTTGGTTGCAGAGGGATCACCTTTGATCATGCATCAATTGCTTTCCATGTGGCTCATCAGGGCTTAAGCTGAGGTTTTAAGAATGCAATTGTGGCTCTGCATATACTGCTGACAGGACAGACTTCATGGTACAAAGGAGGGCATTTCAAAAGTGACTCAAAAATGTTTAATGTTAGTTTATGCCATTTAATGTTTATCTGTGCCATTGCTTTGAAAAGGGGTGTTTGCTTCCCTGAGGAATCAAGTGATAAGAGCCACTGAATTTTAACAGAGGTTGCAGGTGTTTGGTCCATCACGAATCTCAGCATTAGGCTGGACCAAAGAAAAGAAAAAAACAGGGGAAGACTTCAAAAGTATAGGTCTGCTTGAGGATTTGGGCTTTGCTGGGGAATTGCTTCAATGAAATGTTTGTAACCTGTAAGTCTCTATTTTGAGACAGCGATGGTGAAATATCTCCTCAATCATGTGCAATGGGTGTAACTCAGTAGCATCCAATATTGTCAAGGACATGGGCAGGAAAAGGGGAGCTCAGTCTAATATGAGTGACCTAATGGCAAATAGACAGAAGGACAAATGAGAGACCAGGAGAGATTAAAGACTGAGAAAATAAATCTATAAGCAGAGAGACTTTTTACTTCAAAATGTGATGGATTCCTTCCAACAGCCAAAAGCAAGTGGGGCAGCAGGGCAATACAGGGCAGATTTTCAGCTCCCCTAATAACTGTCCGTCCTACAAACACAGATCATACTGGTATGGGAAGACACACACTGGCTTCACTGAAAAACACAGAAGAGATTGTGCAAATGTCATACCTATTTTTGGATACTATTCCCCAGTCCTTTAGAAGAAGGTTAGACTGATATATGCCTATATGTATATTATATTTAATTCAGTGTTCAGTAGCCTGTGACAAAAGTGCTGGCCTCAGCATGTAAAGATTTTATTTTTAAGGAGTTGGCTTTATTTTCCTTTCCCAAATACATGCAGTAGAGGGCACTCTGTCGCAGGTCAATTTCGCAGTGGGCTCCTTTGCGATCTATAGAGAAATTAAACCCATTTTGAAAATAAAGTATGATTTGGAAATATGCTTGATGAAGTGGCTTGTCTTAACAGAACAGCATTGCCCAATATTTACTGCATTTTAAAAGCCAGCTGTCAGGACCAATAATGTAAAGCCAATAATGCAGAGACTGAGGCAGCATATTTTATTCCCATTATTCTGTATTAGTCAAAACTGAACCAAAATTATCTTGCTAAAACATGAAAGATGGAATTGTATTTCATTTGAGCTCTTACAATCAGGTCCTTGAGAATTTTCCTCCTCTCAGCCATCATTACAGCAACATTGTTAAGTTTCACAGATCTGTAATCACACTGCTAATATTTATTTGGGTTTGTACATAGGTTTCAATTGACTTTAATTTACACAATCCCACAGAAAATGTTTCTCAGCTTTAGTTCCATTCTCTGCCTGTTCCAGGAAGTCAAAAGAGCCACAAGCTGTACTTTTTTGATTCAGCCCTCCAAAAACATATCTTACTGTAAAGTTTCCTTGTAAAATATGGTCCCATTAGTGAGTAGTGCAGAACACCATGACCTTGTTAGAAGCCACACACTGTAAATTTATTCTCTGTTGCTTTTCTATGAGCTTTCCCAGGCTCTAGGACTTGGAGCCTAATTGTCTGTTCATTCCCTCACCTGTCTTTTACCTAATGGAAAGGATCCCTCAGGGACAGGTCCTTATTTGAAGGGAGAGGTAAGGAGGAGGAAAGCCCCTGCCTGCAGGGACTCAGCTGAATTAACCAGGGAGAATGGTGCTAAGAGAGCCCCTCCAGTCCCTGAGCTCTTCACCCTTGAACCACACACCTGAGAGCTGAAATTTAAAGGTTAAGGATGAAGGGAAGTCTTCTTCCTTCATTTTAAATCCATGCCAGCTCAAAATCTATGTGGTGAAGGATGAGTGAGATGTGTAGGGTGAGGGACTCCAGGGGGCTGTGTCCCATCTGAACCCTTCCTGGCAGGATGTTGGTAGCACAGTGGCGTCAGACAGAAAATGACTGAAGACCCCTTTTCTTTTTCAATGGCACAAATGTGGCAAGAGGCTTCAGGCTACCTAAAGGAATGCCTCTCTTCTATAAGGAAGAAGATATTGGCCCCAGAAAAACCAACAGGGCTTTGAGCAATAGCAGCTCACCTCCTGTGTCTCCAGGCTGACACATGAGATGACCAATTGTATCTCTCTGCCAAAACCCATCCAGTCCTGCTGCCCATAGGAACCAGCTTAGGAAGAGCAACCTCACACTGGGACTGTTTGTCTACAACTAGCAGAAATGAAACAGCCTTAATAAAAATAACATAAAGCCAGCAGTGAGTTGCACATATTCCATGTCATAGTTCAAGGTGTGTAGCAGGAGATTTCAGCATGAGACTGCTGTCTGATTTTTGCTTTCCAACAGTGGAACAATTATTCAGTGACTAGAATGATATTTTCATTTCCCCTCCATTTGCAGTCTCAGGAGAGGCAGTAATGATGTGGAAAAAAAATTAAATCTTGATGGAATCTGTAATATCACAAGATTTTATTTCATTCCCTCATTAAAAACATTCTCTATTTTAATCAAAATTATATTAAAAAGGATGTTATTCTGCTCTTGGTTATATCAAGTAATGCATTTTTCTGTAAATACCAAAGTTACAGGTACAAAGGCCTCTGTCTTGAACCATTGCTTGACACTGGTTTGAATGGGGTCAAGGTCATGCACTGCAGGCCCATGAAAGTTACAGAACGATTAAAATCAGATAATAGGACAGAGAAATTGCAAAAGCACCCAGTAGAGAGAATAACAAAGAATATTAAAATGGAATTTACTTGAAGGATACATTGTCATTATTTTTCAGCTATTGAGTAAAACAATGTTGTGCTAATTCTTTTATTTCTGTCACTTGCGTGGCAGGAGACAGACTGATTTTAAAGTTTAATTTCACATATGGCAATTGTTTTTAATGATACTCAGTAGGATTACTTTTTTCCGTTCTTGTTTTACATAACCTGTTTCCATTTAAAATTCATGCAGTCAAACTTTTAGGCTAAAATAAGAAAATGGATCACTCTATGGACTGTGTGCTAGCATTTCTGTTTTCATGGGATCACAGACTGCTTTGTGTTGGAAGGGACATTAAATATCATTCAGGGACACCTTCCACAATCCCAGGGTGCTCCAATCCCCATCCAGCCTGGCCTTGGACACTTCCAGGGATCCAGGGGCAGCCACAGCTTCTCTGGGTACCTTGTGCCAGGACCCCACCACCCTCACAGGGAAAAATATCCAATCTAAATTTACCCTTTTTCAGCTTAAAGCTAAGTTCCCTGTTTGCATGCCAATAAGGCAAAAAGCAACTGCTTTGTATCCACACCCTGTGGTCACTGTAAACAAGCGTTCATCTGACCATGAATCTGTTATAAATTATTGGGATGAAGCCAAAGATTTGCACCAAGGAACACACTGATTAACTGAGCCCAATTTCTAATAGGAGGTCTTAACCTCAGCATATTTTTTTTTAAATATAAAAGTTACATTTTTTCTAATCTCCATGTCTGGCTTTTGTAGCATCAAACAATCATATGATAAAACCAACTAGTGCACCAAGTGTGGGAATGCACCAGCAAAAAAATCATCTGCTGCCCATGTTTTATTCTATACATTAAGGTTTAGTTATGCTCATGGGCAAACAAGCTGACTCTTTCCAAGGCCAGGAGTATTCAATGTTACAGGACAGAGCTGAAAGAGACAAATAAATATGAAATAAGTTTTTATCTGATATTGCAGAACACTAAATAATATACAACTGGTGTGGTCAACATTGTTAAAAGTTGGAAATTGTTGTGTTGATTATGTGATTGTTATGGCAGTGTTCTCTTCCCTCTAATGCTTCAAAGGAAATACCCTCCTGCAGGAAATTTAATAATTGCCACAGTTTTTGATGGTATTCTTCATCACTGATCTATGAAGAAAACCACCAAGAAGACACCTGGATGGCTGCTGAAAACCTCTAAAGTCATGGGAATGCTGTGCCAATATTTCATGGAAGGTGGCTCCTGCAGTTAGCATCAATAAGTATTTTGGCAAGGAAAACCAAGTTGATAATTTGTTATTTAATACACAAAAGGAGTGCCGTGCCTCTTATGTAAATCAGCTACACAGACAAAGGAATTTAAATCCAAACAGAATGAGACAGAGAGGTTACCAGGATGGAAAGAGTGATTGTGAAATTATGCAAAGAACTTACATTGTATCAGAAGAGGTAATTTCTACAGAGATAGGGAAGAATTCAACCTATCAAATAAGGTCTTGAGGAAATCTCCTCAGGGATACTGTGGAGTTTTGTTGAAGCAAAATGATTTAAAACCTGAAACAGATGTGAAAAATCAGGGGAAGAAAGAGGCTTACTCTTTCTTTTAAGGTGGAAATACTTGACAATATTTAGGGGGGGAGAAAAAGAGAGTCGAAAGAGGATACGATTCCTGCCAACAGAATACATATTATAAAGTAAGATGAGCTATCTAAACCAAAAGCCATCGCTGTCTCAAAACCAAATTGGTATAAACTGGCTATGAATAAATTTAGGTTGGTTCTTTAGAAAAGGTTCCTAATCATTGAAGAAATTCTGGGACATAGAAAGTTACAGAACTTTCCCAATCATACAAATAGGAGGAAAGGGTTTTATGATGTGATAAAAGTGGATGAAGTTTTAGTGACCATTGACATCCTTTGGAGCAACTACACCTACTAAGTGTCCAGTACTGCTCTGCAAAATGTAAAAAAAAGGAATCTCTTGAAGCAGTGGGTTGCCCTTGGCAGCCTGGTATTCATGTAGCTTGAGAAGATTCCCTTAGAGGTTGTTTTAAAAGTGATTGTGTTCATGAGCAGCTACAAAAATAGAAGCATTCGAAAATAATTCTATCAAGTTAAAGATAAGAACACATTGGGTTCCTCTACTTTGTTCTGAATCCTCTGAACCCATAGGGCAAAGTGAGCAAGACTCAAAGACTGTAACAGGACACTCACTAATATGTTTCAGCTCCTGTGTGTGAACCTCAGTAGGGCCAGCATTAGTTGGTTTTGTCATTTTTTTACTCCCTATCAAAATATTTTAGCCCACAGTTCTCCCTAGACTTGACACATGTGACAGACAGTGTTAATAAAATCCATGGGGCTTCAGTTGTGCAGGTGCACAATATGCCCTGAATCACAATTTTCACTCCAGTGTACGGTCTGGAATAACATTTCCTTGTGCTCTTCCTGAGGTTGATTTGACCTGATTAATCTGGAATTTCAAAGTGTGGAGAAGAACTAACAAAAGTCTTCCAACAGTGGTTTTCAAGACAGGTGTTTTAATGGGAATAACAGGAATAACAGAAATCTCTGCCTTTTCCAGCAATTGGCTCTATCAGTAAATAGCTTCTGTTCTGTGTTGTAATTGGTTCCTTTAGGGAATATTCCATTCAATGGGGTGTATAAAATGTACAGAAATCAGATGAATCATCATTCCCAGAATGTTTGCAAAAGGCTAGATTGGGAATGCACTAAATCCTCTTTAGAATTTCAGGGGCTCACAGGCTGGTAAGAGGGAAGAGCTTGAAGAGAATTTTTGGGATTGTGAGTTGATCCATTCCCACTAGAAAAATAATATTTGTAGCCCAGTGTCCTACATTTTTAAGAATGTCTGGATATGAAAAACATCAATGAGTTTAATTTTGGATTGTGATACAACAGCCTCTCTTATTCTAGATAGCTGGGCATAGAAAAACATGGCAGCAGTTAAATAACTAGGTGTGGTGAAACTGCTTGAATAAGGACATACCTGAGCAAAATTAAAACTTTCGATGACCATATTTCCAGGTGTAGAAATACCTGGATAATGTCCTCCAAAATTATTGAATTTCCATCTCTGTTCTAAATACAAATTCCTTTCATAGGAAAGCATTTTTCATGTAATTTTAGAGCCTAAAAACATATCAGGTCATGATGCTTTACAATTAGCAATTCCTGTTATCAATATTATATAATATCAATATTAGTTTCTTGATTCAGGGGAATTCTCTGGGGAGTATGGGCTTGTGAAAAGGTGGAAATAAAAGAAGAGAAAATTTAAACTGAGAAGCCATGCATGCATAACAGAAAAGTTAGGAACCTGTTTTCAGATGAATTATAACCAGAGCCTAGTTTAGTTTAGCCAGAATATTAAAGGATTGACAAGTCCCTAGACTGGAGGTTCACAAATGTGAAGGAGGGTTTGGCTATCTCCAATATCACTGGGACAATCAGGGGATTCCAAAGACGGATATCAGAGACGTGAAAGGTGCAGAAGATAAAGACTGGACACTTGTTTAGCTCTGTGCTCACAATCCCAGTTGTGTAAGGGGTCTGCCATGCATGGATAAATGACATTTCCACAGGCAATAATGAAAGAGCCTGAGATCTTGTGGGTGCTTGTGTCCCAGGAAAAGGGCAGACAGAAATGAGGGCTCAGAGATGGACAGGAAGGCAGGCAGGCAGTTCTGATTCCCAAAATGAACCCTGTTTTTCCAGCTCTCTGACATCTGTGAGCCAGCGTGGCAGAGAAGTCATGTGCACTTTCTACTCAAGAACAAAGGAAAGTAAAGCACTTTTTTACTCAAGAACAAAGAAGAAATCAAGTTCATTTTTTAAGACTGATCCACAATATCAGCCCACATTTGAAGTTCTTGGAAAAAAGGCCCTATCCCTGGAAGTGTCCAAGGCCAGGTTTGACAGGGTTTGGAGCAGCCTGGAAGGTGTCCCTGCCCATGGCAGGGGGTGGAATAAGATGGGCTTTAAGGTCCCCTCCAACCCAAACCATTTTGTGAGTCTCTGAAAAGCATGACAGCCCCTGAAGGTGCAGTGTATTTTTAAGTGATTCTGGCTTCCTGCAGTATCTGCAGAACATTCAGTTATTTATCAAGAGAATTATTGAGAGTCATTCAGTTGTTGACCAAGTTATTGATCAGAGAGCCCAATTCTAGAGAACCCAAAGGCCTCGAGGGTGTTTTTGCCAGGGACCAGACTCAGACCTACCCCATATCCCCTCACTCCACTCCGTATCAGCCTCCTGGGTTTCAGAGAAAGGGTGGATTTCCTCTTGGTGATCTAGAGCAGCACTGGGCAGGGTGCTGGGGAGCAGTGCTGGCCGTGCCAGCAGGATTAGGAGTGTCCTCAGGAGTCAGACAAGAACACAAGCGTGTTTCAGCTTGGCAACAAAGGAGACTATTGATGCCAAGATTGCCTTCTGTATATCTTTTTTTTTCATAATACACTGCAGAAGTCTGTGTTTTGACAATCTCTCTTTGTATTTTTCCCTATTTGTTCTGTGTATTTAATCAAAGATCCTAAAGAAACTCAAATGGCAAAGAGAAGAGCAAATCTTATTTTTTGTAAACATTATTATAATCTATTTCTAGAATAGACTCTCTTTCAAAATCTAATATTTAAGGATAATTATTAGATCAAACCTCCTACTGATCTGTTTCCCAAGAACAAAGAACATTTATTTAGAGAATATGGTGTGTCATCATTTCAGTTAGTGAGTTCATGAATCATTTAAGTTGCCCTAAAAAAATTAGTATAATAGAGGCTGTAACTTAATGGTTTCATGCAATCACTGAAGTAGTGTAAAAGCTGTTTAACACTAATAACAGATACATTCTTCAGTCAGCAGGGTAGTCTGACAGGATTTTGCACATGAAATCAGGTCATTTTCATTAATTCTTTGAAGACATTTCCTTAGTTTGGTCTTTGTTCTTTCATTGCCCTTCCTTTTCATTTTTGTTTCAGTATCCCTGCTGGTACTATCAGTGATGTTCAAGATGTAGAGGATATCAAACACTGATGACTTTCATATAGGAGAAAATTACCAAGATTTCTTTTAGTTACTGAAGAAAAAAGGATTTTTAAAATTTTTTTTATTACTTGAAGCAAATTCTCTGTGCTTTTGTTTGAACCCCCATGTTGCTTTTTTCTCTTACTGCTAGGGCAGTAGCTGTCTCCAAACAGAATGGCTTTTAGGTTTTTCTTTTTAACTATATGTTAAGTCTATATGGGTGGCACATTGTACCTTATGCAGAGAAAAATGACTGAGTGGCACAGAAACCTTCTCTGTATAAAAAGCCAGTGATATTGATTGGGGTATGTGATTCTTTGTATAGAAGGGCATTTGTGCCTTTTCCATGCAGGAAAAAGAACAACTGACACCGAATATGCTCACTCAAGAATTTTTTGTCATTTTCTTCTACTATCATTAAGTTAAGGTTGTGGTCAATATCTCTGAATCCAAATCTTACTTGTCTTCTAGCTTGGATTGATTGATTCTACAGGTTTTCACAGTCATTATGCTGGTTGTGAATTTTTATTTTCTTTTTGTAGCTACAGGTTCATTCCAGCAGAGACCCTTGTGAAGAAAACCAATACTTCAAAATAATGTCTTGTTGCTCCATTCTGCCTAGAATCCCAATATGATTGTTATGGATAACAGTGTTCTTAAGGTCATTAATGGCTCTGTATCTCAATTCATCTTCTGATACTCTCACTTACTACTTTATTTATGCAGCTTGAGAAGAGAAGATATTGTTACTGACCAGACAATTTGATATATACAGAGCTCTGAAAAATGCACACACAGAGCCCACCAGCAATTTAGAAGTTGTGTATGCAGGTCTCACATGCATCCCTTCTATCCAAGAGATAGAAACTGGCTTTGAGGAGTGAATGCTAATTTCTTCAGGGGAAAGCACATAGAGAGGTTTTGACTTATATGGGTAACATAATTTAAAATCAAAACAGAAGAGACACTACCAAATATTCAGAAAGAAAGCAGAATCTGAGTACTGAGGAAATGTAATTGATTAATCTAAACTAAATATTTGTGTTTCAGCTAATTCTGAACTACAGAATCCTTACAGTTCTTGAACTATAGCTAATATAGATTGGATTGGATGCTTTACTAGTAACTCAAATACAATATCATCTTTTCTTCCTGATATATATATGCTCTAATAATAGAAAGTAAACAAAGACATTGGTTCATTATCAAGTCACATCTAATTGTATTTTATTTAAACTACATCTTTAGCTATTTACAAAAAATACTGGCTACAGATCATAATAATAATGATGATGATGAAGGCTAAACTTTACATAGCATAAGCAATCTGATAACCTGCATTAGCAAGCAGAATGTGCCCTTTTGTCTACATTTCTTGTATTTACCCATGCGAAATAAATAATAATATTTTTTAAAAATAATTAATAAGTTCAAGTGATTAAAACAGAATACATAGGATTCAAGAAAGAGACCAATTATTTTCAGAGAGGCTTCAGTTTCAGGACTCTCAGGAATCTCAGGCCTCCCTTGTAGTAGAGAAGCAGGTGGGCTCACAGCCCTGCAGGGTAATTAGTCAAGGCCTGCTAGCCAAGGGTGTATTGAAGATGAAGGCTGGAGGAAGTGCCTGCACACAACAGGAAGAAAGTTCCTCTTCCTCCTCCTCAACTCCTCAGAATTTGACAAGCATGGGTGCACCAGGCACGAGGCTCTGGAACTAGAAGCCAGACAGCTGATGAGGTGGGCAAAATTCCTTCTGTTGTTGTGGCACCCCCTGAAACCTAAAAACCTAAAACCTCCTGTGGGACTACCACCATCTGTACCCTAAAAACACCTGGATGACAGCTTTTTGGAACTGGTGCTGTGGGAGCCAGCTTGGAAAGACGCCCTCCTGGATCTGCTGCTTGTCTGCAGCTGGGATTTTGTGAGCAGAGTGGAGGCTGGGGCTGTCTTGGCCACAGCAAGCACGGAGTTGTTGAGTTTAAAATCTCTGGTGGCAGGAGGAAAAATGTCAGCAAAACATCAGCTCTGGCCATGAGGAGAGCAACCTCAGGTTCATCAGGGGACTAGCGAAAAAGGTCCCTGGGAAAATGTTTTAAAGGTGCTGGAGCCCATCAGCACTGGTTTTGCTGGTCAGCATTTCCCAAATGCTGGAAATTGAATGAGGCAGAAGACCTGCTTGGCTGAACAGGGATCTTCTCTTGGAAATAAGGCTAAAAAGGAAGGTGTGGAAGCAGTCAGATGATGTGGGGAGAATACAGAGATGCTGCTCCCCACTGTAGGGAGAAAATCTGTGCAGCCAAAGCTCAGCTGAAATTCAGGCTGCTGGAACTGTCAGGGAAAATTAAAAGAGTTTTTTTCAAATACAGTAATGGCAAATGGCAGAGTAAAAATACCTTTGGCACATGCCAGGATGAGAATGGTCACCTCACAAACTGAGACAGAGACAAGGTAGAGGTGTTTAATGCCTTCTTTCCCTCTGTCTTCAACATGGGTGATGGACCCACAGAGTTTCACTGCTGTGAGCTGGAGGACTCTGTCCATGAGAATGATCAACTCCAGTCTATCCTGAACTTGTGAGGGACCTCCTGCTCCAGTTGGATCCCTACAAATTTATGAGGCCTGGTGGGCTTCATCCAAGAATCCTCAAAGAGCTGCTGATGTCATTGCAAAACCTCTCATGATGATTTTTGAGCAGTCTCGGGAATCCAGAGAGGTCCCAGCTGCCTGAAATCTGGCAAGTGTTCTGCTGATATTCAAGAAGGAGGACCCTGGAAACTACAGGTCTGTCAGCCTCTCTTCAGAGCCTTGTAAAATTATGGAGAAGGTTATTCTGGGAGGTATTGAAAAACACCTGGTGGACAACAGAGTCGTTGGTCACAGCCAGCATGGCCTCATGAGGGGAAAGTCCTGCTTATCAAATCTGATTTCCTTTTATGACAAGGTGACCCACCTGGCTGATCAAGGGAATCCTGTCTGTGTAACCTTTTTGGATTTCAGTAAAGCTTTCCAGACTGTTTTTTCAAGGATCCTTCTGGACAAAATGTCCATCCCACAGCTGGATAAACATACCATGAAGTGGGTGAGCATCTGGCTCACAGGTCAGGCACAAAAGATTCTAGTGGCTGGGATGACACCAGACTGGCAACCTGCCACTAGTGGGGTTCCACAGGGCTCCATCCTCAGCCCTGTGCTCTCGAATGTCTCCATTAATCACAGGATCCATCAAGGGATACTCAGCAGATGATACAAAACTGGGAGGAGCTGTTTGATTCCCTCAGAAAGGTGCTGCAGAAAGTCATCAACAAATTAGAGAGATGGACAATCACCAAACATATGGAAAAGGAGTGTGCTGCCCTGGGACAGGGCAACCTTGGCTCTGTGTATGGAGTGGGGAGCAAGAGGCTGGAGAGCCCTGGGGGTCCTGCTCCATGGCCAGTGGATGTGAGTCAGCAGAGCCCTGGCAGCCAGGAGGGACAGCCCTGTCCTGGGGACACCAGGCCAGCACAGGGGATTGTTCCCCCCTGCTCTTGGGTGGCCTCACCGCCAATGCTGGGGCCAGTTTTGGGTGCCACAATATAAAATAGACACTGAACTGTTAGAGGGCATCCAAAGGAGGGCTTTCCTTCAGGGGAAGCCTTATGAGGATCTCTGAGGGCAGCTGGTCTGTTCACCTGGAGGAGACTGAGGGAGACCTCAGTGCAGTTACAACTTCCTTGTGAGGGGAAGAGGAGAGATGGACACTGATCCTTGTGTCTCATGGCCAGGGACAGGACTCACGGGAATGGTCTGAAGGTGTGTCAGGGGAGGTTTAGGTTGGATATTAGGAAATAGTTCTTCCCTCTAGAGTGTGATGGGCACCGAACAGTCTCCTCAGCGAATGGGCTGCCAGGGCTCCAGGAACATTTGGACAACTTTCTCAGGGACAGGGTGGAATTGTTGTGGTGTCCTGTGCAGGGCCCAGAGCTGGACTCAAAGATCCTTGCGGGTCCCTTCCAAACTGGCAGATTCTGTGTTTCTGTAATGATCCTTTTGGTAGCAAATCACCAGTCTTGATAAGTTAGAATAAGTGGAAAATGTGGAAAAATGTGGTGCTTGTCCATCTACTGATGTCTAGAGCCCAAATATTGGTGATTACTGTGAGAATGAATCAGTGTGAATATGAATTCATGCGTTTATATATATTCATGAGTATACATTTCTGTACACATATATGTATGTGTGTGCACGTGTCTGAATACAAAGATATGTGGATATATACATGCATAAATATAAAGATAGATAAGGATTAGTAAAATAAATTAGTTTAACAAGTCACCTTTTTGTAGAGAGAATACTATTGATTAGAAAGAAAAGCTTATATCCTCTGCAGTCTGGTGTTGAATAGGAGCCTTTGGCCAAGGCATTAATGAAGTTTGCTTTGGACATTTGCTCATGAATCAGACACCCAGAAAATCTTTGTAACCCTGGCAATGCCAAAAGATGTTTCCTGATTAGATCCTTGTATTAAAATGCCTATGGCAGAAACATTCTGTCACAACTTGCTGCATTTTCTCATGCTTTTGATCAGCTCTAGATTATGCCTTAAACTTATCCATTAAATTTTAGCTGTGGCTGTAATAGAAGACTTCTGAGAATCTGTAGCTGAAACACATTACCATAAAACTTTTTTCCTTTTCATTACCATGAAACTTATTTTTCATACAGGGCCCACCATGACTTTACTCCATTTTTTTTTTGTCTGTCTTTGTATATGATTCTGGATATAGATAATGAAATTAGCCTTGACAAGGTACAGAAAAAATTAGGTATGTATGTGACTACAGAAGCTCTTCATTTAAATCTCAGCTTTCTAGATATTCCTTCTGTGATAATGTCATGGGAAATTCATATGCTATAGATTTTCCACCTGTACCTTCTTTTCTAGGTCCACCATGTGCTCATGTGTTGATAGTGCTAAGAGCTATCAATATATGTTTTATAAATATTAGAGGTGGTGCACAACTCCAAACTGTCAAAGAATCTGAAAGGAGTTGTTGAGCTCTGTACCTGGGACTGCTTTTTTCCTCAGATACTTTTGCCTTTACACTTAAAAAAAAAAAAGTTTTTGTTTTTGTTGTTTTGTTTCAGGCCTTGTATAGTGTCTGGAAGATATTTTTATTGTAGTTGCCTTTGAAATTTGGTATTCCTTTAAGCAGAACTACTTCTCGTGTTGTTGACTTCAAAGGCACATTTGTTTATTTAAGATTCTGCCTGATGAAGTAATGGTTATATCTATTTTTACTGCTGACTCCTTGGCCTGGGTGAGCACAAATGTGTGCTTGTTTACACGTTCTGAAGTAGCTGCTCTGTGTGACTTGGGTATGTGTTTCCTTGGCACCCAAACCATGAAGGAGTCTTAGAAATCAATGTAATATGTCAAACTCCCTGACACTTGTTCTTTCAGAGACAAAAACAATCAAAACCACTAAATAAACAACCAAACTGTTCATTTTTTTTTTTTAAGTGATGGTCATTTTCCCACTCTATGAGATTGGTAAAATATGAATAGTTAAAATAGGAATTTTAACCATAGTCATTCATTGGAATTTAGAGATAATTAACAAGAACTTTTAAACTTAAAAAGTTGCAAAGCAGGACATTAAAATGAAAGAAAAGTTCAGTCTTAGCAAAACGATCTGGAAGGTGCCCTACAACATATAACTCAGAATCAAAACAGTCCCTATGTTTTCTGCTTGCTGAATTAAATTATCCTGTCACAAGGTTTGGTAATCCCTTTTAGTCAATGCTGAAAAGGAAGAAAGAAATGAAATGAATGACTTCACATTACAAATGCCCCAGGCAAAGACACTTGTGTTATTTGCCCTTTGGCTCTAACCAGGTCTTGAAAATCAGGAATCATTCTATCTCTGTAATAACATTATGCAAAAATGACACGACCTGTGAATTAGTCTTGTGGGGTATTAAACTCTCTGTCTCAGATGAAGTAATCCACTTCTAGTTAATGCAGGGGGGCCGAACTGACAAACTACAGAAATTTCTGGGTCTAGACTAGCATGAAATGGTATGTTGATCTTCATTGTAAGTTGACAGGCATACAGAGGGAAATATATAAAAGTATAAATGTGTCCACTGTGGACTTGATGCTGAAACTAATCCAGCAAAAGGATTAGGATTTGGGATTTATTTAACTCCTTTCTAATATAAAGAGTGATGATGTTTTTCTCACTGATAGCAAATGTTGGAGTTTGGAACAGTACTATGGAGATTTAATTCCCATGCTGTGAAATGAGGAACAGTCATGCTCCTCACAGGCAGAAGGCAGAAGCCTTCACAACCAGGCTGTTCAAGGACTGTACATTTACTTTTTATGAGCTCAGCTATTACTAAATGCAGTAGAAAAATGTCGGGTCTTGGGTTTCTGTGGTTGAAATGGCTCCCAAGGTATTAGAGAGTCTTTTTTCCAAGCCCTGTGACTGAAGAAGAAGTCGAGATTCGTCAGTTCTGCTTTTCAAGGTTGTTTATTTTCTCTCATCTGTTACATTCTTTCTCTGACCTGCTGAGATCTGTCCAGCAGGTCATGTTGAGGCACACACTGACCACCCTTGGGTGGTATTAACTTTTTATACTAACAGCTATGTGTACTTTATTGACAATAATTTTCCAATACCTACCACCTATGTTAGACAGTCTGTCTCTACTCTAAACCAATCAAATAGTGTCACCATCACAGCAGAAGATGGAGGACAAGAAGAAGAAGGACAGGACAGACTCAGATTCCTACATCTTGCCTCTTGAACCCCCATTCTAAACCCCAAAATTCTACTTTTTCACCCTGTGACAAATTAACTATCATCCTACTCAAACTCTTGTGGGTTATAAATCTTCACACAAAGTTGGTAATTCTTTCTATGCGCTAAAATCAAAGACCCAGGTGTTTTTGACTCGTGCCAAAGTCTCTGAGCCCCCAGCCAGGGTCTTGAATCACCCAGGGCAGCCGGAGGAATGTCCTGGGTTCTGACAGTTGGGGTGCTGGAGAGTGGGACGGCCCTGCAGAGGGACCCAAACAGGCTGGATTGGTGGCCCAACACCAGCGGTGTGAGGGTCAACAAGGCCAAGTGCCAGATCCCTGCACTTTGTGCACAACAACCCCCTGCAGCTCCAGGCTGGGGCAGAGTGACTGAAAGTCCCCGCCGGGAAAGGCCC
Organism: Diglossa brunneiventris; assembly: GCA_019023105.1. NCBI lineage: Eukaryota > Metazoa > Chordata > Aves > Passeriformes > Thraupidae > Diglossa > Diglossa brunneiventris. Next base: position 26,125,442 of record CM032361.1, on the reverse strand, counting down.
TGGGGGTGTTGGGGACAGAAGTTAAGAATGAGCCCAGGTGTGCCCAGGTGGAGCAGAGGCCATTGGCCCCTGGGCAGTGCCAGCCCTGCTGTGGGCACAGGCCCAGGGCAGTGGCTGTGCCCTGTGCTGGCACTGCTGAGGGACCTCCAGTGCTGTGGCCAGTTCTGGCCCTCGTGGCCAGAGAGACCTTGAGGGGCTGGAGCGTGTCCAGGGAAGGGAATGGGGCTGGGAAGAGTCTGGAGCACCAGGAGGGGCTGAGGGAGCTGGAAAGGGGCTCAGCCTGGAGAAAAGGAGGCTCAGGGGGGACCTTGTGGCTCTGCACAACTCCTGACAGAAGAGGACAGCCGGGGGGGTCGGGCTCTGCTCCCAGGAACAGGGACAGGAGGGGAGGGAACAGCCTCAGGCTGGGCCAGGGCAGGCTCAGGGTGGATATTAGGGAAAATTTCTCTACTGAAATGGCAGCCAGGCCCCTGGGCATGGAATGAGCAGCACAGGCTGCTCAGGGCAATAGTGGAGTGCCCATCCCTGGAGGTGCTCACAGGGTGTAAATGTGGCACTTGAGGACATGGTACAGAGGTGAACATGGTGCTGAGTTGATGGTTGGATTTGACAGCCTGAGAAGTCTTTTCCACCATTAGCGATTTTATGATTATATGATTTCTCTTGGGTATTTCCAAGTTGGTTGAACAACTTTTTCGTACCAAATAAAATTTTAAAGCATCGTTTTCACTGAAGTCAGTTTGATAATTGTTTACTAAAAAGAAATACAACTTTGAGAATATGTGTGAATATGTATGTGCAGATTTTGGAACCAGCCTTGAGCCAGAGAGGATGTTAGACACGCACACTGTGCTCCCTCTGAAGTAGTTTGTAGTAATTTATGCTTTCAGCCATTTAAGAAACACTGATAAGCTGAAATGAACAAATTAAATTTCTGGAAGAAAACAATTGTCCATTATAAACACCTACTTTTTGTCATTTTTTCCTAATGTGCTTATGTCATGCTGTGTAAGTTTTGTCAGGGTTGTGGTTTTTGTGAAAGGATTAGGTGTATTCTGTATGTCTTTCCACTCTGGTGCTAGGTGTATTTGATGGTACAAGATGATTTTTTAAATTTAAAATCTGGCAAAGCACAGAGTAACGTTGCTTGTCATCTGTAAAGCTAATGGAGTTCACCTTTGCCATTTTACTGCAGTGCTTGTTCCTACTTTTCTCTTTAAATTATGTTTTATTTTAATTTTCCCCTGTGTTATGGCCATCCCACAGTTGCAGTTTGCAATGGGAAAAGTGATTGAATATTACAGGATGGAAACTGTCCAGTTCTGCTTTTGCTGAACTGGAGAAATTAGTCAGATGTGTCAGATGAATAGCATAAATTCTGATTTTCCAGTTATGTATTTAACTGGTCTTGTAGGATGGGTGCTACTCAAGTGTGAAATATTCTTGTATATCCCTGCTAAAGCACATGGCATTTTACATTTGCACATGCTTTGATTTCATGGTAAAGTACTAAAAAAGGTAGGGGAACAAAGCTGGCTCTGGTTTTTGCGTTAGTCACTAATAGAAAGTGGCCCATGTAATTTCTCCTATATGCAAAGACACCTCTTGCTGTCAATATAGACACAATTCACCAATCAGCAGCTCTTTAATTCACCAATAAAAGCTCTTTAATTGCATATTTTTGTTACAAATATTTCTAAGTAAGCATGCCCAAAGTATAAAAAGCATAATTAAAATCTATAATTCAACTATCTGGGTCCATTGAGAGAAATACAGCCACATTTAAAATGAGCTTTAACAGTTTAATAGCTCTGTGCTTCAAAGAAAAGTAGATTAATACAAATAGCCTGCAAGGAAAGATAAAGGTTCAGATCTCAGCAATCTGTAAAACTTTGCATTTCTATGGAATCCAATTTCAGGCTGCACAAATAAAGTTAAGAGGATGAGTAAACTTACTGCATAGCATATTTTGTTATCCTAACTATTGTTGCTCATTGAATTAAATTTGATCATTCCGTTGAAATTCCACTTTTGCTTCATATTCCTCATGATACAGATATGTTCTTTGATGTTCTCTAAATGTCATTGAGGCTAATGCCATATCAATTAAATATGCTGTTTGAGTACTATTTTTTTTTCCCACTAGTCAATCACTGACATTTTCTATACAGCTTAGCATTAGCATTCAGAAACAGATTTTCAAAAGAACCTCAGATTTTCAAAAGACTTCAGACCTCGGTGTGACATTTGTTTATTTAGGTACCTAAGGAGGGTAATTGCTGTGCTGAAAAGATGGCTTACAAGTTTCACATTAACTAGGATGGTTCCACTGTCATTAGTGGAAAATTGTGAATAGTTGACATGTTTAACAAAATTTTACCTCCTGGTTTGGTTTAGTAGGTTCAGATCCCGATTGCAAAAACTTTGGGACAGAGAATGAAAGAGGAACAAAATAAATAATGATGTGAGGCTGTAACAATAAAAGAAAAAAATCTCAGTCTGACAGGAGGAATCCTTGAGGATTTTGTGAATTAGAGAAGTTGAATACATGGGGCTGAATTACTTACAGGAGGTGGCAAAGTACTGTGGATTTGAGGATTAGGGAGCAGGAAAGGAGTTTGCAGAGCAACAGCATTGATACAGGGCAGTGAAATTCTGAGGTTCTTCAAAAGAAGTGAGGGAAAATTTACAGGTGATTGGTCTAATTGAATTCCAAAAGGTTTCTTGCTGTATTTTTTTTTTTTTGCATAATATGAAGTATATTGGTTCAACTTAATTTTATATAGTTTGTCTTCTTGCCTTAATTAAATTTTGCCACCAGTTTCTGGCACTGGATGACATTATATCTCTCACCTAAACCCAAATGCTTTTTTTGTATAATTTACTAAAATATTACTTTCTCTGTTGCCATTAACTAGTTTTTACTATAGAATTGGGAGATACCATTCCCCTCCACCCTTCCTAGGCCTCTGAACCCTTGATGGTGGCTACTGACAGTGGCACTGACAGTGATGCATTTGGCTTGCTTGCAAAGAGATTTCTTCACCCCATGTCAGATGTGGAAGAAAGCAGAATTCCTATTCATTCTGGCCTCTAATGGCATACCCTACCTTTGAGCAGCTGGAATTGCAAATTACCTGTTCTTCAAATATATAAACTGATTATAAGTTTATATCTCTAGATTTTATTATTATATTACATACTACCTATTATAGGAATTACAGTTTGTACTTATTTTATTTAAAAACCCCCAATCCAACAACAAAAGCACTTCAGTTGTGTGGTGATGTGTTTGTTTCCTTTCTTTTGGGAACTGTTCTTTTTCTCAAACATTCTGAACCAGTCAAGAAATATTTTGGAGAGGAGAAAAACATTTTGGCCGAAATTTTACTGTTATCTACTTATCCAACCTGTGTTTCCTTTACTTGCATGTTATAGGTGGAGCTCATTAAAAAATTCTTCACTGGAAGGGTTGTAAAGCATTGGAACAGGCTGTCCAGGGAAGTGGTGGAGTCACCATTCCTGGAAGTGTTCACAAAACATTAGATGTGGCACTTAGAGACATGGTTTAGTGCTGGACCTGTCAGTGTTATATTAATGCTTGGACTCAATGATTTTAGAGGGCTTTTCCAACCTTAATTCTTCCATGATTCTACGATTCTATATTTTAGAAGCTGTGCTCTATAATGCATCCCATTCCAAGGGGTAGGGAGCATTCTGCATTAACAGTGCAGCAGAGCAGAGGCAGGACAAAGTCATGCACCTCTTGTTCTACTTTTACTTTACTTTCTATTTTTTAGAAGAAATCCCCACATGGAAATGAGGGATTAAAACCCCCCAAGAAAAATGCCAGCTAAAAGGCCGTGTAACAATCTTGCCTATATATGTTAACGAATATGTGCTCAGATGGGGATTGTTTAGGCTTTGAGTTTTGCCAGATGGGTTCTGGAGCTGGATTCAGCTGTGTTGGTTGTAGAGGGCACTGTGGGTAACATGATTGGAGGTCTCACAGTAGAATTTCCTCACATGGTATATTTTTCTTCTTCTGATTGGCTGTAATTTTCACTAAAAAGTCAATCTCTGTTCTTAACACTCAGTGAAAATGAGCTGGGCTATTTCTTACTTGGATACTCATTTGTAAATTAGATTAGAGATGAATTTGCAGCACAGCTAAATAACTGGGTGCAAAAATGGCAAATTTGTGGGTTCCCGACACTGGAGCATGAGCAGATCCAAGGAAACCTGTCCTCCTCTGCACAGGATGTGTCTTGTAAGGCCAGTGTGGGCCATAAAGAAAGTGCTGTGCCAACAAGCCATGCCTCATTAGCTGAGGCCAATCTTAAAAGATGGATCTTGAGTTTTCTTAAACTGAATTCTGCAGGTCAGATCTTTTGGGAAGAGCAGATGTGTCCCAGACTTCAGCTACGAAAGTGTGAGGACAAACAGTAGGTTTGTTTGATTTGTGTGAGATTGGTCCTGTGCTGGGGACTAACCAAGTCAAACAGAAATGTTGGTCAATTTAATCAAGCTTTAGAGGTGTAAATTTATTTTTTCAAGTAAAATTTATCTTGAAAAAGATGTTTTTTCAGTGTTCTTTCACTGTTTATTGACAGGCTTTCATGGTTTTCTCTGTGAGAAGCATACTGACAGCTTCCTAAACACAGTATTCTATAATGTACTTGTTATGAAATTAATTTGCTAGTTTGAATGTATACATGTGTGTGTATCTGCATACACATACATACAATTTTCCGTCATCTTTCCTTCACAGGATGCTTTAGGTGGGCTTTGAGGTCATCTTGCCTTCATATTTACTGTTACAGTGTCCTTGGGAAAATGTAAGAAAGTTCTGGACTTCTCTGAAATTAGCTGAATACCTGAAATATTCCTCAATACCCTTTGTAGTAAGCACTTAAGTAGTGCAAGTAACATCATGTTTGTGTGTGCAGAGGGGTTCGAAGAGAAAAATTTTGAGGGATGTTTTACATAAACTTGAACTAATGGCTTCATGCAATCACTATGATAACATCAACAGCCAGGTGAAATGTTGGAACCCTGGTTGCTCATAATTTTAGACTTTCTGTGCTGACAGGCAGTGACCCACAAGAGAGCACTGCATTTGACCTGAGGTCATGGAGAAGGCTTCCAAAATTGAATGATATTTGGGATTCTAATTGAATGATAATTTGGGATGACAATTGAATGATAATTGGGATTATGGGTGGGGAGTTTGAATAGAAGAGTGTAATATCACATGGTGGGAAACTTAGAGTTTAAGGTTTTAGAATACAGTAATATATAAAAAGCAAGATGAAGGTTTTAGGGCAGTGGCTGCTCCTTCTTCTTTACCTTTTTCTCCATGGATTTGGTTGGTTTTGTGTAATTGAATAAAAAAGTCCACATTGCAGGACATGGGTGGTTGGTTATTGGGTTAAAAGTAAAAATAATTTAGGTGTCATTTCTTAATTGGACAGTTTATCTTTAAGGCCTTGTAGAGAGAGAGAGAGAGATGGCTCCATTTTTAGTTTGTTAGAGTGAAGTGCTCTAGAAGTCAGAGTTTGTGAGACTGTAACATAGATAAGAACTAATAAACATCTGAGTCCAAAAAACGAAATGCAAGGTTACTCATCTGTCTCATCTGTTCGCTTCAAAAAAGACATGTAGCATGGAAATATATGGTGTCATATTAGAAGCTGGAGCTCAGATGTTCTCTTATCTAAAGAGTGCATGATCAACTGGTGGATATTTGCATGTTCATCTGTTCTCAACCTCCAAAACTGATTTGAAAATTGTAGTGGGTCATTAGCCAGAGTAAAGAACTCTTCAACATTAATTCATAAATACTCTCAGGTACTCTAAAGCATTTCCTCCAAAAAACTGAAGTCAAAAATTGTGGCAATGTCACAGCTTTGTTGAACTGCTTTAGGTACTGTCAGGACTGACATTTCCTTTGGAAATCTGGAAAACAGAATCAGCTCCCTGACTGCCGTCTCTCCCTTTATGGGACAGGTTGAAATGCTGGGGATGATTTAATTCAGAATGTCAAATATTCAGTGCTGGTAATTCCAACAGTTATAGAGCTTTCCTCCATGTCTTTCTGCCATTTGAAAAGAAAGTAATACTGACAAAATGCTAGAATAAACGTATTAACATCTCTGTTTACTTTGTTAGGTTATCTTCAAGTAAGAAGTTGAGACAGATAACACACAGAGAGAAATAGTTGCAGAAAATCCTAGAGAAACCAAGTTTATTAAAATTTACTTTCTTCCAAACAGTCAAGCTGATGAATGCCAAACACTGCATTAAGCAATGGTTTTAGTGCTACCTGAAAGGAAAGGGAATATCACTATATAGCCACAACTTCAGAAGTGATGCTGCTGTAACCTGTTATCCTCCCCCAAATCCCTAGATATAGATTCTTCCCTGTCACCATCTGGATGCAGCTTCCTGGATGTTTTTCTAAAACACACTTTCACCTAACAGTTGAATTTAAATATAGCCTCTCTGTTGCAGGCTGGAGGGTTAAGTGTCATTTCAGTGTAACAGTCAGCATATGGTGCCTGGCGTGGGGAGAAAGAAAATTGAAGTCGAAGCCAAGCTGTCAGGAAGCTGCACCACGTCTCTAAGATAAACTGCAGAGTTTCTGCAGTGCTTCGGGGCTCCTTTGTGATATTTATATCTGAATTTGACACTTTTGGAGTGGTCACAAGGTGTCCTTGGAGGGCAAAGAAAAAATTACTCAAAATTTCTGGTGCGCTGGCATATGTAATTTAAAAGCGTTTGAGATGATTACTGCAATTAGTGAGCAGCTCTTTTCAGCTGCAAACGTGGATGAAGAGAGAGTGTTTTGAGCAGAGGGACTCCTCTGAGCAAGGCTCATTGGTGTGCTTGCCCATCTGGCCTCCAGATTTCACAAACCTCTTAGGAACAACAGGTGAAAGGCCAGGTTAGACCCAAGGCAGCCTTTGGGTTTTCCATCTATCTTCCCTTCTAAGGCAATCTTTTTCCCTATCTGCTTCTTATCACTTTGGTTTGCTTAAGAAAACTGGCTTTTAGTGGAGAGAGTAAATCCAACAGAAGGGAATGCTGCTCTTGTAAGGGAAAGAGCATTGCCAGGCTTTATTAAATTATTACAGCATCCCTACAACTTGTCTCTTGTGTCGACTGGATGGAAGAGGTTGTCCAGAAATTCTGGGGCAGCTGCCTCATCCCTGGAAGTGTCCAAAGCCAGGTTGGATGGGGCTTGAAGAAATCTGGTCTGGTGGAAGGGGCAGGAAGTGGAACTGGATGAGCTTTGAGATGCTTTCCAATCTAAACCATACGCAAGATTTAATTTTGAAACCACATGACAATTTTCTCGAAGAATGGTCTAAGAAACTGACCACCTTGGTTGGGATCAATTGGAAAATCATGCTGTGAGACCTCTAGGAGCACATTTTGGGAATGAGATATGCAATGGCTGATCTTAAATCATGTGTGACCCACCTGATCACACTGAGGGCACTGACTGCCCCATACTTCCACTGTAGTGAAGCTTTGGACAGTCTCACAGTGTGCTTGAGTTCAACTTTTGGTGTTGCAGCCCAGATGGGAGGACAATCACAGGGACAACAAACAGAGCTGGACTGCTTTCAGAAGGTCTGGGGTGAGGGGCCTCATCCTGTTACAGTCTGCTTATTAATGGGCTCACAGTGTTCCTCCTATAAACTGAAACAACAGTGGTTCACATCACATGTGGGGAGGGATTTTTTCTCCGTGAGGACAGTTAAAAACTGGAGAGGTTGCCCAAAGAGATGGTGCAGTCTCCATCTTTGTCTGATTTCAGCAGGAGGTTGGACCAGTGACCTTCTGAGGTCCCTTAAGCCCGTGGTTCTGTGACCCTTGTAACATTGCTGAGCTAGTAAAATGGCACTGACTGCCATTACGGGTGTTCAGAGAATATTTTTCTCTCAGTGGACTGAAAACCTCAGCTGTTCCTTGTGTGGCTTCCCCTCCAGACTCTTCACCATCTCCATGGCCCTCCATGGCCCTCTCGAACAGCTCAAGATCTCTCTTGCAGTGTTTGATGATTGCAGTGCAGTGCTGTGATGGCAGCTGCATTCAGGGAGGACACTGAAGGTGAGGTGAGCGCACGGAATCCTTCAGAAAGATCCATGACACTGCTTTCAACAGAAAACACTCTCAGTTTTGGGTAGAGGAAATTTTCCCCTAACCTCTCCCAAACCACAGTGATCACCACTTCTGTCTTCACAAAAACACAACTTTTCATGAAAGAGGGAAAAATGAAACTCTGTGAGGAAGACACACATTCTGTCTATACTTCTAACTGATGAAAAGCATTTTCCTATTGAAAAGAGTTTAAAAGCAGAAAAATCCTTGTCCAGCTACATTGTTCATTTCGTGCAGAGAAAGGATTCTCCACTGTATTATCTTCAGGATATTCCATTGTGTTTTCTTTATGTATGGCTCAAACATATCTGCTTTATGAGATGAAAAAATAGTCAGTGGTGTATGTACATATTCTGGGAGATTTAGCTCTGTGGGTTTAAAAGAGCAGGCTCAGGTCTTTCTGCATTAAGTTCTAGAAAAATGCTGATTTATACAGCTCATTAAGGGTCTCAGGACTAACTTCTAACTGAGAAAATATGGGTGACTAAGCTTATATACCTTTGTTTGAAATAGATTCAGAGTCCAGGGCTTAGAGTGCTTTTTGCAACTGAGAAAACTTCTGCCCAAATCCCTTTTTCCTTATAGATTCATTGTGTGACCATGCACAAATCCTTTAGCCTGCTTTGCCACAGATAAAACCAATTTCCTGCCTCACAGGAATCTGTCAGAAGGAATAAATGTAAATGTGCCCAGGTACTGTGGCAAGGGTAGGGGGTGTGGAAATTAACTGAGCACCACTTTTGCTCAATCTGAACTTGTTTGACCTTTCTCATTTAAAATTTAACTTTATGTATAGGTTTAAGGGGATTGTTTCCTGCATGTGTGCATGCGTGTCTTCTCATCTGAATCATCTAGAAATGAAAAACATAGTAGGAGGCAGTAACTGTGATTATAAATTGAGCTTATGATGAACAAGTTGCACTTTTGTTAGCACAGAGGGATGAATTTCTCTTTTTCAAAACCATAATCTTGCATGATTTAGTCCTTGTTTTTACAGAACTGTTGGGATTTTCAGTGTACTATAGTGTCTTATGTGTATTGCAGGTGTGATTTCTACTAAAGGTGTTCTTTGCTCTTTCTAGAAGGAAAAGCAAAGTGATGGATGAAAGATTTAAGGACAAATTGTCCAATCCTTTCACCCACCAAGAAGTAGGATCTGGTTTTCATGTGATGGCTTTGTGAGATGTGAGCTGCAAATGTATTTCTGAAGCAGCTCCACACAGATCTCTTGATCAAGCTCTTGGAGCAGACCATGGTCAAGTACAGACTCAGAAAGCAAAAAAAGCCTGATTAAAGTTTTCTCTGGACTAAAAGGGAGAAGGAAAGTTTATCCCAAAAACTGGACGCTTTAAAGAACAAAGGATTTCTATGGATTATCCAATAAATATTAGTTTTCAATGTCACCTGGCCACAAAAGAATTTGTAGGCATTTCTTGGACTCCATCACTATATTCAATGCCTTTTAGCTGCAAATAAGATTTAAATTCAGAGTGCTTAATTTATGATTGGATGTACTTCAAGAGAGAGCCTGCTGTTCAGCCGTGGTTCCTGGAATAACATCATTCCCTCACAGGAGAAGGAGGAATCTTTAATACACAAATTGTGGGGCACCACTCATTGCCCTGCACTGAACTAGGTCAGATCAGATGCATTCCACAGTCCCTCCTGACCTTAAAACACATGGATATAAGAATCTCTGAAACAGTGGTGCTCCTTGCCCACAGATCATCACCCTGCCACTAGAAATGAGGGGACAGCCTGTTCAATGAGAGCAGCTGCTGCACTTTCCACATCCTACAATGGAGCATCTTAATGCTGCACTTACCTTCCCTCCACTATTTACACTGCATTCCTCACTGAAAGCACCACCCAGGGGTTATCAGATTCTCACTTTCCCCCCATGAATCATTTGAGACAACTGGGGGTTGTCATCATGTTTTTTTTTTTTTATTTTGGTGTGTTAAAACATGAGAGTCAACAAATATGTATAAAGCACTACAGGCAAGACAAATTTTAACAATTCACATCCAGTTCTTTCACTGTGTTCACCTTTTGAAAATCTGCTTGTTTGACCCAGAGAAGGGGATGACAACTGTAATAAAGTCACTCCAAGAAAGTTTCTCTCATTGATCTGCTTGGACAAACAAGGATCAAGATTTTGCAGCACGAGTTCTTAACAATCTTGGAGACAATCAGTGAAAGGGAAAAAATGTGAATAAGAGGTAAGACACAAATATAGTTCTTCAGGAAGGTGGGGAAGATCGGCAAGTGGCTTTTGTAATCGCCATCAAAATTTGACTATTTCTTCAGCAAACCTAATACATGGGAAGAAATGGATCTGGGGAAGAAATATTCTCCCATGTTAAAAATAGACTTCAAATACCGGAGTGAACAGATTAAATATAAAACTGTTTGTGAATGAAAAATCCATTGAGGGATTATTCAGTTCGGCTGAAAGTCTTTATTGCATTTTTAAAATGTTGAATTTTGACATTTTCACCTCATTACTCACACCATTTTCCAGATAATTTAGGAAAATACTGAACAAGAGAGATCCATGTGGGACACAATAATCTTCTCCCTTGTGCACAACCCATCATTTTTTTCTCCTATATTTGTTTCCTGTCTTTTAACAATCCACTAGAGGATCTTCTCTCTTGTCCCATTGCGCCACAGCTTCTTTAGGAGATTTTGGCTAGGAAACTTCTCTAATGCCTTTAGAAAGCTGAGTGCTCTAAGATGAAAGTGAAGCTGTTTCTGTTTGGATAGAGGAAGGAGCACACTCCCTCTGGTAATCCCCTCCAGAAGAGCTGTAATGGGACCAAGCACAGCCAGTGTCATTACTACAGCAAAATCATCAAAGCCTGCCCATTTTTCCCTCCATACTGCAGTGGTATCCTGGGACAAATCCTGCCACAGGCAGAGCAACTATTTGTGCCTCACCAGAGACATTTTGCCTAACACTCCCTTGCTGCTGTTGATCAGACCCTGTTCCTATTTTCCCAGTGCCTTTCATCACAGCTCACACCCTAAGCAGTAATAAACCTTCACTCCCTGAACCCACACAACCCAAATTCCTGGGTTTAAATCCTGAACCAAACTGTGGAGTCAGAGCTAGGTGAGCACGTGTCCTCACAGCCCCCTCTGATCACATCTGTCTCATTTAATTTGTAGCTGCATAAGATTTAACCTGTAAATGAAAAGTGAAAATTGAATTTCCACTGTTACTCAGTAGGCAGGCCAGGTTGCCTGTGGGCTTGGTAGCAGATGTGTAGTAAAAGAGGCCTCAGTACCTTTCCAGTGCCATTTATGGTGCACAGAAATCCACATGACCCTTGGAATGCTGACTGTGGTACCAACTGTGAACAGAGAAAGAAATCAAAAATGCTTACGTGGAAGGTGGGGTGTCTTTCTTCTCCAGGAAATTTCCTGCTAGTAGTCTTGGATAATAAAAAGAAACTACACTGAACAACTACAAAAAGGTGTGGTGAAAAACACCTAAATATTTTCATGTGCCCCTTGATCCTGGTTAAAAGCTGGTATATGGGTTTTCCACAATATTGTGAAAAAAAATTGCATTATGACAGTTTATACAGGCTGAGTTATTCTCATGTTTTTATGTGATAGATTTAGAAATGTGTTTTTAAAATGAGTCAACTAAACCCCAATTTTGATGTGAAATTTATCCTAGAGTGGTCATGCATTTTTCCAAAGCAAAGCATTTGCTTGTGTTATATCAAAATGTCAGTTAGTTTTTATTTTGCATGTTATTCTCAGTCAGAATATCATTCATGTAGTACAAAATGATCTCACTGGATAGAAATGTGCTCCATCTCTTGGATTTGTAAATGAAAGCTGTAGTTTGGCACAAGCCGTGCCACAACTCGTGTTGTTGCTGTCTTGTGCCTTTTTCTGCCTCCAAGGGGGTAATTGTAGCATTAACTTAGTCCTGTATTTAAGATATCATAGAGGCAGGAGAGAAGACAAGGGTAAGGAAGGGTTAAGAAAGTGTGACCCAGCAATTTCTTGGGAAATTATTTCATCTGAAAAGCAGCATTGCTCTCCCAAGTTGAAGAATGTGATATGTCCACTGGGAGTGACCTTTTGATATTTCTGTTATCTGTTAGCTTGCCAAAAAGGATTAAATTACTCTTGAAGTGTTCAAGGGCACATTGGATGGGACCCCGAGAAGCTGGGCTGGTGGAAGGTGTCCCTACCCATGGCAGGAGGTGGAACTGGAGGGTCTTTAAGGTCTCTTCCACCCCAAACCATTGCTGCTGAGATTCTGCAATATGATTCTGTACAATAATATGTTTGCATAGCTCTGGGGCACAGAATCAATGACAAAAAACATAAGGAAGACAGGAAAATGAGCATGAAAAATGCTGCCTAAACTTCCCACACACATCAAGGTGCAGCTCCACCTGTCTATCAGCCTTCTGCCCTTCTTGCTTCAATGGGGAAGCAATGCCAAATTCATGGGATCATTCCAGGTGCTTCTAGTGTGATTCACAGAATCTTTTTGCAGAATCACAGAGTCCTCTTGCAGAATCACAGAATCCTCTTGCAGAATCATAGAATGGTTTGGGTTGGAAGGGACCTTAAGCCCATCCTCTTCTAACCCCCTTACACCTTCCACTAGACTAACCCATCACACTTTGTCTTTTATTTTAGGGACTACTTAGGCAATGTTTATATTTTATTTCATTGCTGTCTAAGTAAGTGTTTTCCAACTATACTTAGCAATAAATTTCTTTAATAAAATCCAATTTCGAAGTTGTTACAAACAGGTTATAAGTCATTCTTTTTCTTTGATCTGCAAGAACTTGCTTACTTCTTGCTTAATTGCTTACTTGCTAACTTCTTGCTCTAAGCCCCATCCTTGAACACTTCCAGATTCCAAGTCCTTCACTAAAAACAGAAGGCAGGATATCTAAAAGTACAAGAGATAATGCACAACTAGATCCATGGAATATGCTATGACAATCTAGTAGGAGAAATATCTATGTGAGTATTTCTATGAGAAACCATGACAGCTGTTTTCTAACATGAACTTGACAAGGCTTTGACTGTTCGTGTTCTGATTTTTGAGCTGATAACCAACGGGGCAATGAAGAATTTTGCTTCCATGGTAAAGCACTGCACAATTAAACCTTCTCGGCTGAGTGCTGAATGCCTTCAGCTTCCAGGGAAGCTGAATACCTCACAGGCTTGCATTCCCTGCCAGATGCTTTGTAGATGTTAATCCACCCATCTGTGAACCATCCACTCTGCCCCAGCTGGAGGTGGGATGCAGAAAGCACAGGGAAAATAGCCTGTTAAACCATGGCCATTTCCTAGACTTGCACTGAAATGTGTGGCAGGACAGATCAAGGAAATGGATTTAAGAGAGAAACGTGTAATTAATTTCTTTTTTTTTTTCCCTAATATTAATATTATAAATTTACTGTCTATTTATTGATTTTATTTAGCTCATTTAGAACTTTTGAAAGTGACAGACTACTTAAAAAATCATTCTAAATCATCAAAAGAGCAAGCTTGGCAACACATGCAGACTCTGTCCTCTAGATCCAGTTGCTGTGTTTCAAGGGCGTTGCTGAGAGAGGTGCTGTGGGGAATGGGAGAAGAGAGTAGAAGGGAAGAGTATAAAGACAACCTCAATTCCTAAAGGGCTTTTTGCCCTGGTAAGAATCCCAGCCAGAGGTAATCCAGGGCTCTTACTGAAAAACAGAAACCAAAGAGTCAGAAACAAAAAAGGCTTTTATTTCTTAGCCAGCTTGTGTTGGGTTTCAAGTTGCAGCCTGGGTTTAGAGTTTAGCTCCAGCAGGAGAAAAGCAAATTAAGGGTCTGATCAGCTGCCAATGTTCAGTAGAATATTCACAGATAAAATATTTTGATTTTGAATCATCATCAATTTCCAACCTTTCATAAGCATTGAACTTCACTCAGACTGCCTTATGACGCATCAGCAGGTATGTTAAAGGAGCCCTTGACCTGGGAGGAATTAATATATCACTAAGGCATATGAATTCCACTGTTCAACTGGTAATATTCATATTTTCTGCAGAAACCAGCTTTTAAGATATTTTTCATCTTTCCTTTTACTCTCTCTTTTTCTTTTAAAGCTTTAGAATTTGATATCTGTCCTCCTCTAGCTAAACTTAATGTTTTATCTGAGTGTTGAGATGAAAATATGCAGATTTTAAATAGAAGAAAAGCTGTTTACAGGTGTTAGATTTCCCTTGCTTTCCAATCTGTGCTGCAAAAAGCAATGAAGCTTACTCAAAGTATAAAACACCACTTGCCTTGGACATCTCACCTCCATTTAAAATAGTTTTGCACCTGTCAATGAGGTCATGATTAAAAGCATATTCAAATTGCCTTTTACAGAGGACTGTCACAGCTCACTAATAATTGTCCCAAGTCAAGCAAGGAAATTCATAGGATGTTTTCCTTTTATTTTTTCCAGTGGAAATTGAGAAATGGTGTAATAGGTTATATACTTTAATGTCTGTAAGTCTTGCAGCTCATCACCACTGTAAATAAATTTATTGTTTTTCCATTACTTTTCCCTTCCATTTATTGCCCCTTCTGAGAATTACACAACACACATGTGCCTCTAGGAGTTGGTTAAATTATCAGATAACAGGTGAAGTTGCTGCTCTACCCTTTCTATCTGAGAGCTCTGAGCCAGGCCCTTTGGAAGACTGCAGGAGGGAAACATTCCTGAAATGTTCACATGTGGGACAGAGTAAAGAGAAAGAGGATCCTTAGCCCTGAGCAGAGCTATAACCAAAAAAATCTCATTGCTTTGGTTTCCTTTCAAACAATGCTGGGCTAAAGGAAAGAGTCTCATCTTGCAGAACTGACCCCACAGTGGGAAGGGAAGAAAAGTGATTTACAACCTTGTTGCATAAAAAAATCAGTCTCATAAGTGAAAACAAGTTCTATCTGTTTTGGATAGGCTGGAGAGCCTTTGGGTAATTATCAGTATCTTGCCATGAAAAATGGAAATAAACAAACTGAAGAATAAGGACATTTGCAGTAGAGGAATTTGAATGGGTTTAAATTTCTTATCTTCATGGCAGATGATTCCTTTTCTTTACCCTAAACATGCATAATTTTTTTTTTTTTAATCTGACCAGCTCTTTTTCCTTTTTCTAGCCCCTGGTAAACACAATTGTGAGCCTATAAAATCCCTCTCTTTATCTGTTATGGGGATGCAGCAGTAGTTTGCAGCAGCTCCACACATTTTCGAGTCAGTAAAAGTGACACTAGTTCTAATGTAATAAGCTTAGAAACTGCATTTATTTAAGCAGTTAATGACTCCTGCTACAGTACGTTTTCATTAGCTTGTTTTTTATTTTCTTTCTGTTTTCAAGTCCTCTCTATTGTGCAGGGAATGATGAAGCTTGGTACCATGGCAGAGGCTTTTGATTTGCTTGCAAGCAGCAGCAGTTCTTTGACTGGCCTCAAGCTGCACCAGGAAAGGTTTAGATTAGCTGTTAGGGGGAAAAATATTACAGGAACGGTTGTAAGGCATTACAGGTTTTTTCCAACTTTAGTGATTCCTGCTGGAGGGGGCTGACAGCTGGTCTGTGAGCCAAAAGTTTGAGCTAGTAGGGGAAGAAATTGAAAAGGGAAGAAAGGAAAAGGGAAGTGGCAGAAGGAAGTGGCGGAAGTGGCGGAAGTGGCGGAAGTGGTGGAAGGAAGTGGCAGAAGGAAGGAAGGAAGTGGTGGAAGGAAGTGGCGGAAGGAAGGAAGGAAGTGGAAGGAAGGAAGGAAGTGGCGGAAGTGGCGGAAGTGGCGGAAGGAAGGAAGGAAGTGGCGGAAGGAAGGAAGGAAGTGGCGGAAGTGGAAGGAAGGAAGGAAGGAAGGAAGTGGCGGAAGGAAGGAAGGAAGGAAGGAAGGAAGGAAGGAAGAAGGAAGGAAGGAAGTGGCAGAAGGGAAGGAAGTGGCGGAAGGAAGTGGCAGAAGGAAGGAAGGAAGTGGAAGGAAGGAAGGAAGGAAGTGGCGGAAGGAAGTGGCGGAAGGAAGTGGCGGAAGTGGCGGAAGTGGCGGAAGTGGCGGAAGTGGCGGAAGTGGCGGAAGGAAGTGGCGGAAGGAAGGAAGGAAGGAAGGAAGGAAGGAAGGAAGGAAGGAAGGAAGGAAGGAAGGAAGGAAGGAAGGAAGGAAAGGAAGGAAGGAAGGAAGGAAGGAAGGAAGGAAGGAAGGAAGGAAGGAAGGAAGGAAATGAAGAAGACAAGGTCATTTGCATGGGAACCAAGAGCACAGAGACAAGCAAGGGATATTTGCAGTTAGAGAAACAAAACTAATAGGTGCCTTCAGGATTTTTGTAAATGCTTTCCAAGTCTGTTCATGCAGATTGCCCTGCACCAATAAATAGGATCAGCTTTTTATTGTGACCAATGATTTAATTGCAGGATTTGTCAAGAAACATGCTTGGTTAAGGAATGTATAAAAGAGGAGAAGAAGCAGCAATAAAAAAAGCCTTTGATGCATTGCTCAGTGTGTCATTTCTGTCCATCTCAACCATGACAATTCCTTGCCTCTATGATTCCATGAATGTCCAATTCTCTGAATTATCTGCACCATATTGCCTTTTCCAAAATCCCAGGAGCATGTCTGAGGTTAGCCAGGCACATCCAACATAAAGAACCTCTCACATCCGTGTAAAGGCACTTGTTTTTCAGTTCCCTGGGAGATGATGTCAGCCTGCAATATTCAAGGGCTTTGCCCATAGAAGCATAACCCTTCTCCTCACCCAAATGTTATTACACTGCAAATAAATTGTTTTTTTTTATTCTTTGTTACTCAAATTGCTTTAGCTGGGGTAATTACATGTGCTTCAGGTGTCTTATGCAGAGGCTGTTTTTGTGACTCTCCTTTTCAGTCATCTCCTTAGACCCGACCTGGCCCAACACCTTCCTTACTAACTGTTCTCATCACCTGGGTCCCTCTGGTTTGAGGGCTTGTTCATCACCAGTAATTAAAGCAAGGAAATGAAATCCAATAAATATATAAATAGAGAGATGTGTAACCACAGTGATAATCTGTATGAGATGTAGAATTCAGCTGACTGTAGCTCAGCTGCCTCTAAATCAGTGTTGGCAGAAGATTTAACCAGCTTTTCCCAATGTACGCTGCTGAAAAGTCTCAACAATTATATAATGATTTTATTTTCTAGGCAGGTAGAGCTTTAGTTGCTGCTTTTCTGTATAAAATCTTGTACGTTTCAGGGCATCCTAACAGTTCAAAGCAGGGCATTCTTCATTAAATGCTCTCTACTTTGGGAGTGTCCTCCAAGCCACTTGGATTTTGTGTCTTTCAGAAGTATTTATGCATTTCTCTGTGCCTATGTGGGATTAGATTGCAGGATAGAAATATGTCAGCTTAGACTTTTAAAAGTATTTCTTTAACTTTCAGGTGTCAAAGCAGATATTTGTTTAGGAAATAGGTAATGAACAGTGGACATAATAAAAAGTCAAAGCCTGTTTTCAGCAAGTATGGCCAGGAACCATATAAATACTGTTAGAAAAAGCAACGTGAGCTGCACTGCAAGGTCTCACTTCCACTTTTAGCCATACTGTGTTTTCTCATTAAAACAAGGAGCAAGAAGTAGGTTGTGAATCAGCGGCAGCGTTTCCTAAATTGACCTCGCCTTTGGTGCCAGTAATAGAACTGGGTCTTTATGAGTGCTCATGCCTCTTAACATGCCCAGCTGGGCCATGTCTTTATAGGCACTTATGCTATTTGCATCACAGTGGCAGGACGGATGAAAAAAGTCCTGGGGCCATGCAGCTGCCATTTCTTTAAAGTACCACCACTCCAGCACGTTTAAGGCTTTAAACAAAATGTGTTTTAATGGGTTCCCTCTGTGTTCAGACTAAAAAAAAGGAAAAATATATAAGCTGACACGCTGGACTTGAGTGCAAAAGACTCCAGTGTGCCTGCTGGGATGGAAGAATCTGGAATATAAGAGATGGAGGAAACATTTAAGCACCTGGGCAGTCCCAGCTGCTGCTCTGGGAAGAGTGACCAGTGTGGAAAACCCACTCCTTCCACATGGATTCTCCTGGGAATGCAGAGAAAGGACTTACTGCTTCTCTTGGTGAGAAAATGCTGTTCTCCAGTGGACTAGAGGCTCTGAAGAGAACTGATATCTGAGACACCAGGAATTGAAAACAATTCAGCAAGTCACTCATTGTGGGTTTATGAATAAAACTACCGATAAGTCAAATTGCAGAAGGTGGGGTAAAAATCAGTAGCACTAATAGTAATGCTGTAATAGTTGTCAACTCTACAGATATTTCTTATAATAGAGAGAGAAAAAAGTGTTTCTATAGTTGGAAAAGATCTATCTATAGAAATAATCACACATGACTGGAAGATATACGACCCATAATCTGTCTGAGTGTCTTGGCCAAAGGGCTCCTTTAACACTGCTCGACCCAAAAGGCACAGAAATGTTAAAGGAAAGGCATGGGAGCCTCAAAGCCTGGCTCCCTTTCCATTCATAAAGTTTATTTTCCCTTCAGCTCTACACTGAGAATCTGCTCCTTGGTTCCTTTCCCGTGCCTGACTGGGCTGCCGTGAACTGAAACATTCTCATATTTCATTTCAGCAGAAGTTTCACTCCAGTGGTGGATGAAGTGATTCAGCCACAGGCCCTATATACACCTCAAAGTTTTTCTGAGCCTTAATGCTATTTTGTATTTTAAAAGCCACTACACAAATGAAAATTGTTTTTCTACATTAATAAAAGTCAAAATATTTGCTTATTTTAGTTGATTTATTCTCTGATGAGAAAACACAAACAGTGCAAATTTTAAATAGTATCCTTCCTGAACCAAAAACATGGTGTCTTTATCAAGATGTTCTGTTTTTCTTGTTGGCTCTTTTCCTCACATTTCAATGTACCATCCCATAATAACATCATCACTGTCTGTGTTAGTTATTAAAATAGCTTGAGCCAAGACTAGGCAATAAGTAAAGGATGGTTCCCTCTGCCTCTAGTAACTAGATAATTAGGAAAAAAAAATGCTGCTTATGTTAAGAAATAATAAAAATCATTTTACTTTATAGTATAGATTAATTGAAAAAATAATACATTAGAAGGTTATAAGGTTAAATTGTACCTAGTACAGGATGGGAAAAGAAGGCTTTTGATATTTCATATTAACAGCGCAGAAGAAGATTTGGATTTCCTTTTTCTTTTAATATCAACACAGATATCAAAGTACATAGATCCAAGAAATACATGGATACATGAAGTATCTTGGGTGTCACTGTAGCATTTCCAGTGTGTGCAGCACATCACACAATTCAGGTTAAAGAGGACCATGGGAAGCAAGAAATGCCTGCAAGGCAGCCAATAATCTGCTCCGAAACCTGGGCTGTGTTTGTGAGAGTATTTTGGACTGTTCACCTTCCTGAAGGGGATACTCAGAATTAATTTTTGGGATCTTAAAGTACTTCAGTTAACATGGGATTTATCTTTAGGCAAATGAATAACTTTGGTTTATTGGCTAAATTTACTTTGATGAGACTGAATGAATTGAAATATTGAAGAAATGTGCACAGCAATGTCCTTTATTTTAATAAAGTTGTGCATAGGTTTTGTAAGTTCAGTCTTGCAATGTTGTTTTATTTTAAGAAGATGATGCCTACATATCTGTGCACGTGGATTTTGTTTTAAAACTGATTTTTATTTACTTGCATTGGGAAAAAGATAGGAAACACATCTTTTTCCTCTCTACAATTCCAGTAAAATCACCAGATATTATATTGGACAGCATAAATGACATTGTATTCTGCTGTAGGAAAAGTTGTAGCTGTGACAAAACCATATGATTGCAGGGACAGCTGTTTATAATGGAAATTTCTTTAGGTGTGAGGAGGTTACAGAAAAGAGTCAATATACAGCTATAATATACTAAATATAATATACCAAATATAATATCCAAAATGTGTTGCAGGTAGTATAAAACAAAGAGATTATTGAAGAGAGGATGATAGGGATATGAAATGCAGCACTGGAAGGCTGTTTCATGTTTTTTTTTATTTAGTTGCATTATGTATTTAATTTCTTCATCCTCTGTTAGATCTTTGTTATTTCTATGGTTTAGTCTCTCTCTCTTTAGTAACTAATGGGTGATATTATAGAACTGGAGTATTTAACAAGAAAAAGAAAAGGTTTAATATTATTTTAAATGTGCAGATAGGAGAAAGAAAACAATTTGTTTAGTGACAATAGAAATTCGAAGGATTCTTGTTTTGGTGTTTGTTGTTATACAGATTTTCTCACTTGGAAAGAGAATTACCATTTAGAAAAATGACATGAAAAAAAGTCAGCAAAAGTTGATGTTATTGAAAATTATGTTTTAATTGTATTCTCTTTAATGAAGCAATTTTCATTTCCAGAAGAGAAATTATGTTCTTCAAAAAATAACCTTTGCTATCCAATATCAACAATAGTGCAAAGCAAGTTTTGAATGTGTGATAAGTTTTGGGGCTACATCTTTGGATACAAATGTCTTTCCACAGTTTGCATGAGTTAATAATAAACTCCTGAAATAGAAGGATATTCTGAAACCGTAGCAGATACCTTCCTATACCTTCCTCTACATACATATAAGGTATGCTACATTATACAGCATGAAATGTAGCCTGACATTTCTCCAGAATGAAGGACACCTCCTTGTTTTGGTGCTGAAAAGCTCTGAAAATTTTCTGGGTTACACCTTTGAAGTGAAGAGCCCGTGCTGGTATTTTTTGGACTAATTACAGTAATATATTTAGATTTAGATTAGATAGTTCAGAAATCTTTGCCATGAGGGTGGGCAGGCCCTGGCACAGGATGCCCAGAGAAGCTGTGGCTGCCCCTGGATCCCTGGCAGTGTCCAAGGCCAGGCTGGATGGGGCTTTGAGTACCCTGGGATTGTGGAAATGTCCATAGTTGACCTCAGAATGACCTTAAAATGACCCCTTCCAACCCAAACCAGTCTGGGGTTCTGGAGCCACCTGGGACAGTGGAAGGTGTCCCTGCCATGGCAGGGGTGGCACTGGATGGGCTTTGGGGTCCTTCCAACCCAAACCATTTTGTGGGTCTGTGGTTCTGTATTTCTGTTCATGGCCTTTCAGCTACAGTAGAACACATCAAAAATGGAAAAATGTTTGAAAATGCAGTGTGGTTTTGGGGGAAGAAGGGTGAGAGGTGGTGACACATCAAGTCCTCTTGCCAGAAATCTGAATCCTGCTCAGTCTTTGCTGCCCCATCATAGAGCCATGCCTGGTTCTGTGGAAAGGATGTGAAAAGAGGTGCTCTGTAGCAGAAAGTCTCCTGTCCCAAGCTGCTAGCTCATCCTGTAGCACTCTGCATTCGGGTGATTTTGATGGACTCTTTAGGGCTGGGCTCAGCTTCTGGAACCTGCATTGCAGCAGCACCTGGATGCCTCAGAGTCTGGCATTTTGCTCGAGTGAATTGTGTGCGCAGGAAACAGACAAAATTCAGAAATGCTTTTACCAATAAAACCTTCAGTGACAAATATCCTTTCCTTCTAAAATGTTTATTCTTTTCTTCTAAAATGCTGTGCCTTGGTCAGGGAGAGCCGACTGATTAATTTTGGAAGGTTTTCTTCCCTCCTGTTTCTGGATTGCTGACTGAAGCCTCCAGAGTGGTGATCAGCTCTGGCACTGAGATTTCTGCCTGTGCAGCTCATCTCTGTGCACTGAGGTGGAAACACAAACTTTACAGGGGTGCTCATTAATGCAGAAATCCTTCTTAAATGCACTTAAATTGTCCATGAGACAAACATAGTACTTACCATCCCATATACAGTGACAAGGCTTTATTTCTATAAGTTGTGTTGGCTCTATTAAACTCCAACATTTCTTAACTGATTTTTTTTTTGTATGTGGAAACAGAGAACTTTCTTATAAACTTCTCTGCATAGTGGTTGGTTACAAATTTGTTTCGTCTTCCTTTAGATTTCCAATTATTTGTTAAGCACATTTTGAATATTTTCTTTAAAGAATCTAAAGATTCTAGATTATAAATATTAATTATGAGTTAATTCTAAAGATTTTTTCTCATTATTTTTGAGATAGATTAAAATGTTTGCTTTCACTAGAGTCTGCCATGTTTTATTTTGAAGGTCCAGAGTCCTTACAGCTGTATCATGATTCTAGTCAAGCAAAATTAAAACTGATGTTATTTTTTGAAAGATTTTTATTAAGTAAGTTTCCTAACAAGAGCGAGGACTCAGTGTATTGATAACTGTTGAACTGGTAAAATTCAAGTGACAGATAGAAACCAATGCATAAATTAATTTTTAATTTCTGTCTTATGTTTTCCGGTTGCTTTGAGTTTTGTGTATTTTAAAAGTTGGAGGGCCTGATATTGTTTATTAATTTCTTACATCTTTAGCTGGTCATTAGTAGCAGGAGTTTCGTCCCTTGGGGTTGTTCAGAGGAAGAAGAGATCAACAGAGCTCAGTCTCAGGCAGGCTTGGGCTCAAGCAACTGCTCAGGCTCCTGCTGAAAGGTATCATTAATTTTCAGGATGAATTGGAACATTGCAGGGATTCTGGCTTTTTTGGCAAGTGCAACTAACATCCCTTTCTAAATCTGAACAGTATCACAGTGTGTGCTCGCACAGGCTGGACTGACAGGGTATTCTTAATGGTGAAATAATAAACAATGAAAAGTCATCCTGGAGCAAACTGTCAGGACAAGAGGAAATGGCCTTAAGTTGTGTCAAACGAGGTTTAGATCAGATATTTGGTAAAATTTCCTCACAGAGAGGGTGATCAGGCTTTGTCATGGGCTTCCCAGGGCAGGGGTGCCTTGAAGGCTTCAAAAATTGTGTGTTTATGGCACTTCAGGACATGGTTTAGTGGTGGTGCTGGCTTGATTTTCCAACCTTAACAATTCTGCAATTCTGTGAAATGCAAGCATAAGAAAGAGAAGAAGAATTTAGCTACTTTCAGGGATTAAAGCAGCACCCAATCTACTTGTATCATAAAGTGATAAAAAGGGTGATTTTCTGCAAGCTGACATTAGTCTCATGTAATTTATATCAATTTTCTGTTTCTGTACATACTTTGCCTGTGCTCCAGAAAACAAAGGAGCTTTTCCCAGGCAGCATTGATGGCAGGGTTTTATTTCAAGAGCAGGTCCTGTGCTTGCTCCTTAGCACTTTTAAAGATAATCTCTGTTTTGATAAATGAATAAACACTAAAGTGTTTATCCCCAGTGGGTAACTTCCATCTGTTTGAGGGAAGCACTGCAGGTTCACCCTGTCTCTCTTTTCTGTACTATTTCCAGTGCTTTTCACAAGCAGTTTTAATTATTTCTAGCAATATATGTTCTCTGGACATTTACTGCTGTTAAACAATTTTTAGAAGACATTCCTATCGTTTTTCTTCCAGCCTGCATGAACAGTAAATATCCTTAGCAGAGCTGAAGTTCTCACAATCCCTTTTTTCCCCTAAATATTTTTTTTTTCCTAGAGCAGCTGATCTGCTCTTACAACATCATTATTTTCATAAATTCAGCTCATAGGTGTCTAGTTCCAAACACTGCAAGGGTTTTGTTGACCACTCTCTGTTGCAAATACTTATTCTGTTTTATGCACTCATTTAGAAAGAATTTCTTGCTTTATATACACTATTCACTTGATATAATTTAAATTATTGTGATGAGGTCTCTGGATCTCCTTGAGAGCCAGATTTGATACCATGAAACACAGTGAAGTGCTTAGGGCATGGCCCACTGAATTATTTTACACACTCATATGTAATATAATAATATAATGTAATGCAATATGATATGATTATAATATAATATAATATAATATAATATAATATAATATAATATAATATAATATAATATAATATAATATAATATAATATAATATAATATAATATAATATAATATAAATATAATATAATAATTGTATATGTCTCATGACTGGAAATCTGTCTGGAAAAATTGCTTTCCTTCATAGCCTTAAAATTATTCAAGAATACAAGCAGATAAATCTGTTATTCCCCACCCCAGCTGAATAAAGTTCTGAGCAATCTGCTCTGACCTCAGATTTGGGAAGGAGTTGGACTAGAGATGTCTTGAGATTCCTGTGATTCTATTGACACAATCAGCACCTTTTCAGAATAAAATAAATGTTGTGGATTTGGTTTTTGGTTTTGTTTCTTTTTTTTTTCTTGTTTTTTTTTTTCAGGAAAAATAATGAAGCCACAAATGCTCTGCAAGACTTCAACACTTGAGTAATTTAATTATTTTCACTTTTTTTTTTTTGTAGGAATACATTTTTCCCCCACTTTTCTAGATTGCATATTGCTTGATTTTCCTCAGGTCTTTTCTTCAGTCTTTCATTCATGGATTATCCACAGTGCCAGTCATACCTGTAAAGGAAGGTGTGATGAATTTGGCATTAAACTTTCATTGTCATGCGGTGGCAAATGTGTAATGTCTTGATGACCTCCCCTTAGGTCTTCAAAATTGTTCCCAAGTCTTGCAAAATTCTCCCATTTAAAAACTTTTATATTGCACAGCGAAATATAAATTGACCTTATGGCAAAAATGAAAAAATGATTGTGAAAATCAGTGTAAAGCCAGTGTTGGCATTTGCTGGACCTGAGTTTGCTCAGAGGTTGTGTCCTCAACAGGTGTCTCAGACAGGGAACTCTCAGGTGGCCTGGGTAAGCTTCAGGGTCTCTTCTTCTGTAACTTCTCCACCCACCACTGGTCCTTTGGAAGTAGGACTCAGAAGTAATGTGTAAAATAGCTTCTGCTCGACAAGATTAATGAATTTTGTACTGTGTTAATCAATTTTCCCCCTCCTTTAATAGAATATATTTTTCAATTTATGTCTTTTACTTTATGCACATTATTTTGGCCGTATCCTGTTTTATCTGAAATTCTGAGTGTCTATTTTTTCATTCTTTCTAAATTCCCATCTCAGGACGGGTGTGAAGGGTCTGAGCACATGGCAGCAGTGTGGTGCCCCACTCTCAGAATATCTGGTTTGGAATGGTGCCATCACATGATATTTATCTGCATGAAATTTAAAGGAATCTATCTTTACCAAAACACATTTGCAGCTGTGACACTGCCATTTCAATGTTTTCATCAAAAGGAAACACATCTCTGGGGAAAATTGCTGTTTCTCAAGTGTCTCCACCATCCTCAATGCTCTAAGCAAGCCCAGTGTGGAATTTTGAGTCACAAAGCAAGCTCCACCAGGTGATGATTTGCTTCCCAGCACGTGGTTTGATTAGACTGCTTCAGTTTTGTGTTTCATTGATCCTTTTCACAACTGCAATAGGGAGGGAAACTACAATTTATTTATACCTAGCTGAAAGAAAAGTGGAACTCAGATTTAAGGTATGAAAGGTCTGAACTTGGAAAAGTCACTGTTCCAGTGCCTGGCCACCCTCTGGGGGAAGGACTTTTCCTAAAATCCACCTAAACCTCCCCTGACACAGCTCCAAGATTTTGTGCAGAGTTTTAAAGTTTTCCATTTGGGTATTTATTCTAGCCTACGTCCCTCATTTCAATGGTTTCAGAGTTGTGATGTTATAAAAATTAGATTATGACAAAATCCAACCATTCAATGTAACATGAGACATGAATCACAGGATCATTAAGGTTGGAAAAGGGCTCTAAGATCATCTAGTCCAACCTTTGGCTGATCACCAGAGTCATGCCATGAGATAGATTAAATAAAACTCAATAAGAGACAGATAAAAGATGGTAAAGATCTTGGATAGCAAAGCTGATTAGGTTTTCACGTAACAAAAATACACTAAATGAAGTAATGTATTTAATTTAATGAAAGTGAGGCTACAACCATTAGGAGACTGGGCCCATAGTTTTGAGATGATTTTTGCTTCTTAATGTACTTCTATAGTTGTCATGACAGAGGCTTTACCCACCATCCCCTGCTCAGCTGCAGCAGGTAAATACTGTTTTATTACCCCTTAAATTAAAAAACTGTAAATTTGGATCTGTATTTTACCAAAGCTGATTTCATATTCAGGACTTTTTTTTTTTAATGGTCAAATTTATGCACTTTCTACTTTCTGAGGATTTAAATATAATGAGTTTTAGAATCTCTTATTATAAACACAGCAAATTATTCACAGGATAATGGATTGAGAGTGATGAATTACCAGAACATAAATCTGTAGCATTCACTCATGGTGGGAAATAACAGAGGAATGGCAAGGTTGATTTATTACTTGCTGGTGTATCTATTCCTGTTTTTGAGTGTTAAAATTACAGTACATAGAAAAATTTAATTAAAGTTATTAAAATGAGAAAACTATTTTCTGTTTTCTATTCCATAGCTGTAAAAGTTTTTCATTTGCTCATAAATTTAGGGATAAGTGTAACATTCATCAAAGTGTAAAGAACAATGTTAGACATAGAGCTTATTGTAAATCTCATATTTCATCAACAGAAAGGATAATATGTGTCAGAGAGTGCAAGAACTCTGGGCTTTAGAAAGCCTAGCACAGAAAGAAATCATATTTCATAGCTATTTGAAATCCTCATACAGACAAAACACATTAAATCCATTTGAATGTTAAAGTAATACATATAATATGGGCATGATGATTTTATTTCATTTGAGCCATGACTTTTCCGTACATTTGAGAAGTCTCCTTGTGATAAATTTCAGAACTTCTTTCTCTACTGTGTTGTAAATTCTCCCAAGAAGCAAGAAAAACCAGCAGTGTTTACTGGGAGGGAAAAATATATCCTTTATTTGATGCTCCAGCATGATCCACATCTAGAGGAGGAAAGACACAACAAAATCTTTCCAAATCTACCAAAACCACTTTTCTATCAAAGAGATCGTGGGGGAAAAAATGAGTTAAGAAATGGCTTTCTCCTTTCTTGATGGGTTTTTATTCTCTGGCACTTTATTTTATTGATTTCTAACCTTCAAGCAATTTGAATGAGTTTTGCGGGAACTGATATGGAATCTCTCTGGCAACAGCAATGAGTTTTACCCAGGAAAGAGAAATATAATAGGCAATTAGATCCGTTTCCCAAGTCTGAAGTAAAAGCCAGCCCAGGTAAGGTTTAGCTTCTCAGACAGTGCCCAACTCTGATTGGTTATCCAGAGTTAAACTTCAGCCCAGACTTAGGGAATATTTTGCCACTTCAAGAATTTTCAGCTCTACTTAAGAGCCGGAGCTTACGTTGTCAGAGAGGGAATTTTTCTGCTGAGCCGAGGACATGAAGCAGAGTTTAAATTCAGAGCATTCTTCAGGCTGCCTGTACTCCCGGAAAGATTTATTAGCTTGTAGTACCAGCAAATATTTAGCCAGACTGCACTGGCAGAGCTCTGTGGGGAAATGCAACCCATGGACAGCCTGCAGAGGGGGAAAGTCATGAAAAGCTTGACAAATCCAGGCAAGATCAGTGAGCTGAACAGATGAAACAAGATCCTAACCAGTGATCAAAAGGCTGTGTGAGCTCCTAGCTAAAGGAAGGCACTTGAACAATTTCCTATATTTCCTGGGAATGTGTGTCCCCGTGGTGTCTGCTCCTTTACAGCTCATGAGAGATCAAGGTGGTTTCCCTAAAGATGTTATTTTTGCAGAGCAGAAGAGGAGCATTTCAATCCATCTGGTAATGTCCCTTAATCAATATACTCTTTTTTTTTCCTTCTTCTTTCCTTTTAGATGTTTCCTATAGTTTAACCTTCTAAAAAGTCTTTTGCTCAACACCAGAGGCTCTTGTGCTCAGGGAAGAAAAATTCTTCAGAGTAGGGTAAGGAGGGATAGCTCACATAGGCAGCCAAGAGGAAAAGGAGGAGAAAATCATGTGGGTCTACAATAATAGAAAAAAATATATGGAAAGCATTTTGATTGACCCACAGCATTTCTCATCTGATGAAGTGAGGGT
Source organism: Diglossa brunneiventris (assembly GCA_019023105.1). NCBI lineage: Eukaryota > Metazoa > Chordata > Aves > Passeriformes > Thraupidae > Diglossa > Diglossa brunneiventris. The sequence continues at coordinate 26,097,332 of CM032361.1, read as the reverse complement.
TTTGTACACTCAGCACAGCTGTGAGAGCCAAAAAATGTCACATATGTTGAGAAGGAACATTGACCTGTGCAGAGAAAGCATGTGGATACATACTTTTATATATAAAAATATGTACATTTAAGTAATAAAACAGGAAGTTAAAAGGAAGTTTGAAAAAGACACATTTATCATCCCTGTTTCTTAGATGGCTGCAATGAAGCTCAAAGGTCACATAAAAACTCTCTGGGGATTAAAATACTGAGCTGCCATGGCCATGTACTGAACTTTTGTTTTACTGCCATGATATCTTTTCTTCAATTCCATGAGGATATTTAGAGCCTTTAAAACAGTGGCAGGAACACACACTGGACAGGGAATCCCATGAACCTCTCCAAGCAAGATGCATATCCCTGTTTTAAATGGTGCACTGTGCCTTGCAGGCAATCACCTGATTTAAATATGTTCGTTTGAAGAGTATGCAAACAGCCTATTTAAATTCACAAAATGCTCTGTAGCTTTTGCAGGCCATAAAAGCAGTTTTATTTAAGGATAGTTTTGCATCATTGCTTGCTAGGAATAATTCTTACCTGAATATCTGGGCGCTTCTACATCATTATATGCTTGAGGAAAATGGTTAGTTTAGAGCAGTAGGATAACAGAAATGGAAATAAACTTGTGTATGTAGGAATGCTGACCAAGCTTTAGCTCAGTAAGAATACTTAAATTAAATTCAGAGAGTGCAAGTTGCACACAAATGGCTCATTACTAATACAGAGATTAAGAATTCTTTTTTCTTCTTTCCATGAGAAGAATTCAAAAAATCTGAGCTAAAATAACAACAAAATCAGCAATCCAAGCCCTTAGGTAAGTTAGATTTGCATGAGTCCACACAAGTCTGCAATTAAAGATGAAGGAGAGAAATCATTCTTTTTGGTGTCATTTCTGTTTCATCAGATTTGCCATTTTCCAAGGATAATGAGGGATGGACATGCTGTCCTAATAGTTCTGAATTAAACACCTGAAAAGGCAAGCAGAAAATGAGTCACACTGCTTTGTCAGATAACTGGAGCTTAAATGGTGAATTCACACAGTCATAAAATAATCTGGGATAAAATATTCATACATAGCCCTTTGGGACAAAAATTAGCTTAAAAAGAAAATTATTGATGCATCCAAATTTCCAAACCACTAATGATACCTTCAAGAACAACACAGAAAAGCTGTAATTTTCACAGAAATCTTCCTAAAATGAATAATTATGTTTGTTTCAACATAGCTTGTATTTTACTATTGGCCTATTTAAAAAAAATTGCAAAATAAACCAGTTTTAGACAAGCCACTGTTTGGTTTAACTTTCTGTTGGAGGTCGTGATCAGGGCTGTAGTAATTCAGAAGTAAATCATAAACTTCCAGAGGGTATGAGGGCTTGGAAGTATTCTGTGCTCTAGCATTAATATGCAAATAAAAATATTTGTGAACAGGTGGCAGTAGAGAACTCCAAGGGCATTGCAAGGATGTGCAGACCAGCAGTTAGAAAAGCAAAAATCTCAGTTCAGCCAGGCATTGGATGCTAAAAAACTACGAGAGAAAGTCCATCAGGTATTGAAACAATAAGCAGGAACAGAAGAAAAATACGAGCCCACAGTTCAACAGGAGAAATTCACCAACAAAGCTGAAGAGATGGAGGTTCTCAGCACATCCCTCACCTGTCTTCACCAGCACTGTTGGACCCCAGTTTTTGGGAACATCAATCCAGGTCCATGCAAACTGACCCACCACCAGGGAGGGAAGAGTTGTGTGTGAGCTATTAGAGGGGCTTGACCCTTATAAATCCTGAGGATGTTAAAAGAGTTGGCTGGTGTAATTGTGAGGCTGCACTCCATAATCTTTGAGGAGTTGTGGAGGTCATGGGATGTCCCAGAAGACTGGAAGGAAGTTAACGCCACCCCTATCTACAAGAAGGGCTTAAAGGAGGATTGAGGAAATTACACATCCCTCAGTCTTCCTTTATGCCCTGGAGAAGTTAAGGAAAACCCTCACAAGTCAAGACAAGTCAGTTTACTCACAAAAAAGCCAAAGGTTGTGCATGCAAGCAATGAAAAAACCAAGATTTTATTCTCTACTTCCCATCAGCAGCACACATCCATAATTCTTCTTTTTTCTGTGTAACACCCCAGAAATTTCTGCTAAGAGCTAGATTCTGATACCCAAGTTTATAATGAATAATTAACATATATTTCATAGGTGTCTCTCCCACCTACAAATACATATGTTATTGAAATCAATACTGAGACAAGTAGCGTGTTATATATTTGATGGCAGTGAAAAAAAAGCATCAGGAAGTGTCTACCAGCTTTCTTAAAAAACTTAAGCCTGTGATATCAACACTGTTTTCATCACATATCCTAACACAACCCCATAAAAGCTGTAACAAAGAAAATTAGCTCCATGCCAGCCAAACTCAGTACAGAGAGACATGTGTCTCTTAAAATGATGAAAGAGCTATGGAAAACTTGTATTTTCTCTTTGAAATTGATGGTTTATGAAGACCATCTGATTCAAAATACATGTAGTATAGACCAGCATCTGTTTCTGCATTAAACAGACATATATTGAGTGTGCTCGTGGTTGCATAAGGCTTCAGGAGAAGTGAGGAAGATCAATACATGGATTTGTGTGGGAAAACTGGCCTGGTTTGGATTACAAGCAAGCTGAAGGTATTGACAACATATAAAAGTAAATATGGTATAGACTGGACACCATTTGCTTTCCAAGAGTAAGCTTCCTAGAATCTATATGGATTCCAGACTTGCTCAAATTACATTCATTTGGGGTTGTTTTCACTCTGGAAAGGAAACGTTTGATTTTGGGTGCATTCCTCAGCAATTTTAGGATTGGCTTTAGAAGACAGCTGTCCTCTTGCAGGGTTTAACAGCCCCTGTTGGGGGCTGGGGTGTAGCAGTGAGACCTTGGGGCTGCTCAGCTGTAACTGCTGGGGTCAGCTAATGAAGTATGTTTAGTTTTGATTGCCACTGTCATCCCCTGGACAGGGAAAGAAACAGTGTTGGAACACTCTGCTGAATTATCTGGAGTCTGCTTGTTCTCAGAAGTGATTCACACCGGGGTTTTTTTATTCTCTTCATAGATTTTACTTGTGGGAAAAAAGTAGCTGGGAGAAGCTCTTCAGTGAGACCATGCTGATAAATGTTCTCCTAGATAGTTTTGTCCTATTCTCCAAATTTGCTTTTAGCAGTGCACCTGATTCCAGCAGAGCCAAGCTTCTAACTGAGGCTGGGGCCATGAAAACTTGAGGGCTGATGGGTGCTGCTGGTGTGTCTGAAGTACCTAACCATGCTTTGGAAAATCATTGGCAATGAGTTCCTAATTAATGGCTGACCCAGCTGTAACTTAGGAAACATGTAAAATTTGGCATATGTTGAAAGCTGCTGCTGGTGTCACAAGGCTGGGTACATCAATATGTTGGTAGCATCAGGATTTATATTGTTTGTGCCAGAAGGACATTTCCAGATTGAAAATAGTCCAAATGGTAATGAATTGGAGGCAGCATGTTTCATTCATTCCAAGAAGAAAAAAAATGTAACTGATGGGAAGGACAAGGATTATTTTCATGAAATAATCCTTTCTTGGCTTCTTTGCTAGAGAAAACTTGCCTGAAAGCTTGAGAAACAGATCAAGTTAAAGGCTCTCCCCAGGTTTTGATTGTACTTATTACTGAATGACTCTTTAGTAGGTTTGTGACTCTGCTCAGACACAGAGCTGGTTTGTGCTTTACTGGTGACAATCCAGTAAAGATTTACACTGCTGCAAGCTCAGAACCCAATTATTGCAATCACTTTTTGCTGGATTACTGGTGAGGCTGGTCATAGTTAGTTCCAAAGACAGTGATATCATTCCATATCCATTCCATTTTTACAGGTAATTCAGCCCAGTTTGTGTGCTTCAGGGCTGGCAAACATCAGTTTAAACTGCTGGGTTTGATAGTGAGAGCTATGGGAGGTTTTGGTCAGGAATTTCCACGTCTTTACCTTTTGTTCCTGTATCAACAACTGAACATCCATGATACAAAGCCTGTGCTACATGAGTGCACCATTTTGGAAATAGATGTACCTTGAAATCCAAAAAAATTCATCATGCTCTGCTTCTAAAAAGTATCCACCATGATTTTCCAACTTACCATCTCATTAATTTTGTAGTCTCTTTGGGTTTTTTCTGATTTCCTTACAGGTTTGATGATTTTAGAGAGTGATGCTTAACAAACAATTTTGTATTTGTTTTTATTCAGCATCTCAAGTACAAGCACCTTATTAAGAGGGAGAAATATTAGTTCAAGTATGCATAGAGATGTGTCTATTTTGTATTCTTGTTCAAGCTCTGAAGGTGGGACTTTAACAACAAATTCTTCTGAAAAGCAAAGGAAAATCCTGTAAAAGCAACAGGGTTTTCAAGAATAGCATATCTTTCTCCATTAAAGCATGTCAAGTCTTATCTCAAGAGTATTTCTGAGTTTGCCACTTTCCATTCTTGTTCTAGTGTCACTGAATTAACCTTCTATACACAGTATGATCTCAGAATCAAAAAGTTGTTAAGACCTTGAAGGTAAAACTCTAAAGATGTCATATGTCTTCAGAGAATTACTTGTCTGAATGAAGCCGTCTTCCTTTCTTTCTTTCAAAGAAAGGGAAAAGTACATCGTAAAAATACTGAGCTCCATAGCTGTGAATCCTCTCATTGTTCCATGCAGAAACCAACTGATTTTTCAGCTATCCTGGAAAATAGGTTGTTCTCACATTAGCAGAAGCCTCCTGTTTCAGGCTGAGTCTATATTCACTGACACTTAGAGTTACCTTAACTACCAGTCTTGTTCTTATATTTTTGCCTGTGAAGGGGTACAAAAATGAAGAATTAGTCCCCAAAATTCTCTTTGTGCCCTCAAGAATTCTCTCTGCAGCTACTGCTACTACTCCAACTTAAGTATCATAAGGAATGCCTAGCTAAACCTCTGAATAGTTTAAATCTAAGTGTTCTGGTGATAATAGAAATTAAAAGTGTGCTCATTACTGCAGCACATTTCAGTCTTTAATGCAGACAGCCTTGTATTACTTTGAAAACAGGGTACTGCTAGGAAGGACTTACAAAGAGATTGGCACTATTATACTTGATATATATGAAATTGTTTATTGCTAAAACTAGCTAAAAGCCCCCAAAATAAAAAGACAAAATAACTCCATCTCATAAGGCAACAAGGAATGTAGAAAGCCTCGTTCTTGAGATGGTTGAGGATACACAGATAAGTCACTTTTTTTTTTTTCCCTTTTAAAATAATATTTGAAGTTTGCATTGGCAGGAACTCTTTGACAGAATTGACAAATTTGGAATTTCATCACTTTGATTTCTATCACTTTTTCATTCCAATTTCCCTTCCACTGTGAAACAGGAACTCCAACACTAAGTGCCACTAATGTGATGGGTCGCTAAGTCCCAAAACTGGGCTGAACAAAAGCTATTCTAAAGCTTTGGTTTTTCAAGTCTGGGGCTAAATATTACCATTCACTTGCTCAGAAGAGAGGGAAAACTGGAGAGGAACTCTGGCAGAAGAGATAAGATCTCTGACAGGAACCAACTCTATGGAAGGCTGTACAAAGGCAAATAATTTGAAAATTTTCCCCCTTGTATTAATATTTTCTTCATAGTTTTTCCTGGAGCGCCATAGATTTTGAAATCTGATGCAAGGCTATTCAAATAAGGAAAAATGTATGTAATACTTCTCTGTAAATTGCCAGCTAGAAAGAAAATTTCTACCTACATGAAAAGGGGACACACAGTTAATTAATTAATTAATTAAATCCCATTATTCACAAAGACTGAAGGGTACTGAAAACACAAATTTAGAACAAATTTCCTTTGAAAGGAAATTTCAATGCCCAAGTTTGCTGTTGCTGCTACACTATGATTAAATATCAGCTGTGTAGAATTAAAAGACCATCAAAAGTCATCAGAAGTGCTATCATGTCTCCTGGGGAATGGATGTCTTACAGTTTTGGGCCTTTTCTGAGCAGATGTCTAACAAAGTGATCCCAATATTGACTGCTCCAGCTAAGGAAATATTTGCAGAGCTCTGAATCAGAAAGGAAGGATTACAGTTTTCATGCCCTGTGATGTGCTCAGGTGATGACACATGCAGCAACAACCTCTTTTTCTCTGTATTTTGTCATCCTTGAATTCCTACAGTGAGTCAATAGCATTTATCACATCTTTTTCTTGACCTGGGCACCTCTATTCCAGTATTTGGTCTGTCTCCAAAACACACAATGCACTTCTTGCAGCTGAAGGTTACTTTTGTAAAAAATCAATTTATATATTGAGATATCGTGTCCATAACAAAGGTTGGTCACAGGAATGGGAAAAACTCAACTGAGTATTATAGCTGGCTAAAGCACAATCCATATTCCTGAGAAATGATATTGTTGAGCATTCCCTTGCAGTCCAAAGTAAAATCTGTAGTGCTGGGCATTCCTACACCTGTGGCAGAGCACAGAAGTTTGGCATGAAGGTGAAAGGTGCAGCTGAGCCTTAGGGGTGGGTTCAGAGCAGGGTCAGGCCACAGTGTCTCCCCCAGCTCCTTTTCCAACACACACCAGCCCAGGGCTGCGCTCAGTTGAGGCACTTTGAGCAGTGACTCCTTGCCAGTTTTTCTGCTCAGCTAAATTCTTTCACAGCTGACTTTCTTCTCCTGCCAGAAATGGTAGAAGGGAATTGAAACAGAATAGAAAAAGAAGCTGATCCTGAATATGGTGGTTTATCTTATTACTGTGGTTGATTGAAAGAGACAGAAAGCTTCAGTTTGGTTTCATTCTCCCTACAGCACACACCCGCCCCACACCCCCAGTCCAAACCACTTTTTTATTATTTACAAGTGATGCACATCATAATTATCAGTTTGTTTGTTAGAGACTTGACCTAGTTGAGTTGGAAAGCTGTTTTCACTTACACAGACAAGCAGCACCACCCTGGAATGCTTATGGAAAAATCTGGTGTATAGAAATATTCTCACTGCAAACATTTTTCTACAAGAAACAGCCAGATTAAAACTGTAGGCTCCCAAAAGATAAAAAAGGCCCTCAGCTGTTTCAATGTAGGTGTTGTAAATATGTGTGGCTACTTTTTGATGCAGGACTACAACCACATTTACAGGAATCTTCATTATAAGGTTTAATGTGCATGGTGGGGCTCAGATGAAGGTAGGACTTGAACACCTTTCAAGGAGGTCTTTTCTGGCCTTAATGATTCTATGAAGTATGGCAATGAAGCAGTTATTTCTTGGAGTCAAAAATTAAAATATGGTGGCAGTATTTTTACTGCCACCATAGAATATTTCTTCCCTCCTGTGAGGTGCAGCGTTACTAAGCACGCATTTTCAAAATAAGAATGTCATGAACACAGACTGAGCTGCTGCTTTTGACAGGATAAAAGCATTTCACCTTTAAATTCATTTAAAATTGATCACCACGTGCCTAAGAGCACATAGATACAAATCCATAGATTAAGATACAAGCAGACAGCGTTTCTCCAAAGGGAGAATTCCATAAGTTCAAAACTTTGTCCAACTGGCTGAACCAAGAAGAGCTTTCTTTTCCTCATTGCTGTGTGCCATGTTTTATTCAAGTCACACTTGCACAGAACTTTCACAGAATTCCCTTGTTGTCTGAGATAATTTACTTTCAGCTTGATCTTGAGTAACTGGCCAGAGCTGGTTCTGTTCATCTGTGAAACAGAAGGTGTTACTTCAGTGCTGAAAGTGCTTATGGAATGCAAACACTGTGGAAATACCACCAGAAATATGCATGCATGAGAGTATCAGCACTCTAATTTTCAGCTGCTGAAGAATCCCACGTGAGCTTTTCAGGTTTTTTGAGCAAGGGGAAGTTCTGCTTGCTTCCTAGCAAATTCCCAGGTGTGTACAAATGAGACAGGGTTGAATTATATTGCAGAATATATAAGTTGTCATTATTTTACAGTGAAAGAAAATTAAAATTGTAGCTGTTGAGCTTAGCCTATGTGGAATTGGCTGGTGACATAGCTTTGTGGTCTCCTTGCTTAAGGCAGTAGGACTCTGCCCAGTGTGTTGTTTGTTAAATCAAGTGTTTGGTTTTGATTTTCTTTTTTGCTAATCTTTAAGCACAAACATGTACTTGGATTTACCTCAAGGGGTACCATGAAAATTCCCCAACAGTCCTTTTAATTTAATGTGATAAGAGAGGAGTGAAAAGAGAGGCTTTTATGATGCCAAATTTCTGCTATGGATTTTGTCCTTTTTCTTTTCCTCTAGTAACTGAGACAGAGAAGGTTTAATTTAAATATTAGGAAGAAATCCTTCCCTGTGAGGGTGGGCAGGCCCTGGCACAGGGTGCCCAAAGAAGCTGTGGCTGCCCTTGGATCCCTGGCAGTGTCCAAGGCCAGGCTGGACAGGGCTTGGAGCAACCTGGGAGAGTGGAAGGTGGTCCTGCCCATAGCAGGGGTGGCACAGCATGGGCTTTGGGGTCCCTCCCATCCCAAACCCTTCTGTGATTCTGTGACACCACTCTTATTAATTAAATTCCACTGCCTTCCTTCCTTACTGCCCACATCTCAGCTAATTATATTTCTCAGTACAAAAATTTGCTACCTCTTCTTCTCTTGTCCTTCTTTCTCATTTTAATCTGCTTTGGGTCTTATCATCAGAGCCTTCACCTCCAGGGGCTCATCTTAGATTGGGGCTTTCTTTGAACTTTGCTTCTGCCTTTGTTTCTCATAACAGAAGATTTGGGGTCATATTCATGAAAATGTTCCTGGCAGTGGGGGGCACAAGCTGATCTTCATTAGGAAGAGAAACTGGAACTTATTTTTTTAATTCGTGGAGAGAGGTTTGATACAGTTCTATGTAATCCATGTTGGAAAAGAGGGAAATGAGCCCCTGTTGATTTTATAGATTTATACCCCAACTGAAGTTCAAAAGGGAGAAAAAACTTCCTGCAACTAAAGCAAGAGAGTTTCATGTGTAAAATAACTTTCAGTGGTGCAATTTGAAACAAATTCTACCATATTAAAAATAAACCAAACTGTCGCAGACATCCTTTCTATGAAAAAATCTTTTCTTTAGGATTTTTCCTTTGGAGAAGCTGAGGCCTCAGAAATAGAATGTAAACAATGGTTATCTGCTGCTGTGGAATGCAACAGGTGGATCCGTGATTGGTCTCGTGTGGATGTTTTGGTTCAGTGACCAGTCATGGCAGAGCTGGCTCTCGCTCTTGGTCTGAGCCAGCTGCTTTTGTTATTCATTCTTTTCTTTTCTATTCTTAGCTTAGCCTTCTGAGGAAACCTTTCCTTCTATTTCTTTTTAGTATAGTTATAATGTAATATGTATATATCATAAAATAATAAATCAAGCCTTCTGAACATGGAGTCAACATTCTCGTCTCTTGTCAACCAAACAAACAACCTTATTTGTTTTCTCAGAACTTTCAAGTTCTGAACAAGATATTTAATTGTGGAATCCTAGTGGAAGCTCTTGAATGGGAGAGGGAGGGGCAAGAGGTTTAGAGACCCTGCAGCCAGGTTTCCAATTAATCCTGATAAAGTTTGTTTTGGAACTAGTTGCATTCCCTGGATGATCCTTGTGGACTACCAGGTGGTTTTCAGTCTCTTTTTAGAGAACATTTAGCAGAGTGGGGTCTGGTCCTGCTGGTGAGATTTGCAAACATTGTTCTGATGATGGTACTACTGACTGGAGTGGCACTGTGCTGATAGCAAACCCTGACCCACACATCAGGGAGCAGAAACCTCACCTGCATCCCTGCTCAATCTCTGTATTTTTGGGAATTTACAATTCGCAAAGAGAGAACCCAACTTTACTCCTCAGACAACTCTAAACTTAAAATAAAGCCCTTCCACTTCTGCACACTTAGGTGTAAATCTCAGGCATAACTTGGCCTTGCTTGGTGTAAGAATGGGGCTGTCTCACAGCTGATTTTCTTTTAAACCCAGGGACTTTCCACTGGGTTGATCCCTACAGTTACATTTGAGAAGGTACTGCCAAAGGAAACGGCCTCAGCAATCACCCCAGATGATCTATGGGATGTTCAAATCCAACACATCTCATTCACATTATGCCTTGATGCAGATCTGTCTAAGCAGAGTGTGTGCAAGCAAATTCATTCACATGCACTGTAATAAGGCTTCATATCCCTCCAGGAGCTTTGAAAACATGCGGGATACTTATCCCATTTTTATTCATTGATCCATCCATTCTGGAAGCAAAAGATATTATATTTCATGGATTCAGCCACAAGGACCTCCAGCCTTGCTGAGAAATTTTCTGAACCACTGACTCTAATTTCCATATTCTGGGGAGAACAGTAGAATGCATTAGATTAATATCTGAACTTAGTAAAGAATTTGATATCATAGTTCACAAGAATTATTCATGAAAATAATCTATCTTGGCTTGACTATGATCTTTGGAGGAATTAATACTTTAAAATGCTTAAACGTGATTGTCTATGAGGATGTAGCTGACCTAGGGAGCAATCATATCAACCTCAGCCCACAGAATAAAAATAAAAATAATGTCATTTATGTAGTCCCTTATCCTACTCAAGGGAGGAAGTTTAGAGTCAGTAAAGTGTTTGAAAAGTGCTTTGCTATAAGTGACTGGGATATTTTGGCTGACATTCTGCTTTTCAATAGTATCCATTTTAGGCTTCCTTGCATATAAATACACCCTGGCTTATTTTCCCTAAGAGGCCTCTGGGTGCATTTCACCAATTAAAAGAATATTTTATAAACCATTAACGATACTCTGCCAACAACTGGCAGCACTTACTCAAAGCCCAGCTAGATTAAAGCTGCTGTGGTGCCACCAGTGAAGAGCAAACCCCACCCACACCTTTTCACAGGACTTTGTTCCTTCATTACCATTTGGAGAAGGAGACACCAGCAGATGCCATTCTGATGGGCATTGATAAGTGCTTGGGTGAAATACAAATGCCATGGAAGTGTCAGATGGTTCATTTCTGTAGAGCAGAAAGAAGCAAGAATAGACTTAGATACTCAATTTCCTCTGACCTTGAAGAACAAAGGTTATGACCACTGAGAATGATTTATTTTAACCTAGTTGCTGGCTTTTGGGTCTTCTAGCTTTTGTCCATAGTGATGGAGAGAAAGGCATTCACAGCCACAAATTTAATCATTTTCAGGACCTTCTGTTTGCCAAGAATTTCCTATTCCCAGAGTCACCTTTTCCCAAAATTCCCTATAGCCCATGTACAAGCTGGAGAATTCTGAACTTGGAACTTAAAAGTTAGGCTGAGTGTGAATTTGCCTTTTCCTGGGGCAGTGGAGTTTGATGCTTTCTAGGCTGTTTTAGTGATTGAGATAAATTTTGTGCAGCTTGTGCCTTGAAAATGATAGGAACTATCAATTTAATGAGTAGTTGCTCTTGCTAAAGTGCCTTGCTCAATCTTTTTTGTGCATGTGCCATGATCAAGTACAGCATCAGGGCCACTAAACTGTATCTTTATACTTTAATTGCATACCCACATGTGTGATTGACTAAAAAATTGATAAATCCGACCTCACAGAAAACAAATAGCTTTAAAAAAATGCTCTAGATCAGATTTTCTGTTTGTTGCCTTATTTCCCCTGCAGCAAAACTCTGTGCAACCCTGACAGCAAGGATACAAGGTCAGTGGAGATGCTGACATTTAATGCCTGTAGTAAACATTTCAGCATACAGAAAGCAATTATTTACAGCTTAAGCAGTGAGAAATTACAAAGCTTCTCTTTAGACCTTGTGGCTTCTTGGCTGGTATTTGCAGAGGTGATGTATACACAAAAGGATTTCTTTACTGCTGTATTTTCTTTACTGTATTGTCTCTAGATGTTATTGTGCTGAGCTTTCTGAAGGCTAATAGCTCACAGAACACAATAAAAAGTGGTTATTTAGCAACACTTCCGTGGGTATAATACTTTTCTTCTTTACCCTCTAATGCACCTTTTTAATAACTTCCAGCTGAAAATACTGCCCTTATTTCCTAGGAGCCCTTTGTCCTAACTAAATCACCAGCAGGTATTGTTGTTTTTACAAACCTCCTCACAAAAACAGCCTGTAAAATATTATTATTTCAAGTAGCAGTTCACAGGAACAGAGCAGTTCCTTGTACTGAGCAGGAGAAGTCATGTATTAGAATGCAAACTTCTTATTCTTTTACATAGTAAGGGCTTTTTAAAAGCTTACATCGTTTTTGTGTTTTTGGTTTTTTTTTCTGTGAGTGGTGTGTGCTGTAATAATATTTTATAGTATCTGCTGTGTCATTTCTCTTTCACAATTAGAAATTATAATGCACTTAAGAAATACATTCTTTATAAAATCTGAGTGTAAAAATAACTTTCTATACAAAACCAAATTATTATTGTTTATTCTGCATTGTTATTATTGTGTATTTTAATTTGTGGTATCAAGGCAGGTAATAGAGATGAGTAAAACGTGAATTTAAAACTGTAGCAGACTGTACAAGGAAAAAGACACAAATAAATGACAACAGAAATAAAAAGTTGAGCACAGCAGGGATCTTTTGTGGTTTTGTTGTCTGAGAACCAGGCAGCTTGATAAAGGTTATTAAAATACAAGAAAACAGGAATTAGGGGAACTAAAACTTTTTCTAGGTAAGAACGTGGATATAAAAAAAACACAGGAAGGATTAGGAAAACCAGGAAATTTGTGGGTCTCTTGAACACTCCATGTTGAATTCTCATTCTAAATTTGGGGATTTTTTAGCATTGTGGCTGTTGGACCTTTGCTGGCCACTCCCTCCTCAACAGGACATGAGAATGAGATGAAAAAGCTCATGGGTTAACATACAGACAGGGACACCACAAACCAGCTACCAGGCTCAATAAGGAAAATTAATTTAGTTAATTGCCAATGAAAATAGAGTAGGAAAGTGAAAACCAGAGACAAGAACTCTGAGACAGTTTTCTGAGAATATTTTACTTAAAAAAAAAAAAGTTAATAATTCTTGTGTGTGGTCTGCTCCATTCCTTCTTTCTTTTCTCTCTGTGAAACTACTCCACCATCAAAAAAAAAAAAACAACCTTCCAACAGTTCCTTTTTTTCCAGCTCCTGAAAATTCTTGAGTAACCACAGTTGTTGGCCTTTACCTTTGGGGAAACATAAGAGTTATCAGCCCTCAGCTTAAAGCAAGAAAATCTGGAAGTCCAGATAAAGCTGAACTGCCCTTGGTGGCTGTACTTGGAATCAGCCTTGGCTTCCCTCGGGTGGGTGTCCCAAATGGCCAACTTGGGCCTTCAGTTAGCACAAGACAGGCAATTTAGGTGAGGCGATAAAATATGGGAGCTCATGTAAAGATTTTGTGAGCAACTTTTGGTCCAGGTGCCTGGCTCAGTGATGCTCGTGTAGCTTGCAATGCATTCTGCTCCTCCAGGAGTTATGAGCCGCTTCTTCATATTTATTTGTATGTGGAGTTATAAATTTCTGATCTTATTTCTTGCTTGTGGGATGCATTTTCTCCCTGTGCATTCTTATTCATGCAGGCTTTAATTTGATCCTGCTAGAAGATTCTTTCCTCCTTTTCATGCGCTCAAAAATTGTAGCCACAGCAGTTTCTGTGGTCGCGGAATTATGCAGCTGCTTAACACTGCTGTCTTTCTTGTTGTGCTTGTTCTCCTTCTGTAATCCCAGGGACAGGAATTATGGCACTGGAGCCTCTTAAATCACCAGGGTTGGCACAAGCACAGTTTGCACTCCCAGCAGTCAGAGATCCAAAGGCAAAGGGTGCCCCGGAGCCGGCTGGGTGTGCTCCTGCCTCGTGGGCTGCAGCTCTGCATCTGATGGACAGAAACCACCTTTCATCCTGCATTTTGAGCTTCTTGGAAGTGCAGTATTTCCAACTGCCACCTAAAAAACCCATCCAACAAATTGAGCAAATTATTTCCACTGCATTTAATTATGCATAAGCATTCCTAGAAAGTTGTCTTAAAATGCTTCCAGCGTGACCTAAGGATTGCTTTCATTTTGTTGCTGTTGTGGACACTTCACTGTGCCATCCTCCATCCAGCTGGCTAAAAAGAATGGAAATAATGCTTTCAGATAAATAAAGATGCAATTTGACCCTCCCTCCCTTTCCTCCTGCCCTTACTTTTCTCCTTTTGGGAAGCTGATTTCATCTGTCAAGGTCATGCACTGGGAAGTACAAAATGCAGGTGCTGGGAGCTGTCCAGAATTCTGGAAACATTTATTTGTAGCTCAGACAAATTGTTCATTTAGTTCCTCAGACTGTTGAGCTCTCTGGCTCCTGACATTTTCAAATGACAATAGTAAAAATGAATGTGGTGAGTGGAGTTGTAGCTGCTGGTTTATGTACTGCTTGAGCGGGGGTTAATGAACCTTTTCTACGTTGTGAGGTTACAAAGCAAAGCAAGGAAAAGGCTTGTGGGGGTGGAAAAACCCTGAATAACATCAACATCCTAAATAAATACCTGAAGTAGGATTGGTTCTATCTTCTGAGCTGAATTTGACACTTCCTCCAATGTTAGGAGAAGGGTGAGGCACACCCAAAACAGGATTAAAGGACACTGAGAAAAGGCAAAATTTGAGCAGGACTTGCTTCAACTTTCCTGTAGTAAACCTGAAAGAAAACCTTTGACAAAAATCCATGCCCAGTCCCACCATAAGAAGTACCAGTCTTATAAAACAATATACAGCATTAGGAATTTAAAAAATTACTGGGATGAGGAAAGGAGGAAAAGATCCTGGGAGAAAGATTCTCCACTAGTTGGCATACTGATTTTATTTTTTTTACCCCATGTAACCAACCCCATGAGCTTCAGAACACCTGGTGCACCAGTGACACAGATACCTCCTGTAAACCAAAAGTGGTTTCAGGAGATTTAAATCAATTTGGAACTGAAAGAGGGTGTTAATGCTAAACAGTCAAGATAGATTCAGGGTCAATATTAGCAATGCAATGGATAAACAACAGTAATAAATAAATAAGTAGTAAAAGTACACACCTAATTTCCTGGTACTCTTCTACAACTGATCCAAGGAGCTTTATTCTGGCACAAACAGACAGAAATATGCTCCTGTCCCTCAGCAAAACATGAGAACCAAGAGAAATGAATGAGTTCTTGGGAGGAAAGTGCAGCCAAAGTAATAAATAGTAACATTGTGATTGCAGGATCTGGAGAATAAAAATAAGCCTCTGTAATAAAAAAACATATTCAAGAGAGCAAATCAGAAAACAGATTTTAGGAGTTTATCCTGAATTTTTACATAAAATTTAAAAGAAATCTTAAGATAGAAAATATCTAAAACTTCAAGGAAAAATTGAGCAAATGAAAGGAGATCCTTTCAGGGTTATATGTATGAAGAGGCAGAGAAATAGCATTATTTAAATCATCCTTTAAATAATTTAAATCATCCTTTAATATCACACTTACAAGGGTGTGGGGGTTGTTCCTCTTTAAAAACAATGGTAAAATAATGCATTTATAGACAATTTTGTATTGTGGCTATGGTAAACACAGATCAATCAAAGCTTACATGTCCTCTTTGTTAGACATACTGAAAAAATAGTCCCTACTGCTCAAACTGCAAAAAACCCCCTTATTTAACCTATATCTGTTTGATCCTTGCTTTTAATCTCCCTAGATTTTTTTTCAGTTTATAAAACCTGTTGCACCTTGCACACAGGTGACTGAGCAATCATTTGTATGTCTAAGCTCCTATAAAGGACTGAAAAATAAATAATTATGCACCTAGGGAAATGAAGTGGTAATCAGAGAAAAGTGACTTTATATGCAGTTTGCATGGGTTATAAAGGGATTTCAGTGTTTTATTCTAAAAAGCAGAGATAAATTATGATCTTTTCTAAATATGATAAAACGTATGTTTTTGGTTTCTTTGTGCAAAATCCCCTGAAAAATATCAGGAGGTGCCATTTTCCTACATTGCCACTAACATTGTAAATGATGAAAGTGGTTTCTTAGGGGAAACACCGAGACTTTTTGCCCATGAAATCCCAACCTGTTGGAATTCTGTAGGAATGTTGGGCTTCAGGATGCAGGGGAGGTCCCCTTCCCCCATGAGTGGCCGCCCTGCTGGCTCAGCACCTATTCCAGGGGTGCAGGAGCACTTGCACAACTGGGCACAAAACCTCCCAGAATTCTTTTTGAGCCCCTTCCCACCCATTCCCCATGTTAGTTTCACCCCCAGTTCCATATTCTCTCCTTCTCTCTCTTGGCCTCCCCCTAAATAAATCACTTGTCCCTGGTTTCTTTTTCCCCAAAGAAGTAATTTTTCCTGTATCAGCACACAAATTTAGAATGTTTGACAGCATTTCCAGGGTAATCCTGGCATTGCTGACACAGTTCCCTGGGTGCTGCTGGCCTTTCAGGCTGTCACCACAAAAAGTCCCCAGTGCTCCCTTCCAAATATTTCTAAAAGTGCCTTTCTCTCTCCTAAATCCCATTAAACTCCTGGAAATCTGGCCATTCCTGACAACAGTGTCTGTAATTTTATTTTCTTATCACTGTGCTCTTTGTTACATCCATCAATTTCTCATGTCATTCCTGGTGGTTTCCCAAGGTCTGTTCACTTCTCAGGTCAGGGATTAGTCCTTTACCTGTGTGCCCAATTCTCTAGATTCTTTGAAAACCTCGAGTTAAAAAAGCCATAAAATCAGAAGAAAAATTGAAACTTAAAATTATTATTAAAATTTACTGCTCTTTTTCCTCTATTGTGTAGCATTACACTTACCAAAAATATTTAATAAGTGTAATTTGATAACAAAGTTACCTGAAAATGCTTTGATAAGTCCAGTTTGATTTTCATCCTTGTTATTTCCCCATGCTTTACAAAACC
Organism: Diglossa brunneiventris; assembly: GCA_019023105.1. Taxonomy (NCBI): domain Eukaryota; kingdom Metazoa; phylum Chordata; class Aves; order Passeriformes; family Thraupidae; genus Diglossa; species Diglossa brunneiventris. The sequence goes on along the minus strand of CM032361.1, from coordinate 26,080,414 downwards.
TCAGAACAAAGTACGACACCAGAAGGCTGGGAAAAACATCTCTCCTAAGGATATAACCCAAAAGTTACCAAAAAAATTAATTAATCCAGTAAAATATTGACCATATTATATGTAATTGCTATCATATGCAATGCATACATGACAAACTGATTTAAAAATGGAAAAAGCCCTCCACATGTGCTCTATATCCCAGCTGACACAGCAATAATACCAAAGTACATTATTAGACCCTGCAGCTAAATGTAATATTCCAGTGGTTCTACAAAAGCCACACACTTTGGCACAGCAGAGCAAACTGGGCACATGGCTCCCCAAACTCTGTCCTGTCACATCAATGCCCAAGAGCCAACGACCTCAACGTGACCAAAAACCTGATCAAAAAGTCTCAAATGTACCAGCTGCAACTTCACAGGCACTGCGCAATCAGTAATTTGAAACCCACATATCTAACCTCCAAGATGAACCCAGTCTTTGAGCTTCTTGACACTGAATTCCCACAAGGACAGTGCTGGATTAATGAGCACTCCATGCCTCGTGCCTTGTCACCTTCCAGCAGCAGTGGCTGAGCCATTAGCTTGCAAAACGTCCCCTGTCATGGCAACAATCTATAGATGCTGTCCTTTGACCTCACAGAAACCTGTGTGTGCTGATCATCCCATCAGGAACAGGTGCTGAGCCAGGAGTTTAGTGCAGTCACCTCCATCCTGCAGAGAGAGACATCCCCTCACCTTGGTGCATGCTGCCAGGATGCACATCAGTCTCTCTTGGGCTTCCTTGATGTGCAGTAATTAATGCAGTGCATCTATACTGCTCCTCATAACCAGGATGGTGCTTTTAAAAGGTGCCCAATACTGCAAAATCTCTGTTTGCACAGCCCCAGGAGCCAATAAAGGCCGCTCACAGTAATTTACAGCATTTTTTTGCATTATCAAGTTGAAATATAGAGTCGTAGAATCATATAATCACAGGTGTTAAAGTGTCCCTGAGACACCCCACACACCCAGCATTGGAGCTTTGGCAGTGAGCTCTGTTGTATTTGCTGGGCAGGAATGATGCGCCTGACTCCATGTTCTCAGAAGGGTAATTTATTACTTTATTATACTATATCATATTAAAGAATACTATACTAAAGAATACAGAAATACATACTCAATGCTAAAAAGATAATAATGAAAACTCGTGACTCTCTCCAGAGTCCTGACAGAGCTTGGCCCTGATTGGCCCAAGAGTCAAAACAACTCACAGCAGAATCCAGTGAAACAATCACCTATGGGTAAACAATCTCCAAACACATTCCACATGTGAGCACAACACAGGAGAAGCAAATGAGATAAGAATTGTCTTCCCTTTCTCTGAGGCTTCTCAGCTTCCCAGGAGAAAAATCCTGGGTGAAGGGATTTTTTCAGAGAATGTGAATGCTACAGAGCTCCTAACCAGGAACAAATGCCTGGTACATGAGTGAACACTGGAAATATTCAACCTCCATGGAAGGTTTTGCCTTGAATTTTCCCCAGCAAGCTGTTGGAATTTTGGTCTCTTGTTTTCCTAGGCTATCAGATCAACAGGCATGAGCTGCACTGACAAACCTTGGGATTTGGCTGGTATCCCTCTGGGGCCCTGCACCTTGATGTACAAACAGCAAGAAAAGTCTCACAAGAGCTGGTTTTAACACTGTTTCAACAAATAAAAGCTGTTGAACTTGACACCATAGAAAGGAGGTCTGGACTTTTGAAAAGCTCCAAATTTGGGTTCTGCTCAGGTGCCTTCAGCCTGGCAGCAAGCTCAGCAGGAATGAAATGCCAAATCCCAAACGTGAGAAATATGTGGTTACCACGTGAATGCTGTCCAGATGGTGACCATCCCTCTACCTGTGCTTTAGCCAATTTGTATCTGTGTATTCAGCTTTGACAGCTATTAAGTTCTCTTAGTTTTAACACAGGTTTTGGAATGTGTTTAATTTTCATGCTAAGAGACCCAAATTGCTGATGTGGGATGGAGTCCAAAACGCACTGAACTGAGTAGGAAAAAAAAAAAAATCACAGCCTGACTACATCTTGGAACTAGTAATTAGTGACTGAAACTTTTCTACAGCTGGCATCACATTCTGTAATAAATGTAGTAGAGTGTTGAAAGGGAAGACATGGGCAGAACTGCATTGCTATGTGTGTGATTCTTCTCCATTTATTGTCTTTGCTTGTTGGGACTAAACATGATTGAATGTGAGGTGGAAGGGATTCTGGTACGAAAGCCTGGTTCAGACAGCTCATCACAGCAGGCAGTTGAACATCAATATACCGTGTAAATAAACACCTTTGTAAATGGAAAACAACCACATTTCCAGTCTTTCTGTACTCCAGGGCCTCAGCTGACAGGCAGCACTTTTGCTTCCTTGATGTGCAATAATTAATGCAGTGCAGCTATACGGCTCCTCATAACCAGGATGGTGCTTTTAAAAGGTGTCCAATACTGCAAAATCTCGGTTTGCACAGCCCCAGGAGCCAATAAAGGCTGCTCACAGTCATTTACAGCATTTTTTTGCATTATCAAGTTGAAATATAGAGTCACAGAATCATATAATCACAGGCTGGTTTGGATGGGAAGGGACCTTAAAGCCCATCCAGTGCCACCTCCTGCCATGGCAGGGACACTTTCCACTATCCCAGCACCCTCACAGGGAAGAATTTCTACCTTGGAGCTTTCTCTTGTCCAAGCTGAACAGCCCCAACTCAGCCTGTCTCCATAGCAGAAGTGCTCCAACCGCTCCTATAATTTTTTAAAAAATAAAATAACATAAATTATTTTATTTTTTAATGCTTGTGCACAGCATATCCTGGTTCAAAGCATTACAGTATATTGCAGGCTAACAGGCAAAGCTCCCCAGATTTCTTGGCCAAGTGGTGTAAATCAATTCTCTGAGTCACTGGGTGAGCTGGCACTTGGAGGACTTTGAGTCTCTCAGGCCAGGCCAGGCTTGGTTTAGTTTTCTGTATAAAATCCATTTCAATTAAAAGCCTTGCTGACAGTAGCACCATTATTCAATCTGGGAAGAGTCATTCCACGCTGATAAAATTGGATTTCTTTGTCGCAGTCTTTCAGACTCTATCCCCACAATGTGTAGCAATTTTGCACAGAAAAAAAAATGTAAAAAAAAAAAAAAGTGATTTAATCCACAGCAGTTATTGCAATTACAAACAGTGTTCACAAAACTGAACAGAATTCATAATTCTCCAAAGCATCACAGAGCCATTTAGCCACAGCACAGCTGGGGAAGGGAGTGCTGAAGAAGCTGAACAAAATAACTGATTGGGGTGATCACAGTGGCAGCGGTTCAATGCTGCCACCCAGCAGAAATCACCCACTTCCAGCCCCTCGGGGCTGGCTGGGAGTCACAGCACAAATCTCTCAGCTCTCCCTGGGGAGGCCCAGGAGCTGGAAGGTGAGAGTCTGAGAGGAGATGCTGAGATGTCACTGCCCATGTGTCCTCTGGAGCCTGGGAATATGAAAATGGCACCAAAGTCTGGGCCAGAGCTAAAGGAATACAGATGGGAGAGTGGCAGATTTGGGCATTTGACTAAATCTTGTAGCTGTTTGTGGCCGTTCCTGGAATACTGACCTCATCACTGCAAGTATGTACCCTGCAATAGCACAGAATCATGGAATGGTTTGGGTTGGAAGGGACCTCAAAGCCCATCCAGTGCCACCCCTGCCATGGCAGGGACACCTTCCACTATCCCAGGTTGCTCCAAGCCCTGTCTGCCTGGCCTTGGACACTGCCAGGGATCCAGGGGCAGCCACAGCTTCTCTGGGCACCCTGTGCCAGGGCCTGCCCACCCTCATGGGGAAGGATTTTTTCCTAATATCCAGCCTAAAACTGCCTCTTCCAGCTCAAAGCTGTTCCCCCTTGTCCTCTCACTCCAAGGCCTTGGAAGGACTCAAGAGCTTTACCCCAGAATCCAAGCTGCACAGTCACAACTCTCCCAGCCTTTTCTCAGGGTAGAGCTGTTCCATCATTCCAGCTGTTCCACCCTTGCTAGCAGGGTTTGTTTTACCCCTATGCATGAAGAACCTCCTTTGCTTCAAGGAAATCAGAATCAAAACACTCTCCTAAGCACAAAATAAGCATTAACTGGGATTTCTCTTACCTAACTCGTCCTTAGGAGGGCAAGGTGGGAGCAAAGAGGTCCTGCTGATGCAGGACAACAAACTCTGTGGGATGAGTTACCTTATAAATTCTATTTTTGATGAATTTTTCACTCCTTCCATACATGAAACAGTAAGCAGGAGCTGTGAGGAAATGTATATAACTTCTGAGAATACCAATTGTATGCTCCTTTCTAAAGCAAGTCATGGAACCACCATGAGGATTGGTATGCAATGCACAGAAGATGTTGAAGAGGAAAATATCTGCTTATCAATTATTAGAATATATTAATAAATATTCTAGGAAGTTGTGTGTATAAATATAAATCAGTGTTTTTATTCAGTAGGGTTATTTCTCTTTCTCTCATAACCTTATCTGGAAATGTAAACTGACAAAATAGAAAAGGAAAAGACCAATTAGATGGGGAAAAATGCATTAAAAAAAAAAAAAAGCAATGCATGCAAACAGTGAATTCCTGTAATTTCTAAGCCTTCATTAACAAGCTCCTCAGCTCACCTCCTCTCCCTGCTACTCCCACAAGTTCAGTTTAAGCTTTTTCAGAGTAGCAGAAGTTATTCAAGTTCTGATTGATCAGCAGCAAACATAAAAACAGGTCAGAACCTTGAGTATCTCTGAACCATACACTTCACATAAGCACAACAGTGCTACCAAAAATAAAAGTTTTTGGGATCATAGCAGACATCTAAAAGATTTCTGTTCCTCTGAAGAGTTACAGAGACTTGAGCTCTTATTCCAAACATTTCAAACATTTGAAGGGGACTCTGAAAGCAGCCATTCTTCTATAAAATAAAAACCTGCACAGGAATGATGCTGGGATGATTTTTCCCTTTGTTATGGCTGTGCCACAGCCCTGGCTGAACATGAGCTGTGCACACATGTGCACACACAGCACCTGTGTCACAGAGCCTGCTGTGCAAGAGCCTTCATCTCTCAACACAACTACTTGAAAGTACTTTTCTGAACACTTTTGCTACTTTGAGCCGTTTTTTAGCTTACTGCAAAACTTGTTAGCATTGGTATTGAGTCTAGTGAGGCTAGAAACCTCCCTTCTCTGGGATATATGGGGGATTAGGATCTGATGGATTCAGCTGTCTAGTTTGATCAGGGTTTCCACACTGAAGTTGAACTATTTGGGTTCAATGTCACAAAAACACTCATTCTGTTTTTTGCCACAGACATTGTGGAAACCTCAGAGTTACAAGTAAAATACCCGCCCCAACAGCTCAGCAAACATGCTCTCCAAACATGCAGGGCATATTTGTGTTCTCTCATCTTAGAACACACTTTTGCTGTTTCATTTTTAGTTTTCAAATCAACATTAGCAATGGTGGAATCATCAGATGCTCTTCCCAGCCACAGTGGTGTTGAGAAGAAGGAAAGAAAGCAGAAAGAGAGAAAAAAACCCTTTTTGGAAAGAGTTAAATAACTGACTCTGTCCTCCATCCTATCTATCTATAATATGTGTATGTACACTCCATGTGCATAATTCTAGGAGTGAAAGCCAAATTGAACTCTGTTGATAGTGGCACTTTCACCATCCTGACTTTTATGACCTGTGCAGGGCATATTAGTGTTCTCTAATCTTAGAACACACTTTTGCTGTTTTCATTTTCAGTTTTAAGATCAACATTAGCAATGGTGGAATTATCAGAAGTTCTTCTCAGCCCTAGTGGTGTTGAGAAGAAGGAAAGAAAGGAGAAAGAGAGAAAAAAAACCTTTTTGGAAAGAGTTATTTGATTGACTCTGTCCTCCATCACTATCTATGACTATTATATGTGTATGTACACTCCATGTGCATAATGCTAGGAGTGAAAAATTGAAGTATTTTGATAGTGGCACTTTCACCATCCTAAAGGTGATCTAAAGGAAAAAATAAGCCCCTGCTAGGAGGGATTTTCACACAGGTACAGGACACCTGGGTCCACATCTCTGTCTGCCAGTGGTCCCCTGAATAGACATGGTCACTTCCCTTATTAGTATCTCACCTTTAATAAAAAGTGAGGTGCTGGTGTCACAAATCCTAAATTGATTTGCCAAATAAAAATAGAAGCAGTTAAGGATGCGGGAGGAAGGTCAGGATTGATGCTCACATTTGTGCTGAGGGGTTGTCTCATTCAATCCTCACTGATTTCTTAGGAACTGGTGTCTGGTACAACATTCCCAAAAAACATAGGTTAAACTTGTCAGCACCTCAACACTGCAGAAGGAGGGTGATGTAATTATAAGAACATAATTTTTATGAAAGAATATATCCCACCTGATGTATCCTGCATAATTTCAAAAGCACCAGCTTTTCTGCTTCAGTATGTCAGCATTTCCATTGAAACCCTCATTTTAATGGGAATGCTGCTCATCTGCAAAAAGTGTATTCTAAGCAGAAAAAGGGAACTTCCAGGATCAAATATGAGCACACCTCCACTTAAAGGGCATTCATGATTTTAAAGAGAGTCGCTTGCCTCTTTTTGAAAACACAACCCTTCACAATTTCAACTTTAATTTTTGAAGATTTGTTAAATCTTGGCTGGAATTCCAGACGGTCCATAAACCTCTTTTTTGGATAAATATCTGCTAGCAGGGGAAGGAATGGGCTTGGGGAAAAGATTTATTTGACCTGTTCGATGTTGTTAACACAAATCAGGAAATAGTGACAATCTGAAAATGCAGGATTTCTGGAGGGGGAGAGAAAAATCCCCAAAATACAACCTAGTCAAAAGAATGAAGATAATTGGCTCTGATCCTACGATGCCACTGGGAATTTCCAAACAGGTCCCAGGGGATATAGGAACACTGATCTTCAAAGGAAGTGCACACAGGGCTGTTACAAATTATGTAAGGTCTGATAAGGAAGTTACACGGTCTGATAAGGCAATTATCTGGAAAAAATACCGTCCTTAAATCCAAAGCAATCCAGAAAGGCACTCACAGGCAGAATTGGCAGTGTGCTTTGGCCCATCTCCATGTGCTCCTAAGCAGGATGGGAGGAGAAGAGGGGGCTTGGGTCTGATTCTGGCATGCAGGACTGTATAGACAGCACAGATTAATTCATTGCACCATCACCTCATGATTTCCAGTGTGTGGCTGCCCTAGAAAATGTGAATATTACAGTTGTACATGATGGCCTTAGCTCTGAACTCTCACATATTTGAGTGCTGGAGAGCCATGATGGCATGGAAGGCCAAAGGAGTTCAGAGCTGAGGCAGCATCTCCACTGCACCTTGGTGTCCCTGGGTCTGAGTGATCCTGACCTCCGAGGGCTCCATCTCTGGCCATGAAGCCAAGAATCACCTCCTGCACAGAATGCAAATGCTTCAGACCCATCCCAGCTTGTTTCTCGGCACGAGCTTGCTCATACCTTAGGTATGCACTTGCAAAATATATTTTCCCTTTGCTACAGCCACCCAAGAACAAGGGCTATGATTGCAAATTTAGTGGTTTCTTAAGCAGGAACTTTTCTCTAAAATGTACCCGTTAAGCATCTTTCCTGTGATTTGTAGCAGCTGTTGTGTCTCCATGCCAACTGATGGGGAAACGGGGGGGAAGGACACTCTCAAAGTCATCTCTGAGCTCCGCAATATCTTATGAAGAAAAGCTCATGATTATAATGAGAAAAGTAATTCCTCACCATGAAAGCTGACTGAGAGCAAATGGAGAAAAGTAGGACTTTCAAGTAAAGAAAACCTGAGTAGAATTATCACCCTACATGAAAAAGGTGGAATTGCTTTGGAGATGAGACCTTCCTCTTGCCTCCTGAGATCAGCTCCTGGGAAGGGCTGAGAATTGGCTATTGTGAGTAATCTTTGTGCCAGCGCTTGTGGGGTGATAAAAGGCACAAGGATTTAAAGCAAATTTCCTTGCTTGATAAATTCAAGCCTTTTACCTGAGGAGAACAGATAATTTTTGTCAGAAGTATGTGTGTAATTGCCTCAGTGCTGAGCCAGGTGGGAACCGAGGCAATAACACTCAAGCAAGAAACTCTTCAATGCCTCCATGAATGCACAAGTTATTTCAGAAATGCAATAAATAAAACTCAAGTTCTCTGCCAAACCAGGAGTATGGTGACAAGATAGACAAAGAGAGCAAAACAAACCTGGGGCAGGACGAGCTCACATTGAAGCAATGACACAGTTGCTGCACATGCAGCAATCTCAGCACATTCTCAGCTGTGTCGCCGTTGTTATCCCAGACAATGCATTTAAGTATTTGCTGCAATGCTATTTAGCAGATGATAATGAAATAGCAGGCAAATGTACATGACAGAAGATGGAAATATCCTGTGCCTCCTCACAGGGAAGCTATCGAGCATAGAAACAGGGGAATGACACTGGGAGCACTTGGAGGAAGGCGAATGCTCTCCGCTGCTTTCTGCTGTAAATTGGGCACTGGGGAGAAAGGACAGAAGTTCCACTGAAGTGTGACAGAGGGTAACGTTTGCCACCATGTGTCACCACTGCACTCAGGGAATGCAGGGGGATGAACTGCAAGAGGCACCAGTTTTAGAAATTTATCTGCAGCCACTTTCTCCCGCAGAGCAAGATAATAATAAATAAGAAATGTTTGAAGGCAAAGGATGATGTCTCTCTCATTTCAGCTTCAAACAAGCCTAGTTCTGTATCTTCCTCTTCACTCCCCTCTGTAGCCTCTGCACAAGGTCTGGAAGACTGAGTAAATTTAAAATATTTTTGTGGACAGATCTACTGACAAAGGACAGGGTTTGAATTTCTAATTTTAATAACAGACATGAAGGTAATTCGTCATATAAGATACCTACTGAAAGAATTGCCTACACCAATGGATCTTTGCTACATTAAAGTCATCCTGAATTTTTTTATTCACTCCCTAAGTTGAATTTACAGAACAATGAAATAGATGTACACACAGAACATGCAGAAAATGTAATTGTGATGTGAGGTGGACACAATTGAGTGAAAATTCCATGGCCTGCAAGTTACCTCAGATTTGCAATTTGGGGTTAATGTGACTTTTACATTTAGATTAATGGCAGTTTGAAGGGTTTTCTTTTTCTCCTTCTCAATGTCAAAATATGCCCAGTATAATTTTACCCATCTTACATGAATTTGGATGTGCCTCTCCTTTACCATTCAGAAGTTGTTGGACATCTTTAAATCAGACATTTCGAGTCAACAACTTTGTAAGTCCTTCCCTCAAAATAAAACTCTTATGATGCTCTGTGTATATAAAAAGTGGTTGGTCCATACAAAATGGAAATAGGCAGAGGTAACTTTTTCTGGTTGGTAGGTTTTCTCATTGTCAGGGAGTTCCAGAGGACGTTTTGACCAAACCCTTCTCACTTTTATCTACTTATGGTACTGCTTAAGAAGAGGCGTGAGTAGCACTGAGAAATCCTTCCAGCCACCCACAGTTCAGATTACAATGAAGAAACATCCAGATTAACTGGCAATGACCTTTCTGAGTCAACATTCCCGCACTTTGAAATCTGAGCGTTTCTAGCTCTGCCTTTTTGCCTTTGATTCTGACCTGGTACAGCTGGAACTAAATATAGATGTGAAAGGTAAAACCCATGATCACTGCACTTCAAATGTGCCTTTCAACTTGCTTGCTAGGGGCCTTGCAAATTGTGTCATACACCAGTAGTCAGTGGGCAATAATCACCTCTCCTGGGATTAATTTCTCATAAGGACACTTTCATGTGGGAATGTCTTTTATTTAACACCATCACACTTCTTTTTGAGAGACAATTTCCTATCATTCACATACCTTGTAGATGCATATTTTATCACTTTATGGTAGTGGCACAATGATTGTAAAATATTATATTATTATTATTATATAGACAGAAAAATATTTTTCTTTCACTTATCAGTACTTATTTTACTTATTAATAGCATAAATTTCAGCTGCAACTCGCTGTGGTGTCTAATTTTATATAATAAACCTGGCTAATAAAAAGTACTGGGACACTGCTAAAATATAAATAACAAAGAAGAACAAATCATATCTGAAACCAACAAGGCTGACGTATCCAGAGGGTAATTAAAAAGTCATTAGTTAAAGTCATCTGAGGTTTTGGTTGATAAAGTAAAAATTTAATGTTTGTGTACTGAAAATTGATTAACAAACGGATACACAATTTTCATCACAGAAAATCAAGCTGTTGGTTAAAATAGAATTCCTTATGTACTTCAGATTATAAAAAAGATCATCTACTATGCTCTAACAGGAAAAACTGGAGGCACATCCAGTAATGAATGGGGTATGGCTCTGGCTCTTGTCCAGTTATCCATAAATTCTCATGGATCAACAGCAATAGGCAAGTGAGCCAAACCCAATGAAGCTAATTTTAGCTGGCTGAAACCAGCACCATCTGGACTTCTGGCCTTGGTAACTTTCTATTGATCCAATCCTTCCAGAATGATTGGATGCCAAATGCATAAGGAAGCTTCCCAGATTCATGGTGTGCAATGGGAAGATTCTGGTATCATCTCTTTTGACAGTTTCAGATGCTGTAACTTTATTTTTTTGGATTTTTTTTGTTTTTTTTTTTTTTTTTTGTTGAACAACCTTATTTTTGTGTGTATAGCAGCTAAACATTAGTATCCATCTCTTTGCACAATTCCAGAAAATAAGTGTGTCAATTCAAATTGTTTTCTCTCTGAAGCCACAGAAACAGTTTGAAGTGGACAGATGAGCACGTTTCCCATGTGGTTCAGCTCATCTATACGTCTGCTTGCTTATCCCACTTATGTTAATCCAATCAGAGGAGATTCATGCAGTGATCCCAATTAACTGGCACTCTGGGTGTGGTGTCAAGTAGATGCAATGAATTATCCCCAGTACAAAATACAAGGGAAGTATTCTCTCTGCATTGAAACACTGAATAAACTACACAAATAATCTGCTACTGGGCATGCTGTGAACAAAAAGAATCCAAATTGATCAGACATTGATTGTGAATAATTTACTCAAACACATAGTTCTAAATCAGTTTCAAGACCAGAGGGCTAGAAAATAACAGTTAAAATTTTGGTGGCTTGTGGATTTATTTTCTGCCTCTTCATTTACTTCAGTGGGCTTTGTATTGAGCTCTCACAGAGCGGACTTACATTAGATGTCACAAAGCTTAGGGTCCACTTTACCATGTTTAATAATGGTAATTATAGTGCTAGCATCTGATATGAAAAATAATTTGCATCTACTAACTTTTTTTCTCTGTTAAAATCTCTAAATATAGTAAACATGATGCTCTAACCCCTTGAGACTTTTAGCTTTTCTGACAGGCCTTGGTTTTAATTTACTTACAGGGCACTAGGATTGTCAGCAGAGCTCACTAATGGCATTATTTTTCCTAAGTGAAGGTATTTTAGTGTATCATTAAATTACATCTCTTACACATGCTACATAAACCCCAAATATAGATATACACTTATTTAGACCTACTACAAATTAATAAATAGGTCCTTTTAGATATTTTTTTTTCTAGTGACTGTGTCCATTCAGGATGAGAACATTTCAGCTACTGGTTTTTCATCAGTATCAGAGGGGCTGGAATCCTAAGGCTCAGAATGTTCTTGCCCAACATCACAACATCAGTGTCCTGAGTTTGTTGATTAGACGCTTGATAAACCCAGAAAGTTGCTTTTCTTTGATGTTGGTATAAACATCAACTTCTGCCTCATTATTGAGGACACCTCCCAGGGCAAGGCCTCCAGTGGCTCCTGGCAAATTTGCATAACTCCAGCAGGTGCAGAACAAACGTTCTTCACTCCTCATTCCCCTGCCACTTCTGAACTAATCATTGTTTACCTCATTAGTCGTGCCTCCAAACTTTTATTTAGAAGAATACTGCTTTATTGGAGCTGTTGAGAGGATTTTGAAGGCTCATCCCTGTAAAGATGCCTTGGGGAGAAATTAGATATTCAAATGTCTGGGTATAGATTAAAAGAAAGGTGAGCATTTACAATTTTTTAAACCTATTTTTGATTGTCTTTAATCAATTAAGTCAGAAGCCAGGTGGGAGATGGAAAGGTGAAAGAGAATTACTGACACTTTGCATATTTACTCCTTACTGAAGCAGATGCTGAATTTAGAAGACCAGATTCTACCTAAAATTAAAACTACTCTATCTTTAATTTTAATCGTTCTCTTTGGCACATTTTCAATGCTTAGAATTTCCAGAGGGGTGAATTTCTATAGAATGCTTCTACTCTTTGATTTATCTTGATTAAGGTGAGATATGGGCAAACCAATCCCCCTCAGGTAATAGCAAGTTTGTTGTTTTATGATCCTTTGCACAGGTCTACCCTGCTTCCTATTCTTCCATTACTTCTCTTTGTGTTATATAGAAAGAGAAATTAAAAGCCAACTCATCCATCCATCCATCCATCCATCCATCCCATCCATCCATCCATCCATCCATCCATCCATCCATCCATCATCCATCCATCCATCCATCATCATCCATCCATCCATCCATCCATATCCATCCATACATTTATCCATCCATCCATCCGTCCATCCATCCATCCATCCATACATCATCCATCCATCTATCCTTCATCTGTCCATCCCCACTCCATCCTGCCATCCATCCCTCCCTACATCCATCCCTCCTTCCATTTATCCATCCCTCCATCCCTCCCTCCATTTATCCATCCATCCATCCATCCATCCATCCATCCATCCATCCATCCATCCATCCATCCATCCATCCATCCATCATCCATCTGTCCATCATCCATCTGTCCATCCATCCATCCACATCCATCCATCCATTTATCCATCAATCATCCATCATCCATCCATCCATCCATCCATCCATCCATCCATCCATCCATCCATCCATCCATCCATCCATCATCCATCCATCCATCCATCATCCATCCATACATCCGCTTATCTGTCCATCATCCATCCATCCATCTATCCATCCATTATCCATCATCTGTCCATCCCCAATCCATCCTTCCATCCATCCCTCCTTCCATCCATCCCTTCTTCCATTTATCCATCCTTCCATCCCTCCCTCCATTTATCCATCCATCCATCCATCCATCCATCCATCCATCCATCCATCCATCCATCCATCCATCTATCCCCATCTGCACCTTCCCAAAAACGTCCAAGGCATGTGTAAGTGATATGTCCTACTTGCCTGTGAAACTAAATATACTTGAATCTTCTCGACTTTGGTTTTTGGCACATTTTGGAGTAGTTATTGATACATGGCTTAGATCATCCTCTGGTTCCATGGTTATTTGCTCAGAAATTGTGCTGGCAGGGCCATATTCCTGTCTTGTTTTCAGAGTGCAGCTCAGAGGCTCAAGTACATCTGCACAGAGAAACAAATAACTACCACTGGAGCATCCCAGGGAGAACAGAAAAAATGCCTTTTAGGGGCAGCAGTGATTGCTGGAAGCTAGGAGGACTCCATTGATGCATGGAAGTGAAATAGGGTCCTTTAAAATCACAGGGGAAAATGAACCTCTATGCTACACAGACCAAAGGGCATCACCACTAAAATTATTTTTGCAGAAAGAATGTAATGCTGGAAAACCTGTAGTGGTGTTCACAGGGGTCCCAGGATGAGGGAAGAGATGAGAATCATGACTCCATGTTTCAGAAGGCTGATTTATTATTTTATGATACATATTATATTAAAAGAAAATTATGTATTAAAACTATACTAAAGAATAGAAGAAAGGATTTAATCAGAAGGCTATAAAGGAAAGGAATGGAATGATAATAAAGTCTTGTGACTGACCAGAGTCCCAACACAGCTGGACATGTGATTGGTCATCAAGTAGAAACAACTCACATGGGCCAATCAAAGATGCACCTGTTGCATTCCACAGCAGCAGATAACCATTGTTTTTCTTTTCCTCTGAGGCTTCTCAGCTTCTCAGGAGAAAAAATCCTGGCAAAAGGATTTTTCAGAAAATATGTCTGTGACAGAAAACCCATTTAAATCCCATCCCAACGTGCTTTCAATAATATTTTACAGATACAGGTATTATGACTCCCATAAATGTCTCAATACTTATCTTTTTCCAGCTGGGAAAACTGAGGCTGGAAGGGGCTGTTCTGTGTTTAAACAAGTGCAATTTTCAATGGCCACATGAGACTCTTAAAACACCTTTTGTTCTTAAAATCCCTAAAGCTGCTTCCCAAACAACGTAAGGTCAGGTACATACTGATCACTCACCTAGTTTGTATCCTGGAACACCTGCTAGAAAAAAGAAAATATTTATTCTGATGCAGTGTAAATGTGTAAGGACATAATGTTCCTACAGAGGGTAATTTAGCTCCCCATAAAAATGAGACCAGAGCTCAAACAGAGATGCCAGTTCTTGTCCACTGCACATAACCATTTGCATTCCAGTTGTTGGTTGAACAGATACAGTAGAAAAAAATATTTTGATTTTAAGAGCCTGAAGATTATTTAAAGTGAATAGAATCTTAAAGCAGCATTTCAGCTCCACTTTCCCGAGATGTTATCATCAAAGGCAGGGTGTTCCTGGAATCTTCAGCACATATCTCGAGGTTTCACATCTCCTCTTGTACAGCTCACTTGTAATCTTTGTAAATGTTTAATGGGAGATCAATCCCCTGTGCTTCCAGCGTGGTGGGAATCCTGCTGGGGATCACAGCGCTCCCAGAACGACAGCAGAGCTCTGGGAAGGCTCTACCCCTCACCTGGGGGCTCCTGATGCTTATCCATTCCCCACCTGTGCTCTCTCCTGGCAGAACAATTCTAGCTGTGCCAGTGTCCCCTGGAAGAGCTGCTTGTCCCCCTGTCCATCTGCCAGGGCAGTGACCATCCCTGAGCTCAGGCGCAGCTGAAAACGCTACAAAAATGCAGTTTAAAACAGACCCATGGAAAGCCTGGAAATGCTGTTTCCTGATAAACATCTCTCCAGTTTGAAAGAGACATCTTTCCTTCTCTTTTCCTTCCCTCTGAGGACACCAGCTTCTAAAGAGTCACCTGTTCTCAGCTCGTTCACCCGAAATAATCCTCTATAAGAGTTAATCCTTATGGGTTTTATAATGAGGCTTTATTTTCAGGAGTTGCATGATTGCTATGAGCTGCCAGAGAGCACTTTAGTCTGCAGCAGTGATGTAAACAAAATTGGCACTTTGCATGGTCAAGCAGTCACTGAACAATGTAGCAGAACATGCAACAACATAATGCAAGTAGGAGCTGAAGGAGAAAAACACTTCATGTTTTATTACAAAATTAAGTTTTGTACTGTGAGGTTTCCCTCAAATCCCACAAAAATACCTGCTGGCTGTCGTGGGAAGGATTGACTGTTCCTCCTCCTGCAACCTCAAACACAAAGAATCCCATGGTTTCAGGGATGAGTAGCAATTTGTTTACAAGCATTGCTATTTGTATGGATATATGTAATCTCTTCCCCTCCTCTTCTTGGGTGTGAGATGAAATGATAAATCAGGATCTTAATAATAACTGAAATGGTTCAAATAAGCCTCGAACTTAATAGTAATAAGAAGTTATACATATCTGTGCTTTTTCTTATTTTTAATCCCGTGAGGATAAAATTTCACATTATAAAACTCTCCATTGCCCAACTTCTCTGTAATTAAAATGACATCTCCTTGGTGTCTCTGAGTCAAAATGTATCAGCTTTAGAAAAATACCAGCCTAAATAAAATTAGAATTGATTAAAAGATAATCTTGAAATAATTTTAAAATCACTGAAATAAAACATTTATCTAAGCATGGTAAATCCACTGAAATGTTGAAAAAAGCAGCTTCTACTGTATATTTGACATTTTCAGTGAAAATAACATTCTTGACTACAGCTCCACTCTGGCATTTCAGAATAATTCCCCTTGCATCCTGTGCCATCCACGACATGACTGATCCTTTACGAAACATAGCAATTATAATCAGCACTTTAAAATTTCTTTTATTTCATGATCTTGTATCAACTTGTAGCAAACCCGCCTTGCACAAAATATAATTAAACCCAATTCTTTTGCTGACAATCCTTTATTTTTCTATATTCCTCTACTTTTCAGGAGCTATTGAGTTGAGAGAGTACAATAACTGTGAATATTATTAATTTGTGGATTGGGACTCACCAACAGACCAAGACTTTCCTATGCTAAAGCATGTTCAGGCACCAGGACACAGCTCTTGTTCAGCCCTCTTTGCCCCAAATAAAGTTTGTTTTTCCTAAGTGAGCAATTGTTCACCTCCTGTTTCTGAATAACATTCCATATGTCATGGGAAGTCTTGTGTTCTCCAAGAAGATCCAACTGTGCAACCTTTCCTACTAAGGAATTTCTTATACCTTTTTTATCTGCTTGTTATTTTGAAAATGATTTAAACAGTTATTTTATTTTATATTTTGGTTTATAATTTATTTTATATTTTTCTTTCATTATATTACAGTTTTATTTCTTTGGGGGCTATGATTGGGTTCTTAGCAGCCCTCTGGAAAGTGATATAGCTAATTTTTTTTTTATTGTCATACCTTCTTGTTTTTTAATTGTAAAACCTTCTTGTTTTATGTTTGAATTTTTAGAGATTGCAGATTTGGATTTCCAAAAATAATTAGGTGGACTTTTTGGAAATGTGCAATTTGTGTATGCAGAATGCTGCAAAAATTCTGCTAGAAAACCAAAATTTGCATGGTTAATATTTTATATTTTATGTTATTTTCACATAAGAGAAGGTGTACTAAACTATTAACCAGAAAATAGATTAAAAATTACAGTGCAAGTGGAAAGTATTTGATTTATAACAACTTTTAACTTTTCTTTCGTTCAGTAAATTAATTTTAATGTGACACGGATAGAAGATGTGGAGGATATATTTTCCTGTAATTTCCTTCAATTTCAAAAATTTCATTACTTGTCACAAGATGCAGCGATACTACATAGAACAGCTTACAACAAAATCAACGATTTTACTAACAAAAAAGGCTTGGATTGCTGCAACTCTTTTTATTTCGTTTCAAGGAAAAATCAGAGAGGAAATGAAATCACCTGCTGTCCCAATTAGCATTTAAATAGTCCCTATTTGGCAGCGAATTTCGTGTGCTTGTTTAAGTTAAAGAGGTGAAGAAAGCGTTTGTTCTTATCTGTGCAGCTGTTGCTGGGTCAAGTTTTCTCTTGAAAGGGCGCAGGGATTCATGGCTGTGTCAGAATTGTTGGATCCAAGACCACTTCCTAATTCTTCATATCAAGGGCATTTTTGGTGTTAGCCAGATTCAGAGCAGAATATCCCTGTGTTTTTCTTTTGCTTTAATTTCCTTGGGAAAAAAGTAAAAAAAAAAAAAAAAAAGGCTCAGGATTGCTCCCAGAGGCAAGAGCATATTGTTTTATATATATATATACACATATATATGTATATAATATGTATATGTATGCATATATATATATATTTATATATATATAAAACAGGGCTCTACATAACACACCTCACTTCCAAGAGCAGATCAGATGAAGCCAAATTCTCCTGTGGGAGTTATTAATTTCTTCTGGAAACATGCTTTTCTACTTTTTCTGCTGTGGTTTCAGCAGGGTGAGACCTCTGTTGCTGCAGACCACCCCTGGGCATGGATGGGCCTTGTGGGAGAGGAAGAATTATGGAATTATCAGCACTCTGGGGTTGATGCTTAAAGAGGCTGACCTGAAACAGAGGCTAGACAGAGATAATGAATAAGGTAGGGATTTATTAAAAGGCATTTACAGGATACACCTCGGGCAGCACAAGAGCCCAGCCAGGGCTACACCCAAGATGGATGACTGGTCACAAGTTTATAAGTTTATTTTTAATTTTTAATAAAATTTAAAAATTTTGTAAGTTTATTGTTTTTAAACTCTTTTGTAAGTTTTGGCACATTTCCATATAGGGGTTAATTGTCCAATTACAGCTCCAGGTTATGCAGTCCCATGCTCCCAGTTTGCTCTCCTCAATTTGCTGTTTATATTTTTGGGCCTGAAGCTGCAATGGTGTCCTTGGTTCTGGGACTGGAAAAGGATTGTTTTGTCAAACTAAACTGTGAGGAGAACTTGCTAACACTTTCTGTGAAGTCCAGAGTTACATATTACTGCAGTATAGAATCTGGGAAATAGGAAAGCCAAAACTTAAGGCATCAAGGTGACTCCATGGCAAAGGGGGTCCAACCTCAACCACAGGCAAGTGTCAGGTTTAGGATGAGCAGAAAGCAGAGTGATGAAGAGGGTACTTCCATTCTGTGAGTCTGAGCAGCTGTTTGAAGCTTATGACAAAGAGTTTGAGCTCCTGCCAGAAAATCAAAAGGAGAGATGTTCCTCAAATTTGAGATATTTGAGATATCAAAATCAAGATATTCCTCAAATCATAAGAATATTTACCTCTGCCTGACTGAGCTGGTATGGGGTATAGGGAGGTTGTGGGTTTGTGCCTTTGTTTGTGTGTGAACTACTTCTTACAAGACAAGTATAGCAAGGAGTCTGATGTCAGGGAGATTTCTGGTTTTGGGATGTTTGGATAGTCACTAAATTTCTGCCCTTTGATCTG
This sequence comes from Diglossa brunneiventris, assembly GCA_019023105.1. NCBI lineage: Eukaryota > Metazoa > Chordata > Aves > Passeriformes > Thraupidae > Diglossa > Diglossa brunneiventris. The sequence continues at coordinate 26,061,743 of CM032361.1, read as the reverse complement.
ATGTCACCTGGTCCTAGGTTCAAGGGGGAGGGAAGTTGTTCAGCACATGTGGCACAGCAGCTCTCTGACCGGGAGTGAAGCACATCAAGAATCAGCAGAGGCTGGGCCACCCTTGGTCCAGCTCAGAGCACGTGAATGTCCCTACACACCTTGGTGGCTGTGGGTTTCTCACTCATACATGTTAGGAAAATTAATCCACAAACACCAGAGGTTTATGTCCAAAAAGGAAACAGAGGAGTCCTTTTGCTTTATTGGAATAAAGGGAGAGGCCATAGGGCATTCCCATGGGGTCTCTCAGATTTTTGGAGGACACAGCCTCCTTTTTATTCTCATTTGCTGGCCACATTTCCCTTCTCTCTTTCCCCACTGGCTGAGTACTTGAGAGGTTCAGACTTCCTGGAATGCCTGATACCAAAGATTTCCCTCTAATTAAAACCCTCCCTTTTAATTTTTAATTCTTATGGAATTTAGGAGTTTTTCTTCCCCCTTGTTTCTTTCATCTTTCAATGCCTAATTTCGTTTATCAGCAAACATAAAGTTTATTTGTAAAAGCAAATAACTTTTTCCATTCATCAATCAGTGGAATTCTTCCCATTGTTTCTTTTATCTCCCAGTGCTGGTTTTATCTACCACCTTGTATGTAAAGACAAATCCACTATTCCTCTCGTACAGGACAACTCAAGGCACCAGCAGCACAAAGTGAGCATTTCTCTCTGTAAAAGGAAATTTCCAACCATCCTGTCTCTTTTTCCCACTGCTTACATGCAGTGGGACAGGGAGAGCTGACCCTGGTGTTATGCAGTTTTTGCCTTGTTTTCAGTGACACTGTTTATGAATATGCTGATTAGCTTGCTCCTGCAATATTTTGATATATTTCCCCCAGAAAGTGAAGTTGGGGGTCCCTTCACTCTGGTCACTGCCAAGTATCAGATGGCAAAAATTCCTGTTTGTTGCACCTTGAACTGTGTTCAAGCTGGCAGTTCAAAGGGCAAGATTTCATAACTGTTCCAATCAGCAGATTTGTCTTGTGCACTACCATTGCCCATAAGTATAAATGACCTCATTTATTCTCACACCTTTAATTTAATGGAACAGATTCTTATTACCCATAAAATACTGGACTATATTTAACACTTAATCTCCATTCAGGGAAAGCAAGACACACTGCAGAGGTACACTGGTGTTTTTTCCTGGCAGCATTGCAGAGCTGGTGAGTGCTACAACAAAACAAAAATCATCTTGGCCGAGACATTAAAAGCAAATGTTAAATTTATTCTGGCCAAAACTGAATCCCTGGTAATTGCTCAGCATTGTTCCTTACCCAAAAGAAATTGGAGAATAAACACCATCATGTCTGTTGGGCATATGGATTGGGAAATCAGCTAATCTTGGGTTTATTTCTAGATCTGTAGAGCCATGTTTCATTCTGTTTCTTCCTAAGCAAATTTCCTAGGAAAAACCTGCAATGTTCATGTAGACCTTCATAATCCTGAGCCTGAGGCAGAACAGCAGCCAGGACAATGTGGTCCAAAGCACAGTTGCTATACTGTGACTAATAATCTGAAATTATTGGCTAATCAACCTCAAACTGAAATATACCTAGAAGATAAGCAATAATCTTTATGCTAATTTTAGTTAAATTATTATGTGTCTTCTTAATTTCAACCAGCCTGCATATCTTATACTGCTCCCAAATATGTTAACACTCATGTTCCATGAAAAAAAATGAAGAGAAAGGCAGAGTAACCCTGCCCATAGCTAAATGTTTAGGAGGATATGTCATGTACTGCTCCTCTTGGCTGGAAAAGATGTCCCTGGTCTGCAGTTCTTGTCCCAGCCTCTGCTGGGTGCCCAAAGTCTCAGTCCCTCCCCTCTGTGTCAGGACTTGTGGTTTTATAACTAACATCTACAGAGTAAATGATAATTACATGCCATTATCAATACTATTTTATCTCCCTCTGGTGTTTACATCCCATTTGAAATTTTCCAAAATCACCCTTATTTTTCTCTCTAAGACATCTTCTACAAAGGTGCTGGGAGTGATGATGAAATGAATTCAGAGGCACAGAAATTGTATAGTAATGCATTTTCAATACATATTTTTTACAACAGTAAATATGTACAGCTTCATTCTATTTACAGCTTCTTTAAAAAGCTCATATTTGGACTCTGTAGAGGGGTTAAGTAATTTTCTCAGAATTTTTGATGTAGGTTGAGCTTCAGAATAGGTCTAATTGCATACAGAATATTAACTCTCTAATGCATGTGTTACAGTTTACATTACCAGCTGATGTACACAGTTTTGTATGATTGCCAGAGACCTGAAGGGTTTTTTTTTGCTGTTTGTATCCCCACCTTGTGTAATTTCCACATCCCTACCACTCAGGAAGGACTGAAAGCTGGACCAGAGGGCCTGCACAGGTTGGGGCTCTGTGAACCTCATGGATTCCACAAAGTGGAGTGCAAGGTCCTGCACCTGGGTCAGGGCAATCCCAAACTACCAACAGAGAGGGGCTGAGAGCAGCCCTGGGAGGAGGACTTGGAGGTGCTGGGTGAGGACAAACTCCCTGTGAGCTGATCCTGAATGCTCCCAGCCCAGAAACCAGCAGGGCCCTGGGCTCATCCAGAGCACTGCGACCACCAGGTCAAGGAAGGGGATTCTCCTCCTCTGCTCCGCTCTTGTGAAACCCCACCTGGAGCTCTGTGTCCAGTCCTGAAGTCCTCAGCATAAGAAGGACATGGAAATGTTGGAGCAAGTCCAGAGGAGCCATGAAGGGCTCTGGAGCACCTCCCCTGTGGAGCCAGGCTGGCAGAGCTGGGAATGTTCGGCCTGGAGCAGAGAAAGTTGTGTGGAGGCCTCACAGAACCTTCCAGGCTCTGCAGGGGCTCCAGGGAACTGGAGAGGGACAACTCATCAGGAACTGGAGGGACAGGACACAGGGAATGGCTTCAAACTGACAGAGAGCAGGGTTAGATGGGATATTAAGAAGAAATCCTTTCCTGTGAGTGTGGTGAAGCACTGGAATGGGTTGCCCAGAGAAGCTGTGGCTGCCCCTGATTCCCTGGAAGTGTCCGAGGCCAGGCTGGATCGGGCTGGGAGCCACCTGGAAGGTGTCCCTGCCCATGGCAGGGATGGCACTGGATGGGCTTTGAGGTCCCTTCCAACCCAAACCATTCCATGATTCTGTGATTCTATAAAATAAGATAAGTACAGGCTTTATTCTTTATTCTTTATTCTTTCACAGAACATATTTAAGACTTCACTGTTCCTGTTGCAGAAATTAATAACTGAACTCCCATCCAATGCTTTGATTTAGTTAAGGGCATTAGGAAGCTCTGTGTTTATAATCTGGAATTATATTGACAATTTTCTTGCCCTGATTCTCTGTTTAGCTCACCAATGCAATTCCACTGCTTCTTTAGAGATAGCTGCAATTTAGTCCACTTGAATAAAGAAGTGGACTAAATTTTTAATAAACTAACATTCCAAATTTTTAATAAACTAACATTCCATTTTTAATAAACTAACATTCCAAATTTAGTTTGGAATTAATACAAACAGTTTTTCCTTAAGGAGAAGCGTCCTTTGCTGTGGTAGAAACATTTTCATATGCTGAATAAGAATTCTTGACTTAATTTTTTTGTGTGCATGTAGAGATCTGAGCATTTCCTGCTACCAGTGAAACAACACTTGCATAGGAAGAGAACATTTAGATGCAAAGAAGATCATCTGCACATTCCCCCAAGAGCTAAGCCAAAACAAACAAATAAAACACCAAAGTATTTTCAGGAAATATTTGGGTTTACCTCCTGCTCCTTTCAATAATTTGAACTGCTACAGAAAACAATAGTGCAGATGTTATATTTCACAATATCAAGGCAGCATTTATGCATGTGTTTGTGAGATTTACACTTGTGTGAAGCCAGAATCATCCCAGAGGGTTGGTAGAAACAACTGCCTTTATAAATTCAAGTGCAGGTTAAGCAACTGCCATCCATCAGTGCTGTAAATAGCGCTGCTGGCATCAAACTGGAGACAAAAAGCCTCCACTTTGGAAGGATAAACTTATAAATTGAATAGAAAATGAGCCAAATAATGCACACTGTAGAAGGTTAAGTTTATACAACATTCCTCCTGGAAAAGGAGCAATTCTGGATTTTATATACAGCTTCATAAATAAGGCTTTGGACCAGTATTTCTTTGAGAAAATATTAGAGACTATATATTTTTGTTTGAAGCCAACAATTTAGGTACCTTTTCCCTCTTGCAGGCAGTCAGGAGTAACATCAGCTTTTGTTTTGGACAGAAGGCAATTTGGTCTCTATGGCACCAGCCACAAGCCAATCCTGAGCATCAGTAACATCCCAAAAACAAGCAGGCAAACACCTTCCAAAGGCTTTAAGGACTCATATTCCCTGCCACACTATCCAGGTCATAAAGTTTTTTTTTTTTTTTTTTTTTTTTTTGGCTCTGGGTATGAGGTAGAAGGAGGTCATGGCAGCACTGCCAGAATTCTTAGCCTGACTGTGCCTCATTTTTCAAATGAGAGCCAAGGTGAGCAAGAGCACTCCCTTGGAACTTTAAATCATTTATCACGGTGTGGGTTTGTCTGTAGGCCTCTCCATTGCCCAGTACTGCAGATCAATTTGAAGTTCTGAAACAGAAGTTGTAAAAATGGTAATAAAAGGCATTTCAAAGACTTTGAGACTATGAGTCGTATCATATAATGATGAAGAATTTTAGCAGTTTGTGTTTCCCCTGTGATTCATCTGCGAGTATCCATCAACACTGAATCTATGAATCCTCTGCCCTGTTTTATTTTCTCCAGCAGATCTTTATGCTGATTCATTCTTCATAAACTGTATGTTCATGTATTGATTTATGCACTAAAACACTTCCACGGATTCAAATTTCTTCCTTATCTCTACAAGAAACATGGTTCAATTCTTTTTGTTTTCAGTCAGGACAAAAAGAGACTGAAGAAGAACATGATTTTCATGCTGATTTTGAAGCAGTATAAGGTGTAGCCAAATCCTCAAAGTCCAGCCCCAATGAGAGTTCCAGAGACTTTTGACTTTCATTTTCCTAGGATCCAGAATCATTAGGGTTTTTTCCTGTACAATTAACTACAGAGACAGGACCATAACATCAATTGGCTCTTAAAGTTAGACAAAAAGACTGCAAACAGACTTTTTGCTTCTCTTTCTAATAACTCTTCTCCTCATGGTGTCAAAAAACTCTTTTCCAGGGCAGTCTTCTCCATTTCAAAGGTTAACAGCTGTTTTAGCTATAGGTAAGATACCTTCTCTGAAAGTGAAACAGTCTTTTACCCATTTACAAAGTATAAATCCATGTCTTTTCCTCTCACTGAATTTCAGGCAATATTGGCTTTCACAACAGTGACAAATAAAACGAAAAAAAAAAAGCAAGAATCTTCCAGTCAGAGGATTTTCTTGGATTTCATTTGTCTTCTGTCATTCTAAACAAGTGCACCATTTTATCAAATCTGTTACCTGTTTAGATAATAAATTATTCCTATGAGCAGATGTGAACTGGGAGAGAAAGATGCTTCGAGCTTGCCAGTACAAAGTGTTGGAAACTCTCTTGATACTGCCAAGGGGAGAAGGAACAGTTTTCCAATCCCTCTAGGATATATGACAAACCATGAAATCAATACTTTTTGCAGGGAAAAATAAATATATAAACCAGTGAGGACAGATTATTGTAATTATTTGGATAGACAACTACTTTTGTCTCCAAATATGTCACCATCTTACCTGCAGGCTGTAAACACAAGTCGTTATTATAATTTTTACAGGATCCCAGACTGGCTGGGGTTGGAAGGGACCTCTGGAGATCACCCAGTCCGAGCCCTGCAGGGTCACCAGAGCAGCTGCACAGGGTCACACCCAGGCAGGTTTGGGGTGTCTGCAGAGAAGGAGAACCCACAGCCCCTCTGGGCAGCCTGAAAAGAAGATTTTCCTCATACTTGGATGGGATTTTCTGTGTTTCACTTGTGCCCATTTCCCCTTGTCTTGTCTCTGGGCACCACTGAAGGGTCTGGCCCCATCCTCTTGGCATTCACCTCTGAGTAGAGGGCACGTCCATGTACAAAAGCAACAGTGTAAAATGTACTGGTTTTGCTCAACAGATCTGCTCTTTGGACTAAATCCAGATTTCTAGTTATTGGGAGAGACTTTTACTTCTGGATCAGGCCCCTTGTATATATCCACACATTAGATGCACTTACAAATACCTACAGGGCAGAGCACATCTGAGAAAACAAACCCCAGAAATAGAAAAGAGGTGCAAAGTCTGCTTCCTGCTTACTCAGCCTGTAGGAAACACCTCCCAAGCATCCCACTCATTTTCCACTTCTGATGTAGCAGAGGCAAGGGTGGGTTTTACTGGGAATTCTCCCTTTCCCCTCTGCTCCCTGACATGCAGAGCTCATGAATCATTTACTTGTAATTTAACCCTTGTCTTACAAGCCTGTGCAAACTGGTGAGATCTTAGGGGATAATTCACCTGTTCCTCACTCTTAGATGGTTCATACAAACACATTTCAGTTCTGAAGTGTTTTCACTCCTCCTGTACTCACTGTTTATCCTTTGTGTCATTTGCAACATGCTCCTGGTAGGTGCATTTCTGCTTTATTCTGTGCTGCTTGGTTATTGAGCTGCCTCTGATGCAGGAGGTAAATTAGATTTAGTCATTAGGAGCTACAAAATACCTTTGTATGAATATAGGTCCCGCTAAATATGTGGATGGTGAGTTCCTGGATGAATGTTCAGAAGGGAAGTTAATCACAAACTCTGGGTAAAAGGCAAACAACACCACAGGACACGATAAAGAAATAATTCCCCCTTGGATTTCATCAGGGGAGGAAAGTTTTCAGTACAGATGTTATAGAGGCTAAATATCAATCAGACATGCACAAAATGAAAGCCACATCCCTCCCTCTTGTGTCCCTTTTGGTGTTCATGACAGGTGAGAAGCTGGAAATCATTGATGTCCCAGTAGCTGGCTCAGCAATCTGACTATCAGTAGTCATAAAAAAGAAATATATCTGAGTACATTCGAGGTATAATATATGTACTTTTTTATTAAAATTTATTAATACACGTGCACATATTTCATATGCATAATGCAATAAGATAGTGAAGCTGATACCATGGATTCTAGTTCTGGAAGTAGAATTTCAAACGCTAGGAAGCAGATAAGGCAAAAAAGGCATAGAAAGGAAAAATTTACTAGGATAAAAAGATATTAGGAAAAAAAGAAATCCTACTGATAGGGCTTATTCACTGCAAGGTAAAAGCAATAAAAAAAAAGCATTTGTTCAATAAACCTTTCTGTTTCGACCTTGGTAATATGTCAGACAATTACAAGCATAAAGTTGATGTAGAAATACTTTCCATTTCATCAACAGCAAATATGTTTAAAAGGAGCTTAATATTTCCTGAATGCTTTTTTTTCCTGATCACCACATGTAGATAATTGAAAATGCTAAGGGACACAGATGAGATGTGTTCTGTACTATCTGCTTCCTTTCCTCCAGGGAGATTGTTCTGTTTACTTTGCTCATATTGCAGTGTTTTTCTCTATTGTCATGTCTCTATACAAAGGTAGAGATTTTCAGGAGGCTGCTCAGCCACAATGTAACTAATTCCCTTCTTTTTCACCTTGGATAGAAAAATCAACCATAACAAGCACTTAGTAAAGATTTTGGCAGATTGTCCATTGTTTAACTGATTGTAATAAGCATTGAAAGTTCTATGACCTGTGCTTGTAAGGAGAATTTTTTTCACTTGCCAATCTGTGAATAACACAGTCTTGGATATTACCTGATTCTATCTGTCCACATCTGGGTGAATCCTTCCTTTAAAAGTGAATTTATTTTTTTTTCCCTAGCAAATATTTTACCTACTTCCTGTTTTGGAACTGCTAGCAGGTAGAAGCTTAATATAAAATGAAACTGCCTTCATCTCATCTTGGCCTTGTTCAAACCATGGCCTCGGGCATTAGAAATCCTGAGGCTTTTAAAGAAGGTAGGAGGAGAAAAACACCATCCATTCCCTCAATGAGCTGTTCTGCCAGCAGCAGAATATGCAGCTGCATGGGAAAACATTGGATTCAGGCTGCTGCTGTCATTCCAGCCCCTTCAAAACTGTCATGTTCTCACCATCCAAGAGTGAAGGTGCCTCATTTAGAAGACATTAAGAGAAAGGAACACAGAAGAGTTCTTTTGTATTAGAAATTGTACGAAGTTCATTTTCCAAGAGTGTTCTCCACATTATGCCACAATATTCAATAGCATTTATGCTCACCAGTAATAATATTGATTTATAAAACACAACAAATTACTTCAAATGAGGCCTAACATTGTTAATTTTGCCTGGGCTCTGTTTTGTGAGTGGTTGACCTTAGGTAGTTCGGAGGGATCCACCACTCACAGTAAATCTCTTTACAGGCTGATTCAGTTACTGCAATGGAGGAGATTATATTCCCATTTCAAATCTCCTCACACTACCATTTTAGAGTACAATGGCATTTTAAGAATTTCCTTTATCTACACTTGTTTTATAGAGAGCTTTCCATAGCTCCCCATGCCATAAGATTTAAAATGTATTGAAATGAATACAGTGATAGAAGCAAGTGTATAATTAATGTACACATTTGGAAAAAAGCTATGGCCTGAAACTCAAAAGAGACATTGACAGCCCTAGGATTCCTTTCAGATCCACTTGCAATTTAAGCTTCTTTGAAGAGAAAAACTTGTCCAAAACTTGCATGATGCTTTACTAACACGTCTTTCCTGTCAGAACACTAATGGTTTCCTGAGATTAAACATCTCAATGTCATTAATAAAAGAAACGGTGTTGAAATGACAACTGCATTTTAGAGTGTGCTTCTTCTCATCCCACATTGACTCTCTGGCTGGTCATTCTTCATGGGAGCTCCCTGGAGCAGCCAGGGATCAGATTTGGGGCAGCACATGCAAATCCATGGCTCTGATATCTGGGAAGATGGAGAGAATGCTGCCCATGGCCTGGGGCACTACTTATGATAATAACATGATTCCATTATAGGCTTCATCCCAGGAGCCAGCCTGACTGATTTCCTCTCTCTTGTGCAAGCCTGGGAGCTCTGAGCCATCATCCTTCTCCTCAACAGGCTTTGCCTGGAGCACTGGAGAGCTCCATGCAGTGAATCACCCTGGAAATGGATGGGCAGCACATCCACCTGCCATTCTCTCCTTGGAGGCTGCTGGGCTGGGCTCTTACAGAGCAGAGGAAGAGGAAGAGTAAGAAAGGACAAGCTTATCACAGCCCCAGTGTTTGTTCTCAGTGGAAAATCAGTTTTCTTGAGCAGCGGCCAGCATTGATGCCGTGCTGTTCCATGGGAGGTTTCTCCTGATGGATGGAACTCAGTGGCTCTGGAAAGCAGCATTTTCTCTGCTCAGAGTAAGAATATTAACTCTGAAATCCTCAGGCTTTTAAAGAAGGTAGGAGGAGAAAAACACCATCTATTCCCTCAATGAGCTGTTCTGCCAGCAGCAGAACTTGCAGCTGCATGGGGAAACATTGGATTCAGGCTGCCACTGTCATTCCAGCCCCTTCAAAGCAGTCATGTTCTCACCATCCAAGAGGGAAGGTGCCCTGCTATTCCATGGGAGGTGTTCTCCTGATGGATGGAACTCAGTGGCTCTGGAAAGCAGCATTTTCTCTGCTCAGAGTAAGGTTATGAAGTCCATCAGACCGGCTGGTCTGCCTTTGGCAATGGGCAGGAGCTTCATTTTTGAAGGGGAATAATGCACACTGAGCACAAAACAAAATGTTTGGGGCTAGAGAGTTTGTATTAGAGAGACTGCAAGACAAGCAGGTGAAGAAAGGAGTGACAAGAGAGGGTTTCAAAGTGAAATTAAGATTAAAACCAGGAATTATATACGGACAGGCATATAGATAGACATATTTATGTGTCATATGAAAAGGAAGATAAGGATATGATTTCACTCAAAGTGACATTGCTAAAAAGAGAAATCAGCTCTAATTTTAGGAGCTACTAGTGACCCAGAAAGCATTTGTGAAAACCTCCTCACTCAACGTGCTGGAAATAATGCACCACAACCCCTCACCCTGAACTTCATCCCAGGTTTTACCCTGCTTTTACACTTTACTCTCATAAACCCAGCTCCTTCTGAAGTCTGAAATATTTCCTCAGCTCTGGAAGCTTCTCATCACTTCTATCTTGCACAAATCCAAGTATCCCTGCTCCTGCAGACAGGCAGACACGTTTAGTGTCCTGCATCCCTATTTTATCTTCAGAGATAAAACTTATTATATCTCCAGAGATGAAACTTATTCTTGTCTCTCACAGAGTGTTTAGGTCTTCATCTCTCCAAATTCCAAAATACTTCATTTAAGAAAGAGCCCAGCAAAATCGAAAAGCTGTTTTCTAAAATCTCTAAAAGCTTCAGCTCTGTCTGGGGCACAATTATAAAACTGTCATCCTTTTAAAAGGGCTCCATCTTCCATGTTCTACTCCCCCAGATTCCTCAGCAGTGAATTTCAAAGGATGATTACTTGCTGCACTAATAAATATTCCCATTGATACGTTCTGAACCAAAAAAAAAAAAAAAAAATTCCTCCTGTAGCAAAAAACTGTGGAAGGAACTCAAACTTGTTTAAGCCAAACAAGTTTCTCTTAGTGCCAGACTAACACAGTCCCTGGATTCAGTAAAGAAATGATTTGTAGTAGGTCAGGGCAACCCCAACTTGGAAATTCTTCTGAGTTTGTCATGGATGTGGCCACTGTTTCCAGTTTAACTCTTCCAAGAAAGGATTTGCTGCTTGTGGAGAAGGGCTGTGAGACATAATTTCTGAGCCCACTGTTGACAGAGAGACACCAAGGATGGCAGTGGGCTCAGCCCAAGGTTAAGAGGGGATTCAGACAAGAGCTGTAATTACTTGCACAGAATGTATCTAATATTTGGAAAATTTTTCAGTTGCCCAGCATGCATTAAGAGCTCTAAAAATTGGAAACTGGAATTGGCAGCGCTCAAACTGAAAATAGAATGCATCCTCTGTCGTTGAATGCCGCAACAGATTGCGGAGGATTTCTGAGAAATCCTCGGAATTTAAGTGGAGATGAGATGTTTTTCTGGGGGACAGTTTCTTCCCAGTCCCAAAGGTATGACAGCAAGAGGCATTTGGTGAGGTTCACTAAAAAAAGGGACAAGTTGAGGGGATTAGGGTGGTCTTCTCTGTCTGATCTGAGAAAATCTGATCTGATTTTCTCACAATGAAAATCAGATCAAGGGTGGCAGCAAACTGTCTTTTATAAGAATTGTATCTTTTCTGTTTATATTGTGTTTGAACCTCAGCTCATATAGAGAACTTAGAACAAAAGGTTTCCTCAAGGCATAAAATAAATATTTTACAACATAAAACTTGTAATATTTTCTTGATGTCAAAGTAAGTCTGTTTTGGAACTACAGTAAACCAATATTTTCTGCAATATTCAAATGAAAAATATGACCAGAAAGCAGAGAATTTAAAAAACAGAAAAAATGGAAGATTTTTTTAGAAATTGATTTGTTTTTTTGGTGGTTTGATTTGTTTTTCAGTTGAAAATTACATTTACAGTGCAGGGTAATTCACTGTTTTTAGTGTCTGCATGAATGTGATCAATATACACAATGAGGATTTTTCACTTTACAGGCAAAAAATATTTGTGTGCAACTTTTTTCATTTCTCTCTACTCATATACAGTAGTTCCATAAAAGCTGCAAATAGAAGTTAAAGGTTTTCTAGTTTCTTAAAAGGAAAGGAAAGTACCTGAAAACTAAGACAGAAAATCCCCTATCAGAAAGCAATTCTCAAATACCAATTTAGCACACTGCTGATGTGTAGAGTCTTTAAGAACTATGGGGTCTTGTTTAACCTCATGCCCTTGACTGGTAAATCACATTAAATTTCAGTTATGTCACAGAAATCTCTCCCTACCATCATTCTTCACATTTGTTTTTGATTAAAAAAATGACATCTGCCAGAATGTGTTGAGAGGAAAGGCAGTTTGGATCCAGGAGAGAAAGAAGAAGGTGCTAGAAAGAAGAAGGGCTACACAAAAATGTATTTATCTGGGTTCTGCTGCTAACTGTGGACTTAAAAGTATTAAAAAATCCCAGTATTGAGTATGTGTTACACAGCCCTGGTCATTCAGCTGCTGGCAGCCCTTGGTTTCTGGCATCGCTCAAATATTCTTTTTTTTTTTTTTTGCTCCATCTTTGATTCCTGCTGCTGTGTTAATTCTGGACATGAACATTTCTCTCTATTTATCTGGGACCTTCAGGAGGATCTTGCAAGGTCACTAAGCTCTCTGCTTTTCCACAATCTTGTCTAAGAGGAATCCTAATTGATGTGACTGTGCAAAAGACTCAACAAAGTGGTGGCTGAGTCCTCAGGTGCTTTGCACTTAATTCCCAGAGTCTGTAACCAAAACTGCTATTTCCGTATCTGGGAGAAGCCAAGTTACTGCCAAGGCTGCCTGTCCTGTCTAGATTTGAGGACAATGAGTCCTTCTCACTAATAGCTCTATCTGGTATCTTAATTGGCAAGTAAATTAATAAAAGATGTGTTTATTGCTGTGCAATGAGCTTGTTTGTTTTCCCTGCTGTCATTGATTTACTTTGGAGAGGGGAAGGAGGCGAATCTTTGAATTCACTTGTATCCCTCTTACAATTGAGACATCATCACTTTTTAGGAATCAGTCTTTCTGTCTGTGTATTTTCTCAAAGTGGAGGCCAGAAGTATAGAAAACTGGAATTATCACAGTAAGGTCAAATGTGATGTGACAGTGTTTCTTTAGGTTATGCAGTTTGTGTACCTAAGTGACTTAACATCAGAAGGCAAAGAAGATGGGCTCTTTCTTGTTACAATTTTAAGATTTACCATGTTCTAACAAAAATGCCTGTTGCATCAGGTCCATAATTGGGGAAATCATTGCTTTAATTTCAGTTTCTACTAAACTGGGTTGTTTTAGAGCTATATTCACATCAGAGGCCACACAAAACCAACGGGAGAAACAGCAACCTAAGTGGCTTCATTCTTATTTATTTCTTTCTTGTTGTGATTTTAAAATTTACCTTGTTCTAACAATAATGCCTGTTGCATCTGGTCCATATTTGGGTAAATCATTGTTTTAATTTCAGTTTCTACCAAATTTGGTTGTTTTAGAGCTACATTCACACGAGAGGCCGCACAAAACCAACAGAAGCAGCAGCAACCTAAGTGGCTTCATTTTTATTTATTTTTTCTTGTTACAATTTAAAATTTACCTTGTTCTAACAAAAATACCTGTTGCATTTGGTCCATATTTGGGTAAATAATTGTTTTAATTTCAGTTTCTACCAAAGTGGGTTGTTCTAGAGCTATATTCACATCAGAGACCACAGAAAACCAATGGGAGAAGCAGCAACCTAAGTGGCTTCGTTTTTATTTATTTCTTTCCCAACAATTATTTTATTATGGAGTACTTTCCTCACTTCTAATAAATAACCCTCGTTGCTTGTCCTGTCTATAACACATGACAGAGTATCACTGTCAAGGCCCGTTGTAATTCCCAGCGAGTGGCCCCCAGCTACCCGGCAGAACAGAGTCGTTTGCAAATGAAGGACATTTGTCTGAATGACACATTTCTGAATGAGAACTGCTTTGTTTTTGCAGAGAGTTTGGCCGCTGGAAAGTAAACAATCTTGCTGTGGAAAGAAGAAATTTCCTTGGCTCCCCACTGCCACTGGCCCCCGAGTTCTTCCGTAACATAAGGCTGCTGGGACGGCGCCCAACGCTTCAGCAGATCACAGAAAACCTGATCAAGAAATATGGGACACATTTCCTGCTCTCAGCTACCCTGGGAGGTAGGGCTAACTCTTGGGAATGTTGGGGCTGAGCTTGGTGGGAGTAGACTAAAAGTGCTGGTCACATCTGTTCCTCCTGCAAGCTGCCAGGATGGGCAGTGCTCGCTGTGGAAGCAGATTTTGTCCGCTCTTGGGACTCCTTCTCTTTATTGGTGCTGGGTGTAGAATTTTGTGCACAAAAAGAGAAGAAATCCAGTTGCTAAGATGGATGTACCTTACTTGAGCTCCATTTAGCCCTATGTCTTTTGGGGGGTCTTTCTCTGCACTGAGGCAATTAAGGAGAGTGACTTTTTTTTTCTGTAAGTGGTCCTTGTAACAATTAACATAATAACAGCTTACAGAAATATCTGGGCCCATTGCAGTCCTGCAGAAATGGAGCCAGAAAACCAGTAGAGAGTATTTCCAACAAATCTTTTAATTTATGAGACTTTTAAACTACTTTGTCCGTTGGAAAATCCCTATATTGTCATGCTGCCCTTTTTAGAATTAGTCTTCACTTAACCAGTGGGACTGCATTTTCAAAATGGGATGATGAGGCTTTGCCATGTCATTCCCATTAACTTAATGGAATCTGCATCTTTCAGTCCCCCCAGACTAATCTGGAAAGGGTAGCCCCATGGATAATTGGGATCCAGTCACCAGATGGATTGAAGAAATCCAGTGAAGAGGCCTAATGTTCAAATGAGAGCATAAATTGTTCCGAATGAAAGATAATTACTACCTGTGATTACCCATCCAGGCATTACACAATGAACTGACATTTTAGAAATGCAGCTCTATCCCATCATGGGTGATAATATTAAAGATAATTCTGGTGATTGAGTGTCCCTCCAGCAGGACAGGCTTGTTGAAATCCTTTATTCACCTGAGGGATGGTTCTTTTTAATACATTTCATAACTGAATCCTAGCCATTTGTAAAGGAAATAAGAGCCCTCCTAGTCTCTCTTGGCTGATAGCTGAGATCTCTAACAACCCAAATGGCTCACAGAGGCTTCCTTTTCAAGGAGACCATCCTAGAAACAAGAGGAATTTCTTTCTTGCTCTAGTTATTTTAAAAAATTAAGAGCTAATTTCTATCATTATTTTGGGAACTAGTACCTCTGCAGCATTACCATTAGAATTTGGAGAACAATTTTTGTGTGTTGACCAGCAATTTGCAACAAAAATCCCTGAATTTCTTTTAATTACTTTGAATATTTTCCCATACAAATATGCACATTTTATAAATTACTGATTTCTTGAGTATAGAACACATGGCACATTTGAATAGGAAAACTAAGTGCTGAAGAGAAAGAAAATGTTCCTTAAAACATGAAGCATAAGAACTAAAGGTTTGGCTGCAGCATGCATCCCACTTCAAGGATCATCCAATGGTAAAAATTATTTTTCAGTGTTGCTACCTATCTGCTAATTGTTACTTAATGTAAATAGCAGTAGCTCCTCAGCCATGTGATGAAATTCATTGTCAAGGTGAAGCTGGATCTAGCAGCCCTAGGAAAACAGTCTGACATGACCACAGCTGATCTTTACATTCAAAGCAGCATCACACTGATCACCACAGAGCCACGGAGCTGACAACCTTCAGGAGGTCTGGACCTAAGGAAAACTAAAACTTAATGGTGTTTCCTTTGAGGACATTTGAAAATTCTAGCTTAGACCTTCAATATTCTCCCCACAGCTTCAGGATTTGCTGCAGGGGAGCTGAGGTAGGGTACCATTTTCTCACCTCAGAAAGGCTCTAAAATGCAGTAGCTGCCCCAGCCTTGGCCAAATTTTCACTCAGAGGGAGACAGTGTTGGCTTCTGGGCTCTGTCACTGTTTAATGAAGTCAAAGGGAGTTTTCATATTAACTTGGTGTTTGATTTAGGTCCCTAGTCTCAATTTTTAGGCATGATTTGAGGCACACCTGCTGCCTTCCATTTTCACTGGATGGGTGCTGAATACTTAGAAAAATTGGTTCAATTACAATAATTACAGGGAATTAGTAATTTCTAAGAAAGCTTTCATGAGGTAGCTAATAAACCCATACTTTCCTGGATGTGTTAGTTTTAATTTTCAGGCTGGATTGAGCGGGGATTCCCACAGATGCTGGTCCACATTTGATTAACACATAATTAGATTTTTTTATTATTTTAATAATGTATTAGTACTTTCCCTTTAATTACAAGTTGTTTTATTGTGAAAGCTTGTCACTTATGTAGCTTGTTAAAAGCAGAAGACCAAACGGAGTGTGCACAGTACTTTTATTTAATGAATCCCCAATCATCTGTATTCATGGACAGAAAGGAAAACTTGGCAAATGAACGATGCTGTGATAAGATTTGTGTGCCTCTGTGACCATTTGGTTTCCATAAACATCCCTGTTTGAGCATAAAGGGAGCTCTTGCACATGGTTGTTTGTGAAACATTCCCTAGTCTTTATTCACAAACACAGAAATACACTCCGCAAGGGCATCCAGAAATGAGAACCAAGGGAAAAAAGTTCTATATTTCTTGCTGCCACAAGATAATGTGGAAAGTGACATTTCTCACCGCTTTTATTTCTTATGGAAATTTTATCTCCTTGTGCCATAAGCCCAAAGTCCATAACGAGCTGCATGATCGAGGGACCTTGTGTGACCCAGTGCACTGAGCACTCAGTATGACTTTCCCTCCTTTTTAGCATTTATATTTTTCTTTTCTACTCTTTTGTTTTGCTTTTATACTTTCCTCTTCTGCCGGTCCACAACATCATGCAAGGATGGTGCAGTTTGCTGGAGCTACACTTTAAAGGATTGCAAAAAAACAGATGTGAGCTTCTGAGCTGGAGGATGTTGGGAAGCTGGGGGATGGATGTAGGAGGACAAAACTGAATCCCTCCCTCTTTAAAGACATCCCCTTTAATGCTGTTCCTACAGAAAAGGCCATTTAGCAAAGCAATAGAGTTGGCGATGAGCATAATTAGCACAGCACAATGATTGGCTCTTATTCCAAGCATTTGGGTGAAGTGAGGCTGATTTGGGTTCTTTGAAAGATGAAGACAGCAGGTTTTGCAAGGAAGAGCTCCTTGCACCTGGAAACTGCTCTGAATAAACCAATTTATAGGACAATCCCAAAGCTTCTTGTGAAACCAGAACCTCGTTAGGCAACTGTCCAAGCGGTCATCTGAAACGTTCCAGGTTGATTTAATTTTTACTGCTATTGTCAGTCATCTTTGCTCAAGGTGTTCATTACCAGACCATCAATCCATTCAGCTCTCCGGGTCAGGAAATAGCCCTTGATGTTGTTGAAGGCTTGGTGAATCGGAAGGAAAAGAGGTAATTTTGTCTTTAAAACAGACAGCCTTAACAGGTGTGGGCAGATCAGCTCGACCCCAAGCTCTCTGCTCTGATTACAGCCCTGCGAGAGTGATGGTTACACCTCTACTTTTCCAGCTTCTCTGCCCTTCATTAATATTCCCCCGGAGCTGCGAATTATTCTGCCTGCAAAGACGGGGGAAATTGTCAGGTGGGGTAAAACAGTGAATCTCAATGGGTTCTGCAGGATTTATTAGCACTTGCACTAACTGCTGATGCGACCTTTGCTTTCCATAGCTCTCTATCAAGGTAAGATACAAACGATTGGCAAATAAGGGAAGGAGGGCACAGCCTCAAATGACTGATGTGAGAAAGAAACTTGAAAATTTCGAATCTGATTTGCATACACCAGTCACACCCCCCGTCTGGGTATGTAAATTCCCCAGAATTTAAGATTATGGAAGCTAAGGGGAGGGGGAAAAAAAAAAGCACAAAACACATTAACTTTCTTTCCTCTCCCGTTTACTTAATGAAGAAAAAATTCAAATCCTTAAACAGATGGTCTGTACAGAATTAACGTGCGCTGTTATTCACTTGAACCACAGAAATGATACCACATCTGGCCTGACATTAATTTATATCGTTTCTGAGCCTGTGCATTTCCATCAGCATCTGCTTTAGTTTGGGAAAATGACCTGATAAAATCCTAATGGTACCTCTGGAGATCCAGACAGGAATAGATTTTCCACTAGCTGGTAGTAGCTGGTGTATTTATTTAGGTGTAGTTATTTAGGTCTTTTATTTAATCAGGTGTTTTTGTTATTATTTTTTTATATATATTTTTATATTATATATATATATACATATTAGTATATTATATATTATATTATATTATAATATTATTTTATATGTTTTTATATTATAATAACATATATTTTAGATATTATTGTAGTTTTATTTATTATTTAGTTACTATTTTATTTTGGAGGTGTTTTATTTAATCGGAAGCCTTTGAGGAGTTCATAGGCCAAACACCTTTAGTCCTGTGTAAGATACATTTATGTGTATGAAGAGAGGGCTCTGAGTAGGCATCTGTGGGTTATGCTCAGCTGTAGGTACCTTGGAGTGTTGTCCTTTTATTCCTGTTTCCTCTCTCTGACATGAAGTGATGGGAACTGCTTGAATCACTGCCTTTTCCTACCACTTCCCAGCCTGCAGATGAAAATATGAAACATCAAGGCCTATAATCCCTTTATTATTCTGAAGATGTGGGTACAGGCAAACAGTCTCTCAACAACTGAGGCAGAAAATAGCACTAACTACTTAAATCATATGAATATGTATTGTTATGTATAACAAAATATATTGACTCCTTCAATAGATGGTTATATTAAGTTACAATTGTTACAGCATTATTCCAATTCCACCATGTTGATGGAGATTTACATTTTTAATTTAAATAATTCCTGAATATAATAATTTAAACAATTCCTGAATATGTTTTTAAGAAAAAGGCAAAATTAATTTCTAATTTCTGAATGCCACTTACCAACTGTTATTTAGGAGTCTTACATCTAAATGGCCACAGACAAGTTGTATATCTGGGTAAATTTCTATATACTTATTTTATTTTATTTTATTTTATTTTATTTTATATTTATATTTATATTATTATTATATTTTATTATTAACAGCATATATATATATTGGGACCTAGTATATATATATATATATAATATATATAATATATATAAATATATATATATATATATAAATGGACAATATGTTCCTATAAACTTAGCAAGAATTAAAAATTGAAGTTAAGTTATAAGTTTGCATATTCCAGGGCTGGTGGGGACAGGACTGGCCACTGTGGCAAGATCAGTGAAGAGCATGAGCATCAGTCCCCTGCCCCTGCAGTAACAATCTGTCAGGGACAGCCCCCACATGGCAA
Source organism: Diglossa brunneiventris (assembly GCA_019023105.1). NCBI lineage: Eukaryota > Metazoa > Chordata > Aves > Passeriformes > Thraupidae > Diglossa > Diglossa brunneiventris. Next base: position 26,042,594 of record CM032361.1, on the reverse strand, counting down.
TAAAACATCCCTGTAGTGACTGAGAGCTTCTTGAACCACCCAGCTGGGCTATGTGGCATTGTTTTGTGAGCATAACTGAGTGTTTGCATGCTACTTCCTTTAAACCTGAGAAAGTGAAGTTTAGTGTCTCTTGAATTTTGGGAAGGAGAGCAAATGCTGCTTTCAGAGCTTGTGAAAAGCACAGCTGGGAGGATTTGATGCTGAATAATCATGTTTTATAAATGTTCACTGTCATTACTCCTTTTCAATCCATAAAATTCATAACCTTTTTTTCTAAATCACACTTGTTTTTAGCTGATGCTTGGATGTCTCCTTAGCCTGTTTTATGGCGGCAGACGGGAACCAGTGAAAAACAAGATTGCTCCATGTTTTCAATGTGACACAAGAGTCTCTTTTGGCATGGGTTTAATTTTCTCCAAATGAACTTAAAACTCAAATTGTCATCCCTAAATCTAAGTCAGCAGTGTTACTTCCCAGACCCTGGAGTTCTGGGTTCTGAAGGGGGCCCTTTCACAGTTCTGCAGGGACAGGGGTGCCTAAGCACCAATGTAGGGGGGAGTCCAGTTTGTCTAGAAGAGCTCAATCAGCTCTGACAGATGAAAAACTCTGTGGAAAGTCTTTTAGGCAGCAAATGTTTTTGATCTGCCCCTGATGGCACCGGCTGGTAGCAGAGTGCCTGAGGATGCCAGTGATGAGCCAGGATGTGTGATACAGATGTCTCCTGTGTGAGATGCCATGAAAGCATTCAAAGTCATTTCAGTCTGGTTACAGAGAATGAAAACCCAAATATATCTGTCAGGGTGTGGGGATGATGCCTTGTGAAGGGTGACCTAGAACAGAGGCTGGGCAGAGTTAAAGAATAAAGCAGGGATTTATCAAAAGGCCTCAATGGATGCACCTTGGGCAGCACAAGAGCCCAGCCAGGGCTACACCCAAGATGAACCAAAATGGCCCCAAAATGCACGACCGGGCACAGGGTCTCTCACTTTTATAAGTTCTGCCCCATTTGCACATTGGAGTTAATTGTCCAATTACAGCTTTAGGTTATGAAGTCTCATCCTTCTTGTTTTCCTCTCTTCAGTCCATGTTGTTTGTGCTCTTGGGCCTGAGATTTGGATCATTTGTCCTTGATGCCCAGCTAGAGAAGGAATTGTTTTGTTTCCCTACTCTGTGAAGCTACTATCCCTTGATATGAAGCTCAGAACTACACGCTTAAGCAGTTCAGACTCTGAAAAATAGAAAAGCTGAAACCTGAGGCATCAGAGACAGAGCCTGCAGGGCTGAGGTGCCAGGGGATCCTGCCTGCCAGAGCACACCCAGCAGCCACTGCCACAGAAAGTGTAGGGTCAAGCAGGACCAGGCGAATAGGATGATGTGATAACTCTGACGTGGTCCAAACATTCCTTTCCTGAGATGTTCTAATCAAAGTAAAGCAACACAGCACACAGCCCTGTCCTTTTCCAAGGCTTGTTTGTTTTTGAAATGGGAGTTTTTGTTGCAGTTCTGCTGTCTGCTCCTAGAGAGCAGGGAACAGGAAAATGCCTTTTTTTAATGTGAACAAAACAAGCTCTGCTTAAGTAATAATATAATTTTTAATAATGAAACACAAAGAACCTAAAAAAATTTTTTTTAATCTTTCCCAGACATTTTCTGCAGCTTTAAGTCCTTATTTCTTTGCCCTTACAATTCATTATATTTTCAATGGAAAGGTGGTTGACCTTGCAAAGGCCACTTTAATCTAAATAAACTACCTCAGATCTCTGGAAAGGGGGAAAACGTGGAGAGAAAGCTCCTAGGAAAATTTTGCTAGTAATCTGTGCAGCCTGAACTGGTTGCTGGCACAATATTCATCCTCTGAGTTCTGCTGTTGTCTTCTCTGATACCACAGAACCATGGCATGGTCTGGGCTGGAAGGCATCCTTGGACTGGCTTGCTCCAAGCCCCATCCAGCCTGGCCTTGGACAATTCCAGGGATCCAGGGGCAGCCACAGCTTCTCTGGGCACCCTGTGCCAGGGCCTGCCCACCCTCACAGGGAACAATTCCTTCCTAAAATCAGTTCTAAACCATGTCTTTGCAGCTCCACGAACAGCTGCACAAAGCCCATGACCCCTGGCTCAAACCTCAGCCCACTCCATTGCTTTTGATCCCAGAAATATATTTTGTTGTGGCTGAAGTCGCATGGCAGGTTGTGACAAATCAGGTTTTACTGCATGGATTTTATTGCATATTGAATGCCAGCAAAGCTGGAACCCAGAGCAGGTTCTGATGGCACATTTGTCTCAGGGGACAGGTCTTTAGAGTTTGCTGTGCTTTCCCAGTTCCCTCCTCACTGCAGTTGTGAACCTTTGTCCACACATTACAGCAGAAATATTAAATAATTGGGTGGGGAAATCCTCGTACTTAAGGAGGCTGTGCTAATTTCTGGTTCTTTGGAGCTTCAGGCAATTAATCCCTGCATTCATGACTTCATGCACAAAATAATGACCCATTAGGAAACTGTAGGAGGAGAAGCATAAATGTAGTGGTGGAAACTGAGGTAAGCTCCAGCTGGAACAGCCACCTGTCCCTCCCAGGACAAAAGGAATATTCTGGACAAGCCCTGCAAGTCTAATTAGATAAAAAGCTCCTGTATAATGCAAGTTTTGCCTGTGTAAGGTTTGAAGGGCTTGTCTGTCCTCTGAATTTCTGAGAGACTGAGAAACACACAGTATGCATTGAGGAGCAGGCAGTGTGCTCATGTTAACCAAAGACAAATTTTAAAGAGTCAAAATTTGCCAGCAGAGGTGATGTCCTGCACAGAGGCACACGTTCCTCACTTAGCATTGCTCACCACCAAGATTAGCTCCCTTTGAAGATGATGTCATGTTTTCATCCTAGATTTTTATCCTACAGCTATTACTTTTTGGCACATAATCCCATCTGAAGGTGGCATCCTCTGCACGGGCACGGTGCCACTGCAGCAGATGGGTGAGCAGTGAAAGTAGCACAAGTGGCAAGTCAGACCTTTGCAGGGTAACTTCCTTTCCAGGAACTAGGAAAAGGCTCTCAGTGGAGTTGTTCAGCACCTAAAATCCAGGTATAATGACATTATTAATCAATTGTTGAGCTAAGTGCTGAAGGATGCAGGTTACCAAACACATGCTCAGAGAGTGAGGAAGTTTACTTCTGTTCAATTTATTTTGGACATAAATTGAACAAAAGAAAATACTGGGCCCAGAAATTACTTTTCCAATTTGTTTTGTGAGGTAAAGAGTTTTGCCTAAACACTTTTCTAAATGAATCAATTCTTGCTTAACCTGAAACACACAAAAATACATCCATGAACTAGATGATAAACATGGAAAATTTGACAGTATCAGTAGGTATGTTCTGAAAATGTTCCTAAGAACTCAGTTAAGCAAGTCAGATTTTTGGGTTTCAATAATCTTACAGAAATAAAAATGTCTGAATTCAACAGTATTTATCCACGTCTCTACAAAGAGATAGGAAGTGAGAAATCCACCACACAAGATGCCAGAGCTTCTATTTTCTTTTGGAAGAACACCAACTTTCTGAAACCCCCACATTTTTCAGTTACAAAAATTTGGTTCAAAGCAACTCTTCTATCAGATTTCAGGCACTGCTGAATTGATTAGAAAGCACATGGTTGCTTATAACAAGGTGTAACAAGGTGCCTTTCCTCTAAAATCAGGTATGAGAGAAGGAAACAAACAAACATCTCAAGTATTACACTGGTTTCATTTTCTTTTATGCCAACACAGAGCACTACAGAATGACTGTACTAAGTGACCTTGGAAATAAACATATTTTGTATGTTCTTCAAGTTGAATGTTTACAAAATCTCTCTGTACTGTTGCACGTTGCTGATGCCTGCTGGGGCTTCTCTCTCCCTGCCCAGGAGAGGAGTCGCTCACAATTTTTGTGGACAAACGGAAGCTGAGCAAGAGGTCAGAAGGGAGCGACCCCGGTGCCAACAGCTCTGTGGTGACCCTGGAGACCCTGCACCAGCTGGCAGCCTCCTACTTCATCGACAGGGAGAGCACCCTGCGCCGGCTGCACCACATCCAGATCGCCTCCACCGCCATCAAGGTAGGGACGGCGGCACCCTGATGGTCTCTGAAAAATAAATCCTCTCCGCACAGGGTTTTCTCCTGGGAAGCTGAGAGGCCTCAGAAAAGAATGAAAACAATATTATCTGATTGCTGTGGAATGTGGTCTGGAGGTTGTTTACCAACAGGTGCATCTTTGATTGGTTCCATGTGAATTGTTTTTAATTAATGACCAATCACAGCCAGCTGTGTTGGACTCTGAGGAGTCAGTCACAAGCTTTCATTATCATTCTTGTTTAACCTTCCAATGTAGCCTTCCTCTTTCTTTAGTATAGTTTTAGTATATAATTTCTTTTAATATAATATAATATCATAAAATAATAAATCAGGCTTCTGAGAATATGCAGTCAAATTCTCATCTCTCACCTCGTCCTGGGGACCCTCACAAACACCACCACAGGACAGCTCCAGGGCACACCTCCAGGGGAGATCCCAGCTTCACCAGCTCCTCAGGAAGTGTGGTTTGAGTGGTAATTGTTAGCAAAATAATCAGTTTCATTCTCTTTTTTGCCCAAATCAAAGTGTTCGATTTATAAGGGAGGTGCTAGCATGGAAGAGGGTCTAAAGATGTGCTAAAGATATTATTGATGAATAACTGGTACAGAAGTGTTTATAGAAGTGTTTGGTCGTTGGGACAACCTCACAAACATGTGTGATCAGTAACTCCATTTACAGGCAGATTTATATTTCTCATACATCTTTATTTTTCTTATTTTATTTATTTATTTTAGATATAGTTCTTGTACTCCTGTGCTTGAATTCCTTTTCCTTTAAAATGACCTATGGAACAGCTTGGAGCTCTTGGCTCTACAGTTTTATGGAGATGTACCATTTTCTGTTAGGAATGAGTTTTAGCACAGTTTGTCAGTCGAAGCACCCTCTGTGCTGACTGCTGCGGGTCACTCCTAGCACTGGAGGATGTTTGCCCCAAGATCAGCGTCCCAGGTAGAACATAAAGCAACAACCGTCCTCCTGAGGAGATCTCTAGTCTTGTTACTCATTTGAAATATCCTCTCCCAGTCTATTTCTAGCTTTGAAGGGCAAACAAAATTGTAACTTGCAGTTGAATGGGCAGTAATTATGAAGCTCTTGATGTAAGATGTGATTTAGGATCCTTTCTGCTCCTTAGATCCTTCCACTGGTAACCAAGATCTTCATTAAAGACACCTGAAACCAGATGCAATTCCCAACTGCCTTAGCTGTTACTCAAGCAAATATAAATTTATTTCCTTGGAAGTGCCTTTGCTGGGAGAAGGACACAACCAGAATTTGTGGCTCCAGGGCACACGTTCAGTTTGGCTGCTGGTCTCTGCAGGATATTCCCAAAGTCCCATCCATCCTGGAATGGTGCCATGGCAGCTCAGCTGGGGCCAGCTCAGGGCTGGTCATCTGCTGGTGCCAGAGTTGAGCTGAGAGTGCAGCAGAACAAACCCAGGTTTGGTTGAGGCTGCCCGTCTCATCACCTGGTCTTGGAGGAAGGACTGGATTGGGAGCTTGTGGCAAGGTGGGATTGGAGTCTTCTCCCAGGCAGCTACTGATGGACAAAGGGAAATGGCCTCAGGTTGTTCCAGGGTAGGTTCAGGATGGATTTTAGGAACATTTCCTTCCCTTAAAACATGGTGAGGGGCTCTCCAGGGCAGTGGTGGAGTCCCCATCCTTGGAAGTGTTCAAGAAGTAGGTGGATGAAATGTGGATTAATTGACAGAGTGGTTTGAAGGCTGATGTTCTTGGAGGTCTTTTCAACCTTAATGGTTGGATTTTATGATCCTTGCTGCAGACCATGGCATCACCCATCCCTCAGATGTGACTTACCTTCATAACCTGACTGTTTTTTATGTAGATCTACAGCAACCCTTAAAACCAGGCCCCCTCCACATGAAAAAATTCCTTCTGTGTGAAGATAATTGGTGATTGCAACCAGTGGTAGCTCAAGTGACAGAACATAGAAATGTAGAGATAAGACACTGCCTGAAAGAAATCTGCCCTTTCTGGCCACTGAAATATTTTTAAGAAAATTTGTGTCACAATGCAAAATTCAACTCTGACCACCTACAATTTACAGAGTAACATTCTGCATGTCCCAGGATTTCTACAACCACTACAAATCAAAGATTTCTCTCCAGCCTCCTGCTGAGGTGGATGCAAACCAAGTGTTAGTCCACCAGCAAATCTGATTTGGTTAATTGGCAGCAGGAGCCTCCAGGAAATGGTTCTCACATCAGATGCACCAGTGCTGATAAATGAAACCCTGGCTTCTCTCAGCACTTTCATTGAGAGGCTGGGAACATTTGCATGACAAATTTCTACTGTCAGAACACTTAATTGAACAAAAAACCTGTTTCTGTTGAAAAGCAGAAGCACAAAAACAGCCAAGGAAGGATTTTTTTTTTGTTCTATATGCACAGGTTTTTGAAAGACTGCTGTTTTTAAATTGGAAAACCATCAAGTAAAGTTTTAGATCCAGGGTGTAAGTAGCGCATTTGAATATTATCCATAATCTTCAATCAGATATATCCTGACATCGGAGTTAGAGTACTTCACAGAGTTCTCTGTACTACAAACAGATCTCTGTCCCAGCTTGAGGGTTGGTTTGGGAGAAGTGACACCCTGAAGGACCTGGGGACCAGGGTGACCATCAGAGCCTCCCCTCCCATGCTGCTGCAGGGAGGAGTGACCCCAGTGCTTGTTACACCCCAGATTCCTGAGCAGCTTTTAAAATCCCAGTGTCACCAAAACTGTAGGAAAAACAAAAACTCTCCAGCATCAGTTTTAGTGTTAGAGAATTAAGGCATTGCTTTATTCTGGACAGGGTGTTGTTCTGGCCAGGATGTGGAACAGAAATAATTCCATCCACGTGTTGCAGAGTAAATCATTCCGTCACACATGGCTCTTTGCTAGACTTTTCACATACTTATACAGACAAAACCCAGGAAAATTCATTGGTTTGATGTTCATTGGTCCCAAATTACACAATTCTAAATATCTGGGTTCCTGTGGGTATTGATCCCTTCGCCTTCAATACTAATTAGATCCTCATGTGCCTCTCCCAGGCTGTAGATGTAAAATCATCAGGACTTGCCCAGGAAACAGAGTCTTTTGAAAAGAAACTTTAATTCCTTTCCCCTGGGCAAAGACAAACAACCCCCTGGACCAGAATTAGTTAAAAATTTTAAAAGTTGTATCATTTCCAACACCAGCACTTCCTCTTTCTGGTGTGCTCACCACAGCTCTGCTCAAAGCCTTCCTCTTTTGGATACATTTGCCAAAGGAGCCAAAGGAAAGGTCTCACAGCTTGGCATAATTCCCTTTTACCAGCATCAAAGAAATCCAAGATAAAGGTATTGTAACAGGTTGAGAAATCCCTAAAGTTCTGAAGCAATATTAGAAGTTTTCCCAGGAATCATTTTTGATTGCTGACTAGTTAGCAACAACAACCACAAAAAATCATGTTCAGGACCTAGTTAGTGTTTGATACTGTAATTTTTTATTCATTTTGGGTGGCTTTTTCATTTGCAGTATTCTAGACTCTACCATACTAACAAGAGTTTATATTTTAGGAAGAGAGAGCTCAGAGTATCAAAAATGTTTCATATAACTCATGGTCTTACTAGGAAGAGCATAACTACCCTGTTGGGAATGCATATCTGAATAAACCAAGCAAACAAAAATATGATATGGGACAGAAAAGACTTAAAACACAAATCAGAAGCCCTGACATTTGCAGTTAAATCAGAGCACTCTGGTGCACAAATGAAATCTGCCACTCAAGTTCCTGGAGTTGGGGCTTCTAAATGAACAGGAATAATTTGCTTTGCTATTTGACTTATTGTTTGTCACATTTCCTGTGATGATGGGCAATCTGAAACTGCAGCAGGAGTTAGGAAAAAATAGCACAACTGCTTGCATACCTACATGTTTTCTGATTGTAATGGTCAGAGACTGCTCTCTTGATGGTTGGGACACCTCTAAAATATTATTTGAGAAGAGAAATTACAAATACAATTTATTTCCTCCAAAACCACATAATCCCCCACAAACAAAGCCAATATGTGATGCTTCTTTTTTCCCCCAGATTGGTATAAGTATCCCTTTTGAGGTTAGACCACATCACTCTCACACCTCTTTTTCTTTCTATTTCTATGAAAAAATTTGCATATTTTCTCCTTAAAAAAGAGATAATTTTTATCCACACATAATGTATCTTCTTAACAAATGACTACATTAATTCTGTGTCCTTTCTTGCAATTTTTTTGTTTCTCCTGCTACCCATGAATCCTTAAAAGTAGGATTGAGGCTGCTGCTGATGGAGGCTTTGCATTAATCATGCAGACAATCCGCTGAATATTCCACATTAAAAGAGTTAACATCATCCCATGGCAACATTTTCTGACTGGGAATCAAAATGTCATTGGGAAGAGCCCATAGCTCGTATCAATATTTAATATATTTCAAAATCCCTGACACATACATTCTTTCAATATGATTTTAGCACATGTATTTCAGTGCAAGTGCTAAGGCTCATGTGCTAAATCAACAGTTTGGAGCCTCCAGGGCCTCTCTGGAAGCTCACCAGGTGCCTGAGGGCTGTGTCTCATTTGCATAACATTTACATGAACATACAGCCTGTTGTGTTTGAAATATGACACGTCCAACATCACTTCCTTGGCACGCTCATTTTGGCGGCATTTTCCTACCAAAACCTCTCTTCAGCTGCACGGATGGCTGTTGGTTCTCCTTATTAACAACCTATTAGGGTGATGGGGCTCTTGTCTAATAAAACCCTGCCCAGCTGTGGGAGCAGAATGCAAATAAAGGCAGCAGAATGCAGATGATAAAGGCAGTGGAATACAGATCAAGGGGTTGTTTTACAGATGATAAAGGCAGCATTTTTCCCCATGTCCTGTCACTGCCTGCTAGCAGAATGACCCTGCTGAGCTGGCCTGGGTGGTGTGGCCACATTCCTACTATCACATTTGAGATGGTTGTCGTTGTGGGTGGGTGGCAGAGGGCTGTGCCACCAACATCTGGGTTTCTGCACATCTGGATTTCACCCTGCTTCCTGATGACCCCAATTCCAGTTTGCTACAGGCTGTAATTCCAGCACTGTCCCTAACAAACTTCTGCGATGAGTCCAAACAGTTGTGCAGAACCTAAACACAAAAACATAAAAACATAAAAACATTAAAGCACAAAAACCACCTTGGTTGCACGGTAAATTAAATATTACTGAATAGTCTCACTGCATTCTGCAAAATTATAAACACAGTTATGTTAGAGCATTGCCATTAATGAAGTGAGGCTGTTCCATAGGTGTCTCTTGGAGGATATTGCCTTCCATACACCTCCTTCTGTGGGAGCTGGGCCAGGTGAGTACAGCAGAGGTGTTATTGTAGAGTCCAAACAGCTCTGGGACAGCCACAGTGCAACAAAGGAACAGGAGGCAACAGAAGAACAGATGCATAAATTGAATTTTCCACCAGCTATTTACAGCTATTTACAGCCCATTTATTCCATCTGAGTGAGAAAGAATAAACATCTTTGAGAACGTGCCCTGTAATTCCAATTAAATTTTATTGTGCAATTTGCTTTTTACTTTCCCCAAACCACTTTTTTTTTTCTTTGCTATGAGAGATTTAAGCATTTGGTTTTATCTGAGAAGTTTAGATTACAAAGAACAGGGCTCTGTTGTGGTGGTAACTATCTCTGATTATCTATAATTAACCCGTGAATGACTCATGGTGGGCTGTTAGAGAGGAAACTTAAGTGTAATGAAATTAATTTCTCCCCCAAAACTCAGACTGAAATACAGACTTTTTTTTTTTCTGTTTTCTTTTTTTTTTTTTGTCTGAAAAAGCTTGCTTGGTTCAATTTTTTTTCCTTTATACCTCCTATTTGCATCTGTTTTTCTGTGAATTCAAGTAATTGCAGTAATCGAAAGTAGAAATGCTGAAGTACTATAAAGCCTTTAGCTTTTGTCAGATTTCTGGCAAATTCTAAATCTCAACAGGTTTCACAGTTTTGTATAAACAGCCAAGTTTTGGGAAGCTTTTGAAATCCAGTTCTCGAACCCTTCTTGCCCTCACTTTATCCATTCAGTTTATGGATAGAATTTAAGACTGTACAGCTGTCAAACCTTGTAAAGGACCGAACACTGGGAAAAAAATTGCCCAGCAACAGCTCTAAAGTATAAAATCACAGTTGGAAACATTGTTTTGGAAAGTCCTGTGATAGCAGGTTTTTATTGATTTCATTAAAAAAAAAAAAAAATTTCACCAGATACTCATTAGAGATGTGTCTTAGTGTCTTGGTTTGAAAAGACAGGTGTCTGCTAAGGAAGGCAGGAGCCTCCCCTGAAATGGAAAATGTAAACCCCCTCCCTCCAAATTGTTATAATTTTGGAAATGAAAAGATATGGGAATAGGAATAACAAAGATATTGGGAGTAGGAATAACAGCTCTTTACTAGGAAAATTAAAAATATAAATGCAATAGTACAAAAAAATTCCCAAACCACTGCCAGAGTCGGAGCAGGAGCTGCCCCCCTGTGTGTCAGGGAGGTGGCACAGCCCCATCCCATGGGGGCTCAGCCCTCCTGCAGTGCCAGCTGTGGTTCTGCTGCAGCAGGGATCCTGCACAAGGGGGGAGTTTTCCTCTGCAGCTCCAGGGCTGCTGGAGATGGGCCTGGGCTCCCTCTGGGAATGCAGGGCAGCAGAAGCTGCTCCTCTGGGAATGCAGTGGGCAAAGGCTGCTGTGGTGTCCCAAAGCTCAGATTGGTCCAGGTAGGAATGCTTGGCTCCTCCCCTGGGCGGGCATCTCCCCATGGGATGATGGAATTTGATCAGCCATGCAGGGACACTCACTGGCCATGGACAGAAGATAATTAATAATTAATGGCCCATGAGCAGATCTCCTGGAGGGAGGATTGGTTGTGGAAGAGATAAAGAGAACTGCCCAATGAACAGAAGAGAACTGCCCCAGCTCTGACAGATGGGGATAGAACACATCCTGATTTCCAACCTAAGACCCCGAGCAGCCTCCAGTAGCAGCTACACTCTGTCACCTTTGCAGCAGAGTGTGCAGAAGAGTCGTGAGTGCAAGGAGTTACAACATCTCCAGCTCGTTAGCAGTGCAGCATGAGATGTTTCAGAACAATAAAATAGCACATAATAGAGATGCTTGGATAAGCATTTTGGAAAGATTTTGGGTAACTATTCTCTGCTTAATAAAAAATACCCAAATAACAGAATAGGATAGATTACATGATAGAACAAAACAAATTGAAGGGCTCTTCTATTAGTTATAAGTTTAGTCGAGAGAGAGGAGTCAAAAAAAACCCCAAGGAGACGAAGACTGCCAAACCCTGAGCAGGCTATAAATATACATATGCAAAGGAGAAACCTTAACAGCACTCACACAACACTTGCCATCACAGTTGTCAAAAACCTATAAACAATTCACTCTACAGTTCCTCAAATGTTCCATACTCTCTCTCTTTTTTCCCCTCCTTAAAAAAGTGCAACTAAAGTAAATAAACCCAGAAGATGGAGAAGGGTTTTAGTATTGAGAGCTCCACAGTGAACATATTGAACAGTGCAGTTAGACAGAGCATTCCAGCAGGAATTTGGAGGTTTGTACAGATTTCAATTTGATCTTTATTCTGGCTGGCTTGTGTATGGGTTGGGAAACTTCAGCACTCTGCCTGTCCTCCACCCTCTAATTGGCAGCTACTGCTTGCCAGCAGGTCAGAGAATGTCAAGCAAGGACTATAAAATTCACAGAACATTTCCCTGCCTCTGAGCTCTCAGAAATAGGAGATAGCATGTATCAACAGCTTGTATGAGCACAGAGGTCAGATTAGGAAGAATATCTCAGACCAATAGAGACTCTGCATCAGAACAAATCAGCTTAGAGAATAATAAAAGGCTGTGGAAACTTTTCATTATTCATATTATTTTTTCCAAGAGAATTTTTTGGCTATAATACATTTTTGCATGTTTTGTTATTATGGTTTATGATTCAATCTGCAATCATCCCCCTTGATCTATTCATTTAGTGTGAAAAATTACCCCTTGTGTGGGAATCCTTCACAGCTAACTGGCACTGAGAGTTATATCATTGCTGTCTTCTGCACTTCACTGTTATTTTTACCTTGTAAACCTTCTCACAGAGCTCCAGCAGAATTTGCATGTCTGACAGCAAAACTATAATTTAATCCCTTACAAGATAATGCACATAACGCCTCTACATGCTGAAGCAGAGCTGGGTTTAAGATAGGTTTCATTATTCATCCAGGAGACTTTCTGCACTGTGGAGTGATCATTATTTTCAGATCTTTAATGCCTGAAAGGTTGGAAGCTGCTCTACAGGCTTTGTAGCAGAATCCAGTGAGCAAAATAAAAAAAATTGCTCAAATTTTTCATGGTGAGGTTCTGACCTTATGCAAGGAATAAACGGCAGCGAGTCAAGGAAGTTGCTGCTCATTCATGTTGGTATCACTGAGATCAGGGTTTCCACAAGCCAGCCCCAACTACCATCTTCCCAATTTATTAAACTGTGTTCATCATCTCTCCCCAACAGCCCTTTAATTTAACCCTTTAATTCCCAGGGAGTAGCTACTGCATTTCATGGGCTTTGGGCATTCTTCCTTTGAATTTGATTGAAAGTAATATGAACAGAAATAATAAAAAGGCCCTTTTGTGTCGTGGTTATAATAGTTCATAGTTTTCCAACACTTATAATAATTCCACCAAATGGAGGATATGGGTGTCTCCCAAATACTATGTAAATTTACAAGGAAATTTAATTTTATCTTCTCCAAGTGTATCTAGAGTCTGGAAAATTAAAAATCATTCCATGTTTTTTCTTCAGCTTTTCATGAAATCCTCAATGTGTAAAATTAGGTGATGTGTAAAATTAGGTGATGATAAAACCTTGATAATAGAGAAAATGGTTTGAAGAGGACCATTAAAATATCTTTCCTGTCATATTTTAGTCTACTTAAGTAGAGTTTGTTCTCATTCCAACTCCCTGTTTGAAACACAACATTCACAAGAATTCTGAGCTCATAATGAAATAAACAGCCTGTATTCCTTCAGGCATAAAAATTAAATGTTGGTCTGCTTTTCTTACCCTGGTATTGGTCTACACTGGGGAGGATCTGTCCCTCCTTGATATCCCAAACTGACAAGTCTGTAGTGTGTGACCTGAGAGTTCTAACCTCATACCACTGTGGAATGGCTTAGAAATAACTGTGCATACATAAAAGATAAACATTCTGATAGCAAAAGGGCATAAAGGAAATATACAGAGGCATATATGACTTTAATCCAGATATTTACATGTGCAGGACCTTTAATTCAGAAAACAACTCTTGTCAAAGGGTTTTTCACCTACAGTACTGGGAAAGGAGATGGATATCCAGGAATGTCCCACCTCACATGGTCATCTGCACAGAAACAAAGCAAAACCTGCAGGTGGTGGGATTGCTTTCAGTTCTGAGCAGAACAAAGTCCTTTCACTTCCCCAGGGCTCCACAGTCCTGACAATAACTGCTGCTTTCTTTTCATAGGGTTCCTCTTTTCCTTTCTGAACTTCCCTCCTTCCCTAGATTCTTGTGCTCATAGGAACTCTGGCTCTCCCTCTTTCTGTTTTTTTGATGGAAGAAATGCACCTGCCCTTATGATACATCATTCTTTGCCATTGCTGTTGGCTCATCTGTGTTAGGACAAGAAAAGAATGAACAAAACCCTTTGGATATGATCCTATATTCTATATTCTAAATATTTTTTCCTACCCATAGTAGGACACATTCATGTATGTTTTAATGAACAGGTCTTGGTATTTGATAGGTCTTTCTGTTCCCATGAATCAGGATGATGTGAAGGATTTTCCAGCTGGGCTCAGCAGTCAATCTGGGTAACATAACCCTCAGAGCCTAGTTCTAAGAGCAGTCTTCTGTACATTAAAATATCTCTTCCAGTTTTGTTCATGAAATAACAATATTGAGAGTCACTGGGTTCTCTGACAGAACTTTCCATATGAATGAAGCAGCCATATGAAATGAAGTTTAAAGCTTCAGTATTAAGTTGCTTTTCTTCTCTAACACAAATTTAGCAAAGCTAAATTCCATTTACCTTGAACAACTGGTAGGGATTTAATGATTAAATTATAGATCAGTTGTAGATGCCTGGTCTGTAGTAGGTCTGCAAAGGTGCAGGAAAATACTCTAAAAACCAAGTTGCATAAAAACAAGAGTTTAGCAAAACTCTAAATTGAGAGTTGGCCATACCAATGAGACAGAAAGGGCAAATGTGTTACAATCATTTACCAGAGGGAATAAATGGGTGGGAAGTAATGAGGATATAACCTAAAAATAAATCCCTGCACACATCTCTGTGAGCCAGGCAGACACCCCTGTTATGGACACTAATGTGATTCCTTGTGAGAGCTTGGGATGACAGCCCCAGGAGGGGGAGTTTGATGGCAAAATAAAATGGACATGAGAAATGTCCTGCTGCAGATGTGACTGCCAGGGAGGGGCAGGGTGTGCTGGAGTGCCACGGGCAGCACAAATAACTCAGGAGTTTCTGGGCAGCAAATCTAACACCTGGAAACAGCCTAAATTAGTGAATTGTCAGAGGTGTTGCTGAAAAGAATATTGCAGCCAAGATTTAGAATTGCACGGAAATGTATAATCAAAGGTAAAATTCTCTAGATTCTCTCTATGGAAAATTAAATTCTTAATTAACCTGCCCTTATAATTTTGATTTTTAAGCTTCAGGACTTTAAATGCCTTTCATGTTCTTTTTAGGACCTATTGTTAACCCATCACATTTTTTCTTTGGCACAAGTTTGGGTTTTTTTTAAATTTTACTTTTCTCTTAAAAATAGTACATACATGGTTTTAAAAATGGATCACTAAAGGTACAATGTTGCCAAATGATCCAAAGATAATTTTTATATTTGCCAAGAGGATCTTTTTCCTGACACCTCAAAAAGAAAAGGAACATTTTAACTTTTAATCCTGGTTTAGGAAGGACTATATTTTTTATTCATACTTTCCCAACATAAAAAAAAATTTCCATTCACCTGCAGTATTATTATGATTAATAATATCTGTGAGTCTTTTAAATAGGCAAATCCTTCTGTCTTCTTGAAACTAATGGGGACACAATGAAAAATCCCAGTGGCCTCAGCACTGCCTGTTGGAGCTGGCCCATGAAGTTACAAATCCTGTATCCAAAACTCTTAGGAAGTCCTTGCATGGGATTTTGCAGTTGGGTTAAATGTAAGAAGGCATTTAACCTGTACAGTGTGAGCCCCCAAAATTCTTTTGAGATTTTTGTCCTCTATATAGTAATGCAGTTATGTTTGGAAAAAGATGTAAAGCTAGGAAATGGGTTTTTCTTAAGTAGGCATCTTTGCTTTTGCTTTCTGCAGATACCTTGAGATTTTTATGAACGTGAAATATTATTTTAATTTGTATCTGTGCTGTTCTCTCTGTTTCTAATTTTAGCTTTTAAAGCAAATATATAGATTTCATTTGCTGTTTGTTGCTCAGCTGTCTCTTTAGGCAATAAAAGCTGAGAAAAAAATAATATTAGTGTTAATTTAAGTAAGATATTGGCAAGCAGAAGTAGCTAAATGGAGACTGAAACAAAATCCTCTGTTTTTATTAAATTTTTGCTAACTCTATTATTTCTCTGTAAGAGAACTTCACTGTCATCTCTTCAAGATTAATTAAAAGAGATAACCCGTTCTTTTGGAGATAAAGCCTGTCCTTATTCTCTGTATGAGGCTGATGCACCTTTGATTTCTGAAAGTGCAGGAAATAAAGGCTCTGGCAGGGCTGCCCTGCCTGGTTTTCCAGCAGCCTCATTTCCTGCAAACTTCCCTGTTGCAATCCAGAAGGCTGCATGGGAATGTGGCACCTGACGGGCAGTGGATTGAAAATGTCCTTGAAAAGGGAAAATCGTGGCTGTGATGCCAGAGCTGTCAGTGCTGCCAGACTTGTTCCAGTATTGTGGATTCTCCTGGAATTTACAGACAATATATCGCTCCCTGAGATAGTGGGGAATAGACTTGAGCAGAAGGGGGATTGTTTCCTATCAGACAGACATGAACAGCCTTAAAAAAATCCTAGCATTTTCAGCAGCTGCAACAGAGCAGAATTCAAATAGTGTGAGCTCATTTCCAGTTCCTGAAATATTCTGGTTTCTGAGGTATTTAATGCTTTATGTAAGAAGAATGCATTTCAATTTCCTTGTTATTTTAAGGTGACAATCTGGTTCACAGTAAATTCCTGGGAGTGTAGAAACAAAGCAGTGCAGAATGGAAGGATTAGACTGATCTCTTGGGAAGCTTTAGTGCTGCATTCAGTAAAATTCAAAGTCATCTCCTTGCCCAGAAACTTGAAAGAAGTCCCTATTTCCCTTCTAATGAAGTTAATGGAAATTTTGCAATTATCTCTTTTGCAGAAAGATCAAGTTTACCATTCCTCTTCCATTTTACAGATGACAGAAAAATAGGATGGGAGTGTTCCCAGGTCTCCCTGAGTTAGGGGGCTCTTCAAATTAAAGTGTCAGCCTTATGCTACTAGAAAATCTGTTCAAAATATGTCATGCCTTTGAGGTATTGCTTTAGATTCCTGGCAATTAAAAAAATCATATTGAAAACATGAATCCAACCTCTGACATTGTGAATGCTTCTGGTTTGTCTGTACCTCCTTCAGAAATGTTCATCTAGCCCCTAGCTGAGAAGTATCAGTGCTTGGAACACTCAAAAATTTGATTTATTTTAATTGCACACTCATTAGCAGGAGTTTTTTAATATGTTCAATGACAAAAATAGGGCAGTGGAGCAGCAACTATTGTGTGGCAAAGGGAAGTGCTGGAATAAATGTGCTTTTGTGAAAAATTGTCAAGACTGGGGGAAAAGAAAGAAAAGAGTTGGCAGGAGATGCACATCTAAATAGAAAGTACATTTCGTGCCTGTTTATTTGATCAACTCTTTTTTAATGTGAAATGAGCATTGACTGCAGGATGGGCAGGGACTACAGGGGGTGGGAGCATGGGCTGAAGGTCAGGTTGGTAGGAGGGTGATGGAATCAGGACCATCATGGTTGGAAAAGACGTTGAAGATCACCTGGAACAGCCATCAGCCCAGCACCACCATGGTGTCATTCAGGAGAATCCCAATTTCTCCCCATTCCAGACTTTTGCCCCATCTCTGTCAGCACAGACACTCAGAACAGACCTCACTCCCTCATGCAGATATGAGGAGTTTGCTCTAAATCCTTATTTGAATGTTTGAAGCATTAAAGAGGTTTATGTGAATGTGAGCACAGCTGCCTATTTGTGCAGTGACCAGCATTGCCTCATCCTCCTTTGTGCTGGCTCAGTTCTCATCCTTAGAAGCCAAACCCATTTTTAAGGAGTCCTGCTGAAGAGGACAGTCCTTTATGCAAGGCACACACCACCTCTGCATGGGCACTTCGTTAGGAATATTAGCTACATGTGCTTAAAAGGACTCACCAGGAGCAAAATCTCTGCAGAAATGTATTTCCCTTTTATTAGGAAAGTCTTCTGTTGGCTTAATTATCATGGACAAAAAAAAAAAAAAAGCAGGCTGTTTCCCAGGGAAATACTACCCACTGATATCACAAGAATTCAGCCCTGCTTAAGTGCTAGGAGGTATGTTCTCAGTGAACTCATAATCGGGTCATTATCACCATGGTTATGAGATTTAACTGACTGAAAACTGTAGGCATTTGTCTCATTAATGCCAAATGTTAGAGTTTATTTCTGGGAACTGAAAACTCTGCTGCCCAGGGACACCTGTTCTGTGATAATCTCTGAAAACAAGGCACTGAAGAACATCCTGCCTGCTTCGTGTCAGGTGATTTCACTGGTGTTTTTTACTGGTTCTCAGGGGGTTTTGGTTATTGAATAACTTTGTTCTGTGGTGCTTTGCTTTGTGAGTTAATGTTCTTTGTGGGTTGCAGGTCATGCAAAACAAACATTAGTTCTGGTGCTCTTTGCACAATGTCAGTCACTTCTGGACCATGCTACATCCCAGCATAATCTGAATTTCTATTTTATTACCTGTCCCTCTCCTCCTTTTGGTCTATCTTTTTTTCATACACATTCTGACAGAACAGTTTTCAGCTGTGATCTTGGGACTGAACATAGTCACACTTCTCTGCTTGGAAGATAATTAAAGACGTGCCATTGCCTTTCCAATTTAATTCCTATTGTTGCTAAAACAAAAAACATAAAATCATCAGTAACACTTGTCTCAAATCAGAATTAATGTATTTTTATCCTTTCAAAGATTTTTTTCTTCTTCTCTAGTCTGCTTTTTTATCACCAAAGTTACCCCAAAAGGTCCAAGACTGGATTTTATGGAGCTTGGATTAACTCAGTCTAGTGGAAGTGTCCCTGTGGCAGGGGTTGGAACTTGATATTTTTTAAAGCCCCTTCCAACCCAAACCAGTCTGTACCTGTATAATTTAGAAAAATCAAATCCTTTCATCTGGTCTGAAATTTGATAGAAATTTGAGGCTTTCATTGATAAATCACTCACAATTTTTTCTCATTTGCAATCTTTGTGGAGTAGGATTTGTGTAGAGTATACAAAACCATATATAACTGCATAGCTCTGACCTCTGACTAGAATAGTCATCCATTAAAAGGTGAAGGTTGGATGATTTTTATGTTCTTTAGCATTTCTTTTTTACAAACTGAGACTATTCATTTTGAATTTCTTGTTGCAATGTATTTTCTATGTAGAAGATAAGAGTGCCAGAGCAAAGCAGCTGACAGAGAGTGTGAAGGTACCTGGAAAAGTAAAAGAATTAATAATATAATATATAGATAGGAATGAAAAATGAACATTTAGAAAATGTCCTTATTTACTGGCGAATTTATAGTGCATTGTCTATTTTTATTATTATTATTACTACAATTTTTAATTGCTTCACTGCAATGATTGTCTGTAATTCATATCAAAACTGCCCTATATAATTTTCTTTCGAATCAATGTATTTATAAATGTTATCTCTCAAAACAGTGGCAGTCTCTACCCATGTCTGGCATAATTCAGATAAGAGTGAAGAAATATGAACAAAAAGGGGCACAATAACTACAAAGCTACTTACCACCCTTCCTTATTTTGTGATTTCAGGGGGCATAAAAGAGTAATAGGAATGGATAGGAATTGCAATATTTGCTTTGTAGTTTATACATTCCATATAACTTTATGAAGCTGCATTGCCTTATAGAGAAATGCTTGAAAACCATAATAGTATTGTGCAAACAAAAACAACATTAAAATAAATGGATCTTTAAATAAAGAATTGCATAGATGAATGATGAGCGTAATATGTCAGAGTAAGGAGAAAATTTGTTGCGACATTTACCTGTCTCTTTTTTGTCTTCTGGCTATTTCTCTTATTTAATCTAGGTAACACTATTTTTTTATTGTATAAAGAGATTAGGATTCTATTTATGGACTGGAGGTACTTAAAAAAAAATATCATATTTTAGAATGGAATTTTAGACTACTTGTTGGCAGAGGACTGAAGGATCAAATCCCAATTGTCATTCCAGCCATGTCCAATCCAAACCTTATCCTCCTGCAAGAGTCTTTGTGCTGATTCAGGATGATTAAAAAAAAAAAACATGGCAAAACTGCTGCTGTCATAAATATTAAAGATTGCCAAACATGTGCAGAGAGGACACAACCTGGCTTGGTCCCTTTTCCTCATGCCTCTCGAGCTCTGCTCACAGGTTTGGTGTGGGCCAGTTCTGTGTCCTCTCCATGGACTGTCTACCCTCAAAGTGATGGAAAGGTGCCAGGAGCTTGGAACGACAGGAAATCTCATATATTCTTTGCAACAGGGCAAGAAGAATGTGAAATCTCAGAAGAATATCAACTCAGAAAGTTTCAAGGACATCACGGCCCAGCTGCAGCCACCCACAGGCTGTGGGTGAGCCAGAGAAACATGAAAAATCAGGGTTTATGTCAGAAAACCTTCATATTCCCATCAAATGAGACTGTTCAAATTTCCATCTCCCTTCTGTTTTTTACAATTCTCATTGGTGGTCTGGTTGCATGGCTGGCACTTGCTCAGTGCGTGTCTGCATTTTGGAAATCTGCTCCCTCACCCTGTAATTTCGGCTGATTCAGGAGATCCAGAGCTGAATATGATACCTGAAGTAACAGAAAATAGAAGTGGTTGTCTTCAAAACTGGGGCAGGTACACAATAAGGGTAAATCTGGCCACGGTTTCTGAAACAGTCAAAGGAAGAGAAGTAGGAAATTTCAGGAGAGTGGCTGAGGTGCACGACAGAGGGGTTGGTTGTACTTCTCATTTTAGAAAGAAATTGTTGACACTTAAGAATTATATATAATATTCCAGGGAGCATATAAATTACTAACTGTTTTTTTTCTATTTATTTAAATGTGTTTACTCACCAAATTCCACCAGGGAGAGACATTTAGATGGGATACAAGGAAAAATTTATTCACTGAAAGGATGGCCAGTCACTGGTACAGGTTGGTTGCCCCCGGGAGAGAGGTGGAAGCACCATTCCTGGAAGTGTTAAAAAAACCATGATGTGGTGCTTGGGACATGGGTTAATGTTTGGACTTGAAGGTCTGAAAGGGCTTTTCCAACCCTAATGATTCCATGATATAAATAACTGCTCTCTCCCAAATTCAAACCTTCACTGTTAAGCCAGAGCTCTGCTTGTGAAGGTCCTGGTTTGATAAATTAGCTGTATTTTGGTTCCATGGCCATGGATTTGGTGATTACAACAGACAGAATGTCCAGAATTTTGTGCCTAAACTTATCTTAGGCCCTTCCTTTATGAAAAAAAACATCCCACCACTACCACCATTATAAATACAGCTCATAAAGGTTTTAATTGCAAATCTTGATCTTCTTCATTGGAAAAGTCAGAGCTTTTTCTGTGACTTCAAGCAGGACTTGTCATGTGCATAACTTTCAAGAGGGGAAAATCAGAGTCCTCATTTTTATAAACTTAGTATTTATATTTTATTTTATTATTATTATTTTTATTATTATTATTATATTTATTATATGTATTATATAGAATATATTATAGACAGAATTATATATTATATACTATATACTTTATTATATAATACTATATTATATATTATATTAGTAATTATAGTTATAATCAAGAATATATAATAATTATAATTAAGAAGTTGTATAAATAATATACTATATTAATAATTATATTATAATATAATTACATTTATATATTTATAGATTTTTATAAATATATTTATATATTTATACTATTTATTCTTATTTTGTTTTTTTTTTTTTAATAAATGGAGTATTTAGCAAACTCATTGTAATTCCCACAGCTATGGAAAATAAATTGTCTTTAGACTGTTGGTGTGGCATTACACCACTCTAGCATTATACTACTGTAGTATTTGTGTAGTATTGTAATGGTGAGGTGTTTGTAAGGATTCTCTGAGGTACAAACAGCACTCCCTGCTGCTAAAACATTTGCACTCACCCTTTTGGCACTCAAATTGTTATTTATTAATTATGTATTACACATATTTGTATTTATGCCACCATAATTAAGTCTGACATATTTCTGGCAGAAATAGGGGGAAACTTTATGAAGCAATCCTCTGAACTCCTCAGTCTGCTTTGGGTATTTCAGTGAGTGCTTCTCCCTTCCCACCAGGTGACAGAGACACGGACGGGTCCCCTCGGCTGCAGTAACTATGACAACCTAGATTCTGTCAGCTCTGTTCTGGTTCAGAGTCCTGAAAATAAGATTCAGTTGCAAGGTATGTAGGTGCAATTTCATTAATTTGTTTTTTGGAACGGGGTGACATTTATCACGCTATTTGTTTTTTTTTCTTTTTTGCACCTCATAAAAGGTCATTTTCCTAATTTTTTTTTTTTGTGCGTGTGTGCAATGAGTGCATTGCAGCCAAAGTGAAGGAAATGTCAGAACCTTGTGGTGCCTTTCAAATGGAAACAATTTCTGCACCCGTCAGGAAATAATTTGAATAGCCCTGTTAACATTTTGCATCCCTGTTTAGCATCCACTGGCACATTTCTTAAAGAGCCTGAATTCCCAGAGATTCCGCCAAGCTGCGGGTGACATTTGGTGTGCCCAGCCTGCTTTGCACATGCTGAGCAGTAGCTGACACCCCCTGCACTTGTTGCACCAGAATTAATAGAGTCACCAGAAAAACAGGATGTACATTTTCAAATAATCTAAATCAGGAGGAGTCAAAGGGCTCCTCCTCTTGGGAATTAAAAAAATAAAAAACAGACTTGGAAGGTTAAAATTTCACTAGCTAGGAAAATAGTAGTAATTGTGTATAAATAAAAATGAAAAATAGAAAGAAGCAGAAAGAGGAAGCAAAAGGAAGAAGAAAGTCATAATTTCTAAATAACATTCTTTTCAAAATTTCAGCAGAAGCATTTCCTGACATGCATATTAAGACATAAACAATTTTGAAAAGTCACCCTTTATGGTATTAGGCCATTAATAATTTTTATTTTCAGTTACAACAATAAAGCATGAGCAAATTATGACTATGAAAACACCCACTAAATTCTCTTTAATGTGTGTATTTGTGTGCACCTCTGACTCTATGCCATGAGAGAGCCATACAATTCTTAATTTGCAGTTGAAGGTAGATATACAATTATTTTCAAGATTTAACATTTTCTATATAAGTTTGTAAATCACTCAAACAGTGTGAGGTGATATCAGGAACAGCTCTCAGGGGTGATGATCCCCGTGGTCCCTTCAGTCTCAGGACATTCTTCCTTAAAATATCCATATGTGTTTTCTCTCTTTCCTTTCTTTCCAGAATCAGTTAAATCCATAAAAAATAAATATTATTTCCCAGAGAGAATTTTTTTTTTTTACAAAAAAACTTGTCATTTCCACTGGGATGCCATAAATATTTATAGAAAACATAAGTTTTTGACGGTTTCCAGCATATTCCTGATGTTTGTCAGTTAAAATTTGGAAAATAATCTTAGCATCTCTCAGACTGGGGAGAAATGTATTATCAGAACTGTGTAAACTCTTTAATGGAAGAATTGAACTGTTTTTTTTTTCCTTTCACAGCCTCTATGGTTGAAAAAAGAATGTTTTTTCACAAGAGAGTAGCAGAGTTTTCCAAATTTTGACAGGAGACAGAAGGAAGCGCAGCCAGACCAGGTTTCAGCAATTGAAAGTGTTCTGAAATTCCTGTTATAGCTATAGTTTTGTATATACTTAAAAATAAGGAATGAATCTCTGTGAAATCATCCAAGTGCCTATGGAGAACAAACTTATATCACCAAATACCTAATTCATATGGTGAGAAATTACTCGGAACGCGTGTAGCAGGAGTTTTTTGGAGCCCCACAGGAGCTGGGCTTTGCACCCTTTCCACGCTAAATCTCAAGTAGATTTAAGAATAAATGCTCTTACTCAAGGTTTTGTAGCCCTACCTTTCACATCCAATTGACTGTCCCACAGCAATTTGCTACCAATGCTAGAAAAATAATCAGCCAAATTTTATTTTTCAAAGATTTCTTCCAACCTAATTTTGCCCTTCCTTCTTAGTTTGCCCCTACAGAATCACAGGAGATAATGAGTTGTTTAGACAAGCTACATCTTGTTGTGCCAAAAGAAGCATGGAAAACAAGCCCAATTTTGGATGGAAATGTTTACACCTCTTTTCCTGATTATGCTGTCTCTTCGCTCTGTCTCTCAGGGCTGCTTTCCCTTCATCAGCATTTTCAGAATCTGCATTATTGCTGGCACCAGGATTATAATTCAGCTGTGTGATTTCCTGCTGCAAGGCTCTGGCTGCTGTTCACTCAGCAAGGAGAAGTTGATGTTACCCAAGCCCCCTAGGAAAATTAAAACAATAAACTCTCTGTCAGAGGAATACAGGTTACTCATTAGTGGATGGATGTTCCATGTTGAGAGGGAAATGTGAGGAATATGTCTGAAAATAATTATTAAGAAAGGAAATACATGACATGGTATAAATGCTGGACAGATGTACAAATCCTCCTAAAAACTCCATATATTTTTGTTTTTCATAACTGTTTGTTAGTTTGCTGTGTGAGGTGGTGAAGCTGCTCAGCTCCAGAACTTTGCGTTTAACACCAAAATATTTCCTCCATTTCCTACAGGTCTTCAGGTCATCCTTCCTGAGTACCTGCAGGAGCACTTTGTGCAGGCAGCTCTGAGCTACATTGCCTGCAATTCAGAGGGGGAGTTCATCTGCAAGGACAATGACTGCTGGTGCCAGTGTGGCCCCAAATTCCCCGAGTGCAACTGTCCCTACATGGACATTCAAGCCATGGAAGAGAACCTGCTCCGCATAAGTGAGACCTGGAATGCATACAACAGTGAATTTGAAGAATCTGGTGAGGTTTTTTTTTTTTTTTAAATTCATTTTTCCCCCCTCTTTGGCTGTATCTCATAGAATGGTTTGGGTTTCAATTTGTCCCATCCATGTTTTTACAACTTACTCGTGCCACGTTGTCACTGTCACATTTTCTGAAAAAACCTCTTTGCCCAGGATTCTTCTCCTGGGAAGCTGAGAAACCTCAGAGAAAAAGGAAAACAATAAGATTTCATTTGCTTTTCCTGTGTTTTGCTGCTTTGGAATGTGATCTGGAGATCATTTATCCAACAGGTGGTTGTTTAATTGGTCATTAAGTAAAAACAATTCACTCACAACTTGTGAGTTCTATATAAATAGCTATAATATATATAATAATAAAACTGTAATATAAATAAAAACAAATAAGCATCTAAATCCAAACCAAAAATACCATCTCGTGAATTCAATCCCAACCGTAACAGAAAAAAACAAAAAAACCCACAGTTTCATACATCATTTCACCTGTCCTGATCACCAGAACTTCCTGTCCCACAGAAAATGGGAGCTACAGGTAAAATCAGTTTCTGAACAAGTGTTGTCACAACTCACTTGTTCAGTGCTATCACAAACAGCTGTCTGGCCAGATGGTGGGAAAAGTAAGGAGAGCTCAGCAGACCTGGGAAAAATTGTTGAGGAAAGAAAAAGAAGAACTGAGGGAGATAAGGAAAAGTCAGAAAAAATACAAAAATCACAGGTTGTAATGAGTTGTGTTGGAGAAAGAGAACAAACCAGTAGAAGAGAAAAGAAGGAAGGTCATACAGTGGTCAAGGGAAGGGTAGAATAAATATCAGTAAAAGAGTGTGAATGAACAGTACTTTATACACATCCATTTTTATATTTCTTGTTTTATTGTTAAAGACTGATTCCTCAGCTCAAGAGAGCTGGTAATTTCAAGAGACCCTGTATCAGTTAAAATGTTATTTGTTGCAGTTTTTAAGCTGATGCTGTTTTTTATCTGAGTCTGTTTAGAAGATCTGAGGCCCTTTTTCTATCCCCATTCTCACATTTAGCAGGAGGACATCAGAATTTACAATATTTCACCTTGGAGGACCACAGACATCTCTGACTGTAAAAGCATGAATTGACGTGATGGTTTTGAGTGCATTTTCCCAATGGCTATTTGGACACTTCTAATTATTTCTGGAGCCATGCTATCATCTACTACTTTTCAAACTAGGCAAATATATTGACTCTTCAGAGGAGCACATATTTTGTCATATTTTGTCTTATCTGAATGGGCTGTGACATTGTTCAGCGCCTGAAAAATGTCCTTTGCAGGCACCTATAGCAATTTTAGTCAAGCTGGAAGAACACACACATCTGGGTCTGTGGAGG
The DNA here is from genome assembly GCA_019023105.1 of Diglossa brunneiventris. NCBI lineage: Eukaryota > Metazoa > Chordata > Aves > Passeriformes > Thraupidae > Diglossa > Diglossa brunneiventris. The sequence goes on along the minus strand of CM032361.1, from coordinate 26,016,684 downwards.
GTTCTTACAGCGAGCTGTATAATGGACATCAAGTTAATTATGAGGCTGAATCATTGTCAGCTACATTTCTAGTCCTATGCTCAGGTCTGTGACACAGATGTCAGGGGAAAATTGGTAAGAGTTAAATTCTGGGCTTTTAAAAGACTCTTTAGCTCTGCTGGGTGAATCACTAAAATGCCAACTTCACATATATCTGTCAATTTGGTAATTGCTAGTAGGTGTGGTTACTAAGAAGTGTGAAATTTAGGTTATTAACATCATTAAGACATATGCCACGCTCCCCTCTTTAGCCCTTGAAATATTGAAATCATTTTTAATCTAATAAATATACCAAGCATGACTTCCACAACTCAGAGGTAGCTTCTAATATTTCTGCTTTTATCTCATGAAGTGTTTTGCATAAAGATGGTCATGGAAAGATGACATAGGTAACCTTGTATGGGTCTGCACTTGGAAAAAAGTTGGCATGGGAATTTTTGATTGATAACTTAGTCATTGAGCAGCCAACCTCATATAAATCATATATTACCACTGAGCAGCTCTTCCAGGGCTGTCACACATGATCTGTAAGCATTTCCAGCCATATATATCTATATATATATATTTATAACCATTGAGACATATTCTGAAATCTTTGGAGCTTGAGCAGTATTTCCATAATGAAAAATTATTAACAAATATCAGTGTGATCTGGTCTATGTTAGCAGCACGTTCTGGCAACAAAAGTGACCTTTATTAAGGAAAACTAGAAAACTGCTAAGTCTTTGTCTAAATCAGTGGAAGTCAGCTTCTTAGATAACAGTATGTTGCTTTATTCTAATCTATTTATAATAAAAAATAAATTCACTAGAAGGGAGGCCAGATTATGTAGTAATTTCAGTCTGAGCAGCAAGGGGCAAAATAATCCAGAGCAGTCACTGCTGGCCCAAATAGCTACTATTAATTGCAGAGGAATTAATGAACTCATGAATTCCCTTCTATGACACTGTGAACTCCAGAGTCAACTAAAGGGAAATACAAGAGAATTAATTTTTTATCTTTTGTGCTTCCAAACCCTTTCTCAGCCTAGATGTTACAAAATAGTCTCCAGAAACAAATCTTGTCCCCTAATACTGACATGTAAAACTTACTGGGGTCACATGAGGCCATTCACTGTGGGCAGGATTTAGTTTAAAGGGGAAGAAGTAAATATTCTATTTAAGAGGGTTTGTTTATTCTCTGTGTTATCTCTCCTCCTGTCTGTTCAAGATAAAACAACTGAGGAATGTTTTTTTTGTTTTTTTTTTTTTTTTTTTAAGAAAGGATGAGAGGGCTGGGGTTGCTCAGCCTGGAGAAGAGAAGGCTCAGGGACAATATATAAATACCTGAAGGGAGGGTGCCAAGAGCACAGAGCAAAGCTCTTTTCAGCGGTGCCCAGCAACAAGAGAAGGGGAAATGGGCAGAAACTGGAAGACAGGAGGTTCCCTCTGATCACCAGGAAAGAGTTTTTCACTGAGGGTGACCTAGTGCTGGCACAGGGAGGTTGTGGACCCTCCATTCTTGGACTTCTCCAAAGGTTGACTGGCCATAGTCCTGGGCAGCTGGGTCTAGGTGGCCCTGCCTCAGCAGGGCTTTGGACCAGGGGCTCTTCCCCATCTCAGCCATTCTTTGATCAAAGAATTGTCCTGATTTCCACACAGGAAGACTCTGGTCCGCCCTCTGGGCCTGCTGGTAGTGACAATTCTCTTTGAGCCCCTCTGGCGGTTGCAGGTTACACGACCAAACACATCCCAGCTCAGAAAGTGCTGTTTGTCCTTAAGTCCAGACTGCATTTCACTCAGGCTCTTCTGGCACTTTTTAACTACTCAAATCCCATTTTGGAAGATGTGCAGCAGTATGTTATTTATCTCTCAGTAAATTTGGCTGCCTTTTTAATTTCTGTAGCTGCCCTCCAGCAATAAATATTTGATCACTATTAGCTCAATGAGCTTTGTATAACCTCTCAGTGTCAGGTTATGTACCAAGATCTTAAAAAAATTACAAGAGCTTCCTTCAAATTGTTTACTCTGAACCATCTGCTTATCCTTTATCAGATCTTGTGGCCTCCAGACTCTACTACTACTCAAGAAAATGAGCAGCTGTTTCCTTTATCAAAAATCCATATGAAAGCTGTTCAACCTTTATTAACAAATTTCATTAGCTTCTTGAGGAGTTTGGCTGAATTACTGTGTAAGCAAAGTGCTCCCTGAGACCATCATTCCAAGAAGCTGTGTTCCTACTACTAACACTAAAAATATCTAATGGAATCAAGCAGGGCTCCATTTTGCTTTCCTGATGTGCATGGAAGTAGCCTTTGTAGCCTGAAAAGACAACTAAAAACAACAAACTGGCGATGCCGTTTGACCTCCTGCTTTCACAGGTCACTCAGTTTCCCTGAGATTCCAGGCTGTGGAGTCCATCCATGTTAGATTAAAGCTGTGCAATATTTTTAAGTGTCCCTGCAGGCCTCCTCACCTTTTCAGTGTTCAGTTGTTATTTAATATTGCCAATTTTCTTGTTCCCCTTCTGCCCCAATACAGAAGCACCTTCTTGTCCAGGTGTTTCTCCTACTTCACCTCAGTGAACTCCACCTTTCTATTTCAGGAAAAAGGTTTGACCTAAGCACTTGGATGTCATTTGTTTCCCCCAATAAAGAGTGTCAAACATTCCTTGAAAAAAATTCTCACATTTTGGAAGCTGGTGGGACTTCCACAGCTTGTAGTTGGAGCAGTGCTGAAGATGGTGCAGATAAAAAATTTGCTGTGTTACACATTTGGGAAAATATTGAGAGTTAAAGAGTTAATATACAAAGAAATGAATTCTGACATACAACACTGAATGGCAATTGAGCATGTTCCAGAGATCATGATCTGCTCTAAAACACAGGAAAGTCAAGAAGACCCCCAGAACCATCCACAGGCTCTGGATTCTGACAACCAGAGGATAAGAACATGATCACGCATTGCCTGTGCCATAATCTTGGTGTGGTTGGCTGCTGAGTATCTTTGGAAATTTGAACACTCAATTTAAACAATTGAAATGACAGCAATTTTCTTTAAAGGTGATCTGGTCATTGACCTTGAGAAAAAAAATTGTAGCAGTTCCTGTAGTGTAATTTAATCTTTCAGAATTAAAAAGGCTATCAAAATAATTAAGGACATGGATGATACTGTTGCTCAAAAAATAGAAAATGGCAAAATTTTGTTTTCATAATTTCTTTTTTTTTTATCACTAGCATTTATGAGACCTCCTGGAAATATGAAAGTAAAATCTTCCATCAAGCATTTCTTTTCACATATCTGACATGCAATGGCATCTTGTTGCCTTCTCTCTGCATATTTCACAATATGCTTTCTTCCCTCCTTGAAGGCAACAAAATCTCTTTTGGAATATTTCCTTGGAAAGCATGGGATCAGGAGATGTATAATAAATATTATGATACGTAGTATTTATTTTTGTAGCTTTGAAGCAACAAACTCATTCTGTTAAACATTTAATTTAAATATGAGCAAAGATGCAAGCAAAGAGCACACCCACCACAAACTGGACACAAATTTGCCCGTCACAGCTGGGCTCAAAGGTGGTTCATTGAAACACTGAAATATGTGCCTGTGTCAATCATTTGAAGTGTTTGAGGAAGTGCAGATAACATTTTTTAAACAATCTGTAGTCCATTGACTTCAGAGATTTGACTTGAATGTCCAGCAGAAGCTTTAGAGGAGCAGAGCCAGAGCCATGGAGGCCCCTGCTGGGTTTGACCGCAGAACACAAACACTGCTCACTCCAACAGACACGCTGGACACAGACAGAATTAATCAAAAGTCACCTTGCAAATATTTTGAAGTGCATCCATCCACAGCTTCAAATGACAAACAACTTCTCAAAATGTCGAGTTTGATTTTTTTTCAGTCACTTCTGTATCTGCTTTACAGAGATAATTCAAAAGGTAAATTTCAGTATCACAGAAAGTGCAAGTGATGAAAGTGCAGCCAAAGTAAATTGATATTAACTTTCACATGAATATTTGCTGAAACTATTTTTCATTGTCCATCCACCCACCATCACTGCTTTGATTGCAAAGTACTAACAGAAATGAATTGCTGGTGCAAGCTATTCTTAAATCCCTGGCTTCATTGGATTTGGATTTTATGTCTAATGCATTCCATAATTCCCTAATAACTCTGGGATGTCTTGCTATTGAGCATTGGTTACCCTTTACATGTACAGACTTAAAATCATCTGAAAAAAATGCACAGTTAGGAAAGGTACAACTGAAAATGAGGTCTGAACCTCAGTTAATACATAGCACTGCATAGATGTTAACAAAGTTTTTTTGTTTGCTCAGCAGAGATTGCTTTGGAGACTTTGGAGTCCTGTTCCTCAGTTCAATTATATTTTTCCCTTCCTTTACAGTGATTGAATTAATGATGTTCCCAAAATCCCTTGTATAAAAGAATTGGATTTAAAGGGCTGGAGGAAGTGGATTCTAATATAGGAGATGCTAAGCTTATTACTGAATTAAAAATCAGTAATTCTGAAGATGGGGAAGTCCAACCATTTCATTATTTTTTGGAGGGTAGCATTTGCATCCTATATAATTACTTTTATGCAAAACCTACAGAAAGTAATAGGAAAGATCATCTCCAGCATTCCATAATCTGCAGTGAGATTTAGAGAATTATCCATTTAATAGTGCCAGGTATTTATATCTCCATTTTCAAAACTGCAAAATGTGGGAAATCACCATATTTTGCTGATACACATTCCTAACTCTCACTTTTCCTTCAGCTTGTATTTTCCCAAATGAAGTAAGCCCATGCTGAAAAATACCAATCTGGGAATAAGAAAGGCTCTTTCCACAAAGCACTGGTTTAGGAAAGCCAAGTAGAACAGAAGATTGACCAACCCTTTGTCTGTATAAAACAGGACCCTGCCCTCTCTCCTGGCTTCAAAACTTTCCATTAGTGGAGTGTTCTGATCCCTGTTTTCACACTGAAAGTTGCTTCCAACAGCCAGGCTACAAACTGTTGTAAAATACAGCAAAATCAAAGCTGGAAATGAACATTGCAGGTGCTCAGGGGTGTTACTGTTATATTTTATGAAAAATCCTTTTGCTAGGATTTTTTTCTTTTGGGAAGCTGAGAAGCCTCAGAGAATTATCTGATTGCTTCTCTTGTGTTTTGTTGCTTTGGAACGTGGTTGGAATTGTTTATCCAACAAGCAGTTGTTTAATTATTTTCATGTGAATTGTTTTTCCTTAATAACCAATTACTAGTTGTGTCAAGACTCTGGAAGCAGCCATGAGTTTTTAGTGAGTATCTTGTTAAACCTTCTGTAAGTATCTTTTCTCTATTCTTGTGTATAGTTTTAGTATAGCATTCTACAATATAATATATATAATATAATTAATATATAATATAATATAATATAATATAATATAATATAATATAATATATATAATATAATATATATAATATATATATAATATAATATAATATAATATAATATAATATAATATAAATAATATAATATAATATAATATAATAAATTAACCTTCTAAAAACATAGAGTCAGAGTCTCAATTCCTCCTTTGTCCTGAGGACCCCAAAAATACCACACAGGGGAGAATCCCTTACACTCCCTGCCAGCCTCATGTGTTTGTTACAGATGGACAGCACTGCCTTTGTGATTGCTGAGGCTGTAAAGAAGCTGCAAAATAGAAATTCAGAGATTGTCCCAACATCAGAGACAGTCCAACAGTCAGTCAATACACCCAGCTATAGCAAGTGATCATATTTGATCTCAAAATCTCCACAAATCTCTTAGTACTTCTTAGAAAAGAGAATTATAGTAGTAATTCTTGCATGTAGATACTCCTAGATGCTGAGCACATAGCAATAAAGAGTGATACATCTGTTGAGTTACTTTTTCATCAATTTTTTTTGTAGAAATAAAAAAATAACAGATACAGCTGGACTTACTTAATTTGCTAAAAATATATTGATGCTTTGAGAAAGCAGGTGCAAAGCCAGGCAGTTAAACAAAATATAAAGTTATATCTTTAACTTAGATTTGAATAGACTAAATTTCAAGCTAGAAGAAAAAGTAATGTAAATAAATTTGAATAGGTTGTCCAGTGCTGAAGACAGAAGCTTTCTGTGATGCACAGAATACATAATGAGGAGAGCCAAAGACAAATTCAAATCTTCAAGATCAAATGTGAATGACAACATAAAGGCACAGGGGGCAAGAAGTCTGCACCATCAAATAAGTAGTAGCTTTTTTTACCATTTCAGACACCATTGTTCTGGAATCATCTTAATTCGGGATTATATTAATAATATATTTTATATATATTATATTATTATAATAATATAATATTTCCTGGCAGTGCATTAAGGAATGCAACCAGTAGAACAGTCTTCTCCTCCTCTCCATGAGACAAGCATTTTAAACTATTGCTGTTATTGTCTCCCTGATGGGCAACTCCAGAAAAGCTGCAGCAAATCTGCATTCAGCCTGTGAAATTTAATCTTTAAAATCTAGTCAGAAAAATCAAGTGTAATTTTGTTTGCCACCTCAATAAGGTGCAGATTTTTGCTATTCCTGTGGCACAAATCCTTTCTTAAAACCGCTTTAGTAGAAGAGGACACTGTGGGATTCCTTTTTTATTGCCTCTCTCTGCATCCAAATCAAAGTCACCTGGCTGACAAGTAAAAAAGGTAATTCTTCCCAGCAGCCAAGCTTGTGGATTGACATCATGGAGACTCTGACCTGGGTCCCAGACTTCTTCCTTCTTACCAGCAGTGATAATGACAACCCTAACAGCTAAAAAATGCCCTCAACAACTCTTGTGTAAAATACAGTGATGGTGTCTTAAAAAAATTCAGGCTGTCATTTAATCTCTAGCTAAAAATTATCTTGGCATTTGTAGTGTTTGCTATGGTTCTTCTGCTACAGGAGGAGAGAAAACAGCCACACCCTGCCCTCCCACAAAAGCCCAGAAAAGCTGCCCCCCAAAAAAGGCCAACAAAAATCCTTCAAAGAGAAACTACATTCTGAGACAGATGTACCAAATGTCTCATTTATACCTGCTTCAAATTACTATAAGGAAATAAAAGGGCAGAAGGTAACTGCAGGCATAATTTGGAAATGTTAGTTTAAACAGAGATGTTTGTGTTGTACACTCTGATCAGAAGAAACTCATTGCATTTATAATGGAAAAAAGGTGCCCACACTGATTTTCAGACTGAGGGTTGAGATTTCAAATCCTAAATAATGTCACAAGATGACAAGGTTTCACAGAGAGACTCTGAATTCACTCCATCACTTGCAGTGAAGGCAGTTTGCACTGGAAGTCCTCTCTTAGTCCAGTGACATATTCCTGCTTTTCCAGCTGCAGTGATTCAATTAAAATGCAGGTAAAATGAGACTAAAAATGAAACCTGGAATTCAAACAGAATGCTGGAGGATTTCTTCAATTTATAGAAGCCACAAGTGTAAGCTTGCTGTCTGAAAAGCTTTGTTTTGGTGGGTTTGGGGCAAGGGTCCTTGCACAGAGCCCATCCCTGATGTGCCTGGGTGACAGTGCACAGTCTGTCTCTCTCTGCTGACCAGGACAGAGCCATTGCCATGCAAAGTGAGTCCCATTTGAAATCTTAATTGAAAGACTCCTTGTGAACAGTCTGAACAGACTCACTGGCAGTTGAAGGTGCTTTTTAATCACTGAGAATAAAGACTTCAATCAATATGGTTCAAACTATTTGCCCCTGAGCAGTGGAGCGGTGGTTTGCTTTCAAGCACTGCTCACAGCCTCAGGCTCAGGGCCAGGAAAAGTTAGCCCCCTGAGTTCTTAATACAATTATTGTTTTCTCCATTATCTTGCAGGGGTGTTAATTTGCCTCCCAGTAATTAACTTCCCTCTGTGGTTGTCAGGAAGTTTAATCAATAACATGAGCAGATACACCAAGCTGCCATTCCTTCTGTGACCAACGCTCTTCCACCCTGTGGAGGTGTCTCTGTTTTAACAAAATGAACAGGTGGGATGTGCATAATGTCTTTGGAGGGTCAGTGTCTAAATTGTTCCTGTCCTACTTCAGAAATGATGGTACAGCTGATATAATTGCCCCCGTTCCAAAACTAAAAGCATTATCCAACTCCTGCTGCACCTGGCAAATCAACTTATTAAAGTTTCATGTGGCACTGCACTCTGAGATGCTTCAAACACTGTGATGACATTGTAATAAGAGGAGGAGCAGAAGGCTTGATCTAATATAATTCTACTTATGTCCACCATGTACAGGACATAATGTAATTCCCTTCAAAGCTAGTGACAAAATCCCCTCATTCTTGGTGGAATTCCAATCTGCCTTGGCAGCTTTGGGCTTGCTTTATTAAGAGTGATGTCACTCTGTGGCCTCTCTTTTCTTCTAGGGCAGTGTTGTCTGTTCTGATTCATAGCTTCTTAAATCTTCTTCTGGAACAGCTTAACACTGCTTATTTACTTCAATGTGTTTTCCAAGAACATTTTTCAGTTTCACTCATTCTCTTCCCTCCTTTATCCTCCTGTGAATCATTACATGTTTATTTACCTTACCCAGTTTTCAAACTCTAGGACTGAGACAAATTTTGGACTGACAGAGGTTACGTCTATATCTGCCCAAAAGGAATATGTCTTATGCATTAAATTAATTTATAGCTCTGTAGAAAGATAATAAAGGACTTTGGGACATCCATGTTGCAGGACTACTTCTAAACCACATGAAGTCATAAAAATGTTTACCAAAAAAAAAAAAAAAATCCAAAATAACCTGTAGATAAATTTTTGAGACATTTTTCTTGAAAGCTTACTGTGACTTCCAAGGAGCATCCCTTTGAAGGGCAGGGATAGAAACATTTTAAGGAGTAATGAACCAAAATCAAACCTGACAGGATGAAGGGAATGCCCTTCAAACTCTGGGACTTGCAGAGACAGCTGTGGAGTCTGGCTTTTTGGTTTCTGAGAAGGCAACTTGCTCTCAAGGTCATATTTAGATTGCAATAAAAAACATGTTGCTTCATTGTAGGAAATGTGAGCCCTTCCAGGCAAGGTTATCTCCTGCCCAGCAGAACTTCTGAATGAATCCACAGTTTATAGGATGATATTCTGGTTCCACTATTGATTTGGACTGAAATGATTTCACCTTTATGTGGCACCAGGAGACTTTCCAGGCTTGTGAGAGGAGGATTTTTGATTTTGTGTTCCTATGACAGGCTGTCATTGCTAGCATTAACTCCACAACATACATATATGTTATGTGATTCTGATGTATTCTGTGATTCTATGGTAGATGTTAGATATGTGTATAAATATCCAAACACATATGTGGATATACATATATATATACACACATATACATATATATATATTGTTTTCTCTATACAAACGTGTGTTTGTATATTTATACACATATCTAACATCTCTCACAGAACCACAGAATTATTAAGGTTGGAAAAGACCTTTAATATGATCAAGCCCAACCATCAACCAGCACCACCACCCTGTTCAAACATTCAAAACGTCCAAGCAGTCTGTTCAATACTTGACAGCCCTTTCCATGAAGAAATTTTCCTCAATATCCAATCTAAAGCTTCCCTGGTGCAGCCTGAGGCCATTTGCTCTCATCACTTCTAACATTTACATGAGGTTCCTCAGAATTATGTGTATAAATGACTGACCAGAGGATCTCTGTTCCTCACCAAATCCACCTCCACACTGACACTTATCCCTGTTCTTCCCCTCTTGCAGAGCTCAGGGATGAGAGGAGCTGTCCTTGCAGCATCCCTCACTTCAAAAAGAAACCAACCAAACCACTGCCCCCACCCTCCAAATCTACCCCACTGACAGAATCATCCAAATTTGCTTTCCTGAGGTTTCTGTAGCAGCTGGATTGCTCCACTTCAAAAAGTCTGTCCAAAAGGAAGTGTGGACCTCCTTTCCTCCTTGAAAAGCACACACCATGCCTTGCAGAAATACACATTTCCTCCCTTCCCTTTGTCCTTCAGAAAGTTTAAAGGAGAAATCTTTTGCTTTGGAGAAGGAAATATTTTAATTATCAGGAGAGCTGGCTGATTTAGCCTAAATTGGAGGGAGAAGGGGAAGGAAAATCCAGATTTACTGTCACTTCTCTGAAGAAATAAGGTTGTTTCCAGCTGCAGTCTTCTGCTTCTTTGAATTGGATTATTTTCAAACATATATTTCTTGGAACACAGCTGCTACTTCTTTGACAAATTGAGTAATGCATCACGAAGAACTAAAATTAATGGCAACATAAAAACAAATATATGTTCATTTTTAGCACTTTGTTTTCTCCAGGCTTCTGCATCATGGTGGGATATTTTAAAAAACATCTATCTTTTATAAATCTCTTTAATAACATCTACACAATATTGAGGCAGCACTTTAATGAACAGCAATCACATCCAAGCATTTGAAATGTGGGTCTCATGGTTTATATCCTCTCAGACTTCCAGCTTTGTGCTTTCAGGTCCTGATTTACAGCTGACAATGGTATTTGACTTGCCATCATATTTATTGCCCTGATTAAAATAAAAAAAAATATTGCTATTGAATAGGATTGATAACATGGTGGTCACATTGTTGGAGCAGCAACAGACAATACAGTAAAATGTGTGATGAGATGGGAATTAGGAGGTCTTTCCTTCCAGAACCCCTTTATATGAATTACAGCTCCCACTGAGGACTCCAAGGAAGATGCACTTGTCTGGAGCAATAGGCAAAATTATTTTTATTATTTGTAATAAATAATTAAATTTGGGATCTGTTGTGCTGACTGGCCTATAAAGCTATAATAAGAGCCAGGCCTCTCTGAAGAGTTTGCAGTCTAAACAGAAAATGTTGAAGTGTAGCAGAGATTAATATTTATATATAGGATGCTATAAAATATAGAGACAGCTACTTTGAATAAACCAACCAGGGATAATCTTTCAGTACCTGGAAAATTATGTTTTTGTTTGGTTTTTTTTGTTGTTTGGTTTTGATTTTTTTTGTTTTGTTTGGGTTTTGTTGTTGTTTTTTGTTTATTTGTTTGGTTTTTGTTTGTTTTTTGTTGGGGTTTTTGTTTTTGGTGTATATTTTTAGGAATGCAGTAAAGCACTTAACCTTCATTTTGAAATGTTTATTAATTTTTAAAATGTTTTATTTCATAACTTTAATGTTATAATATGAAACCTGACATAATGACAAACACTTGAAACTTGATATAACAACAACAGAAACAACAACATGAAGCTTACATAACAACAACAAAAAATTCTATTCCATCAAGGTCAAGGTGATTCAAAGCAAAGAAAAGAGGAAAACTTTGCAATATTGCTTTTACAGTATTTCAGAGGAATTAGAGGCATTTGGAAAATTTTAGAAAATTTATAAAAATTTAAGATAATTTTTGAATTTTAAAAATCCTTTCCCCTTTTCTTTTCTTTGCACAGTTCTACTTAAGACCTCTCTTGGTGGTGACACGAGTAGCTTTAGCAGCTTTCCTTGGCTGTTGTGTGTGATGAACTGGCAGTCTCCTTTCCAACTCTTAACCTGGAAGAAAAACCAGCCCACATTTATATTAAATAATAGTCTGGTTTACAGCACCAGCAACAATCAGCCCTGCAATGGACACACAGCAGGGCTGGCTGACTTTGCTGCTCTGTGTCACCTTTTCTGTAGAGAAATAAACTTCTGGAGCAACTAGAGATATTTCCTAAGGTTTTTTTTTTCAAGGAGAGCTTCTGGTCTGAATATTCTTGTTGGTTCTGATTGTCACTGCTTTCCCCTATGCAATATTATCTGTTTATTTTGGCTTGCTGTTAGAAGGAATTGTGCCAAAGGAAGGCTGGAGTCCCATTAAAACCAGGTGCAGGCAAATGATTAGCAGAGACAAGGAGACAGGTTACTTTGAAGGAAAAACACCACAGGAATGAATTAAAACTGCAGCTGACTTTTTTTTTTTTTTTAATTTAATGTAAAGTTTTGAGTTCCTTAAGTAGATTTTTGTCTGTTGGGCAGTAATCTGGAAAGGCACATGCCTCTGGAATGTCATCTCATGGATAGGATGATGCTCAGAGGGAGAATGGCACAGCTGGAATGCATCAAGAGTCACACAGGGTTCAGCCTGTGAGGAAAAGGGAAAAAATCCTATCTGAAAACTGATGGCAAGTTCAATGCAGCCAGGGTCTGTCCCAGGACTTGTTCTCTTTACTTTCTTCAGCAATGACTTGCATTGAGTTTGCAGATGTTGCCAGTTTGAAGGAGTGAGACAGAAATCTTCAAGGTCAGGGCGGGACAACCTGGTGGATCAGGACAACAGGGACCTGGTGAAGTTCAAAAAGAAAAAGAAAAATCCTGTTCTGGACAGGCAGAGCATCCATCAGCTGGGACTGGATGTGCCTGGCCAGGAGCAGCTCTGCAGGAAGTTTCCTGGGGCAGAAGATGAAGCAGCCTGGCAGAACCAAGGTCACATTGTGGGTGCTACAGAGGAGGGACCAGGAGATCAAGGAAGGGATTAGCCTCAGTGCTTTTCAGACCACATTCAGGTGCTGCACCCAGTTTGGGGCCTACAGTACAGGAAAGGCATCAGGAAGCTGGAGTGTGGTCAGGGGTGTCCTCAGAGAGGTGGGGGCTGGAGAAGCTGCCCTGAGAGGAGAGGCCCTCTCATCAGGCTTGCAGATGTTGCCAGTTCAAAGGAGTGAGACAGAAATCTTCAGGGTCAGGGCTGGACAACCTGGTGGATCAGGACAACAAGGACCTGGTGAGGTTCAACAAGAAAAAGAAAAATCCTGCTCTGGAAGTCAGTGCATCCATCAGCTGGGGCTGGATCTGCCTGGCCAGGAGCAGCTTTCCAGGAAGGTTCCTGGGGCAGAGGATGAAGTGGCCTGGCAGTACCAAGGCCACATTGTGGGTGCTACAAAGGAGGGACCAGGAGATCAAGGAAGGGATTAGTTTCTGTGCTTTTAGGACCACATTCAGATGCTGCATCCAGTTTGGGGCTCCACAGTACAGGAAAGACATCACAGGGATGTCCTCAGAGAGGTGGGAGCTGGAGAAGCTGCCCTGAAAGGAGAGGCCCTAGGAGGGGTTGGTCAGCCTTGGGCATGGAGACCTCAGAGAACTCAGAGCAGCCACCCTGTCTGCAGTGAGGAGAAAGAGACCCAGGCTCTGTGGGCAGAGACAACAGGCATCAGGTGAAATGAGAGAGATTCACACTGGGGATATGGAGAAATTTATTCTCCACGGGGCCACTTGAGCTTTGACTGCAGCAGATTCCAAATCCTGACTGGACCAAGCTCTGAGAAAGTTAATCTGATGTCAGAGTTGACATGCTTGAAGCACAAGAGCATCTCTCCTTGGACTGCAGACTGCCCAAGGAAATAACAAGTCTGACTTAACACCTGATCCCAGAACTCTGGTTTAAGAAGGGAGCTAGTTTCCAAAAGAAGCAGTGCTTTGTGCAGAGGAGTGATCATTTGCAATTCTCATCGCGAGAGTGAGAGAAGAGGAAATTCAGTGGAGAACAAGAATTTACTTGAGCTAATTTTGAAGCTGTCTGAAGCACTCTGGCTTGGAGCAGCACATCAGTCCATATCATTGCTTGTTCAGACTCATCACAAGCTCATATGTTAAAAACCACTTGGTTTTTGTAAATTTGCCTTAATCCCACTGTAACATTTTGTCAGAGCCAAAGCAGAACAGTTTTTGCATGAGGTATTACTCACTTCACTAGACTGTGATGGCAGAATTTTGACACCTCTAGAGCAAGTTAAAGAACTTGACTAAAGAAGAGGATACGTGTACAAATGACTGATGTACAGATTTTTAAGGGAGAAAAACGTTTCCTTAGAGCCTCATTTAGAGAAATGACAAAACAGCCCATTACAATTGCTCTCTAATGGTAGATTTTGACATGATAATATCAAAAAAGGGGTTTTCTTCTATATACATATTTTTACTGAACTTCATTAAATGAAAAAACCCTTAAAATCCAAATCCTTGTTAATATTAGAAAATACATAGACTAGATAAAATTGTGAATAGTTTCAGTTTCAGTCAACAAAGGATTCTTACATTTTTTTTCAGTTATTGTCAGGCTGCTTTTCCCAGAAAACATAATTGCTTTTTTAGGGTCTGAATAGTGTTAAAAAAATTAAAATTGATTTTGGGTAGACAATGTAATCCACAATTAGACAGGGTTATATATTTACTGAAGCACCATGCTGTAATTTCCAATGCTAAAAGTTTTGTTTCCATAAGATTATATTATTTCATTTGGGGTAAAATGGCTCATCAGAAAATATGACATTAAATTAAACAACAGAATAATGCTTGATGGAATGTCATCTCCCCAGAAACTGCCATTTCTGGAGACTGAGGAGAAGGTGGCTGAAATTTCTTGTGGCTTATTTTGCAATGAAACAATTTTTTCCTTAGCATCACCAAATGCAGATTCTTTTCAAACTGTGCTTTATGTTCTCCTAAATTGTATATAGGTTTTCACCTCAATTATTGTTGCATGTATGTTGTCATCGATTTCAGCCATAATAAGAACCAGCAGGGAAAAAAAACAAACAAACAAACAAACAAAGTATTCTCCTTCCTTTGACAGAAATCTATGTCAAATTTGAATTTTCTAGTCACTTAAGAGTTCTGGTGTTCCATAAACACATCTCTGAGACCTCTCTAGACACAAGCCATGGCTTACAGGAGCTGCTGTTTTATCCCCTGCTCCTGCTGCCCTGACTGCAGAGGCTCAGGCTCTTACTTCTCTGCCTTTGTGCAGAGCAAGTCTGGGTTGTGAGGAGGAAATTGCTCCAAGGTCCTTAGTCCTGAGCTAATCCCTGTTACACTGACTGGGGAAACAGTGCCTATATGATTTAAAAGGAAATTTCAGGAATGACAGTTTCAAAGCTCAGTCCTGGACTTGCTGTTTGCTCTAAAGGAAAAGGAGACAAAAATGCAGTGGTAAAATTTGGTATTTTTGTATTTCCAGCATGACATTGCTATCAGATGTCAGCCTGCAGCACCTTTAATAACCTGGTGTTCTAAATCCATTGACTTCCAAGGGTCCCTCCACAAGGGATCTTAGGAAACAAGCCAACCCAAGGCATTTTGGCAGCCTGGAGAAGCTCCACAAGCCACTCAAACAAACAACACCAGAAGTGTGCTGTGTAGGTGGGACAGTCTTGTAGCAAAATACCAGGGAAAATCAAAATATTCACAGCAGAGAGATCAGGGCTCCTGTTCTTTTCCAACAGAGAGCAGGTGCTGGAATCTGAAATGCAAGGAGCTCTCAGAACTTTGGGCCCATAAGCCAAAGCATAGAATTAAACACAGGATTTGGTCTGAGACCTTGAGAAAGGCTTCCAAACTCAAGTGCTAGAAGCAAGAATGTGGATTTATAGTTTAAAGCAGAGACATGTTAAGCTAAATAAAAGAAAGTTTAGAGTTTTAGAGTTTAAGATATAGAAATAAAAAGTAGTTACAAAGGTAAACAAGGAGTTTAGAATGCAGCACTGGAGGTTTGTGTGTCGTAACATAATTATCTCTGAAAGCTTACACTGTAACATAAATCCATAAGAGGAAATATTTAAAGTTTAAGTCAAAAACAAAAATATCCTTGCTAGCAGTGTTTTATTAGTCA
Source organism: Diglossa brunneiventris (assembly GCA_019023105.1). Classification (NCBI taxonomy): domain Eukaryota; kingdom Metazoa; phylum Chordata; class Aves; order Passeriformes; family Thraupidae; genus Diglossa; species Diglossa brunneiventris. The sequence continues at coordinate 26,000,980 of CM032361.1, read as the reverse complement.
ACAAATCCTTAAAAAGTCTTGTGACCTTCTGTACCATGCTGTAAAGATGTGAGCCAAACTCACCCTTCCTAATAATGTAGAAAATAAGAAAATAAACCGCATCATCAAAAACAACTCAGAAGCCCCATCTCTAACTCATTCAAAACTCCTTCAAAACTAAATCAGGCATAAAGCATGGCACCTTTTTCCCTTGTAGCAGAGTACTGTCAGGTCCTTGGGTGAGGTTTCCTGGATTTTTTTCACCTTTGCCGGCTCTATCTGCAGAGTGGTAACCACTGAGCCCTGCTCTGACAGCAAACAACACCGAGGATCCAATTTACATCTCTGCAGCTCTATGTATTTCCCACAGCCTAAATATGTCTGATACTCACCTGATTTCAGCAGGAATGTTTGCTCCCATTATGATATTTCTCATTTATTCTTTCCCACTGAAATATGGGATGCTGTTTCCATCTCCAGGCACTGTTGACACAAGGAAGATTTACTGGCAGAAAGGAGAAGTGAAAAGAGACACAACCAGCCAGAAACAGAACTTGCTTGACCCACCACTGCATATAATGTTTTACCTGATTTGCAATTAGTTAAGGATATATAAAATCATATTGCAGGCACTATCCAAGTGAAAATAAAAAAGTGCTATAATTAGATTTTATGTGGTATCAAAAATCACAGTCCGGTTTTTTGGGTTGTCCTGTGCAGGGACAGGGGTTGGACTCAATGATCCATGTGGGTCCTTCCCAGCTCAGGATATTCCTTGATTTTATGAATTAAAGTATCAATTTCTATGTCCCCTGGGGCTGTAATACTGGCTGTTAATCCTCAGGAATGGCTGGCACCGTGTGTTGATTAGAGTGTAATAGTTTAATCATCTCTCGGTGTTAGGAGTTCATGTTGTAGTTTCACAGATCATGAAATGTGTCTGTTTAAGATATGGGCACATTATCTTCTCTTCTTTTTTTTTTTTTTTTTTTTTAATGCAGCAGGCACTGTGTAACCATGCTCATCTCTGTCTCTCCTTCACCTGCATTATGGAGCTCATTAGCAGGATCAGACAGGGCACAAGGGTAGTCAAAGATGATGTTTATTACAGGGAGAAAAAACCATTTTCTGATTGGAAATGCTGTTGCATTGCAAGTTGAGGAGTGTAAACCTTCCTTATCACTTCTAAACACTGCATGGAGCAGTTGTTAGCTGTAGAGATTAGTGCCATCGAGCAGAGGACAGCAAAGTGACAACATTCCTTAAATACATGGTTAGAGCAATGTGAGGGCTGAAAAGCATCCTCGGAGCCTGTTGTTTCCTGAGGGAGTTGCCTTTGTTTTGGCTTCATGAAGCTCATTTTAAGGAGCTTTACCAGTGCCTCAGAGGAACAGAAAGGAAAAAGAGACCTTAGGAATTAAGCAGGTAATAAGGAATGTGGCTTTGGGATCTCATCCGCCCCCAGAGGTGTCAGAGTATATATTTAAAAACATATAGTATATATAAATATGCATTTTTTTTCACATATCGTATGAAAATAAATAAATAAATAAATAAATAAATAAATAAATATAGTTCAGTTCTCTAAATCTGGTAGAATTTATTTGGTTTTTACAAGCTGCAAAAGGACTTTCTATCAGCTCAGTTAACCTTACTTCCTATTACTTTTTTTTTTTGTTTAAATGACCATTTTTAATATTTTGAATTCTTTAGACTTGGAAGGCTTTACCAAGCCAATGGGACAAGGCAGACATAACCTTCTGTGACACCTTCTGTGCAGACCTGGGAGGGACTGAGGGCTGGGAAGGGCAGTGTGAGGATGTCACTGAGCTCAGGAAGGAGCAAAACTCTCTGGCACTGTCTTTGAGCTCCAGTAAGTCAGACATTCATTTATTCTGGCCAGGATGTGCACTGGAAATCATTCCAACTACACATGTCCATTATGAGACTTTGCACATTCTATAAACTTATAGAAAACAAAGAATTCTTTGGTTCTACACAATTCTTTTCATTAGTTAGTGTGTGATCTTCTATTGGATATTGATCCCTTTGCCTTTCATGCTTATTTGGTCCAGCTCTGTGGATTCTTGTCTCAGAGAAGCTGTCTCCAACTTTGCTAGGCAGATAATCATCAGATCAATGTCTGATTAATGTCTGATTAATGTCTGATTACCTCCTCTATATCTTCTAGATTCCCAAAGTGTAAATTTTAAAATCCCACACCTCCAAAAGTCCCTTTTTATTTGTTGAAGCTTATCAGGCCCTGCCCAGCCTGACTCAAAACCTTGGTGGTTTAAAGATTAAACGAACAACAGAGCCCAAGTCCCCTCCTCCTTGGCAAAGGGGAACAAACCCATGACTAAAGTTGCTTAAAAATAAAAAGAATGTTATGGCATTTCCAACAAGGAATCAGAGGTTGGTAAAGTTGGACTGGGCTCTGAGCAACCTAATCTAGAGAAGGTATCTGCTCATTGCAGTGGGGGTTGGACTAAATGTCCCTTCTGACCCAAATTATTCAATAATTCTAAGGAAGGAATAATTATCACTTGGGAGGGAGAAAACAGAACTGTCTATCCGAAAACTACACTGAGATTCACAGTGATGCTCATGTGGTAATGTAGAATTTATTAAATATTCCCATTAATTCAAATTGCTAGCTGTACACCCAGGAATGGATATTCTTGCTGGACAGAGGATAAAAACCAACTTTTTTTAGACAAAAAAAAGGAAGGGAAAAAGCAAAAGATAAAAGGCTCCAACAGTTGATAAGATATAGAAACAGTTCCTTTCCCTCACGCCCTAAGGACAGCACAGGGGCTGTGCAAAAACGAAGGCATGAGGGCAAAATGAACAACACAGTCCCAGAGGGATTATTAAAAAATTTTGTTAAACATAAAATCATCATAATTTTCCCTTGATTTTAATTTTCTACCTTCAAGAGGACCTTTCAATGTGTTTTGTTTTGTTATGAGTCATCACCCATCACAGAAAATACTCTGAAGTGGGACTGTTGTATTCCATCACTGCCCTGTGTCCTTCAGGGTGTGGTCAAAGGTCACTACAGCTTATTTACAACAGATCTTTTTTTCTCCATCCATGAAAAAGAAAATATTTTTGCCTGCTTTGTGTAAAAATGTTAAAAAACCTAAATTAAATGTAAACCAAAAGACTTAATAACAGGGATGTTAATGGAGTATTCTTTGATGTGAGTGGACGTTTTCCCCAATCTTCCATGAGCAACCTAAAATGACACCAGTGTTAAATATTATGATTATTTTTGTTTGAAGAGGGAGGGTACTTCAGGCAGCAGGATCTTTGCTTTCATATAGTCTGCTGAAATATAAACCATCCAAAAGGAGCATCTGGCAGGGTGAAAGCCAAACTGTGGGATGAGTGACTTCATTGCAGGAACAAGCTGAAAGGAAAAAAAGGATTGTGAAGGGTGGGAGGATAGCAGCAGGCAGAAGGGCAGGCAGGGAAACATACTGATACACAAAAACAAGAAAGATAAAGGATAAACATGTGCATTTAAGTGTGCCACTCACTCTCACATATTTACCCAGTATTTGGAGCCCTTTCAATGGTAGTTTATTTAGGTTCAGAAGTTATACATCATTCTACTTATGGAAACAGACTCCCTGATTCATAAAACTCTGTTAATAAGATTCTGTCTACATATCTTGTGTGGACTGAGCTACTAGAACAAGTCACAAAGCATTGCATGTTCACAGTAACAATGTGACCTTGTGATTGAAGAACTTCTTTCCACCACTTTAGAGACAAAAATGAAATTATGGGAACATTTTTGAAGTGTCATAAAATTTTGAAGTACCATAAAATGCTTTGAAAGGCTCCATTTTAATTGTAAATACTTATGAAAGTCTAATTTAATGGCTTGTGTCGGGTGAAATAACATATATATAAGAGCAATGGCCTGTAAAATCACATTTACTTGCATGTCCCAAGTATTGGAATATACTTCTTTTAAGACAGTTTCTGATGTTCTTCAAATGAGTCAATAAACATTGATCATTAAATGCACATTTGCTTTCAGATCCCAGATTTGAAGGTAAGAAACTCTGATTCTTATTTAATCTTTGTATTACCCAGTTTGAGAAATAAGGACAATGCTTGTATTTGCTTTAATATTAATTTTAAAATTATATAAATATTGGATTTTGCTGGCTTTATTCTAACATTACCAAAAAAATGTAGTCACCTTTCTAGCTGAAATAGTTAAAATGCTCAATTTTAGAATTTCAAAAGATTGAGTTTATGAAAATGGTTTTGAGAAAAAAACAAATTAGAAGTTAATTTCTGCTGCAAGAATAACCATAGCCACACAATTAAAGACTATTAATTATTATTATTTTTTCAGACGAATTCAAATTATTTATGAAGAGGCTGCCTATGAATTATTTCCTGAACACATCTGCTGTGATGCATTTGTGGACAATGGATTCTAATTTCCAACGCCGCTACGAGCAGCTGGAGAGTAGCATGAAGCAACTCTTCCTCAAGGCCCAGAGAACGGTGCACAAACTCTTCAGCCTCAGCAAGAGGTGCCACAAGCAGCCCCTCATCCGCATGCCAAGGCAGAGGTAAGTGCCTTGTTTGAAAAGACAGGTGTCTGCTAAGGAAGGCAGGAGCCTCTCCTGAAATGGAAAATGTAAACCCACTCCCTCCGAATTATTATAATTTTGAAATTAAAAAGGATCTCAGGCAATGATAAGGGAATAACAGTTCTGTACTAGGAAAACTAAAAGTATAAATGCAATAGTACAAACAAAATACAATGGTACAAACAAAATGCAATTGTACAAACAAAAAAACCGAACCACTGGCAGAGTCAGAATAGGACCTGACACCCTGTGGGTCAGGGTGGTGGCAGCAGTCTGTGAGAAACAGCTACTCACTTTTCATGGTTGAGGAAGGTTTATTAAGCCTTATCAAAAATACAACAGAAGACTGAAAAAGAAAAAAGGTCGTGGCATGTGCTCAGCCCCCTTACAATGGAGGTTTTACCCTGTTTAACCCTTTAACCCCTCCCAAAGTTCTGCCCATCAACCTCTTCTTTGCTGTCCAGTGGTGGAGATCTCCTCCTCAAATCCTCATTGGCAGTCAGATGTCACCACAGTGACAAGCCAGCGCTCCCAGATGTCCCAACTCCCCTTGTCCCTTGATAACCAACATAACTATAAATCTATAAGCTTTTCTTAATCTATATACACGTTATTTGTCCATTAATTGTGAGAGTCAATCATCGCATTACTCATCTATCACAAGTCCCATCCCATGGTGGCTCAGCCCTCCAGCAGTGCCAGCTGTGGTTCTGCTGGAGCAGGGATCCTGCACAAGGGGGGAGTTTTCCTCTGCAGCTCCAGGGCTGCTGGAGATGGGCCTGGGCTCCCTCTGGGAATGCAGGGCAGCAGAAAGCTGCTCCTCTGGGAATGCAGTGGGCAAAGGCTGCTGTGGTGTCCCAAAGCTCAGATTGGATCCAGGTAGGAATGCTTGGCTCCTCCCCTGGGCGCAGCATCTCCCCATGGGATGATGGAATTTGATCAGCCATGCAGGGACACTCACTGGCCATGAACAGAAGATAATTAATAATTAATGGCCCATGAACAGAAGAGATCTCCTGGAGGGAGGATTGGCTGTGGAAGAGATAAAGAAAACTGCCCAATGAACAGAAGAGAACTGCCCCAGCTCTGACAGATGGAGATAGAATGCAGTCCCAGCTAAACCTGAGACAGTAAGGAACACTCTGTGAAATCCTGAAAAATCCAAACATGGCACTAAAACCTCCTCAAGACTGTACATGTGAGAATGGTACAGCACAGGGTATAGTCTTTGTAAGAGTTGAACAGTCCCAGCTTGCAATATCTCTCATTCCTGATTTCCTAAATACAATGGGAAAGGTCAGAATAAATCCTGATTTGTTTGTGACTGTATAGGATAGGAGGCAACTTAGATGTGATGCGAGAACAGATTCATCATCCCATTTCGTTTGCCTGTTTTATAGAGCCATATTTTCCATGGCACTTGGCCAGGTGTAACAGTGCCAAAGAGTTGTGTACAGAATCCTGAATAACTGCTCTGGAGCAGGCACAACTGTTTTAGGAATTTTGTGGGTCATTATACAATGTATACTACACACAATTGATTTCTCGTCTCGTTTGTCAAATATGAATTAGATTGCAAAGGATGCCTGAGGAAAGAAAATAAAAGAGCTTCAGTCCTTCCTAGAAACAGAGAGAGATCCTGAAAGCCAGCTAATCAAATCTACATTAGCATAAAATGGGTATATTTGATTCCTGGTCGAAAATTGCTGTGTTTAAATTAGTGAATGACACTACAGTAAATCTGAAATGAATGTGCTTTTAAGGACATTGTTCTTGTGAGCACAAGCATTGTGGGATAGTCCAGTGACTCCTGCATTTAGCACGTTTCTCCATTGATTTTAAAGAAATCTAGTTTAGGTTCAGTGTTCCAGAACTGCCAGGGATACTTTACACTCCCCTGCTTTCCACTCTGCTGTTGCAAGCTTGAGCACCATCAATTCCTCTTTGCCTGTCAGTGGCCCTCCCCGTTCTTTCAGGAGGCTGTGCTTGTAGTTTTAATGCTCCTTTTCTTCTACATACTGTGCTTTGTGCTGTGATCTGTTAGTTGAAAACAAAAATTCACTTGTGGGGTCATTTCATGATTAGAAAACATTCTGCCAAGAGAGGTTCTGTAATCACTGCAGAGCCTCGTATCCTCTTGGGTGTGTCTTGGCCATGACCTGAATGATCCTGCAAAGAGATAATTCACCATGAACGACTTTACAGGAGCCCAGAGCTTCTTAAAACACAAGAAACAGTCCAGACTCACTTTTGCCCTCACCAAAACTGAATATAATAGATTTCAAATAATTTAAAATAATCAGGTCTTCTAAAATAACCTTGGTAGGGCTTTGGAGCAACGTTTGGTTGCCATAGACAATGGCAGTGATAAAGATGAAGTGAGATATGTAAATTTGCAAGGATTGATCAAAACACAGCTTTCTTGTCATAAAAGGATTTTTCAATTTCAATGCAGAACTCGCAACTTCATGATTTATTTTTCAATATAAAGATGTGACACTGCGGCAAAGAGATGTGGACAGGCAGGGAATGTCCAGACAAGGGCCATAAAGATGATCCCAAAACAGGAAGCTGCCCCATTAGGAAAGGATGAGAGACTGTGAGAAAAGAAGGCTGAGGAGAGCCCGTATTTCCAAGTTCCATATTTAAAGAGGAACACAAAGAAGATGGAGACTCCTTTTTAACGAGGAGTCACATGGAAAAGATGAGAGAAAATGGTGCAAGCTACTGCTGGGGAGATTCTGAGTGGACACAAGAGGAAAATATTTCACAATGAGAGCAGTCAGTCACTGGAATGACCTCTCCAGGGAAACAGTGAACTCCCCAGTGCTGGACAATTTTAAGATGCAGCAGGACAGGGTGCTGGGCCATCTTTTCAAGGCTGTGCTTTTGCCAAAAATGTTGGACCAAATGATCCTTGAGATCCCCTCCAGCCTGAAGGTATTCCACGATTCTGTGACAGCAATGAATCTGCCTGTTCTACAGGGAGCTGCACCAAACTTTCACAGCAGTTTGATTTTGCAGTGTATCTCAAACTCAGAAATACCATCACTTACTTTTGAGTTGATTATGTATCATTTTAGTGACTACTCTGAAATTTTTCCTTGTCACTACAGAGGGAGATAGGGCGTATGATGTAGTGATGAGCAACAGATGACTCAAATATCAGTGTTAAAGCAGGCTTGGGAATACTTTGCCAGTGGGATACATTTGCTAAAAGAGACAATTTTTAAAGGTTGGATTCCATCTGACTATCTGGGAAAATTGCCTTCTGACATCCAGGCTTTTAAGGCTGATAAGTAGAGCTTTAAAATAAGAAGTAAGGGGAAAAAGGTCAAAAGAAACTGGTTTAATGTCCTAGCCCATTAAAAAAAAAAAAAATCTGATAGATCAAGATAAAGTATTGGATAAAAGAATACCAGTGGTGAAAAGACCAATAGTGAGAAAGAAAACAAGACCTTGACAGAATAGTTTTCAGATATTCCTCATGATAAGAATATACCTAATTCAGATGAAATAATGAATTTTTGATACCTGCCAACAGGTAAGTGAATGTAGAAAAAATAGCTGAGTAATGTAATGGAGAAACAGGAACCATTGCTCAAGCTGTAACATCAAACATTTCAGCAGACAGCGAGGGGAATAAAAGAACCAAGCTCCAGTACAATTTTTTTTCGTGTTCAAGAGACGATAGAAATAAAAGCAGAAAAAAACATCTTTGTGATCTTTGAGGTCCCTTCCAGCCTAAGCCAGTCTATGACTCTGTGTGCCACGCACAGTCTAGGCTTCAAACAAACAAGAGGGGAATTGGAACAAAATGTCATTTTTTCCAGGGCTTTCTAAACAACTCCTTCAGGTTAATGTTTGAGCTCTGCTATTGGGTGAATTTTATTTTGGAAAGAGAAATTAGTTTGAGTTAATGAAGACAATAAATACTATTTTCAATAGTTTTGGGCAGGTGTCCTCTCAGATACAGATTAAAGAGGCAATGCTTCAACTTTTAATAAAGGTCATGGTGTTGGCAGTGAGTAAAACCAGCTCTGCTGATGTTTAATTTTACACCGAATTTCACTAATCAATAGAATATATGTATAAAGATTTTTAAAGAGATATCTCAAGAGTGAGGGTTGTTTTTTCATGAAACTAGGAGGTATGTCCTCAAAATTTAATGTAATTCATGAAAACTTTCTCTGAGACTGGAGTTTTATAGGGATTTATCTATGCAGTCTGCCAGAAATCATTTGGTCATGCCTGAAGGAGCTCCTGCATACGGTCAAGGTTATCATTAATTACTGACAAAAATCATCTCTTTTCTCAGGCTACAAAATTTCTTTCCTGAACATGAAACAAATTGTTGCCTGATTGTTTTAAATGGGACTTAATTAATGAGTTACACAGAACTGCTTGCAATTTCTTTCATATTTCCTGAAGACCAAGCCACTTAGTAATCATAATACTAAATTACATTAATATTTTAATTTTCTAATCCTGAAACCAAAATACCATTGAATCCTCTTCTAACATCATTGTTCACAGCAAAAAAAGACTCAATTAACTTGCAGGTTAAAGAAACTAAATTTTCATGTCTCCTTTTTGGACATAGTTTGTATTCTTCAGCTACAATAAAGTACAAATAATTTTCTTTCAGTTTGCACTTGGGGTCAGAACAATTTACTGCAGCACTTTTGTGTACAGGGGGGGTGGGCTCAGGATTACAATTTTTATTTTATTCTGTTCACTACAAATCTTTTCAAGTTCCAGATGTTCTGCCCGGCTTTTAAACTTGCTTTCATTGGCATGAAACAGATTTTGGTCCTTTTCCTGAAAGTCAGATCATGACAAGGTACATCAAACACCCTTAGATTTCACCCTTAGATTTCACCCTAAGATTGTGGCACTGCTGAGTGTAACTTTTAAAATTCACCTCAATTAATCAATCAGTCTGTAATCAGTGAAGTATTTGCTGATTGTCTGAGTTCAGCAAAAAACTAAAATTCAAAGCCAGAGAAATTTCTGTGTAGGTAATCTGCTCCCATGTCGTGTATAAAGGACAGGCTAATAAAACATTCAATTTCAAGAGATAAAGAGAAAAACAAGATTAAAAAACAATGCACTCTTAAAAAGAAATGTGTTCTTCAGAGTAGTACAACCAGGTGAACTTCTCCCTCCATGAATTTCAGGCTCTGCTGCCTCAAGAGGCTGAAGTGATTATTTCCAGTATGTTCTCATTGCATTGACACATCAGCCTTAAAAACAGGGACTATTCTTATGTTCTCTTGGGCATTGCCCACTGCATGCAGCAATTCTTATACCTGATGGCCAGCTCCTGCTGCAGCCTTTGTGCAGGAAAATGCTGTTGAGAGATGGCACGGTGCATTTTTCTTTGCAGGGATGTGGTTGGGAGATGGCACAGAACATTTTGCTTTGTAGGGATGTGGTTGGGAGATGGCACAGAACATTTTTGCTTTGCAGGAAAATGTGGTTGAGAGATGGCACAGTACATTTTGCTTTGCAGGAATCAGCAGGAGGTGCAAAATACAGATGGGAGGATGGTTGAACAGCACAAGGAGCAGCACATTTGGTTTGCAGGAATCAAGCTGAGGTGTAAAACACGTGTGTGCCCTGAGCTCATCTGGTGCATTTCTGGGTTAGGACCATGAGCTGTGAGGAGCAGTGGTTAATCTTTGGAGAGGATTTGTTGTGGTGTGCATCCACCCTGAGAAAAGGACTAAACTGGGCATTTAGTCCCAGCTCTGGATTCCTGCAGCATCTTCCTCAAATGAGGACAGAAAGTGATGTCCTACATAGGGGTGAGGGCAAGTTTCCTCACAGGCTTAGGCTGAGCCTGCTGGCTCACACCCCCCCTGGAGGGTGACATCTGTGAGCCATCTCTTACTCCAACATCACCTTCAGGCTGAGCCTTTCCATTTGAACCTTTTAATTTTCCAAGGAAAAAAATAAGTGGAGGGAATTAGTAAATATCAACTGTACTGCACATGGCCGCTGCAGCTCACATATAAGAGGTGAAGCAGCAAGCAGAGGTGTGGTTATACAGCTGTGTTTTGGGGGGGGAAAATGGGTTTTCTTTCTGTTGTGGTGGACACAGCAGTAAGGTTTAATTTCCAATGCAATGACTGTGCTGAGAAACTGAAAATCCCAGGAACAGAAGACCTGATTCTACCTTTGAACTGCTGCCAGTGAAACCCCTGGTGTGAACCAGAGCTAGGGATGTGCTGGCACTCACATCCACCCAAGTTATGGAACCAAAGGGAGAGGACTGGAATCTCTGTGCTTGGGAGCATTAAAGGAATTAATTATTAACTGGCTGGGTGGAGAAGAAGAATCTTCCCTTTCCCAAATACTTTCAAAGAAGGACAGCAATGGTTTCCTCTGATTTGCTTTAATATCCAACCACTTGTGAAAGAGATGGAAGAGAGGGGAAGCTTTCATTTCTTCCTTCAGAAGTGCCAGTTTATAACTTGGTTTCATTCCTTTTGTGACATTCAAATGGGTTCCTTCACTAATCATCCTTTTAAGTGAGTACACTCAGTACAGGACATTATTGTAGGTATGAGCCTTATCTGTATGCACTTTAAATAATTTCATAATGAAAAAGCATCACTTAAGGTCTAATTTAATCAGCACCATCTGTGATTTAATAGAGATATAAACAAAAATCTTAAAAGGAGAGAGGTAATGTAAATACAGTAATAAGTCAGTGGGAAAAAATTGCATCTTCCTTGCATAATAACTAAATGGAAACCTGGTGCAATAAGCTGCAAACGGAGATTATCAGCATCTCAAGTAAATAAGAATTTCAATCTTAGAACACCAAGGTATGGCATGTGCACACAAAAGCATGGAGTTTTGAATAGAATGTTAGTATTTGAATTTTTGAAAACACTGGATGATTAATATTGCCATATAATTTAAAGTGAAGGTGATAATTATATCAATAGTTCAGATACTTTTTAAAAGGATCTTATTCTGGTAACAGAAACTGAAGACAAGTACAGATGAAACTTCTTAATAACTTTAAGAAAATATTTTAACATATAAAACCCCCTATTCTGGAAGGAAAGTAATTCTTGGTAGCCTTATGATGAAGCATGTCATTATGTCCATGAAAATTATTTTTTTAAGCATACTCTGAAGCTAATGTAGATTAGAAGGTGTTCATCACTAGAGGCAGTGAATAGTACATTAAACAGAAGAGTTTCCAGAAGAATTGTGGTTTTTAAAATCAGATTTTTTTTCTGGAATTTCCCACAAAATGCACCACATGCAGCTATGAAAGGAGGAAGAGCCATGAATTTGAATTTTCTTCTTTCTCTATTATTTTTGAATTTCACTTAGCAAAATATCCACATGCCCTAGAAGCACAAAAAGGTTAGAATACTCAAAAAACACTTCAGAGAAGGGGATTTTTATTTTGTCTTCTCTTCAGTCCATAGGCAGGAAAACAGATTTAAAATAGATGATTTTTTTTTACAGCATGTGTGAACAGTCCATCAGAACACTGAGGCCTGGAAACCTTTTTCCTTCAGAACTCTCCAGAATGAAATACATAAGAAATAAAGGGGGTAGTGCAGGTTAATCCAATTCCCTCGGGATGTAATGCAGGATTAGTTCCTTACATCCCAAAGTTGTTTATCAGCTACTTGAGATTGCTTTGCTATAAGTGTAATTGATTCATGGGCACAACATTACTAAGGAATAAAATATTCCACCAAGGAAGCCACAGAGTTCAAGATATGAAAGTTTCTCTGTGCATCACACAGAGACTTTTCATCTTAAAGAGCATTTGTGGCACCAGATGTAAGGGGAAAAAAATCTAATTATCCATCACTTAACAGGCTGCTGGAGTGAAGGTGAGCAGTGAGTTTAGAGAAAAATGATGTCTTAGAAAGGCAATGTAAGACAGCAACAGCTCCTCTGGATGGGCTGGGTCTAACATAAATGATTCTTCTGAACATGAAGTGCTAAATAAACAGTATTTTGTCTGCTTTCAGAACGTCTTATTTAATAGAGGACAAGGATCACAGAGATGTTTCTAAACAAAAGTGGTTCCAAGAAAAATGTGTTGTCATTATTAGCATAGTTAAAAAAAAAAAAAAAGAAGAAAAGATTTTTATTTTATCTGCTTCAATTAAGATATTGCATTTTAGTCAAATGGATGTCAAAATGGATTTACAAATCTTAATGTTTAATGTTTACAAATTTCAATGTTTTTAAAACAGTTTACAAATTCTAATGCTGAATGCTTTTAAATTTTAATGTTTTTAAAACAATTTACAAATTTTAATGGGAGTCAAAAATGGATTTACAAGTTTTAATGTAAAGGAATGCCTGTCCAGCGGAAATTTAGATTGGATGTGACACACCAAGTGCACATCTGAAAGTCACATGCCACAGACAAGGAAGGTGATGAGATGAAGTGTGAGAGATAAAAGGAAGGTCAGTTTGGTAGTGGCTGCTTTACTAACCCGAATACTAAGTCTGCATCTGTTCTCAAAGGAAATAAAATGATCTGCTTGGAGGTGATACCCTTAATTGGATTGGGGATTAGAGTTATTTAAAACTAACGTGACAGACATGAGAATATGATCTGGAGCCCTGCAAATAATAGGTGTGATAGCAAGGAGGAGCAGAGATAAACTCTTGTGTACAGATGTGTTTTCACACGTGGTTTAGGAGCTCTACATACACAGGGAACCTGTCCTTGGAACACCTTTCCTCTCAAGGAGATCTGGGGTTCTAATGGAGCAGCTCCTTATTGCACATTCATAGGGGCTGCTCTTGACCACCTGCTGCCCAGGAAAATTCTTCCAACTGCTCCTCAGCTCCACTTTTGGTGTTTTTGATGAATAGCAACATTAGAATGAAGTCATTTCACCAGGTCATACAGTGAAATGAGTAGAGGGTTTATATTAATGTCACAGGGCAGGAATATTCCTGCTTTGGAAACACCATATGTGCAATATGTGCAATGAAATCACATTTCCACACCAATGTTTTGTCCTTTTCAACTACAAAGAACTTACCAGTGCTACTGTCCCCTAGAAGCAGTGTTTTGGCAATCATAGTAAAGAAAATCATCTTAGTAAGATTCATCTGACATGAAAGGTGTTACACCACTGCAGGAAGATATATGATTTAATGATATTGGATAGATGATAAATGATATGATACTGATTTAATTTTGCAGGGTGTTGAGTTACACCTTGTTCTGAGACTTGCAATACTAAAATATGATTACTGAATCACTGACCACATGGCAAACAGCCCATACTTTGAAAAGGACATAACAGATGTGGCTTGTTATCACAAGTCCACACATTAGCTGTGACTGCTGAATTTTCAGACAACATTTCAAAGGAGTCTCTATTCAGAGGTGCAACAGCAGAATGTGACTGAAGGAATCATCTGTTCAAGGAGAGTGCCTTCCTTGTGGGCTCAATTCTGTGATTGACAGGGTGATAGGAACAGAAATCATTCACTCTGTTGGAACATGAACTTCCTCTATACAGTCCAGTTCTGAGAAAGTGGAAAGCTGGGCTCAGTTTCCTTTTTCCCTCATGAACCAGTTTCTAGAACATTCATTTATTTCAGATCTGCTGACATTAATTTGCTACCACTTCAAATTGCCTCTGTCCCTTCCATCCAACAAAACATCTCTTTGTTTCTAACCCAAAGATCCAAACTTTCCTTTTTTTTTTCCCCAGGGAAATTTTCTAATTCAATTGATCCAACCAACCTGAAAATTTGAAAAAAAAAATTAAACACAAAGTGCTTAAAATAACACTTTATTTTTATACATATGTGGTGTTAAAAAAGAAAGAAAAACATAGGTTAAGAAAAAGCTGCTAAAGAATTTAATCTATAAAATATTCAGCACATTTAATACCCAGTGTAGATGCACAGTACTGAAGATCTTGCTTTTGGCCTTTTGGCTTTAACTGTGACCAAAGTGCTGTAAAGGACTTTTCCTGAGGCCAGATTTAAAGACATCTTAATCACCTATCCACATGAATCACTTGCAGAGACAACATCAGAGCCAGCACTGCGGTGACTCACAAGGCTTGGAAGTCTGCACTTTAAAATAATTACTTGACATGTGGATGGATCCTGGCACACATTTCTGGGCTTGGCAGCTCCTGTTTGCCCCTGGCCTGGTGACCATCAGTGTTTGCAGCCATGACATGTGACAGGGTGGCCATGAGCCTCTCTGGACAGCACCCCAGCACCTTCAGCACAATAATGTACTCTGTAAATGCAGCTGGAGGTCAGGGAAGGACACCAGAGGGAGATATTGGATCTTGGAGCAATCTGGGCTTCAGGCTGTCCCAAGTCCAGAAAATTTTAGTATTGTCCAGATTTGCTCTATAACAACAGCATGTTTGAACAGAGAGGTTATAAAACCTATCATAAGGGCATATCTTTTATCATTTATGAATTATTAAGAGAGACATGTACAAACCAAGTGAAAATGAGCTTTGTCCTCAGCATCACCACAATATAAGGAATATCTAAAGCTGTTGCAGAGCATCCAAAGGAAGGCATGAGGATGGTGAAGGGCCTCGAGGTGAAGCCCTGTGAGGAGCAGCTGAGGGCACTTGGTCTGTTCAGCCTGGGGAGGAGGAGACCGAGGGGAGACCTCAGTGCAGTTCCAGCTTCCTTGGGAATGGGGCAGGAGGGACAGACACTGATATGTGACCTGGGACAGCACCCAGGGGGTGGCTAGAGCTGTGCCAGAGCAGGGTCAGGCTGGAGATCAGGGAAAGGTTCTTCCCCAGAGGGTGCTGGGCACTGCCCAGGCTCCCCAGGGAATGGGCACAGCCCCAAGGCTGCCAGAGCTCCAGGAGGGTTTGGGCAAAGCTCCCAGGGATGCACAGGGTGGGATTGTTGGGGTGTCTGTGCAGGGACAGGGGCTGGACTTGACCCTTTGGGTCTCTTCCAACTCAACTTTTTCTGTGATTCTGTGGTCAGGAATCCTCTGTGGAGCCGCCAAAGCCCCTCACTCTATAGGCAGCACAGTCCCCCAGCCTGGGCTAGATCTGATCTGCCTCATTCTCTTTTTCCCTTGTGTCCCTCCATAGGGACAGGCAGGGTGTTTGTCACACAGGGCTCCCAGCCCAGGCTGCCACCAGCTGCTGAACATAAACATTTCTCTGGGCTGTGCTGTTTGAAGGAAAAATACCTCTCCTCCGTGGGGAGATGGTGCTAATGCACAGCACTGGAAAGCTTTGACACAAGTGCAGAGGACAAGGGGGGGTGAGGGCTGGACGTGTGGGGTGGGGGATGTTTTCAGGCATATCCATATTTCAGACAAAGCCTTTAATGGCTCCGATGCCTCAATTTGACAATGAGCTCTCTGCTTGTCAGGTCAGGTCTGTCAACATTGAAAATGAGCTTTTCATGATCAGAATCAGAAAAAAATCTTAGTTAAACAAGTGGAAGAACCGTGAGACATGCACTGACATGGAAGTGGACAGACACTAGTGAGTGTCTGATATTCCTCACCTGGGTTAAGTCATACTGAATTTACTTTGTGAGATTGCTCACAAGATGAGGTGCCAGCTCCTCAAGGGGCCATCAAACACCATTCTTCAAACTTCAGGGTTGTGCCCCAGACCATCTTATAGGAGGACATATAGTTGCTTTGAATAGATAAGTTTGAAGATTGCATATTTCAGTCCTGCAGATGATGGGAATTTCAGGCCTTTGACTTTTAAAAATACATTGTAAAGTACTGTAAATGTGTATCTGACTTGTTCATAATGTGCAATGTCTACTCTTTCATTCCTTATAAATATATAAATCAATCCTTGGCTTCTAACATGCAGAATGCACAAACCCCATTGTTATGGACTTCCAAAAGACACATTCAGGGAACAAGCTCTCTATCTGGCCAGTATGTAAGAAGATTAGATAAAAGAAATAAATTCTTCTCTGTGGGCAGTGAGGCCCTGGCACAGGGTGCCCAGAGAAGCTGTGGCTGCCCCTGGATCCCTGGCAGTGCCCAAGGCCAGGCTGGATGGGGCTTGGAGCCACCTGGGCCAGTGGAAGGTGTCTCTGCCCATGGCAGGGATGGCCCTGGGTAAAGTTTAAAGTTCCTTCCAGTCCAAACCATTCCATGAGTTTATGAAAGGATTTATGCAAAGTTTCATAGGACTGATTCCTGCTAGGCTGTTTTTCCATTTGCAACACAAAGAAAGAAAGAACTCATGTATGACAGCTTCGTAATTATCAAAACTTAATAACTCTTTCTCATTTACAATCTATTCTGTCTTCTATAAACTGAAATTTTGTTAATTTTTAGTGTAATATATTCTCTTTCTTCTCTCATATGATCTTGATAAGAGGAAAATAAGTGGATAGAAAGAAGTTGAAGGGTAAAGTGTCAGGAAACATTCGATTTTTCTGATTGAGCTGTTAGATAAGAATTCAGATTGTGCATAATTACTATGGTTACTTTCAAGTGTAATTTATGAACAAAAACTTCAGAAAAAAATTTATACAAGAGTAGTTATTGTTTTTAGACACATAAAGAAGCCTCTGAAAAATTAAAGTTGAAATTAAGAATTCATTACTGGTGTCTCATGTAGCAGCTATATCCTGATTGGTAGACTTCCCCTGTTTTGGAA
Organism: Diglossa brunneiventris; assembly: GCA_019023105.1. Taxonomy (NCBI): domain Eukaryota; kingdom Metazoa; phylum Chordata; class Aves; order Passeriformes; family Thraupidae; genus Diglossa; species Diglossa brunneiventris. The sequence goes on along the minus strand of CM032361.1, from coordinate 25,983,732 downwards.
GGAATTTATTCCCCCAGAGAGGAGCCAGGCAGACAGCCCAGGAGCATCCGGTCCTCTGTGCTCCTGGAGGGACAGGAATCAGCAGCAGGTCCAGGCTTGCACTGCCTTGCCAACAAATGTCACCTTTCCCTGGGAAGGATCCCAGCTGGAGGGGTGAGAGCAAGTCCATGATAAACAATAAACCCGGAGTTGTTCTGTTCTCTGCTGGCTGTGGTTTGACATGTCCTGTGTGCACAGGTGTCACCCTGGGGAAAATCTTTGCTCTTGAGGGATTCACCTCATGTTCTGTGTTGCCAGAACATCTATGTCCCTGACAGGTTTTTTATAAACTCAGTGTAGCCCCTGAGTGCACCCAGAGATCCTGACAAACAGGAATCCCTCAGTCCTGGGTTTTTGGGTGAGAAAGAACCTAAAGCTCATCCAGTTCCATGCCCTGCCATGGGAAGAGGATGCCTTCCACCAGTCCAGGTTGCTCCAAGCACCTTCCAGCTCCATCCTCCCTGTCCTTTGTTATTGGAGAAAAGGCACAGACGCACACCGATGCAAATTTCCCATATTTTTATCCTTTTGGAGAAGTGCCACGAATATACTTCAGAAAATGAATATAAAGCACTGTGTTATCAGTAATATTAAAAAAAAAAACCTCTGAATTTTAGAGTAATTTTTAGGCAGGAAACAAAAAAGCTTCAGGCTGAGAGGGCGCAGATGAATTTTATTGCACAAGCAAGTGAAGGAGATCAGGGCCTTAAAGCAACTTTTGAAAGGAAGATGAAATTGCCTTGCTATCAAGTTCCTGCCTCCACATTACATCCTGACCAGTGTTTTGGATTTAAAAAGTTGTCTCCTTATCCCAAACCTGCATAATCACCAATGACAAAGAGAAAATCAAATGTCCAAGACATGTGAGTCCCATGGCTTCAACCCACACCCCTGCAGGAAATGGCAGGAAGGGTTTTTTCCACAGGGCATCAGAATTCATATGAGGAACTCATGGAAATCTCATCCTGACATCCCATGGGATCTATCCCAGGCAGGCAATGCTGACTCAGAACACAGAGTCTGTTTACCCCTGGTTTTAAATTCTGGGATGCAATCAGTGCAACAGTTTAAAATGGATAAGCACAGACCACTACAAAATTCTCCCCTAGCAGCAGATGACACAGCACAGCTGCAGAAGGCATTAATTCCAATTAATTTGTAAGGAATTTATCCCAGTCAGACTTATATCAGACTTCTAGAAACTTTGATCTTTGAAAGGATGGGTGATGGTGAGTATAAAATAAAGGACTTACCTGTTGCAAGGAGCAGAACTAATGGCACTCCAGACAAAAGGGGACACTTGCTAATTTTCTAACATAGTTGTATTATCTTTAATAACCTCCTTATTTCAACTGTTGAGGTATTAAAGTAACAAGATGACCCAAACCAAACTAAAGCCTCCTCTGAATTCCACCCTGAATCACCTTCTCTTTGCAATGAATCTATTTGCTTAAAACTGAAGAAATTATTAATGTAATTACAACCTTTACAGAAAGGCAAGCTTTTTTTCCCCCATTGTGAAGCTGCCACCATATTTACCACAAAATTTACTTTCTCCAGGTTTTTGTTATAAAAATCATGATGTTTTAAATTTTTTTTATAATTTTCCTATGTTGCTTTTTAGTCATTCAGATTCTTAGCTAATTAGTTCCTGCCCTACCCATATGACAGGAAAAACTTCAACATGTCTCCAAACCTCTCCTGTTACATAAAAGGACAGCAAACATCAGCATTTGTTGAATTAATTAAATTAATGTATGTCTTTGTGTTAAGAAAGAAATTTGGAATGAATTTAACTTTTTGAAAGGCATTTCCTTTTAAAAAGCAGTTAGAAATCTCTATCAACATGGGTTAGACTTTGTTATATTTCTTTGTTATATTTAATTATATTTCCATTCCTTATTCTAAACAGTGATATTTCCAACAGGATCTAATATTAGGATCATTTCCTTAAACTTTTATTAATTTGTTGCGGGTTTTTTTTTAAATGTTCCAAATTTAAGACACTGCTTGTTGATAGTGAAGATGAAATCCCAAACAATTCTTTAATTGGCCTTAGAAGAGCCCAAAGGCATCGTGTCCTTGAAACTGTGCATATATTTTTCCACAGATTTTTGAACAAAGCTGCCTTAATTTTGGAAAAAATTAGGAACAATAACTGATGATTTTTTTAATGTAAGTTGATAGCTTACCATCTGTGTAGATTGCTTCATCAGTGCATTATCTGCAGCAAGCACTACTGGGTTGGATCATTCCTGGAGTGATGGCTGAGATGGAGTATAAATATAAACCAGACAGTTGGCAAATGTGGCCAAGATGGGAGCAAGGCTCTGGGAAATGGAAAGCTGAGCTGCTGACGGGGCTGGCCCAGCCTTCCTTGACAAAACTTCAGTTAAATAAGCTCTGAGCAGAGACCAGTGTAGCAAATCCCAGGCCAGCATGCAGACTTTCTGTTTCATCAGTTTAGCCCTCGATGCCTCACAAAACCCTTGAGCAGCAGTTTCTGTCTTGCTGAGTCCAGCCCATGGTTTAATGAGTCTTGCCACTTGGTTGTTGGACATTTAGTGATTTTTTTATTTCTTCTGCTGACCATCTGCTGCATATTCCGACTTACTCCTCTATGTATATCCACATTTGGATATAACATCAACTGTGGGGGAGAGAAAACATTTTACTTGTGGATTAAGAGATGAGCAAATGTCCATAAAAGCCAGAATCCTCAGCTTGAAATGACAGAAGTAGAGAAACAGGTTTCCAGCCATGAATATTTAAAAGGAAGTCTATACAGAATTTCTGCATCTGGGTTTCCAAGCGTTGCTGCAACTTAGGGTTGGATTAACTTCAAAGACAAAAATAGACCCTCTGTCTGTGAAAAGCAGAATTTCTCTGCACTGAATAGACATTAGTGTCCTGACACAGAGCAGTGAAGCTTTATAAAGAGGGTTTCTACACGAGGCACCTGTGAATCTTGGCTAATAATGACTCCAGAGCCTGTTTCTTCCTTTTTAGCTGAATAGCAGACAGACATCTGGTTATAGAGCTCTATAGATAAATTCAGATGAATGGTGCCATGCATTTGTGAAATCCATGAGATTGCGAGGCTCACAATCTAGGGGATCACACATCTCACCCGAACTTTCAAATTTGTTTCACAAAAAACTTATTTAATCTATTTCACCTTTGAAGTTTGCAAGAGCATTCACTATGTTCTTGTTACCCATTTCACTGTTCTTGATAATGAAATGGAACTGACATCCTGTGTCTATGAAATTCACAAAATTTGTATGCCATTCCTGGTTTAAATACCTAGCCCTAATAGTAAACACAACCAGAAATTCCTTTGCAGATCATAATCTTTAAAAACTGATATAAAATATACAACACTGCTCACACAAAATCATATTCATGTTTACCCATGGTAAAGGAACATTTGAAGAACTCTTTCTTTAAAAAAAGTATGCAATTTTCCTTCAAAATTGTCAAGTAAAAACTTCTTGAGCATGCGAGTTATGTTGCACAGAAGTTTGCCTCTTTAAAAAAATATATATATAAATGGTTGCTCAAATCCATCCTCAGGAGTTTTATAAAACTGTTCTGACTTGTGATTTCTGCTTTTACTCTCTGAGAACATTCATTTTAGGGGGGTGCATCACAGATTGATCCCTCTGAGTCACAGAACTTGCCACACTTTGGAAGAAAAGGCTGGTTCCCATCATTTCCAGGGGTCTGATCTGAGGTGTTGCCTTGATGATTTAGTAGAAAATTGGATTTGCAACTATCAGGTAAAAAGTAGTAACCAGATAAAAACCCAGAAACCGGTTGTTTCCTCTCTTCCTGACCTTGTCATATAGATCCTGGAATCATGGGATGGAAGGGACCTCAAAGCCCATCCAGTGCCACCCTCTGCCATGGCCAGGGACACCTTCCACTGGCCCAGGGTGCTCCAAGCCCTGTCCAACCTGGCCTTGGGCACTGCCAGGGATCCAGGGGCAGCCACAGCTTCTCTGGGCACCCTGTGCCAGGACCTCACCACCCTCACAGGGAAGGATTTTTTTCATAATGCCTAATCTAATTAATACCCTTTTTTTTCAAGATCTAAACTCAGTTGCTCACTCACCATTCAAATCCAACAATCCCATCAATGCTTTCAGCTCCAGGAAAGAAGTGCGCAGTTCTAAGTTTCACTTGTTTTCACTCTTAGGTCTGCAAGCTCCCACAGGCCCCAAGAAGAATTTAATGTCTTTATTGGCAATACCAGTCTAGCGTGAATTCATGCTTGTGAACCCCAAATGATCTCATCTCTTGTACCCATAATGATGTGGGTTTGCCATTTGTGCTCAGTAGCCTCATGAAAAGTGCAGATCTGAAATCAGTTCAGATAACCCATAAAGAAACAGAATTATTGAGCTACTTTTGGGTTTTTCTTAAGTGTTTAACGTGTTATATTCAGGTCTGGAGGCTGTCACAGTGCTGAGGTTTCATTTGCTCACCTAGAGCTTTTGGCTGCTCTGCATATGTTGTTGACATCAGAAGGTGCTGAATTACCATTTCCACTGGAGGAGAGGAAAAGATTGAGTGCTTAATTTCTTGAGAAGGTAGCTTTTAAAATGCAGTTAGGGTGTGCAACTGCCAGTACTAAGGCACCTGAATGGCAGCAACACTTTGCATACCTTTAAGCTGTAAAGTAAAACTGAGTGTGATTAATGGGATGGCTTTGCACATAACAGCACAGCTGGGGATTATGTTATTTTATATTCATCTTCCAAACTCCCATAAAAGTGGATTATTGTAGCATAGCACTTGTGAATAGCTACATGATGACTGGAGCCTTAACAGCTCCCGTGTTCTTACAAAAGGAAATGTACTCCTAGAAGCTCAGTCCTCCTCTATGGAATTCACCCTTCAAGGAGGATGAGGAACATAAAAAAAAAAAAACTGGAAAGCTGTTTGGGGGACATTGGGGTCCTCAGTAAAATATTGGAAGGGGTGTAAATACTTGGCTGAGCATGAAGAGATCTTTGCTGATCTCCTGTGGCTCAGGTGGGCTGTGCAGGTGTGATGGGCATGGCTGGGGCTGGGCACAGGTGACCTGAGCACCCAAGTTACAGCTGCCACTGTTCCCTGAGCCCCAAAGCCAGGATGAGAGTGGGAAAAAGGTTTCAAGGAGAACATCTGAGCCTAAAGATTTGCCCCAGGGTGTCCTGGTAGTGCATCCACCTGGGAATTGTATACAAGCACCTGGATGACCTGAGCAGCAAGAGAGAGGTTAGAGGTACAGAAGTTATATAGATATAGAGGAGAAATATATTATTTTCTCTCTCTCTATATATATATATAAAATATATATTTTATATATATACATATACATATATATATATACATACTATATAAAGAGGATAAATATATTATTATATATAGATAATAGAGCTGTGAACAGCTCTGCAAAAAAGGGTATTAGGTTTTTGAGCCTAAAGATTTGCCCCAGAGTGTCCTGGTATTGCATCCTTGTTGGAAACCATACACCAGCGCCTAGATGACCTGAGCAGCAGGAGAGAGGTTAGGGGTACAGAAGTTATATAGATATAGAGGAGAAATATATTAATAGAGATGTGAACAGCTCTGCATAAAAGGGTATTTGACTTATGGTTCTCATTGCCCACTAATTACAAGATAACAATTTGCAGCCATCTAAACTCTGGTGAAGCCCAGCTGGAATTGGAATTGCTGCCATGTGCCATTTGAAAACCCTATCATAAAAGAAGATTTTTTTTAATGGGCTGTTGGCATCAGCTGGAAGATACCCACTGATCTCATGGCAAAAGAATCATGGTTCTCCTTTATGGTGGCTCTCTAAAATAAAATGCTTTTTTATAAAAACTCAATTTTTCCTTGATTCATTGTCTTTGATTCTATTACTTGTGAGGAATTGAGTCACAAAAAGAGAAATTTCTTATTGCTTAAGTTTTTCCTTCCTTTTCGCTGTTATTTGTGAGACAATATAAATGTATAAGTAATTAAATATTAATACTCTAATTTCATTAATTTTAACTGTATAGATATCTGAAAGGATTCAGGTTGATTCTGCAGCAGGAGCTGTATTGATCTGCAGAAAATCTTGCTCTCAGGCTGGCAGATATCAAAGAGATAGTGTACAAAGAATATTAACCATAAATAATTAAATTTTTTCTAAAGTTTCTTTTCACAAATAAAATTTCAGCTATTAAAAATTACTTTCAATAGAAGAATAATACTCATTATTTCCACTTTTCTGTACTCTGTTTTCTTCAGAATGTATGTTAAGGACCAGATCAGCTGCTGACATGGGCTCAGTACCAAATTTCCTGTAATAATATTTATTTTGTCATGGATGTGTTACACTTTTAGGGAATGAATAAGAGAAAATATTAACTGTATTTTAACCACCCCCCCTATTTTTCTGTGGAAAATCTCCATTTTTTCATCTGTTTATTTGTAAGCATATGGTATTGTACACATTTACGAGGCAGTGATGTTGTACTTAGCTAAAGCTAAACACTGAACTATTTTCCATGCATTACTACAGTGCCACTTTTGTGCTCCTTAAGTTCTTAAAAGGATAGATCCCACTAGGAGAAGCATAAATTTAATAAAGAATACTTAGCAGGTCAGCAAGAAATGAATAATAACAGGTGACATTGCTTTGCCTCAAAACAAGCAGGAATAATGCAAATATACCAACCTTAGCAAAACACTTTGAATGATAAATAATGTAAATGCATATGAACATATTGTTGTCTATGGTTAAAACATATCTGAATCCTTATGCTTTTAAAAATATTTTGAAATAGTAGTTTGAGGTTTTTTTCAGTAATCTTTGTTTTTTTTAAAAAAAAAAATTAAAATGGGGAAAAAGTATTCAAGGAGAAAATAGTTCTGTAAGTTCTGAAATTATCAAGTCCTGCTTCCCTATAAATTAGCCTCTCATGGCTGAATTCCCATCTGAATCTATGGATTATTTGGGCTCACATTACAAATTAACAGTTTCTCCATTCTATGAACTGTCTTACTATTTTCATAAAACATGGAGAAACTCAATGCTCTTGATAATTCTGACCCTTTCCAGATTTTTTAGATATTACCCAAACACTTCCAGATCATGTTGGCAGAAATACAGAGGAATGGTAGGCAGCACTGACAGACATTACTACTAAATAAACATTTTCCTCCTCAGAATCCAAGTAGGAACACATGCAACATTAAACCAAAACAAGCCAAGCAAGGTTCCTTTGGGGTCCCAAATGAGAACACTTAAATGGCAGTGAGGTTATTGGAAGTCTCAGAACCAGAAACCAGGAGATACTCAGTGAGTATCTCCTTTGTACCTACACAGTCGAGAACTCTCTGTTCATATATGACCACATTTTTTCCTAAAATTCTCTGTTTCAAATAATTTATGAACATCTATTTGCTGTTTTTTCCATTTGCTTTAAGATATCACTTAATTTTCATCACCATCCTCATGGATGGATTCTCTTTTCCAGCTTTTGAAGAACACTAAGGAGGTGTGAATTTGATAAGAAATTATGTGTAGATTTAAAAGTAAACAGAAAGAGCAAATTTATCTCCACATGAGAGTAACTGGAACAGTGCTACAGCAAAACTACTCATCTCTGCAAATTCCTGGGTATTGAAAGGAGGGATCCATCAAAATCAGAGGGATAACATAAGCAGCTAATAGGAAATGCAAAAGACCACTGAATAAGCTTAAAAAACCATCACATCCAAGAAAATAAACTGTAAGTTTGAAGAGACAGATGAAACTGACAAAGTACCTCACAAAATAGAGAATGTAGGAGCAGAATCTTAAACATATTTTTCTTTAATATTTGTGTTAAATACCCATCAGGGTAGGGTTTGGGAAGTCAAAAATGTGAGAATCATTTTGCCTATCTATAGTAAGCTCTCCAAGGTAACAAACAGAAGATCCCCCCCACTACATACCTAGTGATCTTGTGGAAGATTGCAAATTTAGCAACAGATGGCAGGAAATGGAATTTGCTGTCTTATCAGGACAATAAAACTGAAAACAGTTGGGTTAAACTTGTTACAAAGGGAAAAACAATCTAGCAAAAGAAAATAGGACAGACACTCTAGTTCGCATTTATAGATTCTATTAAGGACAATCTGTTTTTAATTGGAGAGGGTTCCCTGAGCCTGAAAATGTAGTGCCTAAGAAAGTATTTGCAAGTTGTTATCATGCAGAACATGACTGCTGCTCATGCACTAAATTAAATTCACTGCTCAGTGACTCCACTCCTGTAGCAGCAAACCAGGAGAATCATGAGTGGTGTCTGGAACAGCATCCCCGCCAATTCCTTACCTTGTAGTGGAGCCTGAGGAGAGAAGCTGATTTTTTTTGTACAGCTCAGCTCAGTCCCTGCTGCTCAAAGGCTCTGAAAATGTCACACCCAGGTGAGTGGTGCCTTCAACACGCTGGAATGGGCTGAAGGTCTCTGGCAACTGAACTGAGACATGAGAAATTCATGAGCCATTTTCAGTGTAAGAGAATGAAAGGAAAAATAAATAAGAGACTGGGGGTAACTGCATAGAATACAGGGATAGCCTGGTTTTAGGGATCAGCCCAAATAATTGCATTTCTAAACTTTGCAGGATTTCTGTTCTCTGTTTTTGTTGCTGTTTTAGGGTTGGTATTTGATGAGGGAAAGGGAGAGGGAAAGGGAAAGGGAAAGGAAAAGGGAAAAGAGGGAAAGGAAAAGGAGGAAAAGGAGTTCTGGAAAGGGAAAGGGAAAGGGAAAGGGAAAGGGAAAGGGAAAGGGCAATGGAGTGCAAGTGTGGAATTCACTGTGATGTGACCTCATATGACCCTTTTGGGTCTCTTTGTCCTTGGTATGGTGTCCTTTGTGGGCAGAAAGTCTCATCCATCAATCCCTTCTGAGAAAGATCTCTGCTCAAGGAGGGAAAGAATTGCAGCTATGTCCACTATGAATCAGCCACTGGCAAAAGAAGGAAAAGTCATGTTTTATCCACTGCCACCTATCTGATGTGGGGACAACGTGCTGCTGCCACCCTCCTCCCAAATAAGAGAGCTGCTCCCCAACTGCTCTGGGTCTGGCACCAGAGTAAGGCAATTCCCAGCACACTGGTTATCATGTATTTTCCTCAATATTTGCTGAGTTTGCCTAGAAAAAAGTTTGTAGACCATCTTTCATGTATTAGTAATGAATCTCCCTGTGATATTTAGAGGAAAACCTGGTCAGTGTTATGTACAAGGTGTTCATAATTAGCAGTTGTTTATAGAAGATATTGCCCCTCTGTGCTCCAAAGAGATCGTATATAAAGAAAAATTTATAGGTGATTAAAAAAAAAAAAAACAAAATAAACAACCCCCCAAAACAGAAATAAAAATTAGTCAAGAAGAAAATTTTTAAAAAATGCTTTCCAACATTAAAATAAATGTAATTTTACTGCAAACAGTATGAGAGTTGAGAAAGGTTATTTTGCTTTTGGCTGCCACAATGCTAAAGCCAGGTTTCTGCAGCAGGCTTTTGCACTTTTGGTCACCTCCTCCTCACTTTGTGTCTGTTTTATCTGAAGTCCAGTCTGTCTCTGAGCTGAGTCCTGACTCCAAGTCCCTGACTCCAAGTCATGATTCATGCTTTAGGAAAGGCCACAGGAATTATTTCTGCAGGGTTTCCAGGCAGAGTTCAACCAATCTTACAGCTCCCCTCCTTCTGTTCCTGTACCTGAGGATTGGGCTTGGCTTCAGGATTACCTGGAGGATCAACACCAAGATTTGGGGGCGGGGGATTATGCCTTGGCACTACAGATGTTGTTCTGCACTAAGGGGTTCATGTGCATGGGTTTGTGTTTTACATGCTAAACAGCATTACCTGCAAACGATTAAAGAGGAAAATATAAACTATATTAAAGAGGCCAAAGTTTAAAAGCTCTGTGAAACAACCTCAACAACCATGCTCAACTTCAGCAGAATATTTTAAGTGGAAGAATCAATCCGATTGCAGATCAGTAAGAAAACAATGAGGATTTCTCCCACAGCAACCTTATCTTCCTCTTTATAATGGTTATTTTTACCTTAATATCGTCCTCAACTAGAAGATGGGAAATCATTGAGATCTTCAAGCTGCAGGATTTAGCAGGATGCATTAAAGATTATGCCAGGACAATTCAAATATTCTCCTCCATCACAATCATTTCATGCTGGGAAACTAAATGGTCTTTGAGTACCCAACAAACCTTTATTTCTGGAGCTGAGGGTAGAGATATTCAAGAGTTCAAGTGCCCATTTGTGGTGGGGAGTCTATGCAGCAATTCAGTCCTGTGTGACAAAATAATAATTGAATGTGTTTCCATAGAAACTAAAGACGGCCAGTGCAAACTGCTGTAGAGTTTTAAAAGAATTCAGTCAAGTATTATTTGAGTAAATAAGGATCACTGGCAATATACTGCTGGTTACAAGGACAGGTGGTACTCTTAAAATTACTTTTAAAATTACATCACCAGCAGGAGCTCCTGTGGTTTCTCACAGAGCTACAGGCTGGTGTTAAAAATATTAGGACTCTGTAAGTGATTGATCAGGAATGCTCTCAAGTTAAAGGGGTCCTTTTTACTACTGCCATAATTTTTTTTTTTTTGGAGCAAGCCCATAGTGAGGTGAATTAGATAGATCAAGGGAGTAATAGGCATTCAGATAATAGTAATGCTTGACTAGTAATTGCTTTATTGCAATAAACAGCACTGATTGTAAAACTCCTGCCAGATGTAAAGCCGATGTTAATTTGCTCTCCTTGTATCATGGACAGAGTGGGGTTTGGAGAAGGAGTGTTTGGCTTTTAAGAGTAAACTTCAAAATCCAAGAAAGGATTTGATCAGAGCCAATTTTTCTCTGACTTGCTGGGCATGTTGATCCTGGCTGTAAACAGCCTTGTGAAAAACACTGGGCTGTGTGTGGATTTGGGCTCCTCAGTCCTTTTGCCCCTGGAGATGGATGGTGTGGCAGAGGCAGTGTAATTTCTCACCAAGGTGAGAGTGTTTGTGCTGCAGCCCTGTTTACCTGCCTGTGACAAACCCTCTTACCTTTGCTGTCCATCAGGAGCACCACAGCTTGGGAAGAGGGAAAAGTCATCAATGATTGGAGAAAGTGCAGGCTGAAAGAAATCCCACCAAAATCTGCAAACTCCCCTGTAATATAAATGCTAAACCACCTTATCCAGTAGAATCCATGTAAAAGATATTTCCAAACCCCACGTGTGAGACCAACAGGAGAAATCCTGGCTGATATGTTTGCCTGAAGACGTCAGTGCTATTTTTGTGGCTATTCCTTGTTATTCAGTGGTACTCAGTGTGCACAGCAAGAAATCTTCTGCATGACAGAGGGGCTGTTAAAGATCCAGACTTGTATTTCAGCTCCTGGCTCTGCAGTTACCCCCCTCCAGTCCTCCCCATCCCGCACTGCAGCTCTAAAACCCCTGCAACCACATCCTACAGCCCATTTCTATTTATTTGGTCTGGTTTGCACTTAGATTGGGAACTCCTCAAGGCAAAGGCTCTTGAGGCAGGTTGGTTTTTCCATATGGATCATGTCTTCAGGCTTTTGTTGTCACTTCTACTATAAATACAATAGAAGGTGAAATATCATTTGCAATATCAAGAATGTGTGGAATCCTTTTGGGTACATTTTGGCAGTGCTTTTACCCCAGTAATTAAAGATTTAAAAGCTAACACTATGCTATCCTTTGTGCTTCATGACCTCATTCACAATCTTAAAATTTAACCAAGCTGATGAGCTTTAAGAGTTTAAAGTGCAAAGATACTGAACTACAGGTGGTGTAGAACTCTGTACAAAGTGGTAAAGAAAACGAGATCTTTGCCATTTCTCTATCCTCAGTAAAAAATTCAATTTTATCTCTTCATCATTCATTTCCATTAATTAGTATCATCACCATTCCCCTCATGCCATCATGACCTTTGTTCCCTTGGTTCATTTAGAGCCCCTGAGTGTGTGTTTGGGAGGACTTTTTTTTTCAGGGGATTTTCATAGCTTTCCTTTTTGATTTTCCCCTGATTTTCATCTGGTTTTTCTGGAAGGGACAGATAAACCTTTCTGAGAGTGCCTGGGGTATTAAGGAGGAAAGCTTTGTATATATATATGTGTATGTGTATGTGCATATATATGTATTTTTATATATTACATATATATATGTAATATATATGTAATATATATTACATTCATATATATTATATATATATGAAATATATATATATAAATATATATATGTGTACTTACATAAATCATACTAGAGACCTTGTTAATGATAGAATTCCTCCAGAGCCTTTAGTGTCCCACTGTGATTAAAATTCAAGATTCTTGGAATGACTCTGTTAAGAATGCTAAATATGCCTTAAAACCCATGCATTTGGAGGCTCTGAAATGTTATACATCACATGTCAGAAAAACAGATTCTCCAACAGATCTTTTTTTTCTTCTCCTGCAAGGAAATCTTGTCTGCTCCAATCCACTTTTGGTTATTGATGTGAACACTTAGGAATTCTTTGTGAAAGACAAGGTCCTTAAATTAATTCCTTCTGTAGCAGCCTGTTAATTTTAAAAAGGAGGAATTTAAAGAGGACCAACATGTTGGGTATTTTGTCAGCTTTTTGTTGTTGTTTTGGGTGGGCTTGTGTGTGTGTTTTCAATTATATTCCCTTGAATGAAAATGTCAAGGTATCAATGAAGCTGTTCTGCATGTGGAGATTTTCTTTCCTCCCTTGAATATGATGGCATTTAAAGGCAGACAATACCAATAGGGGATGAACTCATCAGAAGGAGATTACCTATGTAGAAAAATAGCATTTCAGGAGCCACATGGTCTTTCTTTGCAATAAGAGTTTTCACTGCTTCAGGGTGTGATGCAGAGTTCCTCTAATGGTGCACATCACAATTCCATATTTTCCAAGGTGGGACTTTGGCCTCTCACTCTGTTATCTACACTAATTTTTCTATTAACATGTAGAAAACTGCTCTTTTTTCACCCTTTCTATCACCTTCTATATTCCATTTCAGGCTGTTGGTTTGATTGCTTAAGGAATGCAAAGATGTTCTAGGAGATACAATCACTTGATATTTGCCACAAGCATTATTGCAAGTCTGTCTCCTAATTGATATTGTAGACATGCAATGTTTGGCCATTTATTTTAATAATTTCTCTGTTTATGACTGTTACACAAGTCACATATTATTACAAGTATTATACAATTTTAAGTGAAGTGAAATACATGTTGTTTTTAAAACAGCAGGATCCAACTTTTCTGGACAGCCTTTAATTTTCCTTCAGAAATTTAAGGGTGTCCTTGCAATTTATTTAAACATACCATGGCAGAAAACCAAACATCTCTTTTGCAATGTGTTTTGTGCCTGTATTAAAATTTTAAGGGTTTGCTCAAAATTATAGTTATTTTCAGTTATTACAAAATTGGAGAAAAAAAGCACACTGATCTCACAATCTTATTTTAGTTTACTTTGTTTAATAACATGACAAGCGAGGTATGAACACAGAGCTGAGTTTTGTATTCTTTAATTAAGACCACTACTCTTGTCTGGGAGATTCTTCTTTGCTGTAATCCTTCTGGTTCTGCACAATGGAAGAAAATGACAGATTGTTGCTGTTTATATTCCAGTAGCTTTTAGGGATAACTACATTTATAATCCAAATAGGAAACAGCAGGGAAAAAATAAGGATCATTATCAAAGGAAAGAGCAAGTGTCTGGTCCATAGCCATCATCACACAGAAATAAAAGCAGATTTTCCCCAGCTCCACATTTATAGCTGACACAAAGTTTGCAGAAACAGATTTTCATTTATTTTTTTGTTTGTTTGCTTGTTTTATTTTGTTTCAGTTATTTGTATCTAGAATAAGGATGCCTAAAACAGGACTAAAGGTCCTGTCTCAAAATCAATAGGAAAATGAGAAGATGGAATGGTCTTGTATCAGCTTCACAGATGTAATCATGGACTTACCTCTCTGCTACTGGCTGTTAATGAGGCTCTGATTTTACCTGGAATAATGAGGTTTAATTCAAGAAAGTCTGGAATTGATGGCTGCATTTTCTGGTGCTAAATCTCTTTTCATATCCAGATTTACCCCTTACCATGATTAAAACTTTGGATGCTTTTGTCAGCAGTGGGATTTTTGTGGGTCCGTTATGGTTCAGTAACACTACCAATTGCCCTTTTGCTTGATTTTTGATTATCCTGCAATATGTTGGAATGCTTTAGCTCAGAAATTATCTCCAGTTTCTGAACTTTCTATTTTACTCCTGTTTTGAAGAAAATACTCCAAAAAAGTGGATGCTGCTTCATCCCATCTGAAGTTAAAACACACAGCATTCTGTTCTCATCTTCAATAGATTTTTGTGATCTGCTGCATTGTACACAAAGAGCTTTCAGTCAAGGCTACTTTTTTAATGAATTCCAGAATTCCTACTGCCTACTAGAGCTGCTGACACCTCTTGTTATTGTTGCCAGTGAAGTGCACACAAACAACTTAGACTATAATTGTGCATTTGGCCTCAAGATCTTGACAAGGGAATCCAGTTGGTCTTGGTAGCTGCTACTGGCTCCCTTCCTCCTAGAGATTAAATACTGAAATTAGGTTTATATATACATATTAAAATTCAAAGAAACCCCTGAATTAGCTACATTTACACTTCCATCTTAAATTATTCAGTGAAAGGAGTTTTCATTTCAAAATCCTATTTAATTTTTCCTCTTTTTCCCAAGTCAGGGTGTTCCTTCACTTCCTTCTTTTTTACCTCTACCTTATGGTCTGCTGAAAACAGCAAAGAGCTGCCCTTGCTCTACATTAATGTGAGCATCTTTTGGGTCTAATAAATCCAGCTGGGAGGGAAAGTCTGGCAGAAATGCAGGGAAAATACACTGGGCAACATCAATACAGAGTGAGATTTATATGGAGTGAGATTTTATGGATTTATATGAAATACGCAGAGACATTTTTAAAGAAGGTCTGTAGTGAGGGGATAAAGGACAGTGGTTCTAAAATAAGAGAAGGTAGATTTAGACTGGGCATAAAGAAAAATTCCTTTTAGAATGAGAGAGGTGAGGCCTTGGCACAGGGTGCCCAGAGAAGCTATGGCTGCCCCTGGATCCCTGGAAATGTCCAATGCCAGACTGGACAGGGCTTGGAGCAGCCTGGGATAGTGGAAAGTGTCCCTGCCCATGGGGGAGGATTGGATTGGATTATCTGAAAGGTCCCTTCCAACCTAAAACTGTTCCAGGATTGTGTACAGAAATGCACACAGCATTATCATAGCCTCATCTCCCCGTAAAAGTAAAGACATTTCAGTGTTTGCTTTTGGTTTATTCAATATTGTGATGTTTCCCCAGTTTTTCCTTCACAGAAAAAAAAGATTATTACATTGCAGTAAATTTGGCTGTTACTTTTCTAGTCCCCTAAAGGGGTTTATTAACCTGAGTGTCACAGAGGCATCTAGTTAAACCTTATAATAAGTCCATAATTTTTTTTTTTACGTTACTACTTTAAGATATATCTGGAAAATTCCACCTAAAATTCCACAAAATGAGTGGCTAGTCTGTGAGCCAAGGTCAGTTTTTCACAGACCTAGCACCACAAACACAAGCACACACAGACATTGACACCCAACAGGTGAGTGGCTCCAAGAAGCACACATTGATTGGCTGGTGTGGAGGTTTTTGGTTGGAGTATTTTGGTTGGGTTTTGTGCATGTTTCTTTCTTCTTTACATGGAAACTTAATTTTCCTAACAGCTCTGATTCCTTTTGTTCTATAATTGACTCTATTAATTAATTTTCTGTGTATTTCCTTTGTCCCTGCTGCACTTTGGATCATTACTTAGTAAAAGCTTTCAAAGCTTATCTCTGATTTGTCTCCCTTTACATAAATATTTGGTGCTACAAAGCAGTTTGATTCCCAATTAAAAATACCACAATGGTCATTATGATTAGGGCTGTGTCAAGAGAATTGTGGATATACTATCTTAATTTTTTTCTTCTTAATAATTATTCTTTTGGGGGTGTGTTTGGCAGAAATGTTTAGTAATAGAAAAATTTTACTATGAGAATTATAAGAGTGTAACATCAGCATAGTTAAAACTACAAAGCTTTCTAAATCAATTCATAACAGACCAAGTAGAAACATCCTCTGAAATATGACATGCTTTGGTCCCAAAAGATTGTTTAGCTTGAAATATTGTTAAACCCATGGCAGTTTTCTCTGTGAGATGCAAAAGGTTTCAAGCACTTAATGTAGGGGCTTAATTCCTCTACTTCTCATGATATAAAGAATATGTGGAATTTAAAAGGAAGAATATGTATTATTGATTTGTACCAGCCCTGAGGGGCCCAGGCAACAGCTGCAGAATGGTGGCACGAGGGCTAGGGGATCTGGAAAGATTATCCTTAAATGTGATTAACAGGGAAAACAAGGTATTTTGGCTCCATAATTCAAAGTAGATTCAGTTTAGATTGTGTACAGCCCCAGCAACATAATTCAGCAACATGCTCCAGGTTCATCCAGTCACCCCAGAGCATCCTCACACTGGACAGATTTCTTCAGTTACTGCATCCACTTCAATGCTGGAAGCAATTTCAGCATATGGAGACAACATTTCCATTAAAATTCCATAGCTAATTAATATCCTTTCTGTGTATGCTAGCAGGCATCCTTTAGGTAGAGGTTTCTCTTTCCTTTATATTCATTTAGAAAAGCATCATAGCCCTTCCCTGATTTACACCACTCTTTGTGTTCTCCATGGCACACATAACCCAGACCTTTGGGTCAGCCTGGAAGTTCCTGGCTCAGGTAGAGAGAGCAGCAGTGAAATTGTGAGATGTGAATTCAGAGCAGCTGCACTGCTCCTCTTTGCCATCCTTGGCAGTGGGATTTGCAGTGTCACCCAGAGAATCACTGCCACACCTGTAACCTGAGCCACAGGAAAATGATTTCAGGCACATTTATTTCAGTGGTGGGTAATTTTGTGAAGCTGAATTAACTAAAAGCATTCAATCTTCTAATGACAGAGGGATCAAGGCCATCCTCAGCAGGTTTGCAAGCTGAGGGTTCAGTGACAGCCCTGAAGGACAGGGTGACACCCAGAGGGCCCTGGACAAGCTCCAGGAGTGGCCCATGGGAACCCCAGGAGGGGAGGAGCAGCTGGAGCAGCCCTGGGAGAAGGACTTGGGGGTGCTGGGGGTGAGAGCTGGGGCTGCCCCAGCCCTGAACCCCCTGCCCTGGGCTGAGCCCCAGCCTGGGCAGCAGGGGAGGGATTGGGATTGTGCCCCTGTGCCCCTGAGCTCAGGTGAGACCCCACCTGCAGAGCTGCCCCAGCACAGGGAGGAGCTGGAGCTGCTGGAGAGAGCCCAGGGGAGGCACCAGGATGGGCAGAGGGATGGAGCAGCTCTGCTGGGAGGGAAGGCTGGCAGAGCTGGGATTGTGCAGCCTGGGGCAGCTTTGGGGTGACCAAATTGTGCCTGAAGGGAGCCTACAGGAAAGGAAGAGGGAGACTGTTTAAAGGGATGGAGTGACAGGAAAAGGGAGAATGGCTCCCCACTGCCAGAGGACAGGCTAGATTAAATATTAGGAAGGAATTGTTCCCTGTGAGGGTGGGCAGGCCCTGGCACAGGGTGCCCAGAGAAGCTGTGGCTGCCCCTGGATCCCTGGCAGTGCCAAGGCCAGGTTGGACAGGACTTGGAGGAACCTGGGACAGTGGAAGGTGTCCCTGCCCACGGCAGGAGTGGCAGTGGATGGGCTTTGAGTACCTCCCAACCCAAACCTTTCTGTGGTGCTGTGATTCTACAATCACTCACTGCTCTCCTGGCTGGTGTGCAGTTGGCACTTTTACCCTGATTCTAGAAGAAAACACCACTCTCATAAAGACCATTACAAAATTAAGCAGCCATTACTGTTGTTGTTTTGAATCAGAGCACAGAAACAAAGCACTTGGAGTCTGCTGTGTCCTTCCCAAGATGTAAATCCACCTGATCCAGAGTAGGATGTTGTAGAGATGGCTGTAAGTGCATTTGGTGCTGATGTTGCTGTCTCACAGATTTATACTGGACTTGGCCTCCAAAGAAGGGGAAAGTAGGTAATGGGTATTTTACTGCCTCTCCTCTTCTTGTTAAATTGTCTTCATTTTTTTACTTAGCATCTGCCTCACTGAGTACTCATCATCTGCTACTGAGCCATCTGATGTACAACAGATGTTAAGCACTTAGTGAGGCAGAGAAGGAGGTAAAAGTGTCATATCATGATTAAATACTTGCTCCAGCTATTCTATAGGGTGACCATAGTGCTTTGTTCTTACATTTAATGTTACAGTGTGCTGAACAGGAATAGGCACGTGGTTTGGATTAAGCTTGCAACTACTCTAGTAAAAATAATCCTGTTTTTCAGTAAAGTGGTTTTTTTTTTTCATAGGAAGAAAAAGAATTGCAAAATATTTTAAATGCACTTCAGAATTATGATTTATGTCTATCATTAAGATTCTCATCAGAAACTTGGCTGGTGTTAATTGCTGCATTAACTTCCTAGGATTATCATATTTTTTAGCATGCTTGTGTAAAAGTGAGATTATCTGGCAGGCTTTCTTTCCCCTGCAAGCATTCCAGCTGAGAGCTGGTGCAGTTGATGGGGCAGCAGATTCAACCACAGGAGTCTCTTCATCCTGCAATAGTAGCCTGAGCTTGTAGCAGAGTAGGAAATGAGTAGAACTTGGAGCTGAAGTTGTCATTGAAGCAGAATTAGTTAAAAATCTGCTTCCAAGTAAATTTTAAGAACTGAGAAAATTTGTGGAATATTGTCATGCACCTCCAGGTATTTTCACATTGACATATTTGATCAGATGAGGAGGAATAAGGAGGGAGAAATGATTCTTATTATTATTATTAATGAGGGAGAATTATTCTTCCCTAAGGGTGTGATTTGTGTGAGCAGGAGCTCTTTGCAGAACCTGGTGAGACTCAAACCCCAGAATAATGGAGACCCAGTTTTGGGGTCTTAACTAAAGGCAAGAGTTTCGGATTTGGAAGGGTTACCTGGCTCCGTGTTCATAAATCAGAGCAGTGGTTCTCTTCTTATAGAGACAACAGAACAATCAATATTCATGTTTCCATAAAAATTCTGCCCAGATTTAGCACTTATTTTGTACTTTTGTGCTGGTTTTTAAACATTGATTTCAATGACTTGATATTAATAATCAAAAGAAGTCAAAAAAATTCCAAACAATTTCCAGGAAGTTGTAATTTGTTAGATAATTTGACAACGATCCTGTACTCAAAAATATTATATTTAATTAAACTAAAATTTTACTTCTTTACTTTACTTTATTAGAATTTTACAGTAAAGCTGTGATTTCAAGTGTGTGAATGATCAGAAATAGCTTTTGATTATAACTATACATAACTTTGCAGGATGAGGAAGACACAGGTATTTCAAATACTCCATTTTTATTTTAAGCTCAGTGGAGTGACCAGCACTATTCTTGCTGGTTTCATTAGCTTTGGAAGCTGGTTCTACACCCCAGTGTTTGGAAAACTAACTCATCAGGCCAGCATGTGTAATTTTCCAAATCAAATAATATTTTTTTAAAATTTTTGTTAAAAGAATAATTGAAGAGCTTTTTTGAGCCTTGCTCAGGGCACCTGTGGTCATGTTGCTTTCTCCAGTTGGCTCTGAGTGATAAAGTTCTGTAGTGGCCTTTCCAAGGAAGTGGTGGAGTCACCATCTTTGGATGTGTTTAAGAGAAGACTGGATGTGCCATGGTCTAGTTGAGGTGTTGGGGCTGGGTTGGACTTGATGATCTTGAAGGTCTCTTCCAACCCGGTGATTCTGTGAATTCTGTGAATTCAGGGAGGCTTCATCCATTTCCTTTTAACTTATGGTGTGTAAAGATTCTGACAGTTCCCCTCTCACTGTCCTCTGCTCTCACCCCTGCCCTGGAGACGCCAACCAGCTCATTCCTTGTTCTCTAGTGAGGTTTTAGCTCTGTAGTCTTATTTTTTTGGGGAGTGCAAGTGTTCCCCTTCTACCTGATTTCTCCAAAGAGTCTCTGTCCACCCACCACATCTCTGTGATGTTGGGGAAGTCACAGAACTGGAAGTGTGTCCAAATCTGCCTGTTTCCCACACACATCCATGTCCAGGCACAGAGAAGATCCCCTAAGTGCACCACTTCCTGCGCAGAATGAATCACAGAACATTTTGAGTTGGAAAGGACCTTGAAGATCATCCAGTTCCAGCTGGATTACGCAGTTCCAAACCACGCTGGAAAGCCTCTCTCCCTGGATGCTTTATTTTCCAGCCCCAAGCTAGCAATGCTTGAAGCCCTTGTCGCAGGGTTAGCAGGTCTGGCAGCTGAGCTGTCACCTCTCACCTTCTCTGGAACCCCTCTGTCCCCAGATGTCACCGTCCCCAGAGGGGCTGTGGCAGCCTCAGCTGCACCAGCTGTTCAGCCAGGTGGTGACCTGCAGGACACTTCTGCTTCCAATCAAACCTGTCCCTTGGCTGCAGGCTCCAGAATTTATCTGATCTTGAATTTCTAGGAGAAAAAGAAGGATTTTGTAATGACGTGCCAGTGTGAGTTTACCCAATTAAGGATGAGTGGCTTAAATAAAGTAGGTATCACCCACATTTTATGCACTTTTGCATAATTTATTTAATTTGCTCTACTGAAAGCAATAAATTTAAAAAGAGTAACAGTATTCCTTAATGGCTAATTTTAAAACAAGCAGTTAAGTAAGGAAGTAGATTTTATTTTTTGAAATAGATTGTTAAATAACCAAAGACAAGTACAAGCAGATTCTTCTTGAAATCTGTTTAAAATCAGGTAAAGAGAAATCAAAGGAAGGCAATAATATTAGAATGTTATTGTTTTGAACTTCATTGGAATAAGGAGATAACCTCCTTCCCTCTAAAGCTGTTGACCTCTTTGCAACTGCTAATCATCAAAGACATAGCAGTTTAAATAAGCTAGATAATACTAAGTTACAAACAACATTACTAAGTTATAGAAAGAAAGTTACTTTATTTTGCAGCTTGTAATTTCATGCAGATTTTTAAATTGCTGCTTGTATTCCCTAACAAAATAGAAGTAGGAAGGTAGGCTTTTAAAAATAAAGAGAACAAAAAAGAAGTGACTTTAGAGATTTTGCTTATCATAATCATTGAAATAGTAGATTGCATCATTAATAAAGAAAAAACCAATATTTTATACACCATGTGGTTGGAATACCCAGAATGTGGTTGTCTCACCCAGCATATTTTTGCTTAATGCTGACTTTCACATAAGCACCAGGAAGAATAATGATAAGGTACGTTCATGTTGTGCATGTAATTATATTACTTTAAATAAATTTTATTAAATCCCCAACCCTGAACAACCATAGATTCCTGCCCTAAAAAAGGAAAAAAAAAAGATTTAAAAAGTCATCAGAATTTTTTTTTTACTGAACTTTATTTTCATGTTTCTTAAATACCATAATTTGAGATGCCATGGATTTCTCCTTGAGACAAATTCAGATGTGACTTAAAAGCCAGTCAGGAATAAATGAAGGTCTTGTATTTTCTCTCCAAAACAATGTAATGAAAGGGGAAGAAACTGCACAACCATCATCATTCATGTGGCAACAACAGATCTGATTGCAGCAGACAAAACAAGTTCTTTAAACTGTGCACTGCTGGGAATAATAGGACTTGAAAAATGTAAAGAAAATAATTTTCTGACTATTTCCATGTAGCTCTGCTCTTCCCATTGTCATTCTCTTAGTGGCTGTGCCTCATCAGCCTGAACTGTTGCTTTCAGAATGTTTTCCCAGTGTGGTGTAGGACATTAACTGTTCCTCCTAGTGAAAGCAAAATGAGCTGACAAGAAGCACATTAAAGTGATCTTTTAATTTTGTCCCCAAAGATGAAAAGTAAACACAACATGCTCATGCTTGGCTTCCTGTAGAGATTCTGTAGTGCTGGAAGTTGTCTAAAGAATCTCTTTAGGTTGGGAGTGGGGATCTGTTGCTATTCTAGGAAAGAATTTTGGCTCACTGTCTGTAAATCAATGCAGCTCCAGCTAGTAAAAAAAAAAAAAAAAAAATCTTCATAATAGAATACAGGGACAGTAGAGCTGTAGACACTTAAATATACACTAAACTCTTCTTTGGTCGAATAAAACCACAAAAATAATCTCAACTGCGTAGGATTTCAAGATGTTAATCTGAAGACAGTTACAGAAAATGGTTCTTTGTCAGACTTCTTTGATAGAGCCACAGAGAAAGCAAATACCTGAACTGAACGTTCCTGTCATGCCTCTGGGTTCATAAGGAAACTTTGATTTTGTGATTTTGCATTGTTAAGAGGCAATTTATACCTGTATTTATCTGACAGCAGATGCTATCGTGCCTTAACCTGACACTAAAACCAGATTTATTGTCCTCTTTCTATAAAATTGATAAATTATAAATAATCAAAAATAGTTTTATATATTATTTATGTATTATATAATATATGTAATATATATTATATATTTTTATTATATCTAAAATTCATAAAACATAACAAAAGCTATAAAAAGTCTATTAAATGTAACAAAGTTTATATAAGATATAGTTATATATATTATATTTTATATGTATATTGTATTATGTTATATATTACATACATTATATGATATATATTATATTATATTATTTATAAAAAGTCTATCAAATATAACAGTTTATATATAATATAATATAATATATAATAATATAATATAATATAATATAATATAATATAATATAAAAAAGTCTATAAAAAGTCTATAAAATGTAACAAAGTTTATGTGTATTTATATATATTATAATATAATATTATATAATATATATTATATATTATATAACATATAAAAAGTCTATACAAAGTCTATAAAATATAACAAAGTTATATCATAGATATAAATATATATCTATATATATTATGTTTATATATGATATATAAAAATATATATTTATAGATATTATATTTATATATAATATATATACATACATATATTTAATATATACATATATTAAAAGTCTATAAAAGTCTAAAATATAACAAAGTTTATATTATTTTATTTATATATATTATATTATATTACATCATATATATATCTCTTACATTCTCTTTAAAATTGATAAACTATAACAAAGTCATATTTGCTAAAGCACACATTTGCTAAAATCCTCGCTAAAAACAACCTATTTTCACGCTTGCAGGTCTTCCAACTACTGGCTGACCCGCATCCAGTCGCTGCTGTACTGCAACGAGAACGGGCTGCTGGGCAGCTTCTCGGAGGAGACGCACACGTGCGCGTGCCCCAACGACCAGGTGGCGTGCCAGGCGCCGCTGCCCTGCACGCTGGGCGACGGCGCCGCCTGCCTCAGCTGCGCCCCCGACAACCGCACGCGCTGCGGCGCCTGCAACGCCGGCTACATGCTCAGCCAGGGCCTCTGCAAGCCCGAGGTGGCCGACTCCACCGAGCACTACATCGGCTTCGAGACGGACCTGCAGGACCTGGAGATGAGGTACCTGCTGCAGAAGACGGACAGGAGGATCGAGGTGCACGCCATCTTCATCAGCAACGACATGCGCCTCAACAGCTGGTTCGACCCCTCCTGGAGGAAGCGCATGCTCCTCACCCTCAAGAGCAACAAGTACAAGTCCAGCCTGGTGCATATGATACTGGGCCTGTCTCTGCAGATTTGCCTGACTAAGAACAGCACCTTGGAGCCCGTCCTTGCTGTTTATATCAACCCTTTTGGGGGCAGCCACTCTGAGAGCTGGTTTATGCCTGTGAACGAAAATAATTTCCCAGACTGGGAGCGGACTAAGCTGGACTTACCCCTTCAGTGCTATAACTGGACGCTGACTCTGGGCAACAAGTGGAAGACATTTTTTGAAACTGTGCACATCTATTTGAGGAGTCGAATAAAGTCGAACGGCCCAAACGGCAACGAGAGCATCTACTACGAACCCCTGGAATTTATTGATCCCTCCAGAAATCTGGGCTACATGAAAATCAACAACATCCAAGTGTTTGGCTACAGCATGCACTTCGACCCAGAAGCAATTCGAGACTTGATTTTGCAGCTGGACTACCCCTACACTCAGGGCTCACAGGACTCAGCACTTTTGCAGCTGTTGGAGATTCGGGATCGTGTAAATAAACTCTCTCCACCCGGCCAACGTCGCCTGGACCTCTTCTCTTGCTTGCTCCGTCATAGACTCAAACTGTCTACCAGTGAAGTGGTGAGGATCCAATCTGCTTTGCAGGCCTTTAATGCCAAATTGCCAAACACAGTGGATTATGACACAACCAAATTATGTAGTTAACCATAAATGTGAAGCACAACACAAAACTTTGAAGGAGTTTTTACAGTGCTTTTGTGGAACAGTTTATGTTTGGAAGAGTAAATTTAAATTGTCTTTTCAATATCTGTCTTATATCAGTCAATACTGTTGGATGGCAATTTACACACATGAACTTGCTGACAATGAATATATTATACCTGCGGTTTTGGTTTATGAATGAAATAAATACTGACACCAGTCTAGAAGACATTCTACTTTTTACAATAAATTTCATTTGTAATTTTATATGTTCCGTGGCAATGCTTTTGTGCATTACATCCTCTAGAGGGAACATAGAAGGAGACCAATAAAATTTTGTAGCTGAACAGTTATTACAAAGAAACGCTGTGGGATTCTTTTTTCTTACACAAAAGTAGTAACTTTGATACACTTTTGTGTGTGTTGAACTCAGGAGGGGTAGGCAAAGAGAAGGGATTGACTCCAGATTTTAAGAGAAACTGTCAAAAAGTCAAAGCCATAGGATATTTTAATTTTAAGATGTGGATCTAGGAGTTCATGCCAGTGTAGCGATGCTCCACCTGAGGCTGGTCCTTTCCAAGGTACTCAATGTGACACCAGGGTGATTCCAGGGAGTATTTTAGGATGGGCAGGAGGTTGGAGCTGTGGGATGCACAGCAGTGCAAGGCTGCATTTTCTCTAGAGGAGACAGATGAGAGGCTCTCTGCAAAGGACCAAAATGCTTTTCAATGCCCCTGATCCTTTGCTTTGAATATTTACCAAAAGAGTCAAGCATATGGACACATTGCCTCCTCCCAAATGCACACAATGTAATATTCAGAATTCTCTGTTTTGGACTGCTCACCCAAATACAGCCATGCTGCTTAGGTTCAAGTCAATTAAAAAATTGATTGAAGTTAAAATTTGTTATCAGTTAAAATTAAAGTTAAAAAATTAATTAAAGTTAAAAAATTCACTGCCAATGCAACTGTTTAGTGGATGGGTGTTTTTTCCATTCTATTCAATGCAAGAATTTTCAGTTTCTCAAAAAATATCCCCTTTTACAGATACAAGAAATCCAGTCTATAAAGCTGACAGTGCAAGTCATTAATTAAACATTGTCAATTACTGATATTAATTAAATGTGAATGTCTGTGGATCAGAATCAAGTTCTTTGCTGTTTGACACATCCTAGCAGATAAAAAGCACATCTGAGACAGCAGAACCTGGGACTCACAAGAAGCTTTTGCTGCCTCTTGCAAGAGAACAGAACAAATGGCTGGATTGTCAGAAGTTCCCATTAGTAAATGCAGGGTAAAATGAAGGAAATTGATACAAAATGGTTTAGTAGTACTTGTATTCATTCTGAATCTGTGTCCAGATTTAAAAGTCAATTTGTATTTTTTAAATGGAAAAATAATTGCATAAAGAATGGGCAAGCACAGAAAGCAAAAACCATCATTTCATTCATACACAATTTTAATTCAGCTGGACTCCAACAAAATTCACTTTATTCATTTCAGTTTGTTGTATTACAGTGTCATTTGAATTTAACCTAACCTAAGACACACTCCTCACTTCCAGCAAGACCCCAGCAGCACAGAGGAGAAAACACCTTGTAAGTGAATGTAGACAAGCTAAAATACAAGGGCAGAAACTCTTCAGAAAGCCCAAAGCCAAGAGAAATATTTTCCTTAGTGATTCCTGTCTCTCCTGACTTCTATGAATATTTATCTGCTTTACTGTTTCACTGCCACACCTTCTATACTAAGAAGTCACTCAGAACTAAATTTAGCAGCTATTTTTCCCCCTGTTTATTTTTTTCTTTTTTTGGTGTGTGATTTTTTTTGTGGGGTTTTTTTGTTGTTTTTTTTTGTTTTGTTTTGTTTTCTTTTCTTTTCTTTTCCTTGTTGCTGGAGAAATTAACCTCTGGATGAATTCCTGTTTGTCTTCAACTTACAGCTTTCTTTTGCTGATAAATAATGTATCTCAAGCTCTCTTCTACATGTCCAGATTTTGGCTTGCTCTTGCATTAGTAAGATCTCCCCAGTTAAAATTCTTAGTATTCCTGTTTTCATCTTCAAGTCTTTCTTTTGCTCTTTTACTATGTCTTTGGCAATTATAATAACCTGCAAAATTAGATAGCTGGATTTTGCTACTCAGTACCTTGTGTAGTCTTTTCAAACAAGTGAATCCTCCTTGAGATTTTCCCCATGACCATGACTATTTTTTCTTTCTTGGCTGAATTGGGTTTTTTTGTTTTTACATATCTTTCTCTGCCAAGATTTAAAGTTCTTCACTATGCAGAATGATATCTGTAATAGAAGATACAGATCAGAAGAAGCCCCCAAAGTGGGACATAATTTAATTATTACACAATATGTTCACTATGTTGGACTGGAGTAGTGGAAAGCTCCTGTCATTACTCACCAGCTTTGTGCCAGATTTCCTAGCCCACTGTTCATGGACTAGTTTTGGATTTTGGAACCTGTAAGCTCATGGAATAGGGAGAGTTTCTATTTTACCAGAACTGGATTCTATAAAGATAAATATGGTAGGGGAAAATCCCCTGCAAGTATATAGTGAAAAAAAAAGGCACAGGTTTATCTGGTTCTCAAACAGGAGACAATAATATTTCCCTTTTGACATTTTTTCCAATTGGAAACTTTCTATGTTTTCAAAAGAGAACTTCAGAAGGTTTTTTAGAAAAAGATGACTCTAGATGAGTCCAATCAGCAAACAGCTTGATCCATAAGAAAGTTTTGTAATAAGGTATGAACCCAAGGGTGGAGAAAAAAGAGCTGTGGCTACATCCATGTGCACTCATTTCCATCTGGGCATTGCAGATATTTGGAGGGATCAGATCCTGGTGCTTTCTGCTGGCATTCACCAATGCTGTTATTTCCTGCCATCATAAACTGGAAAAAAAAAACCAAAACAAAACAAAGCAAGGAAAATATGGTAATAGAGAACTACAGAATCATGGAAATCCAGACTTGTTTGGGAATACAGAGGCTGAATTGAATCATATTCAAACATAGTGAACATGAATGAACTCTTATTTCTCTCATTGCTTGCTTAAAAGAAAAATATAGGCAGGAAGAAAATGTGTTCATATTCTAGTGGCTGAAGGTAGAGAGAGGTGTAGTCACATTTCAGGGTGTTTCTTCCCAAAATTTGAGGGAGAGCCTTTGTTTCCAAAGGTATGCATATGCTGACTGCATTTCTTGTGAAAGTGCTTATTTGGC
Organism: Diglossa brunneiventris; assembly: GCA_019023105.1. Classification (NCBI taxonomy): domain Eukaryota; kingdom Metazoa; phylum Chordata; class Aves; order Passeriformes; family Thraupidae; genus Diglossa; species Diglossa brunneiventris. The sequence continues at coordinate 25,956,054 of CM032361.1, read as the reverse complement.
AGACACCTCAAGTCAGCAAAGAGACAAAAGCCAAAAAAAGTCAGTTTTGCCAGGCTGAGCAAGCAGTTTGTGCAGGAAGGAGGATGGAGAATGCAGGAGGGGGCTACAACTGCCTGAAGGTCTTTTCTCTGAAAATGCAGCACGTTTTCCAGGGACAAAAAAATGTCACGGGGAAGAAAAGTGATCCACACCTTCCTCTCTGCTGGAAAAGGAAAAGGAAATATGGGGAAGGATCAGTGTTTTACAGTGCATCAGCCATGGTTTCTTTGGCAGGGAGGGGACAGAATCTGAGCTGCTGTGCCACCCTTGGGAATGGGATCATCCTCTGGATGCTGCAGCCAGGGATCCTGCCAAGGTGGTTGGAGTGCAAGGGGGAATCCAGGGAAAGGCAGAGAGAGGAAAGGAAGCAGGATCTCATTTGAGTAGGGCTTTAAACAAGCAAGAGAGCCTGTATGCCTCATTGCAGCTAAAAGCAGAGGGCAAGATCTCCCTGGGTGTGGATGAGGTTTGGAAATGAGGAATTTTAGTGAGAGTCAGTGCTGGGAGATCTCAACACCCAAGCAAGGGCAGTGTTAACATTGATGTGCAGGGTTGATGGGGGCCCAGCAGGGCAGTTTGTGGGACTGCAGGGCTGACTTTGGGGTCTATTCACTCAGCTTCATTCTCTAAGCACCAAATCTACTCCAGATGCAGCAGATACCCAACACCTCCTGCATACACAGATCACCAATGAGGCAACCCACAGGGTTCACAGGGGATAAAATGTCAGCTTACCCACAGAGCAGAGCAGTGTATGGATTTCTGACATTAATTTTCACAAATTTGGCAGCGTGGTCACACCAGAGATACCACTGCTCTGGCAGAGCGTGCACGTGGGAGTGCAGGGCCATAAATTCCTTTTTTCCCTGCCAAGCCAACAACAGTAAGGTGTGAATTATGACCAAAGAAACAGTTTTACCTCCCAGAAATAGTGAAATTTTCCTTCCCTGCAGATTTCTTCTTGGATGGTAATGTGCATCTAAAAATACCGGTGTGTCTTGTCAACACACTCACACATTCCTCTGGTTTAGGGAACATTCAGTGGCACGTGCAGGTATGAAAGGGAAACACAAGAAATGCCAGTGTTAGCAGCAAGAGGTGCTGCAGGATTGCCCACCCTCTGGTCACACCTGCAGCAGGCATTGTTTGCCTGCCTATGATCTGCTCTCAACACACAGCAGACAGAAAAGAGCTTAAAACCACCTGGGAGGCAGAGATAGCTTTGCTCTGAAAACAATGCTCCCCTAAGAGGGACTAATCCAGAGTGTGACCACCTTTCAACACATTCCAAGAGCTTTCTCTTTTCAGAAAAAAGGCTTTTTGCTAATTCTCAGCTGACAGGGAAGAGAGAAGAGGAGGAGTGAAACAAAGTGAGGTGTGTACATATCAAACCACAATTCTTTGGTGGGCAGAGAGGGGAGAACAAAGAGCCTTTGAAGAGCTTTGGGATCCCATCACAGCTGTGTAAGTCACTCCAAAAACATTTAGGTACCCCAGGGATAACAGAAAACCAAAAATGCAAGGACCATGTACAATCACTGAGCGTGAGCCTGACAGAAGAAAATCAACCATCACTAGTTTTGAACACAGAAATTTTCCTCTCACATCTTTCCCTCACTCTCAGAAGTGAGCGAGGGAAAGATGAAGAAGAAACTTTAAGCATTAAACAGGAATAGGGGAATGACAAAAGATAATTCATGGTATAAATGTGTAGAGCTTCTTTCACGTGCCCTTTTCATTGGGGCCCCTCACGTTCCCCTCAGTTATTCAGTTTACCAGGTGTGTATTAAGGCACAGCTCCTTTGCCTACAAAATTAAGGCATCACAACATGAGAGAACTTTATGGTTGTGTAAGATCTCCAAATAATTTTAAATAATCCTATGTCTTGCATATCATTATAAATTTTCCAGCTAAGTCCTTCCTCGGCATCAAACAAACAAAACCAAACCAAACCCCACCTCCCAAAATAATATAGACAATTTCTGCAAGATTAGACAGTAATTCTACCATAAATCAGCTCTATGAATCTTTTAATTTTATTTTTTTAAACTGGTTTTGTACCCCTGTCTCTTTCTATGAATTTAATTCCTCTCTTGCTGTCCAGCGTCTAAGATTTCCTTCCCAGAATCTGTATTTCTGAAGGGACTAGTTTGACAGCGTGAGATGTGAAAGTTCTTGTTTAACAGCAGGACATCAGAGAGCATCACAGCTGCCTTTTTAATATTTAGATGCATAAAGTTAAGATGAGGACTGTGCTGCTAAGCATTTTAAAAATGCTGACTTGTCATCACAAAATAGAAAATGGAAAATCTTAGCTATGAATTTTATCTGGACTCTAAACATTAAAGCCTCGAGTCAATCAGAATTTAGTCATGTAAAAGTACCAAGCATTTATTTTCATACATTATTTCCCAGCTTTAACAGACTCAGAGAGCAAAATGAACACATGAAGTGACTGAGATTGAAAACATTGGTGCTATTTCTAATATGCCTTTGGTAGAATGGAATACATTGAGGACAGTTTTTTTTCCCTTCATTGGAAAGGCAATATTCTGTCATATTCTCTTAAATTGGAGTGACTACATTCCTCCACTTCAACCCAGATATATATGAATTTTTTGGTGTGAATATTTACTAAAGCAGCTGGATTCTATGCACACACAGCCATTGAACTGCCTGGTTACATTTTTCCTTAAGAGACAACTTTTAATGCCATTGCTAGAGTTGGGAAAAGCTATTCTCTAAAGAACTGGGACACTCTGGGCAGTAATCCCCCTGCAAGTGCAGATATTTGACCTTCAGGTTAATAGATGTCATTCCCACCTGAGCACTGGGGGAGCAGGCAATTCTTGAGCAGGTGAAGTTGCTCTGTAAGCAAAGCCTTTGTCACACTGCTGAAGGTGACAGACATTTCTGGTGGCTGAACCCATCCCTGCCCACGTGGAGGTATCCAGCTGGTCAAACCTGCAGCATCTCTGATGAAGGCTTCCAGATAGGAGCCTCTTCTATTTGCAACGAAGCTCTGAAGGGCAATTGGAGATCTCATTAGTCCATTAGTCCCTCAGCAATCCAAAGGTCCAAGGTTCCTAGCCTAGATTAAATGTGTAATGATGGGCAATGTGAATAATCAGCCCGGAGCTACTAAGGCCTTTATTGAGAATTCTATTGAGCCGAGGCCCATTTTCTATGGAAGAAACTGCAATTTATGGAAGAGACAAAGAGCAAGAAAGAAAATGAAAAAAGGAGAAATACCAGCAGTCATAAAAAAAACAGTTATTAAAAAAATAATAATTAAAAAAAATAAGTAAGAAGTGATTAAGGCCCACATTTAGCCACTGCATAGAATAGTGGAATCCCAAAATGGCTTGGAATCCCACAATGGTTTGAGTTGGAAGGACCTTCCAGATCATCCAGTGCCATCCGTGCCATGGGCAGGGACAACTTCCACAACCCCAGGTGGCTCCAAGCCCCATCCAGCCTGGCCTTGGACACTGCCAGGGATCCAGGGGCAGCCACAGCTTCTCTGGGCACCCTGTGCCAGGGCCTGCCCACCCTCACAGGGAACAATTCCTTCCTAATATCCCAACTAACCCTGACCTCTGGCAGTGGGAAGCCATTCCCCCTTGTCCTGTCCCTCCAGTTCCTGATGAGTTGTCCCTCTCCAGTTCCCTGGAGCCCCTGCAGAGCCTGGAAGGTTCTGTGAGGCCTCCACACAACTTTCTCTGCTCCAGGCCGAACATTCCCAGCTCTGCCAGCCTGGCTCCACAGGGGAGGTGCTCCAGAGCCCTTCATGGCTCCTCTGGACTTGCTCCAACATTTCCAGGTCCTTATGTTGGAGAGAGCGGGCTGGGCACAGAGCTCCAGGGGCTCCCAGGACAGAGGGAATGTGCTGAGGGGGCCTTGGTCCCACTGCCTGTGGGACAGAACTGTGCAGAAATGTTCCTAAATGCACTGAAATTCAGCAGCTGCAGCACAGGCACACCTCAAGGAAATATTTTTAACACATTAGGAGAAAAACGTAAAATCTCCTTATGAAATATGATGTTTGGATTTATAACTGAGTTTCCCCTGGTAAGTTCTGGGAAATTTCCCTAAATCAAATTAAACTCAGGGAGCTCAGCTGGCCTCATAAATCACCTGTCTAAACTAGGAATGCTTCAAGTGATGCACGTCCAAGTCGGGAAGCGTGACAATAAATTTGATGACATAAAATGAGCCTGTTAGGCCTGGATAAAACTGTGAATAGGCAGTTTCTATGCCTTTCTTAGACAACTAAAATGAGACTTGTTTTTGTAAAATGCTGGATGAAGTGTCCACATGTATAGCTCCAGCTCCATTGGATCTTATTCACAGCAATGAAAAGCTTTCTGCTCAAAGAATTTTGGAGAATTTGAATCTGAAAATGTTCAAATGAATATCAAGTCTTGCATATCTCCTTCTCCAATGTCTGTGCTCTCAAGTAGGAGGAGGGATCTATACAGGAATGCAGTGGGATTATCACAAAGGTGAGAAGGGGTTTGGAGCATCTCTCTGATGAGGAAAGACTGTGGGAGATGGGTCACATCAGTTTGGAGAAGGTTTAGAGGGGATTTAATCAATCTATAAAAATATCCCAAGGGCAGGGGCCAAGGGGATGGTGCCAAACTCTGTTCAGAGATGCCCAGAGACAGGACAAGAAGAGATGGCCATGAACTGGCCAAGCCCAACACACTCAGCATGAGGAACTTCTTTCCATGGAGGGTGGCAGAGCACTGGAACAGCTGCCCAGGGAAGGGTTGGAGTCTCCCACTCTGGAAACATCCCAAACCCACCTGGGTGTGCCCCTGTGTCTCCAGGTGACCCTGGCAAGGGGTGGGACAGTGGATCCCCAGAGCTCCCTCCCTGTTGGACCCAGGACATTCCTCTGGCTGCCCTGGAGGACTCAAGACCCTGGCAAGAGGCTCGGAGACCTTGGCATGGAGTCAAAAACACCTGTGCCTTTGCTTTTAGCCCTTGGGAAAAATTATCAACTTTGTGTGAGGATTTACAAGCCACAGGAGTTTGAATAGAATGATAGTGAATTTATCACAGGGTGAAAAAGTAGAATTGTGGGGATTTAGAATGGGGGTTCAAGAGGCAAGATGGAGGAATCTGGGTGTGTCCTGTCCTTCTTCTTCTTGTCCTCCATCTTCTGCTGTGATGGTGGCACTTGTGGATTGGTTTAGGGTAGAGACAGACTGTCTAACATAGGTGGTAGGTATTGGGAAATTATTGTAAATAAAGTACACACAGTTCTTAGAATAAAAAGCTAATACCACCTCAAGAGCAGGGACTGTGCCACAACCTGACCTGGTGGACAGATCTCAGCAGGTCAGAGAAAGAATGTCATAGATAAGAGAAAATAAACAACCTTGAAAAGCAGAACTGAGGAATCTCGACTTCTTCAGTTGCAGGGCTGGGAAAAAAAGACTCTTTAACGCCTCAGGAGCCATTTCAGCGACACAAAACCCAAGACCTCCCAACCCTAGGGACTCTGTGGATGAAGCCCCTTCAGCTTGGGAAATTTATTGCTGGGATAAGAACAACACCTTCTTGCTCCTTACAAAATGTCACTAATTCATGATTCTAAGACTGTGCAAGAGTTAAAGGATGGGAGACAGCCTGGGGGAGCTGGGGCTGTGAGAGGGCTCCAGAGAGATCCCAGAACCCCTCCCAGAGCCTAAAGGGGAATTCCTCCAAAGGACTTCATTGCTCACACCTCTCCTCAGGAAAGGGTCAGGGAAAAACAGCCCATTACCATTCAAAAATCTTGTTATAGACAACAATAAAACACACATTAAAGCAAAGAATTAGTTATCAGCATGCTTAAAATCTTACCAGAATAATCAGAGAAGTAATATTGGTTCAGATCAAATTATTAGAACAAAAATAAAAAGTAAAATACCATTACACAAAAGATAATAACAACAACAACTGTTGGAACCCTGGCTGCTGAAAATTTTAGACTTTCTGACAAGCACTGACCCCGAAGAGAACACTGAACTTAACATGAAACCATAGAGAAAGCTTCCAAATTTAAATAATAAAACTAAGATTATGAGTGTGTAGTTTAAATAAAAATGCGTAAAATCACATAGAAGAAAATGTAAAGTTTTAAAATATAATAATATATTTATAAAACAAAATAAAATTTTAGTACAAAAACTAATCCCTCTTCTTCACCTTCTTCTTCATAAGTTTGAATAGTATTATATAATTAATAAAAATTTTGGAACAAAATCTAATCCCTCTTCTTTACCTTCTTCTTCATAAGTTTATATAGTATTATATAATTAAATAAAAAATCCACATTACAATTAACTACAAGTAGTTAATTATTAAGTTAAAAATAAAAATAATTTAAGTATCATTTCTTAATTAAACAGCTTTTCCTTAAAAAACTTCAGCATCCCATTTCCTTTGCTGGAGAAACAGGATGTGATTTCCCACACATTCCCCACCAGCCCCCAGGGACAGGCTTGGTATTTTCACATGTTTTCCAACAATTTTATCCACTTTTGTCTTCCTTCATTGGTATGAAGGTGTCCACCATAAATGAATTCACTGCATGTAGTGTGTTTTGAATAAATTAAATATTAGATATTTGTTCTCTTTGTCACCTCTAAATTGATTTTGTCCAGCTCCAATTGGAATACACAGCACAACATAAAGCACCTATATCTCAGTGACATGCTAATAAAAAGAAATAAATAATATACTTTAACAGGACTTTCAATGCCACCCTGATTTACCCTGTTAACCCCACATCAAAAGCTCAGCACACAGTTTCAAGTTTTTTTTTTTTTTTTTTTTTTTTTTCTGATGGCCAAGTTTCCATTTAGAAGGATGTTGGCTTGCCTTTGTTTTCATTTCCAGAGTGCTTCATTAGGCTTGCAAATGTTTAATTAAGTTTTATTAAATGCATTAAGCTGAGAGTAAGGAGCTGCACTTTGCACACTGGGTGAAATGGACTCGGTGGGAAAAACCCATTATCAAGAGTGATCAAGATTGATCTGTGCATGCTTTGGCCAATTTGTAGCTAGAGGGAGGCTGATTTTACTTGCTGTTTATTTAAGGGAATGAATCATACAAGTAAAAATAAATCATTGTTTTGATTAGCCATTTTTTCTCTTTTTTTCCCCCTTTCTTTTATTTTTTTTTTAATCTCCTTGTAGCAAATGTCTATTTTCCCTGTTAGAGACAGGCTGCACTGACTCCTTTAGAAAGTTCTGTTGTTTTGCCAGCTCAGGGATTTTACTGTAAGGCTGATGATGCCAGATTTGTTTTAAAGTCCAGGTCCTGGAAAGCTGTCATGGTGTGAGTCTTCATTATGTGCACACAAAAAACTTGATATCCTCAAGGCTAGAAATAATTGATGATATAATGGGAATATTGTGGGGAATAGCTTTCCAGGTGGCATGTCCCATACCAGGCTTCAGCTGAAAGAAAAATCCAAAGATTTTTAAGCTGCCAAAGCCATCTGATATATGAAAGTTTCTGATAAATAAAACCTCCAGTTTCTGATAAGTAAAACCTCCAGTTTTTGTCTTCTCCAGAAGACAAAAATCTTCTCACTGTCCTTGCCCTGGGTAAAACTGACATCTGTGGGTGAAAATCCTTTCCTGAAAAAATGAAAAAATACACTAACTTAAACAAACACTAAATTACAATGCAATCTCATGCTTTCTAAGGTTCCAAGATTGTTGTTTCAAGCCAGATTGTTGTTTTTCTTATCATTTTTATTATGTGTAATTTATGCTAATATAAATTCCTGATTACTGGTGGCTTTTTTACTTGGAAGCTTACAACTAATCAAAGAGCTACTGCTATCCTTGGCTGAACTTTAATTTTTGAACTCAAAAAGCTGTATCTGCTACAACATCTTGGCTCCTTGAGAAGATACTTGTTTTGGAAAAGAGTAAACTCTTCACTCAACATATCCACCATTTTTGTCTTAGTTCATTTATGCTTTGTGCTAATTGGAACAGAACCTTAATTTGAATTAATTATTGTATCAACTGAGCACTGAATCTGCACCAAACAGAACAACTCCCCAACAATGGGGAGGATTCCACTGGTTCATGAATGGAAAAAAGATATTTGCTCTTACAAACAAACTCTAGGTTGGATGATAAATGAAATTAGACACTGAAAGATGAAAGAAACAATGGGGAAAACTCATAAATTCCATAGGAATTAAAAATTAAAAGGGAGGGTTATGCATTAGAGGGAAATCTTTGGTATCAGGCATTCTGGGAAGTCTGTACCTCTCAAGTACCCCAGCCAATGGGGAAAGAGAGAGGAAAATGAGGGAAATGAGGATAAAAAGGAGGCTGTGTCCTCCAAAAATTTGAGAGACCCCATGGGAATGCCCTATGGCCTCTCCCTTTATTCCAATGAAGTAAAAGGACTCTGTCTCCTTCCTGGAAATAAACCTCTGGTGTTTGTGGGTTAATTTTCCTGATATGTTCACAGAACCTCAGGGCAGAACTCTCATGAGCACTTGGCATTCTGGTGAACCCTGTGCTGAAGCAGTTGCTTACATGGCTTTTAACCACCACTGCTAAGTAGTTGTTCTTGGAGTAGGGGTGTCTTGACAAAAGCTAAAGAAGAACCTGGGCAGAGCTCAGCTCTTACCTCCTCCCCTGACATCACAGGGACTAAATTTAACCCCTTATGATACACATGCATTTGGGTATCAAGACTGCAAAGACCATTTGTCATATTAAATTTTTTTTTTTTTTTTGGTTTCTAGATGTAACAAGCCACAGTTGATCAACCCTACAATCAGTAATACAGACTTTGGGGGTCTTTTGCATTGTACTTCTGGGCTTATAAGCATTTCTGCAGCATGGCATTGTTTGGAAACACTAAAACCAGTTTACACAGTGCACCTCCATTTGAAAATTCAAGAATAACATAATTTGAAAGTTACATAAGGCAGGAGGTACATGGGTTTTATACATAAAATATGCATGTGTCTCCTATCCTGTACATCCTACAGTTATGAAGACATTTCCAAGTAGCTGACAGTAGAGCTAAACAGCAAGTATTAAATTATTACGTCTTCATCCTTGCTGACCATTTCTCAGGCATTCTTAGATGAACATTTTTAGCTCCCAAACCAGTTGGGATTTTTACCTTAAGACTATGACCACCCAGGAATGAACTGGAAGTTTCCATCAGGTTCCAAATTGTGCTGAAGGTGTGTGAGAGGGTCAGAATGGATGAGAGACACCTCTGCTTGTGAATGGTGCTGTTTTTAAGGCTGCTGCATTTGGAACAAGCACACAGAACTCCTCTGCTGCAGCTGAAGGCTGGGGGACCTGCACACCAGCACTTCCAGGCTTTCACAGGCACTGAATTCAAATTCCAAGGAAGAGCCTCTCACTTTCCTCTTCCTCTGTGAATCACTGAGCTCCATTTGAGCCTGCAAGTCTTGCTTGAAAGAATCTGCATTAATTACTACTCATCAGCCTTAAATATGGTGACAGCTCCTGTTGGCAGCCCTGTTTATTTTGTGACCACCTTTTCAGCTCTGCTGTCAAATGGAGTTTTTTTTCCTCCTTCCCAAGAAAACAACCTTTCTCTGTGACCAGCTGCTGAGAACAAACCTCCTCTCCCTCCCCTCCTCAATCCTGAACATGCCATCCTTATTTCCTTGCCAAGGAAATTCTGTCCTTATAAATAGGGGCCAGGGTGGAGTTTTAGACACTAAATTTTAGGCTGCTCAAAGGAGAGAAGGTCTATACTGCTTCTCTGGTTTTCCTCTTGATAGATATTGTGATCCACCCGTCAAAATGTTCTTAATTTCTCTGACTGTCTGTGGTTTTCCTCTCTACAGAAATATTGCAAAGGTTTGTTTGGAACTACCAACCTACTTCCTCTGAAAATTATTTCTGATGGAGACATTATTTAGTTATTTTTTATTATTTCTTTAGTAATCTAAGTCTGTGAAAAGAAAATTTGGAAAGCTACAAAACAAATTGTCTTTTACCATCCCTTTCTCATTAAAGAAATATTAAACTCTCCCAATTTTCAAATAATAACGCCCAAAACTCTATCAATATACCTGAAGAAGAGTAATTATTGCCTGAGGGGGGAGAAAAACCCCAATCCCTGAATAGACACCTCGGAAAAAGAAGAAACAAAGATTGTTAGAGAAGTAAAAAGTTTCAGAGTCTAAACAGTAGAACCCACAACCATAAACACAATTTAATGTAAATTGCTTCACTGACACAATAAAACCTAAGTCATTAAGTGAGAGAAAATTTAGGAAGGAAGGAAGGAAGGAAGGAAGGAAGGAAGGAAGGAAGGAAGGAAGGAAGGAAGGAAGGAAGTGGCGGAAGGAAGGAAGTGGCGGAAGGAAGTGGCGGAAGGAAGTGGCGGAAGGAAGTGGCGGAAGGAAGTGGCGGAAGGAAGTGGCGGAAGGAAGGAAGGAGGAAGGAAGGAAGGAAGGAAGGAAGGAAGGAAGGAAGGAAGGAAGGAAGGAAGGAAGGAAGGAAGGAAGGAAGGAAGGAAGGAAGGAAGGAAGGAAGGAAGGAAGTGGCGGAAGGAAGGAAGGAAGGAAGGAAGGAAGGAAGGAAGGAAGGAATCAAAGAAAGCTCTTTTCAAGCAAACAGGGCATATTAATTTTCTCTTCCCCTACTCATCTGTATGCGTACAGTCACAGATATGGGAAAAAAACAGGATCAATTTTTACATTTTGAAACCTTCAGCCTCTGTCCTAAACATCCTGTACAATAAGGATAACCCAGCAGAACTTCCAGAGACTCAAACTGCTTTGATGGCTACATTTAATTTCCTAAAGAATGATGCAGAGATCAGAGTTACAGACCATCCCACTGTCAAGAGCAACTGGGACAAGGAAGGATACTTATATGAGAGCAATTACCTTTTTTCCTTTTGCTGTCAGTAATGTCCAGCAGTCAGAGTACATCATTTGACACATTTAAGTTTCTATCAGTTTCTGTACTTACTTCATATATTTTCTGCTACTCTACCCCTATATTTTTGTCCTAAAATGCTTCACATAGAAGTATGAACAGGAAACCCCCATATGCCATTTATTGGCAGCAAAACCAGAAAGAAAACCCATTCACAGGGAGCAACAACAAAGCAGCATAAGACACCTTTATTCTGAAAGTACTTTTGTTTTAATGTGCTTCTATTGAGAAAACTGAGAATTTAATTTGGGCTTTACTACAATGCTGCATCATTAACTTCCAAACACCTCTAGAGCTTTTCCATTTCCCTGATTCTATTCTTAAACCTGGAATTAGACTGTCTTAGCCTTGAGTTCAGGTGCAGGAAGTACTTCAGTCTCATGCAGCTGTTCTACACTTCTTCCTTTAGATAAATGTATTTTTCATCCTCTCTTCTTTTTTTTTTTTTAATTTTCTTTTATTTCTCAACTGTATGAGATTAAATCATCTGACTAATTCTTATTTTCACATCTGAGCAATTAGCAGAGGACTGAAGGAATATGCCATTTGACAGCTATGTGAATAACAGAGATGGCTAACTGAGAACAGAAACAACTTTCAGGGATGTCTTCAATTCTTTTTCAGTCTAATTTGGAGAAGAATTTAAACCTTAAAAGTCTTAACCCCCTACATAATTTTGTGAAACCTAGCTTTTGCTGGGAGAGGTTTGGTTTTCATTTCATCTTCTCCACCACCAGTTGCTTTTACCAGCACTATTACAAGGACCTCATAAAACTTTCAGTGAGGAAGGCTGTCAAAACAGACAGAACTCCATGAGATATTTAGCTTTCAATGAAATGGATTTTCCTGCTGCAAACCGCTTTTTTTTCTGACTGGCTTTGGTGAATGATAACAACTGTGATGGGTCTCTTATGTGGGAAGATTTAGGAGAGTGTATCTGTCACATGTATATTCACCTCAGTAACTCCTTGTTCTTGTAGTAACAAGAATTTCTTATTCTCTCACCAGGCTCTACATCATCACCTGAAATGGAAGCTGGGTGTCAATGCCAAACTCGAATCAATAAAGAGCTGAAGTACCTGCAGTGGTGCCAGAGGTAATGTTTCAATTAATCTTTCAGAATTAATGTCTGCTTCATTTCCAGGAAGTCCAGAGGGGTACGTAATGGAACCATTTTGTGCTATTTAAATAGGGTGAGAAAAACTGTGCTTCTCTAATTTGAATTACACAGCTGCAGGAGGATTTGGGTAGGACAAGCACCACCCTAAGCCAGTTTGATGATGGGAAAGAGTAGTGAAGAGAGCAGTCTTTCTTTATTCTCCTTTGCAACCAGGCAGAAAAACAAAGGAAAATATTGTGCCTTCACTGTGGTACCACCAGCAGCGCAAAAATTTTCTGCAAATTCAGCCTAAAAGTAGTCACTGCCCCTGGTGAATGGTGGATTTGTTGGAACTCTCCAGCTGATCTGCTCTCAAGGTTGGGAATATTTGGAGTGGCATCAAGCATCCGAATCAGTTGGAGAGAGGGAGAATTGTTGAGCACTTCTGGATATGTCCAAGTCCATGACGGTGTCTGCAAAAGCCTGGGCCTTGTGAGCTGTATAATCAAAGCTATAATGAAATAATGGAACTCTGGAATGGTTTGGGTTGGAAGGGACCTCAAAGCTCATCCAGTGCCACCCCTGCCATGGGCAGGGACACCTTCCACCAGCCCAGACTGCTCCAAGCCCCTTCCAGCTCTGAGCTCCCTGTCCTGCAGTTGTTTCTGTAGGAGTCAGGAGATCATAACGGGGCTGCAGAGGATGGAGAGGGAGCTTTTCTTCCAGCGTTGTTGGAAGCACTGCTATTACTTGCTGATTTCTTCCATTGTGAACACAGGAATGCAATGATTGTTTGCCTGATGCCTGATTGTGGTTTTGTCAATACAGAGCTCTCACTTGCTAACAACAAAGTATCTCATTAACTCTTTTTTTTTCCTGTGCTATTAAACATGTTTGATTCTCTCTGCTGTCCTGTTATGCCAAAATAGCAGGAGGGCTCCTGATTACCTCATTCACTGTTTAGTAACAAAGCCTTCCAGGAGTCCAAGTGAGTGGCTGGCTGTCACAAGCATCCCTTGCCACAGCAAAACCACTCCACGTGCTGCCTGCAAGCAGCACACTGGGACTGCCACTGTGCAATTCAGTCCTGGCAGCTGCTGGGGCTCAGAAATTCAATACAAGCCATTGTAAAGCCACCACAAAGGAGGCAAATGGATCTGGAGTGGAAGAATGTCTCTGCAATTTCATACTGATTCATAATGAAGGCTGTTCATTAACATCAGAACATTGTGCATTAAGTATTTAAAGTTCATTTTTTGAGATCTTATGTATTTCTGAAGAAGTCACAAGTGATTTTAGTGCTATAGCCTCCCTCAGAGTTTCTAAGCCTCTCATTGCTCTGGGCCTAAAACCATTACAAAGAAAATGGTTGTTTTCTCAGATACTTATATTAAAAAAAACAAAAACAAAACAAAAAAAGAAAAACAAAAAAAACCCCAAAACCAAAACAAAAAAAAAATCCAAAACAAACAAACAAACAAACAAACCCCACCAAAAAGCAAACAAACAAACAAAAAAACCTAGGGAAATTATTTGATATAATCTGACAAAAAACCCAACAAAACATTCGAAAGGTAACAGAACCCACCACTGTAAGAATAGCACATAGGCAGGATATTCTTGTTGAGGTTAATTTCCCCCTCTAAAGCTTTTTGGAGTAGCTACCAAAGCCTTGCATGCCAATGGTTGATGGGGGATCATGCAGAAGACACACAGACATTTGTTAAGAGAATTATTTTGCATCTCCCTGGGCACAGGAAGCTTTATCAAGGACCAAACCTAAACCAAGGTTTCCTTTCAGGACCATGGACTTCTAGAGCATCTCTGGGCAATCACATTTTCCAGCTGACAACCTCAGGGTCTCTGTCAGAAGAAAGTAAATAATCAACTGTATTTTTGAAGTGGTGACATAGACAGACGTTTATACAAACAACAGTTAATGAAAGATGGTTTGGGATGAGGCAGTGATTTTGCTTTTTTTTTTTTTTTTAAGATCTGTTGAACTACTGTGGATGCTTTCCTAAAGCTCTGTGCAGTTACTGCCAACTTCTGTTCAAGGCACTGATGTTTATGAACATTCTGAATTCATTTATGAATTCTGTACATGAAGTGCCTGAGCTCAGACTCATCCTAACAGGAATCTCAGTAGAGTTAGGAGCAACCTCAGATATTTAATTAACAATAAGGAATAGTATTTGAAATACAGAAAAAATGTCTATCATTGCTTATGGCCCAGATTGAGTATTTTGTGCATTTCTGAGGTAGTCTTATATACTTTTCTAATTAAACCTTAGCAAAATTTGGCAAATCATTAAGAAAAAATGTTGGGACTGGCAACATTGCTATGTCTAGAAGACATTTACCTTTTGTTGCCCCTGTCAGTCAGGGTGAGACACAACCCTAAACCTACCCTAATGATCAATTGAAAACCCTGAAACAATTAAAGGAAGCCATCAGTTTTATTACAGAGTCTTAAAAATACATCTGGAACTTTCTAGGGTGTTAAATAATCACTCAGCACCTACCCCTGTCTGTCTTCACTGGACACAGATTTTTTTTCTCTCTTTTTGTATCCAACTGATGAAAGCATCTCATGAATAATTAACAGAAAGCACTTGCTGGACGTGGAAGATTTGAGATGAAATCAATCAATTGGTACCTGCAGTTCATATTATTTACTTTCAGAATCCAGTGAGGGGAGGAGGAATGATCTGCATCTTCCTCACCCAGTGCCAATGTTTGTACAACCTAGGCTGGAATTCAGCTCAGTCCCACAACAGCTTCACACTCAGAATCCACATCAGGCCGGCAGAATTTCTTCACTTTTCTGCTGCTGCCATTGATGCCAGAATGTGGCCACGAGCACTTGTAGAAAACTCAGTTATAAGGTAGCTCTGCTGTAGTTTGCAGCCTACAAGGCAATAAATGTCTCCTTCAGAGCACCTTATAAATTCTAACTCTCACAAATAACAACATTATCACTGCTCGATGAGGGAAGGCCAATAAATTTTAACAATAACCAAAGCAAAAATGATGCCCTAAAACACAAGGAAATGAACTGTTTCAGCAGAGCTGGATGAAAAACAAGAAAGCATTAAGAAGGATAAAACCAGGACAGTGCAGTACTTAAAAATTTGGGTTACTTCAATCAGCCAAGAAAAAAAATCTTCAAGAAGCAATAGGCTTTCAAGTTGTCTCTGTTTTATGACAATAGAAACCCATCAGATCCCATCATACACATGCAAATGCAGAATTAAATAAAAATATTGACAGTTAAATACCAAGCATACTTAATCGCAGGTAAAAGGGAAAGATTTGGTGATTTGAAAGCTTAAGAATAATTTGGTGATTCACACTCTCTAAATATACATAGTACTCATGCAACATTAAACCAAACCCACTGCAATGTACCCCCCTGCCAAAAAAATGAATTATTGAGACTTCTTGGGGGAGATAAGGCTCATCCAAATCTGCCAACAAACATGCATTAACTGTCCCACAGAGCCTGCTATTGCCAACAGGGCATGGCACTACTCTAATGAAATGCATGGAGGGGTAAACAATACTTTTTTGGCTTGTTGTATGTTGTCTCTAAAGATTTATCTCCCTACTTGTCCATTTTTGTGCATTGTAGAAGGTCATAAAGCCCAGCACATCCAGAGTGACAGAAAATGGGGCTGCTGGAACACCAATTATGCCATTTTCTTCCAGCAAGGCAGCACTAACTATCCAAATGCAGTTGCTGGCAGAGGTTGGTGAGTCTGCTTTGTTCTCACAGAACTTCAGTGCCTGAAGCCTCCTGTATAATTTATTCCAGTGCTTCCCAACTCTTACATTAACTAAACATGCTTTTAATATCAAGTTGTGTCACAAAAATATTATGGTTTAAGCCGCAGGTTGCTACTTTCTTCACAATGGACAGGAAGGTGGATATTTTCCTTTCCCTTTGAAGTTTGTTACAGAGACCATGGTTTTCCTTCCAGAGTAAATATGCAGGAGAAATTACAGAGAATTAATGATCTTGTAGTCCCTTTAAGGACTTTGAAATAATCCAGGTAGCTCTCACTAAATTAATTATTGGATTTTCTCTAATTAAAAATTGTTCATAAGAAATGGCTCCCAACAACAGAAGGGAACCTTGACGTGCCTGGAGAAAATCTGTGCCTGCACCTTCAGTGTTTGATCACCAAAGTATAGTTAGAGGAACATTTAAAAGGGCACACAAAAGCCAAAACAAAGGTGCTCTGCAGGTGTAATAAATTCATTGATTGCAGTTAGTCGAGGCAGATTTCCTTAACTTGTGGCTAAAAATGTGCTTTTTTCTCACACTGCAAGATCTGAAATGATTTGCAGCTAGTGCAGGCTACAACCCCTCTTGTGTCTTAGCCCCATTGCCTGTTTCAGTGTTCTGAGCACGATTCCTTTAGGAATTCTTGATTTTGTGTGTGGTCAGATTTAGCTGAATCCCTTATAAAGGAAAAGGGGGGCATAATGGGAAGGAGGAGGCTGAAGTGACCCCAAGGCTGCCAGAGCTCCAGGAGGGTTTGGAAAACACTCCCAGGGATGCCCAGGGTGGGATTTTTGGGGTGTCTGGGCAGGGAGTGGGGTTGAGCTCCATCATCCTGGTGGGTCCCTTCCAGCTTGGAATATTCTGTGATCCTGTCCTATGATTCTAAAACTTTTCTTTAGCTCAGGTTGTGGAAGGAGTGATATGGTGCAACTCTCTGGAGTTGTAACTACTCAAATTATGGGCAGAGTGAGTGCTCTGCTCCCACCAAAAATGGGAATCTGCTCCCAACTATGCTGTTCAACCTGAAATAAGGCTAGAGCAGCATGGCACTGGGAGTGGAATGATTTTGCATTTGACTGTTCTAACTTGGAGAGAAGATTAAATATAAAGATGAACATGTCACCAATGCAGGCTGCTGGTTTCCTTGGCATAGCCAGAAGAGATATATTAATTTTATATTATTTGAATTGAGAGGGTGCATTGCCTTTTATGGAAATGTACATACTTCTGACATGAAAAAAAATATTTAGGAGAAATTTACACTAATAGTACTTTTAATTATTCTGTGTTTATTGTTAATTGAAGTACTTGTACTAAGTGCTGTACAATTGACAAAAGCTCTTTTTTTTTTGCTTTAGCTATGCAACTTTTCCTCTAATACATGAAAAAAGATGACTAAAAAGAGACCAAAAAAGTAATGAAGCTAAAGAATTACATTTCTTCTTCAGTTTCAGGAGAGTTAAATTTTCTGCTGGATGTTTAAAGCAGACAACACTCAGGATAAACATAGTGATTGAATTTCCATCATTGGGTGTGAAAAGGAAGGAAAGGAGCCAAAAATATTGAAAAAAAAATTTTGCCAAGTCTTCTGAAGATGTGAGGCGCAGCTACAATTTAGATTAGTCAAAAGCATTGTTCTGGCTGAATAAACCCCAATTTAAGTTTATTACCCAGCTCAACTAGAGCAGACCTTTGTGAATCAGCACGAGTTTGCAGAAACATTACCAGCACCAAAGTAAACCCTCACTGATACCCCATTCATCTCTGTAAGGAAAATGGTGGTGATTTTCCTTCATACAAGTCATTTGATCTTCTAAAATAGTAACATCAGTAATCATAAGGTATTCTTTCCCTGCCAATTCTCTTCATAAATGTGCATATTAAATGTGTTTATTAACAGTTCAGATGAAAAATTAAAGTTCTCAGTCTCCAGTACTAGCCTACTAAAAGCCATTCCAGTAGTAGGGTTAGTAACACTTCTACAGATGTGTAAATCTCTGCCTGATGGTTCAAATTCTTCCTGAATTATTTCTGTCTAAGAAACATTGTAGGTCTAGGCCAAAGTAAACATCAAATTAACACAAGTTGTGACTTCCCTAAAAGTTGGTGCCTACCAGGTCTAATTGGGAGCTTCCACAGTTCCTTGTGAACAGAAGTTCTCTGTGCACTAAAGAAATAACAAATTCATGTTAAAAATCCCCATTGAAATCCCCTTTGAAAGCAAATGCATATTTGCTGGAAATCTCTCTACTCTTCTAAAAAGAGTCTGATGAAAAAATATCTGAGTGCTGTGAGAAGACATTCCTGCAGAACTGAAAGATGTAATTTTTCGTGCACCATCAAATTGCCAAAAGCTGTCATTGGAGGAAAATATTATTTTAACAAGTGGCATTTCATTTTCAACTGATTTAAGCAATGGCTTTAGAAAAATGTTTAGGAAAGTATTGTGAACTTGCATATACATTTTATATTCCATCATGATTGTTCAGCAAGTAGCAAGATAGTAAAAATGATATATCAGAATAATGTAGTAACAGTGCTGGAATGAATGGCTCAGACTGTGACATATTGAATATATTGTGTATTTCAGATGAACATAGATACAAAAAGATGCTCTTGTCAGTGCAGGAGCAATTTTTTGCTATTTGAAGAATATATAAATTGACTCTCTATATCATACTTTGCCATTAATCTCAGTATGCACAGATACTATATTATCACACACTGTAAAAAAAAAATTAAAAAATAGTTAAATTACAGAATACTACAAAAAAAAAAAAAAAAACAAACCCTATTTTCAACCAGAACTTATTCAGAGCTGCCTAGTCATGGGAGTTTCATTTTGCAAAAGACTATTTTAGCAAGATCTTTCATCCTATCTGAAGTAATTTATTTTCCAGTGAGAATTTGGAGGAAATTACATTCTGAGCAGTGTCTGTAATTCCTATGCACAAGTGATCTACAGGAGCTGCTGAGTTTTGTGTGCTGGAATTCAGTCTGCTTCAGGGCATTGTTTTGCAGAGCTGCTGCTCTATGTTTTGGGTTAGACACATCCCCAAATACATGAAAATGCATTCAGAACTTTTAGGTTTCTCGGTTAAAAGAGAACCTTTCAACTTTATTAAGTGGTGCACATCTAGATTAACAAGTGGTACAGGTATTATGCTTTAGGCCTGATTGAAAACACTTCCAAGTCAATAGGAGTCATTTCATTGACTGTAAGTGAGGTTGTAACACCCACCAGGCAAAAGTAATGGACCTCGAATTGAATATTCTCATTGTTTCTTCTTTTTTTTTTTTTCTAATCACTAGATAACTTTCATTCACTGTATTTTTCTGTTCATTTCCCTGTGTCCCATCACTGCATCCTGACTCTTCTGTTTGCCTTCCATTCCTCAAGGTTTCATTGGGATTTTTGCTGCTGCATGACTGGTATATTTTTTTCCCCATTATTTTTATTTTTCTTCCCTTTATAAATAATGTCCTATGATTTATTAGTAACTCAAAGAAAGAAAAATTCTTGCTTTCTTGGTTTAGAAGCCTGATAAGGGTAAAGAAAGAATAATGGAGGCTGCATAATAGCTGACAGAAACTTGTGATCTGAAAAAGTGTTTAAAATTAATATCACAGAAACACAGAATTTTAAGGAACCCACCAGGATCATCAAGTCCAACTCCTGCCCCTGCACAGACATCTCAACAATCCCACCCTGTGCCTGAGAGTGTTGTCCTTTCCAACCTGGGAATGCCATTAATTCTCTACTTATAATATCTAATATCATAATATCTATACATTATCTATTATCTATTAATATATGCAATAAATTCCTATTATATGCAATTATTTATTAACTGTGCAAAGTTATCTTGTTAAGAAAGGAAACCAATGGCAGAAAATTTAACTGCAGAATAAAATTCAAAATTATTCTAATAAGGAATACGAGGATTTTTAAAGTTTTACATTCTTTTTCTTTTCTTTGGGCCTTTATGTTGAAGGGGACATTCAACCAGCAGCAGCAGCAGTAATTTGTGATCAAGGAATTGATCTGGGATGGGCTGGGATGCCCCACACTCCCAGTATTGGTGTTGGCTCATGGTGCCTCTTTGCAGCTGCCTTGTTGTGGGAATGAGTGAGTGGCTGTCGTGTTTAGCTGCCTGCCAGGTTAAACCACAACACCCAATATGGGGCATGAAGTGTTGAGATAATGATAAATCTGACCAGAGCATGTTAGGAAAAAAACACATTTTTATAATAATTCATGATAGAATTTTAATAGTTGCTGGTCACAACCTTTATTTATTTGATCTCAGACTTGCTGTGCTCACTCCCAGAGTTGTGATATGTAGCACCTCACCTCCTGTGATGTTCCCTGTTGTGCTGTTTGGCACCTCTGGGGGCTGGATTAAGGTTATTATTTTTCTGTGCTGTGTAACACTGGCTCATGATATGATAAAATTACTGGTTGTGACACTAATCTGGTATTTGTACTCAGCATTACCACCAGGAAATATCTCTTGGAAACTATTAATAGTTTCTCTCTTTACCTTTTCTCCTCAGAGCCAGTCCATGGGGGAGTCAAGGGAGGACAATTCCTTCCACCCTTTCACCTTTCCCTTCTGCTCCAAGCCAGCTACAATGGCTCTTGAGAATTTTGGATATACTTGGGATGTTGAACCAGCACATTCCTATTGGTGTGACTCCTGATTCTGTACACCTGATCCTCATCCTTCAGTGAACTGTGGACAGGAAAAAAGATTTCACCTATAATCCATGTGGGACAACAGCCTGCAGTTACAGAGTAGGGAACCAAGCAGCTGGGATCACTTTCTGGGAATGGGGCAATGACCAAGTGATTGGGAAAGGAGCACAAGCCACAGCCTCTGGAGGTGACTTCTGTCAGCCGTGAAAGAAGTCCTTTTCCTTTTCCTTTTCCTTTTCCTTTTCCTTTTCCTTTTCCTTTTCCTTTTCCTTTTCCTTTTCCTTTTCCTTTTCCTTTTCCCCTTTTCCTTTTCCTTTTCCTTTTCCTTTTCCTTTTCCTTTTCCTTTTCCTTCCCCTTCCCCTCTTTCCCTTCCCCTCTTCCCCTTCCTCTTCTTTTAAACCTTCTTTATCTCAGCCCAGGAGTTTAACCTTTTTTTCTGATTCTCTCCCTGACCCCACTGGGGGAATGAATAAACAGATGAATGAACAGCTCTGTGGGGTTTAGCTGCCTGCAGGTTAAACCACCACATGAAATATTGCTTCTTTTTGTAGGAGCAATGCCTTTGGCTTGTTACAATATTTAATATTTGTATAACAAGAGTGTACAGCCCTTATTCAAAATGATCAACAAATAAATGTTTAAAATGCCAGGAAGTTTTTGAGGTTAAGCATTTGAGTTCCATTCCTGATTTCATACTTCTTCTGCTAAGAGGAACTTGAAGCTGTTTTGCAGAGCTTTACTTTCTCAGTTTCTCTCATTTTAGTACCAGTCTGCTTTTTTTTTACCTTCAAAATCAGGATCTTTATGAAAACCATACCAAACAAACTCTGAATCAAATTTCCTTATAGGAGAAAAAATAACAACAAAAAAAATCTTGCCTGGATCACTGTTTAACAGTGATATCACTTTCCTTGATATATATGTACAATTGCATTTTCTAATGCAGGACCAGGCAAATATTGATCTCTTACCCTAAATAAAATTCAATTATATTTTCATCAAATGGAACACCTATAAACCAAGAAGCTGCAATAAATTGGTTAACCATTAACAATTCACCCTTTCCCAGCTACATTCTTTATTCCTATTGTTATTTTCTTGCAAAGATGCACCTGACAGGGAAATGATTTTTCACTCTCTTGTTTGACATACTTATGCTGGGAAAACCTTCAAACACAGCTCAAGCCAGAAAGGCACTGGGGAATATTCCTTGAGCAAAGCACAACTGGATAGAAAATTAATAACCTTTCTTTAGATGAATGCAAGAGAGGACAAGAATTAAATATTTTTCAGTGAAACAGCTATAAAGGAGTGATACAATGCTTTTCTACTATTCAAGGACCTTTGAATAGCCAATTTATTTATTGCTCAGAAAAAGCCAAAGCAAGTAGCTCACTGCCTTGAAAACAAAGCTTCACATGCACTGGCACAAACTGACATTCCCTCACAACCTCAGCCTATGCTTCCAGTTGAGACAAAGTGCCAATTGACTTAAAAAGCAAATAAAAAATGCTCTTACCCCTATGTTCAGTATAAGAAGGAGCAATATTTTACAAGGTCTGTTAAAGTAGCTCCTGGTTCCTGGTGCAATATTTCTGACATCTGTTATTTCAACGTGATGTTTCCATTGGCACTCTAGCCCTTCAGCCAGCCATGAAAAACTGAAAAATGACTTTGTGCAATCGAAATGACAAATACAGATCTACAGGATCAGCCTTCAGCAAGAGTCAATGATCATAAATCCCATGTTTCCATTGTTTTCTTGAAAAATTTATGATGTAGTTTGGCTTGCTTTTCAAATGAATGCTGAACACATCGTCAGCAGAAGGATTCCAGAGCTCTGTAAGCAATAACCCCTGGGTTTTTTTAGATCCTGAAGATTTGTCCCAGTGGAAAGGTTTGGAGCTTTACATAAGAGTGTTGGACAGCAATTTATTACTTTATTTAGGCTTTCTATTATGTTTTTAGTGGGGTTTAGTTATTTATTATTTATTCTATACATCTAGAAATAATCATCTAGAAGAGGCTGCTGAACCAGAGTTGTGTCATTCAACCCAATGTGGAGGTTTTAAATCACCAATATTCTGTTTTTTTTACACAACAAGAAGCAGGAAGGAAATAGGAATATGAAAGTATGATAGGATTTTCCTTTGACAGGAAAAGGGGAAAAAATACACCATAATTAAAACCAGGAATATTTCTAGATTCATTTCTCGTCTCTTCCATAATCATGTTCATAATCCATGTAAACCAAATTTTTAATTTCTCTATGGATGAAATAGAAACAATGAAATTTCTTCTGGGAGGGAGGGAGGGAGGGAGGAAGGAAGGGAGGGAAGGAAGGAAGGAAGGAAGGAAGGAAGGAAGGAAGGAAGGAAGGAAGGAAGGAAGGAAGGAAGGAAGGAAGGAAGGAAGGAAGGAAGGAAGGAAGGAAGGAAGGAAGGAAGGAAGGAAGGAAGGAAGGAAGGAAGGAAGGAAGGAAGGAAGGAAGGAAGGAAGGAAGGAAGGAAGGAAGGAAGGAAGGAAGGAAGGAAGGAAGGAAGGAAGGATGGATTTTGGGTGTCTTTACTAACCCTCCACTTCTCCTTTGCAGTGCCACAGGGAACTCCTTAATCCCATCTGCCTCCTCTAATATCACACGAGACAAAGGAAGCTTGGAAGAATTTGCAAGATACTCAATAGATTTTATTTAAGACAAAGCTGGTCATGACCTTCTCTTTTTGTGTTTTTAGATTAAAAGCAACATGACATTGAAGAGTAATTGTAACAAATTAAAGAAACACATTTAAACAAGGCATTTCATGGAGCTGTTTTCTCTGGTAGTTATTCACACAGAACCTATCATTCAGGATGGAGCCAATGACATAAAGGAAAATGTTCAGGTCCATATTAAGAAAGGTTCAGCAATCTTGACCATGGCAGATGAGGACACTTTTTTAACCTTATCAATGTCAGTCTTCTATTGTGAAAGGCCTGTCCTGCTTAACTTGATATCTTGTATTGTCTGATGAGCCATTTGCCAAATTTCTGATGATCTATTCCCTCTTACACAGCTTCTGAGTTTAGAAAAGGAATAGGAAAATTATTTCCATTTCTTAATGAGGAAATTATAACTGTAAACAAAATTGACCAGCTTAGAATAAAATTGTGGAATAAAACCCATGCCTTTTTCCTAGGGTACCTAGGTTTTCTAGGGAGTTAGAGAGGCACTAATTCTGCCTTTCCCACCTCCTTAAATACTGGAATTTTAAAAAATGGTAGACACTACAAAGAGTAATGTGTACATAGATGGCAGTTTTACTTCTATGCATGGAAAACACCCAAAATAATAAGATCAAAACTGTTATAGAAATGACAACAGTAATAAACCAACTTATTTCCCACTGTGAACTGGTAGGGCCCTTTAAAAACTTTTTTAAATCTTGGCAGATTCAATTCTATC
The DNA here is from genome assembly GCA_019023105.1 of Diglossa brunneiventris. Classification (NCBI taxonomy): domain Eukaryota; kingdom Metazoa; phylum Chordata; class Aves; order Passeriformes; family Thraupidae; genus Diglossa; species Diglossa brunneiventris. The sequence goes on along the minus strand of CM032361.1, from coordinate 25,932,019 downwards.
CCTCTCTCAAAAGCAGTGAAAAAAAATACACTGCTTAAAACTTTCTGGTGATTTGTATGAGCAAGGAAAATGCAGAAATATTGTTGTTCAGAAATGTGTAGGCAGAAAAGTCATCATCCTGGTAGCTGGAGAGTTGGATTTGCTGAGGGCTCTGAAATCCTGCTAAGCTTATTTCTTCTCAAGAAAGAATATTAAAACCAAAAGAAGGATCAGTAACTGTGCTGGAGAAAATATTGGTCCTCAGCAGCAGCAGAAAGCCAAGAACACACCAGTGAAGCACTGAAATAAAATTTACAAGTAGGGAAAAATTTTATCTAAGAAAGTCACACAAAAATGGAACGGAAACTACAGTAATTAGAAAACATTTTCAACCATGCTTGCTCTGCAAATGTATTTTGTCAAGATATATCCTGGAAATGAGTTGTCTGATCAAGGTTAGAACCCCAAAATTCCTGGGAATTCTCTATTTGAAGAGGGAGGATGAAGCAGTAGGCACAGATCTCATAAAAACAGGAATAATTCTTTGAGTGACTTGGCACCACTTTTAAGCATATTATAAATTAAATCCACATATATCTATATAAGTCACTTGTTTTAATGAATATGATGTGTAATGGGGCATTTGGGTTTGGTGCAACTTGTTTTATATTAAGAAACTGACAAAATGCTTGTTTTATATTAAGAAGTGTCAACAAGTAACTAACAGACTAAATTTGGAAGGAATGGGTTTTCTTCTAGGGCAACAAATACTGTGTGATGCTTGAACATGGAAATGTAAAAATTAACACATTCAGATTATTGAAACTTTCGTGCTCGCACATCCCTCTGTGGCCTGTGAATTCTAAATCCAGAATGCAATTTTTCAGCTGGTTATCTCTTTAGGCACATAAAATGAAGTTTAATCCTTTTTACTTCATTTTGCATTGCATCAGTTTCATGGGAATGTGTGGAAGAATGAAACCTAGAAGGGGTTCTACAGGGAGTCCTTCAGAAGTTTTCCCATTATGGGACAGGATGGTTAAATACAGTTTTTCTTTTAGGTTTTTTTTTCCCCTTTTCTAACATTTAATAATATGTAATAATATATAAAATGAATGCATTATATTACATAACTATATTAATTTTTTACCTGTCTATTCTTGCAAATGCAATTTAGAAATACTTTTATAAGTTTTCTTCATTTAATTCAATGTAAATTAGAAATGCAAACGATTATGCTAAGGCTTACAGTTAATATAAATATTTAATGTGACCCTTATTTTTTAACTAGCTGGTGCATATCACCAGATAGGATTTTACATATCAGCTGATGTGACCTTTCATTCCCCCACTGATCTGTAAACCTAAAATAATCAATTTTCATGCCATAAGCAGATGTTCCCTGAGTCTGTGTGTGCAGACCACTTGTCCCAGTGACCAGTTAGAGGTGGGCACATTTGGGGGGGCCTTCACTGCCTCATGGCAGGAGATATGCTCATATATTCCTGAATTAAACATGACTGAGCTGCATATCTGGGCTGGTGGGCAATAACCAGAGAAAGCTGATTCTGGTGGTGTCACTAGAACTCACACAAGAGCTTGCAAGGTCATAGCTCAATAAAAAAAATATAAAAAGCTAACAACTAAAGCAATTGGAAAGAGGGTGATCAGAGCAGCACAGAGGAAAAGCTGCCTACATCAAATAGTGCTGGTCTTTGATATCAAACCCTCTGTGCAGACTTTAATTAGGTGCTGAGATTGAAATCTGTGCCCTTTGAAGGGTTGGTGGTGACACGTTCCCAGCTGTTTGTGTGGAGCACACATGGACACACAGACTGGTGGCCACAGAGGCCATGGGAATAGCTGCCAATGAAACCTTGGCTTGCCATTCCAAGTGTGGAATAGGGCTGTCAGCTTTCTAAATTAATGGGACTTTATGTCCCAGTCCCACTGGTGCTTCTGAACTGGGATGATTCAAATTAAGTGGGACAGTTAGTAGGTGAAGGAGCAGACAAGGAAGATGGAGAGAGACTCTTTACAAGGGCCTGGAGTGACAGGACAAGGGAAATGGCTTTAAACTGAAGGAGGGCAGGGTTAGATGGGATATTAGGAGGGAAACCTTCTCTGTGAGGGTGGGCAGGCCCTGGCACAGGGTGCCCAGAGAAGCTGTGGCTGCCCCTGGATCCCTGGCAGTGCCCAAGGCCAGGTTGGACAGGGCTTGGAGCAACCTGGGATTGTGGAAGGTGTCCCTGCCCATGGCAGGGGTGGCACTGGATGAGATTTAAGGTTCCATCCAACCTAGAGCAGTTTGGGATTCTGTGATTTATGTCCAGATCCCACTGGTGCTGCTGAGAGAGGCTGAGCTGAAGGCAGGCTGGGATTTTGCCTGTGGATCCAACCCTGTGATCCAGCTGAGCAGAGCTGTGGAGTCTCAGGTCCCTGAAAATGGCCTTTGGCTATAGCAGCCTGTCTCTTCCAGTAATCTGGGGAAAAAATAAAAATCCCTGTGAGTAGGGCAGGCTTCACAAGAAAACATCCTTCCCTGACAGGGGCAGCCCTTCGTTCTTGGCCTTTTTGGTCAGCAGGGCTCTGTCATTCTCAAGGCCTTACAAGTGAAATTGAACTTTCCCTTCATTTCTGCTAATTCTACTACATCTGAGCAGCCTATGAAATTTCATTTCTCTTTTCCCTGATGATGCTAAACAGACAACTATTGTCCTCTTGGAGGGATCCTATCAGATGTAGCAACATATTGCCTACAACGATTGCTGCAAGACATTATCAGTAAATATTTCAACCCTGGTAAGATCCGAAGGCCTCACACTAAGGTGGGAATAATTTGTAGGGGATGCTGCGAAAATATAAAATAGGATTTCACAGAATCACAGAATCATTAAGGCTGGAAAAGCCTTCCCAGACCATCAAGTCCAAGCTGTGACCGATTCCACCTTGTCACCCAGCCCAGAGCCCTGAGTGCCACCTCCAGGCCTTCCTTGGACACCTGCAGGGGTGGGGATGTCCCCAGATATACTGACTTTAAGGATTTTCCTTAAAATTTTCTTCTATGGTGCATTTCTAAACTATTTATCCAATCAAAAACAATATCTCTATTTGAATATGAAAGTAATTTTGATTACTTCTATTCTACCTGATATTCTACCTGATAAACCTCCAGAGGGATCCTCTGACAATGGTGTGCTTCCAGATTCCAGGCACAATTTTCAAATTCTCTTCTATAACCAACACAACTCTTAGGAGCACTTGAACACCATGACATCTTCCTTAAGATGACAATATAGCCAAAGAAGGAAAAATGTGCCTTGCAGACTGCAGCCTACATGGTTTCCATAAAAAATATTTGATTTTTATTTGCTTCTGGATGGTATTATAACCAAATCAGATATATATGATTATTATTACTTTTAACAATACTCGGAGTAAAGATTAAGTTAAATTTGCAGGTGATTTCTGCAGTCTGACAAAGGGATTGCCAGTGCTCTGTGCAGCAGAGAGCTGTCTGATCTGACACATTAGATTTAGCCTGGCAGATTTATTTGTCAGGAGAAGGCTCCGTGCTTGGCACATTTAGAATCTCACAAGTTCTTACCCTCTGCCACAGCCCCCAAAAGCACTTCACAATTACTCTGGGTTAAAATAATCAGTTTTCTGTTCCCAGTACTGTAAAACAGGCCAGTCCTTGAACAAACTCTGTGCTGGAATTGACTTATAACAATCATTGTAGTCTTGCTCTCATGGCAAACAGAAGCTGCCACTTAAATACATCACACAAAAGGCAAAGTCTAAGCTTCCAAAGATTTAAAACCATTAATGGGAGAAACAGAAAATTATTCCCAATTTTAAATATATAGAAACTGCTTTCTTGTTGTAGGAACAGAAGACAAGTTTCCCCACAGAGTAAAACAAAGCAGGTTTAACTTGTGTATTTTAACATGCTGGCTTTCCTAACTGAGCTTTCTAAAGCAGTCTAAAACTTGGCAACATGAAATTCTACTCCAAACCATCCTGGTGTAGGGACCTAGGCAAATGGGTTAAAGAGCACACAAAAAAATCTTCTCCCTGAGGTTGAGGATGTACATCAGGAACTCTCAGCTTTAGCCTTCTATTCTCAAGCCAAGGCTAGTGCTGGAGAATAAAAATACTGCAGTATTGCAAATAACACTCCCAGGACTACGTATCATTTTTATTTGCATTTCTTGCAGCCTTCTGGCATCTTATTATCCCCCTGGACACAAGGCCAGTAACCTTAATGAAATACCAGGAGATATACACAATTCTAGCACTCCTAGTTTAATAAAAAAATGCTTTAAACTTCTTAGTACAGAGCATATTGGCTGTTTGTAACAAATTCCACTTGGGAGAGCAGCTGGTGCATCTGTGAACCCAGTGCCCTTGACTTTATGTGCTGCCTATTATTTTGGGAAGCAACTCTGAGATACAAATAAATAGCAGACACTTTTTTGGAAACACTACCAAGATGAATAATCATTTACTGAGTCTCAACAGTTATACAAACATCTCACATGTGTTGCTCAAAGTATTCCCCCCGCCTTTTGTAAACACAGACATGAAATCACAAATCATATTTGCTAGGTCACACCAACTTTGGTGTGTGCAGCTTGCTTGGGGGAGCAGAGCCTGCTCCAGATACTCTGTCTGGGATTCTGAGCTGCCAGAGAGAGCGGGATGGGAGTGGAGTGAAGGGAGATACTGCAGGAAGAAGCTGGGAGAACAACATCAGTTGTAGAAATGCTGATTCCCTCAGTCTCTCAGCATGTCTTCAGTCCAGCTCTGGGCTCTTCCTCACACCCTCAAAGTGCTCAGAATGGTTAAATTCATTCCAGCAGTGACCACAAACTCACCAGCATCAGTGTGAGAAGAGTGAGAAGCTCAGACCCTAAATAAATTGGAAGGTAACAGACAGAGGAATGACAAGAGAAAAATATGAGACCATGGAAATATTTCCCTGTTAATTATGCCACAGTCCACTGGAGCTACTGTGCATGTTGCACAGAGAGGTGTCATTGATGCTGCTCTTCTTTTCTCTGTTTAGCAGTTTGTCTTGGAGGCAGGAAACCCAGGAAATTCCTCTGGCCGCCCTGGAGGACTGGAGACCCTGCCAAGGGGCTCAGAGACCTTGGAACAGAGCCCAGGACTCCTGTGCCTTTGATCTTGACCCATGGAAAAACAATTACCACCTTTATATGAGGAATTACAAGTCAAGAGAGTTTAAGCAGAATGATAGCGAATTTGTCACGGGGTGAAAAATGGATTTTTGGGGTTTTAGAATGGGGACTTGGGGTCCCAAAATGGAAGAATTTGGGCATGCCCTGTCCTTCTTTTTCTTCCTAACCTCCATGTTCTGGGTGATGTCGGCATTTTTAGATTGGTTTAGAGTAGAAACTCACCGTCTAACATAGGTGATAGGTATTGGAAGTTATTGTAAATAGTGCACCTTTTTAGTATAAAAAGATAACACTGTCCCAAGGATGGCCAGTGTGCCTCAACCTGACCTGCCAGACAAACCTCAGCGGGTTGGAGAAAGAATTTTATAGATAAGAAACAATAAACAGCCTTGAGAACAAGAATAGAAGAGCTCTGACTCCTTCTTCAGTTGCTGGGCTGGGAAAAGAGGCTTGCACGTATCTCAGAGTCACTGTGAGCAGCAGAGATCCTGAGAGGAGGCTGTGAGGAGCTGCAGCAGCCCCATGGCCTGAGCAAACACATCACAAACCCTCTGCCTCACACACCACAAACCTTTAGTGGCTGATGGAGCAGAAGAAGTTCCCTTGAGCTGCTTGTGAGTTATTACAATTTTGTAGCTGAACGTTTCCAATAAGTGATTCTCTAACTTCATGGAAAAAAGATCTCATCTTTCTTAAATGAGCTCTTCCTTCATCATGAACCATTTCCCAAGCTCTGTTCCTGATGCCCTGCAAGTCACAGCCAGCATGCCAGTGACACAGCCTTATTCTTTTGATGAAGTCTTTCAATAATCACCTTTGCCAGTAGGCACTTTTCTCCCCCCCAACAGATACTCCATTCTTTCATTATTTTCTGGATTAGGACCAGATCCTTTGTCAGCCAGGGTTTTCCAGGATCTCATCAATAAAACTCTAAATTAGCAGACATGATTCCAAAGGAGGTGTTTGATACTATCATTCTTCCAAGAGCATTCTCATACCCTTCCCTAACATATTTCAAGAGTCATTTTATGATACATTGTCCTTTGTTAGCACAACAAAGTGAAACCCTACAGATTTTAACCCACACAGAGAAATTTAAATTCTGTTTTTCATTTTATAGTCTTTTGCATGGAAATTATTTTCTTTTACAAGGATAATGCACATTTGAAGCACTTGGCACTGAATTTAGCAAGGCCTTGGAAAAGTGTGCTTTTAGAAAACTTACAACAACCTTTAGAAAAAAATGAAAATAAAAAATGGATTTTTTGAATAATGAATTATTTCTGGGGAAGGCTAAGAAGCTGATTTGTTATTCAGAATGAGTGACCTACTGCACTTCTTCCCAGTGAGCATGGAAAAAAATATAATTGGGCTTCCTAACAATGGCATTTAGCATCAATATACAGTTAGAGGCTTCATTACTGAAGCTCTGCATAGAAGTCACTTAGTAGCTGTCTATCAGCATAGTCCCCTTCTGCACAGCATTTTGAAGTTAACTGCTAAAGAACAGAACAATTCAGTGCATAAAAATCTATTAAGGCTGTGCAATACTTGAATGAAGATGTGTTTACAGAGGCACTCCTCAGAACAAGGAATATTTCCCTTTGTTCACAGTTCAGAACACAGAGCGGGTGCATTCCTGCCCCATCTCCCAGCCCTTAACTTTACAGCAGTCAAATGAGATTTTCCTCTCATGTCCTTGACTCTGCAGTCTGCTTGGAACTCAGCCTTCAAAGTGCACCTGTGAATCTCAGTGTTTAGAGGAATATGTAACTGCTGGCTTCAGCACTTAGCCTCCTTCATAAAACACACAGTCTATAACCTATCCTGCAATTTAAATGCAAATAATATTTAAACAAGGCTAATCTGGTGAGCTTTTGTGTGTAGAGTGATATATGGGAAGGAGATGTTTGAGGTGCAATAGTTTACTGCTCTGAATTCCTTTTCACATCAATCATCTCTCCACATGCATCAACAATTAAAATGGTTCATGGCTGCAGGGACTATGACAAACTAACATCATCATTTAAATGACCATGATAGCACCTTTGAGCATAAGAAGCTGATAGGAAATGATAAAATGTTAATTATAAGTTGCAAGCAAAACCAAGTACCTCTATTCATCAGTGACCTGCTGATTATAAATAGGGCTTGTTTGTACAGCCACCATACATACAGAAAAATCTGCTGGGGTGGGGGCTGCTCTCATTTAATCTTTTCTGTATAAATCAGCCATGGCCAGCTCTGCCTGTTGCCAGGGGAAACACATTTTTACTTCACTTTCCCATCTTATCACAAGGATATAACAGAGTGACTGTCCCTCCACCCAGAGAAGATATCAAGAATTTAATCGCAAAAGTTGGATTCTTCATCCTGCCCTAAAAGGGGCTTGCAATGGGTGTGTCAGGATCAGCCATTCCTCTCCAGGCACTTCCTGCTCCTGTCCAGGCAAAAGGGACTGCTGACACTCATTTTTCCATTTTCCAGATGGCTCCTCAGCTTTGCAGTGTCAATTTAAATTGATGCTGACACAACCCAAAGAGCGTAATTTATTTTTTTTTCCCTGTCCTGCAATCAGGGGAGTGATTCTGAATTGTGTTTAAAATGATTCTTCACTTTCCTCTTCCTTGGCTGTAAACCAGTTCTCACTGAGACCATGCTCTAAAAAATATCATGAGTCACTTAGATGGTCTGTTTTATTTGAGCTGTAGAAATGAGCTGCAAAACCGTAGCAGGAATTAGAGAGCTAGAAACATATTTTTCTTAGAATGTAGACCTAAAATGGATTTTTTTTTTTTTTAATAAAAAAGTAGGCTTGACTGTAAACATGTTTATACCTTTTTTCTATAAATATAAACTCATTTGCCACAGGACTATTTTTCTAGTGCATAATTCCCTGTACATTTATATAAACTAGTACTAATTCTATATAACAAGGTGACCTTTTTTTTAATCCCAAGAAACACCTGAATATAGTAATATTCTATAACTTTTCATTATTAATTCCCATTTTTACACCTTTCTATCTAGCATTTTTTAAAAAAATTAAACTGTCCCCTTTTCACCATAGTTCCTTGTTAAAAAAGACACATTTCTGCCTATAATCACTTCCATTTTCCTTTTTTCTGCTTTTTTTTTTTCTTTTGTTCTACAACCACTTTCCGAGAAGCTAATCAATACCTGGAATATTTGCACTTCCAGGCTGCCAAATCCAAGAACTGTGAAGCTTGGAGCAAAACCATGACCCGACAGAGAGCAGCAGGAGTTTTCAGGCTTACATCCTTAAGTTTGTAACCAAGACAAAGGCAGTGGGAGTTTGGAGAAGAGCTGTGAATAAGCAAGAAAAGTCACTCTACTACAGAGCACCGTGTCAGGCCAATATGAAAAGGAAAAGGGAGCTCAAAATGAAATGGAGACAAAGCATTCCTTTGCTTCAGTCTCAAATATGTTTAAAAAAAGGCAAAAAACATAGAACGTCTGAAAATCAAATGTATCTGATGTTTATAGAGATTTAGAAAAAATAATATCTCCAAAGTTTAGTACTTTTACTTGGGAATATATTAAAAAAATAAAGCTGCATTTTTACTACTGCCAAGATTTTCAGCTGAAGTGTTTTGAGGTCACTGTTTCAAGGCCTCTGAGTTGTTTGGCTCTTGAATTCTTAAGAGAAGAAAGCCAAATTGAGAGGGTGGATTCTTGTTCCTTCATTGTGTCTTCTTTCTTGTTAGCCTGATTAACAAACATGATAACAGCAACTTGTTCAAAATATCTGCACAATCATCATCTCAGCTATGCACAGACCTTTTATAAAATATAAAGGGAAAAGTAACTTCCACAAGTCCTAACTCCTAATTTTTGTAACTGAGAGAACCTGAGTTTTCTGATGTGGACTGAAATGCAGGAAGGTTGTATAAAAGTGTAAAAGCTTTGCAAACAGAATAAATCTGATCACAGAAAGATGTTGGGATACATCCAGTGCCATGTAATTGTTCAGTGTCTGGCCAATGCTTTTGGATAGCAATGCACTGGGTTGGACATGGAATTTGTTATTGTTTAGGCTGGTGAGACAAATCAGCCATTGAATGAAAACTGCTCAGAGTGAGTCCATAGCAAGAACTCACTGGTCCTCTTGGAGTAGAAGGAAAAGCAGAAAATGTGAGAGAACCTGGATCTCCTTGGAATCATGAATCTGACCCTGTGTCATTGGCCATTTTCCCTGGAACATATTCCTGGACAATATTTCTGAGCACATTACATGAACCACTCTGTCTTTTGTTAATACAAAATTAGATTTGTTGCTGTTACAGGTGAGTTGAAAATGTAGAAATGGATAGTTTAAAATACAATTAAAGCACAGCAGGTGTTTGGCTTGTTTGTTTGTTTGTTGTGGTGTTTTTAAGCATTCTGAAGTCAAAGAGCATCATGTGGACTCTGTTTGGATAAGATTACCATGCAGAGCAGCAGCTTTTTCTTTCTTTGTTTTGATTTGGTTTTTTGATTTTTGTTTGTTTGTATTTTTGTATTTGTGTGTGGTGGTTTCGTTTGTTTGTTTTATTGTTGATGGTTGGGGTTTTGTTTGTTTTTGTTTGTTTGCATTTTCATTTGTTTTGCTTTTTTTTTAATGCTTAAAGAATAAAATATGTGCTTATGTTCCCATACAACTCCTGCAACAGAGATAAGCACACATGCAATGAGACTTCTGAAAAGACTTGGAAGAATTGTATTTTCCCCTGAGTAACCTTTTATGACAGTCACAATACGTTGTTCCCACTGTTACATTAAGTTAATGATAAAGAAAACAAATTCAGAAAAAAAAAACATTAAACAAAATCAATAGACATATCAATTATTTACATTCTAATGGGGGAAAATTCTCTTTGAACTGAGCAGGATCTATGGCATAAATATAAAAATCAATAGGCTGAAGTCATAAGGGAGAGTTGCTGTTTGCAGCCTGCTGAATACTTAGGAGCTCTCCAGAAAATGAATGAATTCTACAAACCTGAAATCCAGAGGGGGTGGCTGTGATCCATGAGCAATCCTGGGATTTGTTCTTGTGATCACAAGGTTTGAACATGAAAAGATGTGTCTGTTGTAGCTCAATACCTCCTGCTCTGGTGGAGGTGTCCCTGCTCATGGCAGGAGATTGGAACTAGGTGATCTTTAGGATACCTTCCAAGCCATTCAATGATTCTCTGAATTCTGGCAAAAAAGCAGTAATTGAGTAAATTCTTCCCCCCAGCAAATGTGTTCGTTTTGATCTACCCTGTCCCAAATGGCCCCACTATTAATTGTAAGCCAGCTTGAAGTTTTCTTCGAAAGGATAACAAAGGTTTTTTCACTTGGGGCTAATATCTCTTGCTTTGGGCACCTGCAGATAGTGTTATTCCATGATTTCATCTTCCTTCAAAGCTGACAAATAAACTTGTGATTTTGCCGCTTACTAGCCTCTTCCATCATTTTTCTTCCCAAGCCATCGATGTCTTAAGAACATCTGCTTTGGCACATTTCAGTGATCTGGAGCTGCAGAGGTGTTGATAACGACAGAGATGTCCCCTGACATCATTCCAGCAAGCCAGGGGGGCCAAACTGATGGAAGGGCTTTGGATTAGCGCAGTATCAGAAAGGTGGAATTGCTGAAATATAAAATTGTACCCCAGTGTCTCAAGGGCTGATCTGGAAGGGCAGATGTAGCCCCACCTCTCTCCCTGAGTGCCACAGTGATGTTTTTGACCTAAGAAATTCTTCTGCCATGACAGCAGGTCACCAGAAGGAAGGAGAGATGCACAAAAGCTTTAAATAAGTCTTACGTGACCCCTGTTTTTAAAAGCCTAATGTTACACAGGGCATCACTGATTCATAACCTTGGTGTTCCTGCACTAGGGAAATTATTTCTATAAATGCTCTTTAAAAAAAATTCTTTTTGTTTTTCATCTGTGCCATCTTTCACATTGCCTCTGTGGTTGGGAGGGGTGAAAAAAGACTTCCTTCTCTACCTGTCCCTCCCAGGAATTTTCAGTAACACTGAGAATTTATCCACAATTTACTAAGCAGTGAACATAACAAATGTTTCTCATATTCATCTACATCTACCTGTTAAAATTAGCAAGAAAGAAGCAAACAAATCAGCAATTTAATTTTTAGTTCTATAATTTTTCAAAATAACCCTTAAAAAAGGTAGAGTTCTAATGAAAGCTATCTGCTTAGCTCTAATCCTGGATCCTTCTTTGTGTTCTGCTGCCATTCTGTTGTCCCACCCTTTAATTTATATGACGCAATGCTCCATCAGTGACATTCCCCAAGACTTTCAGTGAAAAACTGAGTGTAAAAATGGGAAGGCTGCATGTTTTGGAAACAAAATGTAATTGCCAGGGCTTGAGATTTAAGGCTAATCACCAAAACCATAAATCCAGGAGGGATCAGAGGTGCAATGGCAGGCAGGGGAACCCTAAAAACTTAATCAGTGCAACAAGATACCTGCTTTTCTCCACTCCTCAGGGGCTACCTGAGGACAGGGACTGCTCTTGGCACTGCAGGGAAGCACAGCAGGATGAGCCAGGCAAAGAAACCCCCAGGATGTGCAGCAGGCACAAAGGGGTTACTGACAGCAGGGTTCAATATGGGAAGGAGTCCCTCCCAGGGGGGAGTCTGGATCCAGTACCAGTCCCAGACTTGGGCAGTGGCTGTACAGGTGTAATTGAGCCTTTATGTGAGTTTGACCCCCAGGATTAAGGATGGCAAAACCGATATGTTTATATAAATAAAAGAAATGGTTTATTTTGATTAATGATGATAATGATAATGATTAGACTACAGATCTTAATCAGAATTATTTACTGCACAGTACAGGTAGCTCTGACTACTTCTATAGTGCACTATTTGTTGAAGCAGTGATATTAAATCTGCCAGAATCATTTCTCAGTAGAGATTGATGTCACTCACCCATCCCAGTGACTGTGGGCAAATCTCCTCAGCCCAGCCTTGAGGAGTGACCTTGAGGGGCGTCCCCACTCCAGGGAAGAATCTCCACACACATGCCAAGAAAGAGATGAAGATCCTTCCTCTAAACATTGGGACAGGGTTTTTGTAGTGTGAACTGTTGGGCTGTCAGCCAGATGCCCCCAGGCTGTGCCAGCTCAGCGGCTTTGGATCAGTTGTCAGCACTATAATTTGTTGGTTCCTCTGTCAGGAGCTCAGGAAACGTTGTTCCTCCACAGTGTTTAACTTCAGGATGGATGAGTCAGGATGGTCTCACCATCCTTCAACCCCAAAAGTGATCCCCATCTCCAAACAGGGATTTATCTGAGCGGTGTTGGCCTCACTTGGGCAGAGCATCCTGCTCCATCCTGCACCTCCATCCTACAAGTGCCAGTGAGGTACAGGTGAATTCCAGGACCAAACCATCCATGCTGTTTCCAGCAGGATGTGTTTACAGCTCCAATCTTTGCTCCATCTTTGTCAGGACATGAAAAGCAGCACATAACAGGGATCTGCTGGTGTCTGGTTCAACACCAAACTCTTCCACTGGCACTCAGAGTTTCCTTCTTGCAGCTGTGAATCCTGATTTTAACTTAACCAAAAGAACACCCACAGAAGTGTGAAAAAGCCCCAGAAAGCTGACATCCTGTCCACTCCTCAAACCAGACTCTCCAAATCCCAGCAACTCCTGCCTCATCAAGGATTGCCACAGGTCCCAGGGACTGCTATGGAAGTTCTACATTACATCTTCTACATGTTGTAGCCCTGCTGGATGTCCTCCCCTGCCACAGAAGAGCTGAACATTAAAAAAGTTATCAGGCATCTTCCAGGCATATTTGCCAGGCCAGTTTACAACTTCCACTGCACTCAGTTTTATAAAGGGAGTCTTTGAAATGACTCTCAGATCCTTTTACAGTGGTAATCACAAGACTATTAAGTGATTAATGTGATCATTTGGACAGAAAGTCAAAGTTTGCCAGGCAAAGTGACATAGAATGCTTGTTGTAAGAGAGATTGCAATTTTACAAAGGTGAACATTTATGTGCTGGCAGTATTTAGAAACACACAGCTTTAAACTTGGACAAAAATAAGGTCAAAATGTCTTTTGTAAAATGGTTAATTCCAGCCTGGATGAGTTAAGAAGGTTCAGTTAATAGATGTGAAGATAATCTTATCTAGTGCCATGATTCCTTCCTGAAAAGATTAGAACTATTTCACTAATTGCATTATTTGTTAAGCAGTGGATAAAGTTAAAAAATGAGCTTTCTTCAAGTTGAAGCATGCTTCCACCCAGTGCTCAGTACCATGGTTTTGTTGGACAAAACTTTGTAGGCTGGATTTACCAAGGGAAAAAAACAGGGTAAATCATGATACAAAAAGTTCCATGATTTATTAGAGATGGTTGGTTGGGTTCTTGTGCAGTTTTTGGGGGCTTTTCTTTCCAGTTCTCTGCATCAATTCTTAAATATGGCAGTTCAGTGCAATTTAAAAATCAGACATATTTTCACCTTTTCTGTTAAACCCTCAGATCCTGGTCTTGCAAAACACAGCCTTTGAGCTGCAATGCTGGAGAACAAAGACAAGCTATCTTCTCAAATGGTTTTGGGTATGAAACCTCTGGTACTTCATTAATGTTTTCACCTGAGGGTTCTAAAACCCCATCTCTCAAGGTTCCTTCTGTAAAGCCTGTTTGAAGTTTTTAGCATAAAATGGACAATTTGAAAGAATCCCTAGGAAAGTCCTGACAGTTAACTTCTCATGCATATGGGACATGTACTTTGAAAAATAATCTTTTGTCACTATTGAAGAGGACAGTTTTTAAAGACAAAGGTTAGCTTTGGTAGTCAGTAAGCATAAAACTGTCCTTTTATGATTAAATTTAATTGCTGAAAAATACAAATAGAGAGAAAAACACATTCTCCCTTTGGCAAACACTTAATAAACATGTAGACTGGGAGAGAAATCTACAGTGCTAGAATATGTTTACCAGTAAAACCAACTATTTTGCCCCTAGACACCTTTTGTTCTGTCTACTCAGAAAACATTTTGACCAGAAAACCAAGCTCTTATTTTTTTCCTCAAGTTTTTTATTTTTTCCTTTCTACACTGAAATTCTTCAGATAGCTTGAAAATGTTTCTCAGTCAAATATTCACCTGAGCTTTTTTCCTGTGTGTTTATTGAGAAATGCCTGGAGCTGAGCTGCACAGCCCTACTTTTTAGGAGAAAAAGATCTATTGGCAAATTAAACTTACTCTGACAAAGATTTCAAATATCAGTTTGTGGCAACTATCAAGTACAGCTGAGAAGGATGGTTTCTTTGTTTGATTTTTGTTTTTTTTTTTTTTACAAACTGTAGTACTTTTGTATATTTTTTGTAGTGTCTGCAATACATTTCTCTGTAAGCCTTCTACATTTCAGATATGCGCAATCCTCCTTGGGCCTTTTGTAGGAGTTATCACATTACTTGGAAATACAAACAGAAATAGAGAGGTTGGACATGCACTTAGGCTAGCAGAGAAAGGGAATTATAAGTAAATCTATTAGCTGGTTCCTTTTTCTTCTAAAGCTCAGTCCTGCCTTTTTAAAAGCTTGCTCCAAAGGCTGTCCCAGTCAATAACAGTCTTTCCCCTGGTTTCAGTGGACAACACTTCAGCAGTTCAGAGTGTTGCTGATGCATTTACATTTTCTGAACTAAATTAGTTGCTCAGAGCTAATTTATTGCAGTCATGAAAACCCAGCCACTTTCCAATTCTGGGCTTTTATAGATCAGCTAGCATTTGGGATTGAGAAGATTAAAGCTGCTAAAGAATCAATTGGCTGAACAAGTAGAATGTATAGAAAAAAACATTAGGAAAGCTCAATGATGTACTACATTATCATTAAACATCAATGAGAACAGGGAAGCAAAGCACAGACAAATTTTTTTTTATACACAAGGAAGAGGGTATATAGAACCCAAAGGCATGAGAGATCGGGGTTAGGTCCCTTAGCTCTGAAGATGAATAAAGGAACTCTAACACAATTTGGCTAACCCTTCTTTGTTTTCCCCTGCTTGCATAAGAAAACAAAATCCATAAATTAAAAAGCTTCAGGGTTTATTTTATGTATTCCACACATTTTGACTGTATTCTATATCACTACATGAATCATTACATGATACATATCCACCATCTTACTCATGCTCATTACTTTCAATTTGCAGCAAGACAAGCTCTCCTCCATCCCTTAATTAGCAGTAATGAGGTAATGGCAATGGCCATCTGCTCTGATTAGGGGAATCAGTGACAAGAGCTGCTTGTACTCACCTCGTGTTTGCTCAGTGCTCTGAGGTGTTGCATTGTAAGAACCCTTCTCAGGCAGAGAGCTCCATCTCTCCTGCATGGAAACATCCAGTACTAAAGTTTTCCCAGGATTTGCTATGTGCTCTTGCATTTCCAGGCTGGGATTAGAGGAACAGAGGAGCTGCTCAGCATCAAAACCATTGTGCTTTGGTTTGCCTTTCCATAGCTACTTAAGAAGCAAAACTCCAAACAAAGATTTCCCCAAAATCTTTGAAAATCCGGACATAAATCTCTCTGTATATAGATCTCGATCTAAGAGTGTTTCTTTTTGATACCAGTGAGAAAAGATAAGACAGGGGAGTTTACAAAGTCCTTCTCCAATTTTTCACCTTCCTTTTCACTGTAAGCAAATGTTAACAGCCTAAACCTGTTTATATTTTCTTACTTTGCTTTTGAGTGGTCAAATGAAGTTCAGCAAGACCAAGTGCTGGTGCTACACCTGTGTGGGGCAATCCCAGGCACAAATCCAGGCTGGGCAGAGAATGTATAGAGTTAAATATAGAATGTGGCAACATATACTGTTAATGTTTTTAGCAAACCAAAGTTTCCAGGAGTTGCTAGACTTAATATCATCTTCTTGTCTGAGAAATATTTGTTATTGAAAAACTTCCAATGTAAATCAGTGGAACACCAGGTAAAGCAGATGCCAGGCTGAACTTTTAACAATCTGTAGAGAAGCCTTGATATATGGCAAACTCGATAATGAAACAAATGTTAGATGTTAATTCAGGTCACAAATAAAAGCTACGTGAAGAAATTTAATGCCAAAGTTGAATTTTAAGGTGCTCTTAGGATGATTAATTGCTGGAAGAATGTATGAGACTGTTCAGTGTTTTAGATGGCCCTTAAAAATAACATCAGTATATGAAAACTACTTCAATTTCTCCATCTCCTTGAAACCATACAGTTCATCTTTCTGCTTCCAACCTGAAGCTTTATCTCAGTTGAGGTCTCCAACATGTTCATTGCTGAAGAGTTTGCACTTGTCCTAGATGAGATTTTTCTCTAGGAAGGCAGCTATAAAAAGCAGAGTGCCATGTTATAAATAAATCCAAACAGAAGGGTGCACTGAAATCTTCTCTGTTTTCATAACTGTGTTAGCCAGCTTCTGTCCTATTGCTCTAAAAACATGTACAAGGACAGAGGGTTTCCATTTGCCTTATTAAACTGGATGTGTTTTGGGCAGAATTCATAATTAGGAACCCATTTGAAAATTATTATCCTTCGCATTACTAAAAATGGACGTCAAGCCACTGACACTTTGTCTTGTTGATAAATATTTATTTTTTTAAGTAGTAGACATTGAACCCATTAAATGTACCAGAAGATGAAGATTGAATTATAGTTCTCTGGCAGCAATTAAGCTGGTGACTATTTTTGTGTCCCTGTTGGACATTAGGCCAGGGTGTATGTTTGTGAGCAAGATTTGTGCAGGTGGGGTCAGGGTTTGACCCTGGAATATTTACTATGCTGGGACAGGGAGGAATATGTTTATCAGGTGATATTTCATTAGACCCAGCAGCAACTCTGTCTCTACAGAACATTTATATTACTAAGGGTCACGTGTTCCAGAGGTTACAGATTTCAAGCAACAAAACAACTTATTTCAGAGTGACATAAGTGCTTCAGCATGTTACACGTGTGCAAAATCTTCTAGATATAATAATAATTGAAAATACTAAAGAAAACAATTTCTTAATGAACATAGTAATGGAAACAGGTCAGTATTCCAAGGTAGCCTTCATTGAAGGAAACCCCAGTCCTCCAGTATGACACAGAACCATAGAATCATTAAGATTGGAAAAGACCTCCAAGATCATTGAGTCCAACCTTATCAACATCAAGAACCCCAATCTTCAACTTACTGCAGAAGCTATAAAAGCAAGAGAGTGGTAGCAGATTTACTTTTCCCCAACATATTATATCTTCAAAGGAGGAAAAGTGATTAAGTCATTTAAGTAATTCTTAAAACACCCTCTGAAATTCAGGCAGAAATAACACTCCCTTGTTGAAATGGAGAAAGCAAATCTGAAATGAAATAAACCCCAGTGAGTAAGTAAGAGAAATATGTTTCTGATTCTGCATGGCTACAAGGCAAATGGTGGCCTCACAAAAGACTTTGGATAAATTAATTAAAATAAACATCTTTAATATCCACCAGATCGTTATCTGCTGACTTTGCTTTAGTATTCTCTTGGCAATAACTTGAGTAATTGAGACCAAACATAAGTATTGCTTTCTCCTTTATTTGATGTGTCAGTTTGGGCACGATGTTGTTCACACAAGATGGAAATTAGGAACTAGATATTCAATAAAAAATAGAAGCAGCAAACAGGTCATGGGGTGGAATTGCTGCAAATTTAAGATGGGCTTAGACAGAATGTCAGAACCAGTCTCTAAAACTGAGATCCAAGTCTTCCCCCTCCAACTGCAACTAAGTGTGATGCACACCTAAGCATCACCTGTATTTTGTACCACAGATTTCTCTGGGGGCTTATACTCCGGTTTCTTTGTATTCCAACCCTAATCTAAATTCCTCTGCAAACTGGGCACTGGGAAGAGTTGTGCCAATCATCCACAGAACCAGAGAAAACTTTGGGTTGGAAGGGACCTTAAAGATCATTTAATTTCACCCCTGCATGGTGCAACACCTTCCACTATCCCAGGCTGCTCCAAGGCCCATCCAACAGGGCCTTGGACACTTCCAGGGATTCTGTGGTTACAATATGTGCAGAAAAGGAGCATTTCAGGGCTACAGGAATGGCAAAAGTGATTCACATTTTTGGATATTTTAAATTTTCCAAGTGTTTATGAGAAAACTCATGTGCTGATGTGACAGTGTTATTTTCTGTAGTGTGGTGTCCCACCATAGAAATAATTCTGTGACTACAAACAACAAGATGCTGCAAGCCCTTGAAAGAAAAATCTTGATTCTTTAGAGTGAAATGTAAATTTAAGCAGTAGATGATGCCTTTTTTCCAAAGAATTTGACAGAAACTATTTTCTTCTGTACATATGAGATCTGAGTTGGTAAGAGAAGGAGTTAATAAGAACATAGAGACTGGGTTTTCCTTTTGATTGTTTTGTTTTATAGAAAGGCATTTATTATTCTAAGAAAGGCACTCACTCTACAGTATTCCTGAATTTACTGCATCATTAAAACACAGTAATCAGCTGCAGTAAAATGCTATCAGGATACCAAACACAGTGAGTGCAATGAAGCAGCTGCTACAGTGATCATCAGGATTTCGATTTTTGTCCCCACACAAAATAAGAAACAAGATAAACATAGAGAAATTAAGAGAAACTGATATAGATCAAACTGGCATGATTAGGAAAGTGACATTTAGAGTAGAAAATCAGCAGATTTGTGATGTTACCTAACATCACAAGAAAATGAAGATATTGCATAATGGATTAGCAATATCTGACTTCACCAGTGGTCTGAGGGTGCAGCTCACATGATGTTTTAGACATGGGGTGTTCTCTGTGACATTTTTATACTCAGATAAATAGTTTATTTGAGCCAAAATTGTTTATTTGACAACTCACTTTCTTCAGGATTCTGTAAAGAAACAAATGCCTGTTTGTCTTCATAAAAAATGACAGTTATTATGAGTTTATTCATAGACTGTCAATGTTCCTTCAAGATAGTCATATGTGGCTTTTAAAACTAGGAAAAAGCTTCAAAAATTTGTTGATCCAAGATTAAAGCATTATTTGGAGTTCAAGAGAACAAAGCATTACAGGAGCTGATTCTCCCAGAGTTTTTCTCCCAGAGACTTTTGATTTGTACAGCAAGGATCCTCATTAGGAGTCTAGGCTGTCTTACCTCTCTGACAGACACAGTGCCTGAGAATCAGGGAATACTCAGAAAGTTTTTCTGTCAGAATCACAAATCTATAAATACCTTTATGGGTTTGCTGGTTAAGATGCAGAAACTAACAGAATGTTACTAATATAGATATTCTGAAAGGTGAAACAATCCTGGTACCAAAGTCTTCTGAAACTTCACTGACAAGCCAGGAAAGATTTTTTTTTTGCAGATTAGACATCTAAATGTGCAAAATTGAAGTATTGATCTAGGGAAGGGCAGATCTAAAATAAATGCACCTAGCAAGAACTGCTTGCAAAGATCTGCACAGTTGTACATTTCACACTGTGGGTAGATATTAACATAATAGGAGAAATTTCCTTTAACTCTTTACCATGGAGCTGAGCAGTATTTGCTCAGGGTTACACTATTTTAAATTGATGTTTCAGAGGACAAGTCTGATTAAGAGTGGTTGAGGGAGCTGGGGAGGGGCTCAGCCTGGAGAAAAGGAGGCTCAGGAGGGACCTTGTGGCTCTGCACAACTCCTGACAGGAGGAGTCAGGCTCTGCTCCCAGGAACAGGGACAGGAGGAGAGGGAATGGCCTTGGGCTGTGCCAGGGGAGGCTCAGGGTGGACATTGGGAAAATTTCTTCACAGAAAGCATGTTCAGGAAGTGGAACATACTACCCTGGGCAGTGCTGGAGTATCTGTCCTTGGAAATCTTCAAAAAATGTGGCTGTGGTACTGGTTTAGCTGTGAACATGTTGGTGGCACTGGTTTGATGTTTGGCCTTGATGACTTTAGGGGGTTTTCCGCCTGTGAATCTCTGATTCTTTGCCTGAACTCTGTTCTCCTGCCAGATGAACATCCTGACTTTCACAAAAACCCAAATCATAAAATTCAAACAATGTCTGCACAGTCTTTCTGGGTTTTCATTGAAACCTTGAGGGATGAGCACCAGGAAATGTGCTGTCTCATGATTTAGATGTGGCATGCGTGACCCTGCCAGCATGTGCAGGCTAGGTCACTGTCTGAAATGTCTCTGGAGTTTTGGTTCTGAATGGAGAATTCACCAGTGAAATGGGAGGTAGAACACTGTCAGTACCTGTCCTGTCCCCCTGTAAAAGGGGGAGTTGGTAGGAATTATTTTTGATAACTTTTCAGATGAAAATAAAGTGCAAAGATGGCAAATATTGATCTGAGAACTATTTATTGATCAAGAAGGGTAAGCGTTCCTACCTAAGGGGGATAGAAAAGAGAGCAGACAGGGAAAAAGAGAGACAGAGACAGAGAGAGAGAAAAAAAAAAGGGTAGGGCATAAAGTCTTGGATTTCTTAACATTTCTTAACGTATTTTGTGATGATGAAACAGCAGGTCAAAGGCCTACAAACTGAATCCTGATCCGAGCAGACAGAAGCCATGAGAAAACTGACAGCTCTTAGTGAGAACAGAGTCTGCAGCAGTGAAAAACAACCTGCTTTCCCTGAGAAAGAGCTCTAAGACTATGGAAAACAACCTGCTTTCCCTGAGAAAGAACTCTAGGACTGTGATAAACACTAGCCACCTGTATAAACTGTTTTTACACCGTTAGATAAAGAAATGAAAACTATCTCTCACAAACAACTCTCTGTGCATGTGCACACAGGGGGTTTGAGTGACTGATCAATACAGGGTAACAACTTGTTACTGATCAATTGGGGATAGACAGGGGATGTTCTTTAAAAAGAACACCTCTTTTCTCTACGAAAACAGTCTATTTTCTCTACGAAAAGAGACTCATGTAATAGACTGGGGTGATTCCTTTTCATTTTGCACCATAAAATGTGTCCTACATCCTTCTTTATCAAACACCACAGCGACATCTTTAACATTGTGCTGCAACAGAACTGTACAGTTTGTGTATAAATTCAGTGTTCTGCATGGTCATTTTGGAAGGCTGTTGACTTGTGTGCCATGTCTAAATGCATGTTGTGTTTATTTAACTTTAAACCCATTTGAAAGGAATGGATTCTGACCTCACACTTTAGTCCAGCAAGCTGTTCTTACTCCAAAACATTACAACTACAATAATAATCTGATTAACACTTCATCCAGTTACCCTGTAACACAAGTAAACAGGTTCTAGGGCCTTCCAGAACATAACTATAGCATCAGAATGAGGGAATAATCCAGGTGTTTACACCAAATATTTGTACAATTTTTCATAGAATTATTAAGTCACAATTCAGATCTTCACAATCCTTTCTCTAAAAAGCAGGTACTTATTCAGATTTCTTCTAAAAAATGCAGCACCTCATGCCAATGTTGAAGTCTGAGAAAACATATTTCTTGCTGTTTTCTAGAAATTAATCTTCACTATCAAGCCCAATGTTAGTAACCTTGTATGTATTTACATAAATATTTGTTGAGTCAGGCTCACTTAAGCTATTTCCTCATGTATTTCTCTCATAAATCCTCATTTGCCCTTGTGTACTGTAGGAGAATAAAGATGAAGTGAAAATGTACTTTGTCCTCAGAGCGTTCAGACAGTTTTCTGTAAGGGTTATGAATAATTCTCTGATATTCACATTACATTGAATTTAACTAAATTTATTCCAGGCATGGAAAGTTTATGTTGCGGTTTCTCAAACTTCACATGAAAATACTTCGTAATTATTAGAAATGTGGTAACACTGTAACAGCAATCTGTTTATTTTATTGGATGTAGGGAAATGTTTATTCTCTAAACAGGGATTTGTGTTCTCTTCTGAAGGAAGGATTTAGTAAAGTCAGTTTGTGAAAAAAATGCTGCCCCAACTGGACTTTCTTAGCAGTTATGGGTACTTTTGAAATATTCATTTTTACTTTTATTTCCCTGTATAGAGGGGACAAAAACTCCATTCTTGACCCTGGATTTTTAAAGGTTACGAATTACAATACTTCCATAGACTAAGATGAATAAACTTAGTTATTAATTCTTAATTTTTAATTCTCCTTGGAATAAAATCTTGGATTCTCACAAAGATTATTTTTGAGGGGGAAAAAAGAGAATTTGCAAAATCTATTTGCAATTCTGTATGGGTGCTGTGAGTCCACAAAACCACAGTAAGGACTGGGTCTTTTGCTGTGTCATATCAAAGGGTTTGAATTGATTTAATTTTTCTCCTGAGATATTCCAAGGCAGTGATTCTGGTGGGGTCACCAATTGCAATAAGCTCAAGGGAGAAAAATATCCAAAGAAACTCAAGCAAAACCAACCGAAGGAAAAGAAAGAGAAAAAAGAAAGGAAAAGAAAAGGAAAAGAAAAGAAAAGAAAAGAAAAGAAAAGAAAAGAAAAGAAAAAGAAAAAAAGAAAAGAAAAGAAAAGAAAAGAAAAGAAAAGAAAAGAAAAGAAAAGAAAAGAAAAGAAAAAAGAAAGAAAAGAAATTTCTCTTACTATTATCTAGAATAAAGAAGAGGTTCCAGAATATTAAATAATGATATTCCCATAGTTTTAGGACAGTTGAAGGTGCCATCCTGCTTCCATCTCACTTTTTAAAAAATTTTGACCCAGCACCATCACATACTCTCTTTTGTTTTTCTTGCTCTTTTTTGTTTTTCTTTCCTCCTGAGCTATCTTGTGTGTATATATAACACAGTTTTAAAGAACTGTCAGGTTTCTCAAATAAACAGGCACAGCAGCAGGGAAAAATAATAAAAAACCTGTGAAAAATATGATGAATTTTGTATTCTGTGCAAAACAAGCTCCTATTTTATCCTGTTTTTTATCAGATTCATATCTAGACATCACTAAGAAGGAAAGAGTACTCAGGAAGAGCATTTCTGCTCAGCTGCAGAGAAAATTTAAAAATACATTTCTTTATTTATATAAAACTAAAAAAGCTGTCAGACTAGATACATTTTTATTCATGTGAATATATGAAGGTTAAAGTGAGTGATGAATACATTAAATACACATTATATTGCTCACAGAAAAGGAAACAGAACTCAGAAGTTTAATGCTGTATTTCAAGTTGAGTCTTTTGCTTTACTTGCTTGTTTATGAGCTTTTCCCCAAATCCCCTCTCTCCTCTGCACAGCTCCCAGTGCAATTAATTAAAAGAATGCAAATTCCAGCAAACCAAAAACCCACCAGTAACCTAAAAAGGGGGTAGAATAAATTAATCTATTCCTCTGAATTTCTTTTAAACTTTTTTCTTCACTTTTTTAAGGTTGGGAGCATGTGGACAAGTGCTGAATAGTTCATACCTCTGACATAAAAAGCAAACATTTATAGGAAAGCCTGAAATGAATTTCAACAATGAAAGTTAAATTCAAAGTTCTAAACAGACTTTTTTACTCCTGAGAGGAGAAATATCTCTTTAATCTCCCCTTTTATATAGTGGATAATTAATTAGATGGTAATAATTAAGTAGAGCTGCAAAACAAGCAGTTTATAAATCCTAATACTGTGTGTTCCCTTTTCTAAATTTTCCCTCACTCCATGCAGTTATTAGTAGTTTTGATTAATTCAACAGGAATAGGGAGCAGGATTTCAGTATTTCTTGTGCACCTAACTATTTGGCAGATAGTAAAATAAATGTAAAAAAAATCACCAAAAAATTGAACACCCAACATCATAAACCACAGGTTTTCTTAGACCCACAGTAAGGCTGAACGATAATCATCTGTTCCACATTACTTATTTTTATAGATACAAGAAAAATGAATTTATAGTTACTTTTGTACAGTTTTTTTTTTTTTTATATTTCTTAAAGTTCTGGGTTATAATTGTTAGAGTAGTGACAAAGCCTGGAAATGGCAGTCCAGTGCTGTTTAACATGCACAGCATGTTCTCCAGGCAGGGTGGTTGGTTCTATAAGCACAATCTTAATTACTGTCTTTATGCTGATGACATCCAAATATAATAGGTGTATCAAACAGCTCCTGATGACTTAGATAAATCTGTCTCCACTCTGGAAAGATACTTACTAGACATTAAGTGTGGAGTGTCTGCTAACATTTGGTGCTTAAACCAGAATTGATTTTATTTGGCCCGCTGCCTGCTAAGTAGCAGCACCTCATTTATGGTACCACTGGTAGGAAATAGAAAATTGCCTCCTTGCTGAATAATTCTGGTGTTATATTTGACCCTGAAATTTGTTCTGAGGCCACATTGTTAAGTCTTCATATTTACACATCAGGAATTTAGCAAGGTTAAGGACATTGCTGGTTCAGCGGGATGCACGGCTCTTGATTTATGGCCCACCACAGCGAGGTTGGAATGCCATAATTCATTGTTTGCAGGTTTCCCTGAGCTGTTTGTTGTACACACTTGAGCTGTACAGAGTCCAACACTTCCAGCACTTGCTAGAAATCAGCTACAGGAGAATATCTGAGGAGCATGTGGCTGGCTGTCAAAAGGATTCTGAAGTGCTGGTCCATATTTAGGAATTCTTCCACTCAGAAATCAGCTGGTTTAGGAGCACAGGTAGTTGATGACATCTAAATCTCTAAAGCAGCTTCTTTACAGATCCTTGAGGAATTTTTCTGGTATGAAATGAATTCTAATGAATTTGTATAAATTTCCCATTTTCCCTGCAAATTCTCTAGAAATCTCTGTTCTTTTCTAGAACATGATTCTACTTAGTTTGAGGAGCTGCTTACTTAATAGCAGTTCATTTAATTCCTTCTGATATCTTTCACTTGTGCTGATAAGAACTGTTAAACCATTTGAACTACTACCTGGAAAAGCACTTATTTATCTGATTTGACCTCAGTATTTGACCTGAGCCTCCTTTAGTTTTGTGAGCCCCTGTGATTTTAGGGAAAGAGCAATGCATTTGAAGAATGACCAGCTGATATTTTGCCTTGAAATTCAGGAGAGGTGAAGATGGATGGTGGTCCCAAGTGTCTTAATTGATCCCATAATGACAGTGGAGATAAAATTACATGGCGTTAAATTGCCAACAGGCAAACTTTAGGAGGCAAGAAGTCAGTGTTACTTCAGGAACAGTGTAATTAAGTACAAACAGACGCTCAGTACAAGACCAAAACCACACACAACCCTTTTTAAAAGTTTGTTTAATGCTGTTTTAGCAGTGCTCTGTGTTCTGTTGCCTTTCTCAGTGCCATGTGCCCCTCTCAAAGCACAACCTTTTAGGCTCAGGTCTGTCAGACTTGGTGTTTGCTCCACATGGAGAATTATCAATGCCTTCTTTGGCTCTTTCCTTTCTAGTTGTCATTCTGGAGTGTCCCAGGTGGCCTAAATCAGTTTTCCATAGGAAAAAAAAAGCTTTCCTGAGGACAGTCTTTTCTACACTGTAGACATTTTGGTCCCAAAATGAGTGTTACTGGTCTATACATAAATATAGATATATGAAGAAATAGGTTTGTCTATATATATATATATATAAATGTATATGGATATATATATATGTGTATATATACATATATAAAAAATTGACCACCTAACATCATAAACCACAGGTTTTCTTAGACCCAGGATAAGACTAAATAATAATAATTTGTTCCACATTACTTTTTTTTAATGGGTACACAAAAATTGAATTTATGGTTATTTTCATACAGTTATTTTTTTCTTTATTTCTTAAAATTCTGGGTATATATATATATATATATATATATATGATATATAATAAAAAATTTATATATAAATACATGTATGTATGTATAAAATTTTTTTTTAGTCTGAATTTCCCCACCCAAAGCAGCTTTAAAAATGAGCCCTATTGACCTATAGATTTTATTGCTGTTTACGATGATTTCCAGACTGGTAAATTGCCCCAACCTCTGACTCTAATGTGCTCTTACCCCTTTAAGGACACAGTCTCCTGTTATATTGTTGGTGCCATGTGTGGAAAGGCCTCCAACAGATTCCTGAGTTTGCAAAGTGGGTCATGCAGTCAAGTGGAAGAACATAGCCTTTGGATACTCTGGAGATGTTGTATTGGGATGATTGCTCTGGAAGTGCTTCCAATTATAAAGATTGCTTCCCCCAAAGGAAAAGAGACTTTGATGTTAGTGAGTTATCTCAAAACAGTTGGAGATACAATAAAATCCTATCAGAAACCAGCATCAACGCGTGCCATTGACACATCAGGTCTCAAGACAACATTTACCGAGAACCAGATAAGCCCGAGGCTTCCTCTTCCTTAATTAAACTTAATTAGGTTGTCTTTCTGAAGTTTTTTCACTCAGGAATGATTGAAGCCATTGGATTAGTGAGTGGAATTTTCACTGAGTGGTTTTTGGAAGAGCTGCTCTTACAGCAGGTGGGTAAACTCTTTCCAAATGCACATGTTCCCACAAGGACTTTATGTAGACAGAGGGGGCTTTGGGGGATGTCTTGCACTTCCACTTTTCTTTGTGAACATGGACGAAGTGAAACAAATTGTCTCATTAAAAAATCAGCTTTCATAGAATTTTTTACCATCCCAGCATGTCTGTTGTTGACAGAATGACTGTTCTGATAATTAAACTTTTACAGTGGAAGTGATAATTTCTGATACTCGAGCCACATCCATGCATATTCAAAAGGGGTTTGTTTTTGCACACCTCCTGATTGCCATCTCTCAACAAACATCAGATTGTTTCCATTATCAGTTCACAATACCTTTCCTTGATGGTAAAAGTCTTTCATTTGCCTAAATGGAAATGAGAATGCAATTATGGATATTTATAACTATGCATAATGCAATTTTTTTTCAGACAATCAGGGGACTAAAGTGATGAATTTTGTGTTCTGTCAGTTCATATTATGGCTTGCTAAAACTTGCCTTCTACCTATGTATATTTGTCAAGTAAAATGATAATTCCATCATTGGACATTTTAGGAAAAAATTGCTGTGATTAGTTAAAGATAAATTATTTACACAATAGCCACCAGTGCTGACTGCATATAATTTATATGATTAAGCAATTTTAAGTAACTTATTTATTGTTGTTTTTCTAATTTTACTCGTTTAAACAAAGTGCAGCATTAGAAAAGTACTTTCTGTATGTTTTATCTGATTATCTGAATAATTCCATTTTGTAACTCAATGTGGATGCCAGGTTTGGTTGTTTGTAGCTTTTAGGACAGGGATCTAAATGCCCAGAACCAAAATAATACACACAGTGGAAACAGGAAAAATGTATACATTTGAGAAAATGCTTTTCTCAGTGTTTCACAATTAACTGCAGGGTTATTAATGATACAACCTTTATGTTTAAAAATAAACTGCATGATATAATGGTAAGAACTTTGTATTGCCTTTTTTTGGCAATATATTTAAGAAAAGAAACAGGAAAAAAATAAGATTTGGTCATTTACTAGCATAAAAATGATGAGTTTATTTTCTATCCTCCAGAATACATTTGGAATGGCTCTAATAGTTTTTAACTGAAGCTTTTGGCACAGATCTGGACTGAATAAAGCATTAAAGAAGGAGTTGATCACAGATCAGCTCTAGGATTTTGTTATCAATTTCTCCTTTTGACTCAGTGATATCTTTCCACAGCTTTTTTTTTTTTTTCTTTCACTTTAATTCTGAAAGACTTGACAATTCCCCCTTTGATGACTGAGTACAAACTCTATGCAGTTTTTTATTTACTACTATAGAGAAAGGCACTTTCTCCCTTCTTTTTCTGTCTATTCTGAGCACCTTGCTTAGTCAGAAGTACAAATAAAATTATGTGTCAGAGAAGATCTGGGTGAGAAAATGGTCTCACCAATTTTAAGTAACAATGTAAAACAAAAAGAAAAATCTGCTCAAGGTACCAACTGTTTCTAGAAAGTACTTTTTTCCATGAAATATAATCGTTAAAATAATTAAAGGGAGAATGGTCTGTTTTATTATCTTTTAGCAAAAATCAGTAAATGGGAACTAATATATGCATAATTCTTTTGATTGTTGGGAGAGAAAAGAACTTTGCTTTCTCATTTCCCTCAGTGGGAGGTGCTCATTGTCAGCACCTCTGTAGGAAAGGTCATAACCTCACTGAGTTTGTCTATATAGCAATTAATAACCTGTGGCTATAGAGCAATTAATAAATAAAGCTTTGCTCTATTTTCAATCTCTAGGGTCACATTTTATTCAAACTCAGATGCTTTCTTAATACACTTCAGACAGTTGTCAGTGTCCACAGCTGCCACCTATTCCCAAATTCAGATTAATGTCTGTAATGGTTCTGTAATACATGGTCTCCTCAAGCAGGGCAATAATACAACAATGCAGCTTCAATACTGAAAAATAAAACCAAAATATCTACAACTTCAGTTGTTGCTCATTCCCTCAACTCTTCTCCCTTAGCATTCAATTCTCCCTCCTGCTCGGAGTCTCATCATTTCAGTTTATACATTTAAATTATGAAATACCAGAAGCAATTTCACACACTGTTTCCTTGCATTTGTTCTCATTATTGTTTTTTACTAGAAAACACTTGTGTAGCTTGCAAGGAGGGAGGGCAGTGGCACAGAAGTAGCCGAACTCTTTCTTCTTGGTGGTTCCTAGAGTCGTGAGAAGAGGCAAATCAGCACAAGCTGAAACACAGAAAATTCCACTTTCAAATAAGGAAAATTTCAGGTTGGGTTTTTTTTTTTTTTTTTTTGTTTGTGAGAGTGTTTGAGTATGGACACAGGTTATCCAGAAATGTTGTGGAATCAGTGGGAGGGTTGGTCCAGATGGTGTCCAGAGGTTCTTTCAAACTCAGATCTTCTAAGGTTCTGGAACATAGATGATGTTTTTCAGCATTAAATAAACTCACAGTTTAACACATTTCAAAATGCCTATGAAATTTTCTCTACAAAACAGTGCATGAAATGTATGAAAGTATGCTAAAATATTAAAATAAATCCCAAACAAGCAAACCAAAGGTTCTGAGATTCTTTTAGCTTGCACTTTGCTAGGAAGTCCTTTACACCGTTCCCTTCTGATATAAAGCCAATCCAATTATTGCAACTTCCCGCCACAACTTACACCCTTTAAAAAGTGCTTTTGGAGTTAGTATTTCAATTTGGCATCTACCAAATGTCATAAGGTTTTAATTTAAATATAGGGAATCATAGAAACTGCACCAAGCTGTAGGTGAGTGTAATTTTCCGCAGTTATATGTCCTCATGAAAATTCCCTTGCCCATGGCAGGGGGGTGGAAAAAGCTGATAATTGAGGTTTCTTTCAACCCAAACCACTCCATGATTCTCTGATTCTCTGTTTCTTACAGAATAAAGGCTAATTTGTGCTTTCAGGGAGCCCATTGTTTATTCTTTTCCAGAACCAGTGTTTCACTTCCTGCATTGTCATTCAACTTTCATCTCCTAATATAACCCAACCTTTCAAAGGTCTCTGACTGAACTCATCCTGTTGAAGTTCAAAGCATTTTATTGTCATGGATTGCTGTGTCACATTGATTTGCATTAGGAAATGTTTACAAGAACTATAACAGCCCTTCAATTTCTTATTACGTCAAGAGAGACTAAAATAAAGTGTTGTTCAGTGGCAAATGAGATATACATACATATGCTATACTTTTATTAATATATATAGATAAACATTATTTATTCATGATGGATACACTCTTAGCTCAAGCCTTTAATTTCAATTCCACATAGATTTTGGCAGGATACCAGAGTTATTTGAATTCAACAGCAAACTTATATTGGCTATGATGGATAATCATTAAATGCAAAAGACTCATAGATTCATTCCAAACAGTCCAATAATCCATAATCCTGAGTCCTTTAATAGCATTTAACAGTATTATTCTTTTTGTTTCCTTTTTATTTCTTCCAGAGTGAAATAGTTTGGTAGAAAACAGAAGATATTGAACACGTTTTCCTCAAGTTCACAGGTAGGCAATGTAAGAATTGATTCAGAGCTTGAACTGGCAATACATGTTCTCTTCTTCAAATCTGGTGCTGGAATTGGTTTCCAACACATCTGGGAAACGATGATGATGATGATGATGATGATGATGATGATGATGATGATGATGATGACAACTATGATTTCAGATCATCTTCAAAATGACAAAACACACAGATTGGTTCTCTTTAGACCAGTGTAATATAACAGGAAATGCCAGATACTCATCTAGTTGAGTTCCAAGCTTCCATTATTTGAGTAATATTTTTTCCCATTTTCCTTGGATTTGTGATTTTTCCTCTTTCCACCTGATTTCTGTTTATCTTTCAGTTCACAAGGTGGATAACCCAGGAATATTCATTGTATATCTACCTCAGAAATACACAGAAATGAATTTTCTCTGTATTTCCTTTAATCTTAATTTTTTGACCAGATTTTATCAGTGCACTTTATGCATCTGTTCTAGGGAAATATGGGATAAAAAAGGTGAACATGGGTTTAGAATGGAGATCTGGACTTTTTTTTTGTGTTGGAACCAGAGGAATGATGAGTAGTTTTTGTGACATCTCCTCAGGAGAATGACTTATCTTGCTATATATTTCTCTGTAATTTGCTTGCGACAGAATCTGCAGATTTGCCTTTCTGGATTCAGAAATATACCAATTAGGTGGAAAAGAGATAGGAAACAAAATGGGAAATGATATATCTACTGATAAACAGATGCTGCGTTGGGTGGCTTTTACCCTGTCTTTTAAAATCAGCTTGCAGTTAGACTTCGTAAACAGCATATGCTTGTTGATATAATAGTAGAAGTAGTCCAGACTTCTAAGATTTCTCTGTGGCATAGTTATTGATTAACTTGCAGAAAGCTGAAAGCTCTTTGGCTCTAAAGATTTGATGCAATGCTATTTGTGTCTATATATATATAATAAGAAAGCTGGAGACAGAATTTTGCTGTCTTAGAAAAGGAAAAAGAAAAAGAAAAAGAAAAAGAGAAAAAGAGCAAAGAAAAAGAAAAAAAATAAAAAGAAAAAGTGAATGCCAGTCCTTAATATCGTAAATGTGTCAAGATCCTGCTTTTATTAAAAGTTCAACCAAGGGGAAATTTCTATCAGTCATGTATATTACTATGATGCCTTAGAGGAATCTGGAGGGATAGGAAGCAAATGCCACACTTTTGCAAAAGTGAAAGAAAAGGGAAAGAAACAATTTATCTGTCAATCTTAAATCAGTGACTTCAATGCTGATCACAGGAAAAACTAATGAAATAATGGAATGCATTGTATAAAAAAAAATAATTAGTAGTTTATTCATGAATGTCAATCTTGAGGTTTTGTGTAACACAACTCCCACCCAGAGTAACACACAGTCATACTTTAGGTGTGTTAGTGTGAGACCACCTCAGCTTTATGCTTCAGAGTGTAAATTGGTTTGTTTAATTTGCTAAAATGGCAAAATTGTCTTGCTGCCCACAGGAATACGTAAAGTTAGGAGGTACAGCCTCAAAACCTGTTGAAGGTGTTGCTGGGGTTGTCCTTTCAGTGGGGAGGGTGGGACCCTTTCCTCCTGGTACTTCATCAAAGGTCCCCTGGATCAGTGCTGAGCAGAAGCTGCAGGGGTGGATGGACACACAGCTCATCAGGAACCTGTTTGGAAGTGCCAGTGCTGAGCTCAAAGCCATAAAGTAACTTTGTAGAAATTGCCGCATGAGGGGAAAAACCCAGAGCTCTGAGCTGTGGGATCACATATCCCAGAATCATGGAATCATTAATGTGGAAAAAAGACTTCCAGATCATCAAGTGCAACCTTTGCCCTCACACACCCATGCCCACTAAACCAAAACACAAAGTGCCATGTCTACATGTTTTTTGGACAGTTCCAGGCATGAGGAATCCAGCACTACCCAGGGCTGACCACCTGCCAAGGCCTGACCACCCTTTCCATGCAGAAATTCCTCCTGGTGTCCACCCTGAGCCTGCCCTGGCCCAGTTCCCTCTCCTCCTGTCCCTGTTCCTGGGAGCAGAGCCCGACCCCCCCGGCTGTTCCCTCCTGTCAGGAGCTGTGCAGAGCCACAAGGTCCCCCCTGAGCCTCCTTTTCTCCAGGCTGAGCCCCTTTCCAGCTCCCTCAGCCCCTCCTGGTGCTCCAGACCCTTCTCCAGCTCCGTTCCCTTCCCTGGACACGCTCCAGCCCCTCAGTGCAGTATTCCTGAGTTTGGGCCATAATTGTTCAGGAACCAAAGCTTTGTCATTTGGTTTACAGGTGGCTATAGAGGGATTACTTCATGTTCTATAAATAGGAACCATAAAATCAGAGTACATAAACCATTTCTGAACTTCAGATTATTTGAAATGGAGAAGAAAATGACAGAAAAAATTCATTGGAGGAATATTGAAACAAGCTCTGTCAAATGTCTGCTAAAGATTAGCTGCTACAAGAAGGAAATAAGGAACCAATCCATGGAAGTGAAAGTTTTCTATCTCTCCAGGCTAACAAACCACTTTCCTTAATCAAGTGCATTTTCTGCAGGCTTTACTTAGTCTCACTCTGGAGTGAGTGTCACAAATGACATTAAATCTGATGACTATAATGTTAAAAGCTCAACAAAATGTGAAATATCATTTCCATGGGCAATGTCAGGTACAGATGTGATCCTCATCCACTACCAGAAAAAAACCCTTCGATATGAGAGCTTTGAGGCTCTTACTTTATTGAGCAATCAAAATGATATTTTTACACATAGGTGAAAACCCCGCAACAATTAAAACAAGTTTATAAATTTCAAGAATAAACTTCATTTTTGAATTAATGAAATGGTTGAGGTTTCTTCTCTTTTATAAAACCAAACTGTCAAAACAGCTATTTTTTTCCCAGATATATGTGATGCTTTAACAATGTGGATTTTCAGCTGTTTTTTAGCCTTTTCCAGATACCAGTAATAACATTTATGCTTTAGGCTTGACTATGTGCTTAAATATTATTTAATTATTAATAAAGTAAGTTATGTCACTATATTAAAATATTCAGAGTATAGGAATTTTGGATGGAAATTTTCATTATATAGAATTCAAATTTTCCATAATTTTCATAGAAATGGAAATGGAAGCATGTTTGTAGAAATTAAATGTAGAGTCACTGTAAATGAGTGGGGCAGGAGATGTGCTGGGCAGGTCAGAGACTGCCTCTTCTGCCTCCAGCGAGCCGGACTCCACCATGAGTGCTGGGCAGAGAGGGTTGACCCAGATGGTGTGGATGGTGACGTCCTCGCTCTTCTTCTGCCACAGCTCTTAGGCCTTGCTGTCTTTCCCAAGGGACACTGATGGATCTGTGTCTCGGTGAAACAGCTTTAGGAGTTGTCCTAGGCCACTGTAAGACTCCAGTTCATTTGGGTCATTAGAGCCATACTCTGACAGGCTCTCTTTCCCACTACTCCCAGCTTGGAAATCATCAGACCAGTGTCCCTCCTCACTCCCCAGCTCTCCAAGGAGTGCCATGGATGCTGGCCCTGCCCACTGCCTGAGATGTTCCAGCTGGCTGGGCAATGGGCTGGGGCAGTGGCAGCAGGGGCTGTGCGGGGCCTGGAAAAGGGGGTTGACCCAGGTGGTGTGCATGCTGACATCCTTGTTCTTCTTGTGTCACAGCTCTTGGGCCTTCCTGTTTTCCCCATGGGACACCAGTCGATCTGTGTCTTGGAAGAAGAGCTTTTGGTGTTGTTCTGGGCCGCTGTCAGACTCCGGTTTGTTGGGGTCATTAGAACCGGACTGTGACAGGCTGTCTTCCCCACTAATGCTGGCCTGGCAAAGCGTGGACCAGTTCTGGCTCTCATTGGCCAGCTCTTCAATGAGTGCCATCAGTCCTGACCTTGCTCCACACAGCTCCAGTTCTTCCAGCTGGTCGAGCAAGGGGCTGGGGGTGCGGCAGCGCTCCAAGGGGTACGGGCCTGCGGGCTTTGTCGTCTTGGGATGGGATCTGGGGGTTTCATCCTGGCCCTGCTCTGGGCATGGGTGAAGCTCCCAGTTCTCTTTCCATGGTCTGTGAGTGAGGTGACTGGGGGCCTCTCTTCCTCACTGCTCTGACTTTGCTGGCTGCTGTTTTCCTGTGGCAGTCTCTGAAGAAGGCAGTGCCTGTCCAGCTTGGGGAATGGCTGCTCCCCAACGTGTGCTGCTGGCAGAGTACCCCCAGCTCTGCCCCTGCCACCTGGGCACCGGCAGCTCCCAGGTGGCCGGGCGAGGGGCTGGTGGCACAGCAGGGGCAGTGCGGGGCAGCTGCCCGGCTCTGTGACCCTGCTGCGGGGGCTGCTGCTGCCGTGGCTGAGCCCGTGGCCCGGTACCGGGGCCGGGATATCTTAATAGCAGGATATATTTGGTTGGATTATCTTTAATAAGGCCAGTGTTTCCTGTCAGGATAATATTAGTTGACACGCAGTTTTACGCATCTCAGAGTTCACTAGGCTGTAATCTAGACAGGTTTGCTTCTTTGTTTTTTAGTTCCTTTTTGCAGTGATTCATCCTCTTACAGTATTGAAAATTATTTATTACAAGAATTATGTTTAAAACATTTTATAGACCTGATTATTTGATAGTTTTATGTTGACTGGTGTATGATAAGATTGCAAAGCAGAAGTGCCTCACAGGGTGGTTAAGGAAATGCAATTCTTGTGATTAACATGTGAGCACAAAACCAGCTTGGCTTTGAGAATGCAGGATGAATTTGAAATAAATGCAAATATCTTGGTAGTTGTGAATGACTACTGTAAATAAGAGGAGGGCACGTCTAACCCAGCTTTTGGAGTGAGAGTGCATTAAAGCCATACTCAGTTGTTGGTGTGTGGGGTATCAAACATTCCAGGGCAGTTACAGCTGAGCCAGACTGTGCATTGTGTCACCTGTGCTCACCCAGTCCTCAAAGGGAAAGGGCACAGGGAACACAGAAACAAACAAACAAAGTCAAAGGCTTTTTAAGAGGACAAAGCAAAATAATAATAAAAAAGATTGACACTAGACACTGCAGGAAGAGGGCAAAGGGGTTGTGAAGCCTTTGCGTGTCTGTACATGCTAAGATGATTTTCAGCCCTCTCAGGCTGGTACACTTAATTCTTTTTCTATTTGTTATTCTATTGGCAACCGAGCTCCTACACCATGCATTTGTCAGCATTGAATTGCATTTGCTTCATGTCAAAAAACCATCTATAAAGGCTTGCTGCTGCTTTTTTGATGTCATTTTGTTTGCCACAGCTCTGAACATTGGAGCAGTGACTATGCAGGGAGTATGGGAACAAGTCTGGGGATATTTTAAAGCTTCACCAAAGGGAGGAATGCTGCTTTTGATATTAAGGAAGGATTTATGTGGGGAATTTCTGGGAAGTTGGCTCATTGGATCTTTTTTGCCCTCCTGGAAAATTTTGCCCTTTCCAATATTTCTCCAGAAAAGGAAGGACTACTTACGAAGTGGGTATCTTTAACTTTCTAAAAGCTCCTTTTGCCTCAGAGGATTCTGTCTATGTAGAGTATCACTTCCTATTATTACCATGTTACTGATATTTAGTAGAACATGCTTTTAGTTCTGGATTTGAAAAAGAACAGGAATTTGTATGACTCCAAATACTGTCAGGCCACCAGACATCATCTTCTGTGAATATTTGGTAACAGGTCTAAGAATGAGCTGGTCCATTATAGAGAAGAATCAAGACAGTGGATAAAATCCTGCCCTCACTGCTACCAAGAAGAGTTTGGTTTCTGTCTTCAACAGGCTCCAATTTTATCCTCATATTTTTTTTTCATAGGAAGAAAACCTGTATTTTTTCATTGCTGAATGACAAGAGGTTTGTTTATTGTGTGTGGAGCTAAGCTCCTGTTCCAGTTCAGGCTTAGCAATGATCAAAACTCTCAGAGAAAATAAAATAGCAATAAAAGGCCATTACCCACAGCCACTAAAATTACCCAAAATCCAGGAATCAACAGTGAACTAACTTCCATAAAACTACTCCTGTCAGCCTTCTGCCCATAACAAAGCTGATTCCAGGATCTCCATGTGCCAGTGTAAGAGTCAATGTCAAAAATCTTGAGATTTTTGCCTTTAATACCAAGTAACTTGATCCTGGATATTCCCTCTATCTTCAGGTGAAACTTGATGTTCAGGAGGTGCAGAGAGCCAAGCAAACTCGTTTTCTCTTTCAGAACTATGAGAAACGTGCCAGTGTCTGTCTTACACATTAAGTACTGCAAATTCCAGCTTCCAATTTAGCAAGCTCACAGTGATTAGTTCAGAAGTTGATTCTCCTTGAGCAAAAACAGGTAAAAATCAATCAATTATGTAATTGGGATGCTGGAGATGATGCAGCCATCAAATGGAAATACCACACTCCTCAAAGGATTGCATCACAGTAGAGGAAAAAAAATGTTTCAAAATTAAATGGAGTCTTTTAATCTTCACAAAACAGCCCCAGCTTTTCAGGTGCTCTGAGAATATCTAAGCAGACAGTTTAATAAATTAGACTTAACAAATCTTTTTTATGAAAATGAGTTGGAGACATTCTATCAGAAGGTTTCCAGATAGTTTTTTTCCCTCTGTACTTCCTATACTTTGGTGTTGTCTTTAAGAATTCAGATTTTTTCCCTATCTGAATATATGGAGGAAAGAAATATTGATTTTAATAACTATATTACTTGAAAGCATGCCCACATTCAATTTACTAAAATCAGATTCCCTACCTATTCTGAGTAGACAGTTACAACATGATCCTGTCCTAAGGAGCAAAAGATGTACCTAACAAAATCTAGATTTTGGTTTTTATTGAAATTATTGCAAATATTTGGTCATGTATTCAGGAGATTAATTTATATAAGTATATAGATCCACAGAATTTGTGTAGGAATAATAGCACCTAAGAGTGGTTTGGGTTGGAAAGGAACTTTCATGATAATCTTATTTCAAAACCAGGAGCTGCTCATGGGCAGGGACACCTTCCACTATCCCAGGCTGCTCCAAGCTCCATCCAGCCTGGCCTTGGACACTTCCAAGGATCCAGGGGCAGCCACTGCTTGTCTGGACAACCTGTGCCAAGGCCTCCCCATTGTCATCATAAAAAATGTGGTCTCTATACAAATTTACATTCTTTTGGGTCAAAAGGGTTGCCCCAGCCTTGTCACTACAGACCTGGAACTGGATATGGATATGCAGAATATATAAATTTACATGGAAACAAATGGATGCCAGAGAAAGAATTGTGGTCTATATAAATATCTATGTATTTTATATGTAGTAAAAATAGACAAAACATGTTTTCTTTGTGATTTTGGCAGTTAAGGAAAACCTTCTGTGCTCTCGTCTGGGAGAAAATGTGTTAAGTAAAATATGAAGTTTTAAAAGGCATGCAACTAAAATGTAGGAAATAAACACCTGTCGCCCCTGTTAAAAACATTACCAACATTTCTAATGTTCCTTAGGTTGAAAGAGGTTTTAAAGTGTCTTTTTTTCTCACTAGGTTATTAATTCATGAGATGTAAACCTTTCTCAGACTGCCTAAGTAGTGTTTTCTTCATTCCTGCCTATCACACATCTGAGAAAAATCTATGCAATACTTGCATGAACAATATTTGCATTGGTAACTGTGTTTGTACAGTGTGGGGTCCCGAAATCCACACCTTCAAAGGTGATTATATACCTAATATCCACAAAAATTCCAGTGAAATCAGTCATGATCTCTCACAGTAGATATTTCAAATGTAAAAAAAAAGGACTGTAAAAAAAAGGTCTACGGCACTCATGAATTAATCTCCACAAAAAATTATTTAGATTTAAACTGTATGAAACAGAGGGTTTCTTTATTTTCCCCTAAAATAAAGCAAATATATGTAAGAAGGTGGTGATTCACACTGCAAATGGCATTTCTAGAAGCTCCCATTATTAGTACTAAAAACGCTTTACCATCTGTCTCTGTCTCTCTTCACTCATTTATTTTGCTGCCTGCAGTCACGTTATTTTCTTTTTGAAGAAAGAGCAAAGTTGGCATAAGGAATGCAGAGATCCTGGTTCTGCAAGCACTCTCCACCTTCTGCCTCCTGTCCCCTGAGTGAGCTGCTTTTGCATGGGATCACATGCTCTGATGATGCAGACCATCATTACCGACACAGGCTAAATATAACTCAAACATCAGATTGCATCTCCTGTCAAACAGTTCAATAACTCATAAGTGAAAACTCTTCATTTTCATTTTGCCCAGTTCCAGAAAAAAAAAAAAAAAGAAAAAAGAGATAAAAATCCAGGCAAAACTCCCCAAAATAAATTCTATGAAATAAAAACCGAAAATCACCAACAAAAAATCACTGATGGTTTTTATGCTTTATCCATTTCTTTATTTGTCCTGCTCTCATGGACACATTTCTTCAGAACTCCCTGGGACATCTTTCTCTGAGAAGGCCCTTTAATAACACCCACATAAAAACTGCTGCAGAGTACAAAAACATGTTGCAAACACATATAAACAACCCAAAGTTAGTACTGCCTAAGTAAGAAGTAGTTTAATTAAATAGAAGATATGTCATGATGGCATAAGCAGCTTCAGAAATTAAGTGAATCAAATCAGAAATGTATGGATTTGTGGGTTCAAACCAAAAAGAAACATTCCACTGTTAGCAAGACAGCTTGCCTTATGTGAATTATCAGAATTGTCTTCATCAGAGTCTGTAAACTCAGGTATGCACAGCAACAAGAACTCTGTGAGTTTCATAAATACTCTTTATTTGGCTTCTTAAATGGCAATGGGCGAAAAAGACCCATTGTGGAAGTTACAAGACTGAAAATGAAAGATGTGTGCATGTGTAACACGCAGAGAAACACACACAGGAATGGTAAATTGGCAGGAAATAGGGTCATTTTTCACAATGTAACAGATTACTTTTGGCACATATATTAATTAACTAGAATATTCACAAATGTCTTTAATTGCCTGTTTGGTATCTTGCTAAAACTGTAAGCCATAAAACCTTGTTCAGATAGGATTCAGCCTTCCTGACTCATCTGCCTACAACATAGCAAGGCTCCTTCCCCATTTCCAGCTATCAGACTGTTGCCACATCCAGGTTTTGCTTATTTCATCTGTCCGCAGTGAGTCAGCAATGATCTTGGTATTTTAAACTCAGTTGCATCCATGTTGAGGTGGAATTCAGCAGCCATCTGGTCCTTGGAAAAGGAAGATGTTAGCAGTGCAGAGATAAATCAAGAAAAAATATAAATAAATATTTTAAAATAGAATTTTTTTTTTGTTTAAATTTCTTTCTTAGAACAGTGAATCAGAATGCTTGGCTTTAGAATAAACAGTTGTAAACAAACTGTAACTGGTATTAGTGTTCAAATGGGAAGACTTTATCAAGATGAAGAAAAAACTTGATATCAGTTTCAAACCTGCAAGCAATTTGCCAGATACACAAATAAAACAAACAGAACCCTCCCCCTCTAAGGCCCTGGTCTGACAGGAAACCTGATCAGCCTTTAAACACAGAAACATGACCATGGCATAAAGGATGAGGTTTTCCTGGTATAGCAATCCATTTGGGAATCAGCAGAGCAGCCGCGGTGAATATGCAGTGATTGATGAGGATTTGTGCTTGGAGTGTGCTAATGAACAGCAATCCACTACTGCAAACATGCAATTTCTCAGTCATTACCTGTACATTAATGTTTGATTTCATATCTTGTCAACATCAAGTGCAAACTAGCTCAGAGCTGGAGAAAATCTCCTGTGGAGATTCCTCAGTAGGAAAAATAGCCTAAATCTTTGACTTAGGTTAGCTGAGGGTGTGTATTCCATCCCCATCTCTCAGAGGTGGGGCAGTTCTCTGCTGTTCATTGGGCAGTTTACTTTATCTCTTCCACAACCAATCCTCCCTCCAGGAGATCTCTTCTGTTCATGGGCCATTAATTATAAATTATATTCTGTCCATGGCCAGTGAGTGTCCCTGCATGGCTGATCAAATTCCATCATCCCATGGGGAGATGGTCTGCCCAGGGGAGGAGCCAAGCATTCCTACCTGGACACAATCTGAGCTTTGGGACACCACAGCAGCCTTTGCCCACTGCATTCCCAGAGGAGCAGCTTTCTGCTGCCCTGCATTCCCAGAGGGAGCCCAGGCCCATCTCCAGCAGCCCTGGAGCTGCAGAGGAAAACTCCCCCCTTGTGCAGGATCCCTGCTCCAGCAGAACCACAGCTGGCACTGCAGGAGGGCTGAGCCCCCATGGGATGGGGCTGTGCCACCACCCTGGCACACAGCGGGGCAGGGCATGGTCTGACTCTGGCAGTGTTGTTTTGTACTACTGCATTTTTAATTTTATTTAAATTTTTTTCCCTAATAAAGAACTGTTATCCCCATTCCCATATTCCTGCCTGAGATCTCCTTAATTTCAAAATTATAATAAATTGGTGGGAGGGGGTTTACATTTTCCATTTCAGAGGAGGCTCCTGCCTTCCTTAGCAGACACCTGTCTTTTCAAACCAATAGAATCTTAAAAGAATGTAAAAAAGCACGTGAATTAACTGCCCAAGAGCTGTTCTGCTGAAGGCTCTGGTAGTGAACTCATTTCTTGGCAGGACAGCCTGACCTGTGTCTGCCTTCTGCATGATGCCTGAACTGTATTTCTGTGCCTGGACCTCTTTTAACCTCTGCAAATGCCAATTTCTTTAGTCTCTGTAAAGCAAAAGTGACAGAGATAAAAAATGCTGTCTAAAGTCAGCAGATACTGAAACTCTGAAGACAGATATTTACTCTAAGACTCCTTATTCCTGGGAAATAATCCTAGCAGCAAGGGAAGTGAGTAACAGATGGGATTACAAACACAAAAATTCATCTGCTGACAGATGTGTGTAATAAATTCTGTAAAGATTTTATGAACAGTGAAGATCTTAGGGTCTATAGCACAGGATAAAAATAGCATTAATATCCCCAAGAATCCTGAATTCTTTCTTCCTTTCTTTCTTTCTGGTGCCATCAGGCAACTACAGAATCCCAGAGTGGTTTGAGTAGGAAGGGACCTCAGAGAGAATTACTTTCTCCCAGTTGCCCATCTAAACCAACCCTTCTAAACTGGAATATTCACCATTCCTTCCTCTTATAATTTCCCAGTTTAAATTGGAACTATGTGAAAGTTGCAGCCACTTATGAAATTGTATTCCAACAGCTCATCTCTGGAGTTTTTTTCCTTGGTGTCAGGGTTGTGATCTTTACTAATTCAATAACAGTAATTCACTAATACAGGTGATTTTTATTGCAAGACATTATCACAAATATGAACAAGGTTAGGTAGCCTGGGGATGAGTGACTGAAACACTTTATGTCTTCAAATAATGAAATTTTAGGTGTCAAAACACAAGTTTTGAGGAGATGAGTGCTGAGAGAAGCAGCATTATTATTATATATACCACAAGGAAAGAAACTATAAAAGGAAATAACTATTTATTTGGTTTTGTCTGGTTTTATCTGGTTTTAAGATCCCAGTTGATCCAAGAACAACTAAAATTGGGACTGTTATGGAATGATTAGCATTCTGAAAAATAATTTCTTTAAAAAGTACAAATTTGTGAACAACACTACCACAGGGATATTTCAATTTTCAGAGAAATTTACTGATTTGGGTCTTTGCTTCACTTATTTCCTGATGCCCACTTGGATTTTCAGTTAACACTTTTCAAAATCAACCCTCATTCGCTGGTGTCTGTCAGTAATTAAACCCCTAGAGAAGTGATATCAAGAATCATTTATGTTTCCCCAAAAAGTCAAGAAGAAAGGCTGTTGTGTTTTTCAGCTTTCTTTTATGATCCTTTTTATATTATTTTCCATTCTTTAGACTAAGTTTTTTGTGATGCAAAACCTGCCTTTTAGGCTGTAATTGTCATTAGTGAATGTCTGTAGTCTTCTGGATTTGCAAACTGAAAATGCAAATTTAAAGAGCATGATTAAGCATATTCTTTCCAAACACACCATCATTAATTGCTGATCAGAGGTTTCACAAATGGAATTAAATGTGCTATTCAACTGTCTATATTTGGAGAAAACATCTCAGCTTTGAATTATATTGGGGCAGTTATTAAGTACATTACTGCAACAATATTATGTGAAGAATCTGTAATAGAGAGTTAAAATCATAATTATTGCTGTTGTGTGACAACTGTTTTTCAAATGGGTCATTGCAGACATGGAACAAAGTTCTTCATTTAAAGTAAAATACGTGGGAAAAAGAGGGGGTCATCTCCGCAAAACTTGTGTTTTGCACTTAAAATTTCATTATTTAAAGACACAAAGTGTTTCAGTCACTCACCCCCAGGCTATCTAACCTTGTTTATATTTGTGATAATGACCTGCAATAAAAATCACTTGCGTTAGTAAATTGCTGTTACTGAATTAGCAAAGATCACAGCCCTGACACTGAAGAAACAGAGGATATTAAAAGTGATGAGGAAATATATATTTATGAGAGACAGGGGGGGGAATGTCTTCAGAAAGAGAGTAGGTATAGATGGGCTATTGGGAAGGAATTGTTCCCTGTGAGGGTGGGCAGGCCCTGGCGCAGGATGCCCAGAGAAGCTGTGGCTGCCCGTGGATCCCTGAAGTGTCCAAGACCAGGTTGGACAGAGCTTGGAGCAACCTGGGATAATGGAAGTTGTCCCTGCTCATGGCAGCGGTGGCACTGGATGGGCTGTAAGGTTCTTTCCACCCCAAACCACTCTGGGATTCCGGGATTCCATGACTCAGCTTGTTAGAACCAGATTGGTGCTGGAGGAACTCAGCACCAACCTCAGTGAGCTGCAGGTCCCTTTGGCTGAGCTCAGGAGGATTTTCCCTTTTCCCTTTGCACACCCTGGCAAACAGGGAGCCTTTTAGCCCAGAGCATTCCCCTCTGTGCCAGCACCAAGCCATTCGCAGCCAGGCAGGGCTGGGTTGCCACCCCATGTGCTGCAGCTGCTGCCAGGCCTGCTCAGGGAGCCCGGGCAGCTCTGCACACATTACTGTATTTGCAGGGTCCCCCAATGAAGGAAGGAATGATGAATCTGACTCCATGTTCTCAGAAGGCTAATTTATTATTTTATGATACTATATTATGTTAAATAATACTATACTATACTAAAGAATACAGAAAGAATACTTACTCAATGATAAAGATAACAATGAAAACTCCTGACTCTTTCCAGAGTCCTGACAGAGCTTGGCCCTGATTGGCCAAAGAATGAAAACACCAGAATCCCATGAAACAATCACCTGTGGGTAAACAATCTCCAAACACATTCCACATGTGAGCAAAATGCAGGAGAAGCAAATGAGATAATAATTGTTTTCCTTTTTCTCTGAGGCTTCTCAGCTTCCCAGGAGAAAAATCCTGGGCAAAGGGATTTTTCAGAAAATGTGAATGTGACACACACATCTCCTGGCCATTGCCCATTTGGGAGCAAGCAGGAGCCTGGGACTGCAGAGACAAAGCCAGCAGCTGCTTTGCTAGGAACCCCAAGGACAGGCAGTGTCCAGGCTGTGGGATCCTGCAGTTTCAGCTGCTGTTGCCAAGCACGTGTCCTCCTTCAGGACCTCCAAAGATAATGACAATTCTCAAGACTTTTGGGCTACATTAAAATGTCATTTAACGTTCTGCTTCAGAAAAAGGATTATGAAACCGGAATTAGAGAAGACATTTAAATATCACTTCAGGCTTGAACAGAAATACCCATGTGGAAAATGGTACAGCAAGTCTTTCCAACAGACTTTAGTCCCACCTCATAGCCTACAGCAAAGTGAAATACGTCAGGAATGACAAAAACATAATGCAAAGTAGAGATCTGCAAGTTAAAGGATACTGTATAAAGAAAAGTTAATACATCATTCACATGGGAGAAAAAACACCACTTGAAATTACAAAGTAAAAGTTAAATCAGAAATCAAAATTATCATGAAATATTGAAAACAAAAGGAAAATAGTTAATTTTCTGGTTGCAAAGAGACAGCTGAGAACTTTACCCTCAAATAGTTCCCTATCCAGACTCAAAATCCAGTTAAAGTTTCCTGCAGGTTTTTAGTGGCACTTTGTCACGAGGAGTAAGAGCTGTGTGAGAGTCCTAATGTCTGTCTGGAACAAGAAAGGAAACATTCCAGACAAAGCAAATAGAAAGGATGCTAAATTAAAAGCTACATACTTATAGTATTTATAAATACATAGCAATGAATGATCAGAAAAAGACCTACTTAACAAATTTTATAAATTCCTTTAGTAATGTGACTTTAAAAACCTGAGAAACTTTGCATTTTATTGATTGGTTGGTTTGCATCTTCATTCAAAAGTGACTATTTTAAAAAGGTAAAGTACAAATTATATAACATCTGGAATTAGCATTTGGCAATTAATAGTTCAAGAGGGTCAACAATTTTTAAAATTACTTTCAGTCCTCAGAATAA
Organism: Diglossa brunneiventris; assembly: GCA_019023105.1. Classification (NCBI taxonomy): domain Eukaryota; kingdom Metazoa; phylum Chordata; class Aves; order Passeriformes; family Thraupidae; genus Diglossa; species Diglossa brunneiventris. The sequence goes on along the minus strand of CM032361.1, from coordinate 25,887,452 downwards.
TTCTGTTGTGGTTTGAACAAAATGGATCTTTTTCTGGTGTGATATCTGAATAAAAAAATCTATCAGATATTCTTCCATGCCAGAGATGAGGGATTTTTACCCCTTAGAAGTTAAGATTTTTCAGGGAAATTTCCTACTGGTACTTCTTTTCAAGGAACTTTTCCATCATGTGAAATGATGCACAAGACAGCAGGCTTGACATTCCCTCTGTTTCACTCATCTTCTAATTTCATTATGTTTGAAAACTAAAAGAGTTCCATGTAATAAGCAGTCCAGATATCAATTATTACTATTCTCATGGGATCACAGAATATCCTGAATTGAAAGGGACCCACAGAGTTCAACTTTTAGACTTGCACAGAACACTATCAATCCCACTCTCTACCATTTTAATCTATACCTCAGAAATAAAATAAGGTTCTGTGTGAGTGTTAATCTGAAATTAATACATGTTTGTAGCAAAACATTAGAAAAAGCTAAGCTGGATGTCCACAAGGGAAGAAGTTATTTGGCTTAAAATGTTTAATGAATTAATTTTGCTCTTTTTAACAAGATACATAGAAGGGAAAAGGTATTTTAAAATGCATGATTTATAGAAAACATTTCTTTTGTTCACTTCTCACTACTGCTTAGAGATATATATTGTATTTGGAGCAGTAAATTTGTCATGCATGTAGGTACAAGCTGTGACAAATTGCACAAGTTTTACATCCAGATCTTGCAGCTAGTGAACAAGGCTTAGGACTTTCTTGTTAAAGAAAAAACATTAGTGAAAAATCTCTTTTTTCTAGATTTCTGGTGGTGTTTGTCAAAGTGATAAGAATTCACAGTAGAAGCATGGCAGGTGTAGTCTTAACATTTCCTGAATTAACACAAAGTTTTCCAGTAGCCTGTTAATAGTGAATACAGAAGAGACCTTTTCATGCAGCAAAAAGCTACTGACAAATTAAAAAAAAATTATATCCTGGAATATATTCAGTTACATAAATCAATTTATTGCCTTTCCTTATTTTGGACAACAATGTCACTTCAGAGCCTGGGATTGTCAAATCCTGTAAAACCTCAATTGAACAAAAAAAAAAAATTAATAAAAAAGAAAAAAAAAATAAAAAAAAAAAAAAACCACAAAAACTTCCAGGTGAGAACTGAAGAGTCAAAAAGAACCCACCTGTAGTATGTTAAGGAGGGCCAGGAGTTGGACCTTGATGATACTTGTGTCTTCCAAGCCAGAATATTCTGTAATTCTATGATTCTGTGTAGGAATGATCTCTGTGCACTAGAACATGAAACAGAGACTGAAACATCTTTTTAGGCACATATCCATTATACCCATTTACGATAATTTTCCACCACTTTTCCTAAAACCCAGCTCTCTGAGGCCTAAGAGCATCAAGCGGTAAAACCGAAGGATGGCAACTAACAAGTTGCCCCTCTTCTTCCCTGTTTAAACCTGGTCCCTTCGCTTTGTGGGTCTGGAAAAAATTAGTGGGGATGAAGTACCCTGTGACATCTGAAATTTTGTCTTTCATGTCATTACCTCTATTCTTGGGACCTTTTTATGTATTTCTTTCAGCTCATTTATACCTGGTTCTCTTCCCCCTAAAAAGCTGAACCTCCCCGTTTCCCTGGAGCTGTTTCTCCAGCCCTAAGGACAGTGCCTGACTCAGAAGGGAGCCGAGCATATCTGGGGCTTACATGGGATCTCAGGAGAGCTCACTGCAAATGTACAAACTATTATTGCACACTACTGTGCAAATATTAATAACAGGAGCTTTGTGACATTCAAATGTCACACAGACGGTGGTAAAGGAATGTTCAAGCAAATGAGTAATCTGAGATAGTGATCCTTCATAGTTCTAATTATAAAACAGCCTTATTATTTTCTGTATCATTTTATGATATAATAGTATTTGAAAAGTGACTGTATTAAGAGCATGACATTTACTGAAGTGAATAAGCTTTTCACATGTGAAGTTATTTCACTGCCACTTATTGTGCAAAACAGAAACTTCAGAAGTAGAGACCAGTTTATTTTTTGATGCAATGCCAATTTAGAGTTGTTTCCTTAATTTATGGTCATGGATTCCCCTGTCTTGGGACAAGGATTAAACACTGGACATTGCTTCTTTCAGCTGTTAATACTTGGAGCAGTCAGGCAAGTTGATTTTAGTGATTTTAACTAAAATGTTTATTTAAATCTTTCTTCAGTGATTATAGAAGCTCCCCTCTGCAGAAACTCCCTTTTTCTAATTTTAGATATTACTCTTAACCCAACTGTTTTTCTTCCATTTGCTTGATCCTTTCTCTGGGATGCTTTAATCTGGGCTCCAACTGCTGGCCATTGGTAAAACTCTTATCCATCTTATCCATGGCCACTTTATGCCACAGAATGACCCTTCCCACACTCTTCTACTTTGAAAAACAAAATAAAACTATTTAACAAAGCATACACACACATAAGCCTGACCGAAAATAAAATTCTAACAAAATGCTCCTAAGTGGAACAAGGTTGCTCCTAGTCCATTAATTAAATCATAACAGAGGGTTGATAGCACTGCCTTGTTTGCTCCAGAAAGATCCACAGTAGGAGACACTGGAATGGAAAAACAGACAAAGGAATTGTGCAACTGTAAGCCAGATAAAATTCCACAGTAGTCCTGGTTTGTTCTTAGAGTGTTTCCATCAAAACTTGGCTCACATCAAAAAAATCCAATTACTGAAATTTTACCAGTAATAAATCTGAAAGAATTATACAACATGTTTCATTTGAATCAGTTGATCAGGAAATAACAAATTATCATAACTGGAATATTTGTGCTTTCCAATGACATCAAATCAATCGTTCCTCAGATAATTCTAGAGATTTTGCAAAGCATAGATACACTTGAGAGGAGAAATATCCTTGTTGTTCTGTGGGTTAAGACAGTTGTAAGAGGAACTGATTCCTGAGCGTTCTCATGGATGCAAAATATATTTTTTTCTTATTTTAATTTTTTATCCCCAGGTGCCAGGTTTGTTCTGAATCCCTACGATTATTTCCTTGGACTTTGGGACTTTGAAATGATATTTACTAAAAATGCACTATATTTACTAGTTCTACGTTAAAATTATATTTAACTTCTGTGGAGCTCTTAAGAAACCAGTTATCAGGTGAACTGTTTAGTCATGGTGCTTAGATTCATTTTAGGCTGGATTTAGAAGGAAAATGTCAGGGAGTCATGCAGTAAACTACCCAGCTAATTGATCACTGAATTCCTTTAAAAATTAACCTTTTTTTCACATGAAATCCTATAGAAAAATGCATTGGGCTTTCTTTGTTGGAGACTTGAGACTTAATTGGCTTTTTCATCCACTGCATACAGAGCAATGTTCTTACCTCTAGAGAATAGTTGCAAACTGCATCATAGTTGGAAGAGGATGCATTTAAAAATATTTCTAATTGGGTCAAACAAGGAGAATATGCTTCAGTTGGTAGACTGGGCAGTATTAGGTTAACAGTAGGACTCATGGATTTTGAAAGTCTTTTCCAACATAAATGACTCTATGATACTTTGATATGATACTTTCAAAAAGTCTTAAATATTTTATATTTAAGAAGTTGTAGAAAATATTGTAGAAAATTGCACATGATATGCGGCAATAGCTGGAGTGAGAACATGCTGGAATTATAAAAGGGAGCAGTCAATTTTCCTGTCAAAGAATGATTAACCAGTTTACTGGAATCATTAAAATTGATCCAAGATTTATGATTGTAGAAAGGTGAGTTCGGATGTAAGCTAAAAATCAGCACTAGTTCCACGTCTTGAAAAATAGCCCATGTGGTCCTCACTGTCACTGTAGTAGTTCCATAGGAGCCCTTATCCAGCCAAAACTGGCAATCAGGGGCTGTTTGTGCAAAAAAACCAACAAACCAAAAAAAACCCAAAAAACTCAAAACCACAAAAGAAAACAAAAACCAAACAAAGCAAAACATAACAAAAAAACACCCCAAAACCCCCAAAATCCCAAAATTAGCATTTATTGCTGTTCTATTCCTTGAGATAATGTCTCCAGATCTGGAGCCTGTGTTTGCTCCCCAGTTTAACCAACACTACGTGCCATGGAAACCTGTCTGAGGTGGGAGAAGAGTCCTACCTGAAGGGCTCCAAGAGAGCTGGAGGGCTTTGGAAATAGGAATTGATGGAATGGAATGACAGGGCAAGGGGGAATGGCCTTAAGCTGAAGGAAGTCCAGGGATAAATGGGATTTTGGGAAACAATTATTCCCTGTGAGGGTGGGCAGGCCGTGGCACAGGGTGCCCAGAGAAGCTGTGGCTGCCCCTGGATCCCTGGCAGTGCCCAAGGCCAGGCTGGACAGGGCTGGGGGCAACCTGGGATAGTGGAAGGTGACCCTGCCCATGGCAAGGAGTGACACTGGGTGGGCTTTTATGTCCCTTCCAACCCAATTGTGGCACTCTATGACAGTAACAGAAGTATTTCTAACACTAGCACAAATATTCAAATATCAAAGCAGATTTTCCCATACTATCACACAGGAATGTGTTTTAGGGCTGAAAATGAACTGTATCAAAACTTCCTTCTCACAACAATGCCGTCTGTTTTGATGACACTTTATATATATAGCCACTACTCAGTTTTCTCAGGATCAGCTTAAGTTTCCTCCCACAAGATCACTTCCAGCAGGGACCCCTTGTTAACCTGTACGTAGCTGTTAGTGGCTAAGGCAGAATTGGGAGAAATAAGAACTGAATACAAAGTAATTTTGCCATGCCCTGCTGGGTATCATGTTTATCCAAAGGCATAGCACGTTTTATGTTGTGCCTATTTCTTCTGTGACACACAAAATGCAAGAGGCAGAGAGTCACACACAGCAGTGCCAAATGTGCAGGCACTGCTGCTGATCTTTGGAGCTCTCCCAACCTTGATAATTCCATGATTCTGTGATTTCCCAGCAGCCCTGAGCAGCACAATTCAGAGTGAAGGTGTCACAGACATGTTTTATGAAAAATCCTTTCCTTAGGATTTTTTCTCCTGAGAAGCTGAGAGGCCTCAGGAGCAAAATGTAACAATGATTATCTGCTGCTGTGGAATGCAACAAGTAGATCTTTGATTAGCCCATGTTGGTTGTTTCTAATTAATGGCCAATCACAGTCAGCTGGCTCAGACTCTCTGAGACACAAGCCTTTGTTATTCATTCTTTCTTTTTCTATTCTTAGCTAGCCTTCTGATGAAATCCTTTCTTCTATCCTTTTAGTATAGTTTTAATGTAATATATATCATAAAATAATAAATCAAGCCTTCTGAAACATGGAGTCAGATCCTCGTCTCTTCCCTCATCCTAAGGCCCCTGTGAACACGGTCGCATGAAGGAGCTCAGCTGAACACAAAGAGGAGCCAGAGGCACCTTGAGCGAGCAAGAAGAGGCTGCACTCGTGGTGAACTTGGGTCAAACACAAAGCAGAGCAGCCCAAACATCTGCCTCTTGCCCTCAGCTGATGAGACACGATCAGATCCGTGCTCCTGGTGAGGAGATGGAGTAAGAACAGCTACACAAAGGTTTGGTGCTGCACTGTCAGGCTGGAGCTCGTGCTGTCAACCCTCAGTGTTAGTGCCCAGAGAAACATCTCAGCTTTGACAGCACTTCTGACAGCAACTGCAGCACAAGTGACCTTTCCACTCTGCCTCTGCGATGAGCTTCTGCTCTGTCCTTTTGGGAAAACAGGAACAAGGAAAGAACCATTTGTTTTCCACGTCCATTAGATCTGTCAGGCGTTGGCCACGTAGCCACCACTTGTGGCAACAGCCCTGGAAAATTGAAGCCATCCTTCAGCCACTGCACTGCCAATATCTTTCCCTGACCTTCATTCTGTCATGGATGGAAACTCATTTGTGTGTAGCTCCAAAAAGTGAAGTCCTTGAGTTTCTGCAGAAAATTACCACTGATGACAGTGGCATTAATGAATATAAAGCAGGAAATCTTTCCACTCAGAGCTCCCTCCTGTGTTACACACGAGATAAATGGAACAGAAAATAAGCGTGAGGCAGAAAGACTAACTACAGGAATTATTTTTTGTCTCCTACTGAAATTTAGTAGAGATATTGGGAATAAAATGTGAAATAAAATTTAAAAAATGTCAAGGAATGGACAGGTTAAGGATTAGGACCAACTGCCAGTAAAACATTTCCAACTTGTACCTCTAGGAAAAAAAAAACTGCATAAATTTTAGAGCAGCAAACAAATAATGAAAGGCAGGAAAAAGAGTAAATGCTCCAATACTGGCTGCAAGCAAAACAGAATAGTAATAACTTGTGCAAAGGAGGAATAAGTTAAAAAAAAACACAGTAGTGGAGTTATTACAGCTGATTATTGCCTCCTTATCTTCCTCCCAAGTAATCCTTCTGTGCATTAAAGATTCTGTGTATAGTTATAAACCTTTAACAAAGACATGTTTCCCTGTCACATTCCAAAAAGAGCTATAGAAATTTTCCTTCAAAGAAATAGAAATGGAATTTAAAGTGGTTTTTGGTAATCTGGGTTAGTCTCTGGAAATGCAAATGGTGCAACTTCTGATGGATAATCTGTTTTGGAGGTGAAAAAATTGGTCAGAGCCAGTTATGAATTCGGCAGGCCAGAACCAAGCCCCAAAATTTTATTATTTTATTTTATTTTATTTTATTTTATTTTATTTTATTTTTATTTATGATATTTTAGATAACAGAAATTATTTACTTATTACTGTAAATGCAAGCTAAACACTTGTTTATCTTAGAAGAAGCAAGTTAAGTGTTTATGAATTTTGTCAGTTAGGGGTATTATGATAAATTTACCCAAAATCCAAATGGTGTGTGGGCAAAATGATGACATTTCTTCCCTGCTACACAATGTATCAGGAAGATACTTTCAGAAATTAAGTCTCATGCCAGCTCTGAGGTAGAAGGCGTTTTTATTGAAACTTTTCTTGCACATAGAAATTGCGTCTGTGTGTGGATGTGGAGGTGTAAGTAAATAAAAATATACACACACAAATGCTACAAAAGCACATAGAATGTACCAAAAAGCATATCTCCCATTCTTTTTTTTTCCTTATTTCTGCTTCAGCTGCTTCAAACTGGCAAGGGCAAGGAATGTGGGCCAGTGCTTTTATGGAGCTGGTAATTGCAAGCAGCAGCTTTTTACCTGGCACCTTCTCTGTAGCTGTGCTACCTTAATGACTTTCCTTCTACAACAATGGCAACATAAAATATATTTCTGCAGTCATAAATAGCTTCATGAGAGCAAAAATATTGTATTTTTCTGTGTTTGACATGCTGTTATCCTCTTGAGGTCATTAAAGGCAGTTGCTGATGATTCCCTTTCCAGCCACTTCTTCAATATAATATTTTCCCTTTCCAAAATTTAAAAATATCTCTTCTGTGTTATATCCAGATAAAGGCAAATTCCACAGAAATTTCTCAGTAGCCCAAATGGGTATTTCTCTGTGTTCCATACCTCTATTTCTTTTATAATTATATCATTTATAATTAGTAGTTGTATGTATTAATATTATTATTAGCATTAGTATTAGCATTATGCTGAAGCAAATTATCAAGCATTGTTCCCAATATGACAATTTTCCACTCAAACCCTAAAGGGATCCCTATTTTTTCTGGGGTTCGATTATAATTTAACACATGGTGACCTTTTCTGCTACCAAATATTCCATCCATTTTTTCAGCAAGGTACTACTGGAGTGCAGGTGGACTACAGAAATTCCATTTATTCAGGTAGATCTTGTTCCTTTGACAGTATCTAACATGATCATGGTTGTATTGAATTTCATTGTCTGTATAACACTTGCACAAAACTCCAGATAAAATGCTGAAAATATAATAAGCTTGCTTCAATCTTCCAACTTGTTCAATGTTCACTGTTTTAAACTTTGTTAGAAATAGGGGAAAAGAAAATAACAAAATCTGTATGGTTGGCACAGCTGACAGTTCCCTTTAAACACATTAAACTCTTTGAATAAAGACTGATGAAGGTAGCAGGCTTCTAAATGAACAAATATCTTTTATATATATTATTATCTAGAGTTGCAAAGAATCCGGGGAGCCTAATGAGATCGTGAGGAAGCAGAGATGAACTGGTGCTGATGGTTGTAAATAATCAGCTATAATTGTGCTTTCCATTTAATGAGCACTTTAAAAGGATAAAGAAAACCTGTCCATCTAAGTGCTGGACTTATTTAAGAAAAGCTAACAGAAAATAGCACATTTTAAAGCAAGTCTTCGCAGGTTTCCCTTCTACAACCTATTTGCTGGAGGGTTTTGGGTGTATAAAGGGATATAGCTAAGAGATAAAACATCAAGATAACAAAATTCATTGCTTTAAAGAGGCAGAGCCCATGTGTCCATGTTGTAACAATCAATAAAGAAACTGAACTTGTGATCTGTTTAGTTGATCTCAAAAATCTCAAAGGTAGAAAGCTCGCCACTCCTCATATATGATGCATTCAAGAGATGCCACACTTTCAGACACCAAAATCACCAAAGATGGAGAAATGATCTTAATGAATGCAAGACTAGTTGTTTCCTTGCAATTTTATGACGCCCTAAAAATTAATCCTTGTGTGACTGGCTGCATGAGCCACAGTTTGGGCTCCCTGTCTGGGAAGAGATATTTCTATTACTGGTGGCTATAGGGATATAAACGATTTTAACATTACAAAACTAGGAAAAAAACCCAGTCCAATATTTCCAAAAACATATACATACTGTCTCACAACAAAGGAATCATCCTAAATGTTCTGCATTACTTGTTTCAGAGTGTGACATTTCAAAAGGTTGGCAGGGCAGGTGTGCTCAGGAAGGTAGAGAAGATAATTGCAAGTGTGATCACACCTTTTAGCAGAGACATTTAAATGTAAAATGCACAGTGCAAATACTGTACAGTGCAGACATTTTACAGAACACCCTGACAAGTGCAAAATCTTCCCAAACAGGTAAAAAGTCTCCAGTGGCTTCAGCCAGCTGCTTACTTATGGAGGCCCAGGAAGGAGAGGAGAATTTAGGCTGCATGGAAAACAAAGCTTTTGTTACTAATATGACACTCACACCCACACTTTCAATTTAAAAAGAAAGCCCATTTGAATATGGTATATTATTTATTCAGGAGACATTCATCTAGAAGAATAGCAGCTTAATTAGACATTACCTGCTGGAAAATTTTGATAGTCTAAAGTTCTTTGGAATGGGGAGAAATCCTTTAATAGGAACTATACATGGGAATTTTAGTCTGAAACCTGCAAATTGGTGTAAGTTTTAATCCTACTTAAATCTTATGGTATAGATCATAGGTATGTGCATCCACTTCTATCTGGGATGGAAAAGATCTCTGTTTAGATGGTTAGTAGAGAGCATATGCCATTAAATAATCAATACACTTAGTATTTTCTGAGCCAAATTGCATAACTAAACAAAAAATATTAAACCTTCTCATCCTTCAAATACCCACTTTGGGTTTCAGAAACCAAGGGTTTAAAAAGAAGCAACATTTACTCTTTTCAAATGATATATCAAAGAAAACTTGACTCACAGGAATCTCACAACCTCCTCATTTAACCAATTCACATTTTGCTCCACTGCCCATAAAATTAGTTCAGCATTGGTCAGATGTGTTTGTTGCAGTTTTGACTAACAGGAATTTTCTATAAAAAAGGAGTGGCTACATGAAATAATTACGTTAACTTGTCTGAGCAGACATTACTTGTAAAAATATGAATTATAATGTCCCATGAAGAAAAATTCATGAGCAGAACACCCAAGCAGCCTAGTTAATATATGTGACTTAGGCTTTCCATGGAGAGAATTCTTAAAGTATTTGTGTAGGCAAGGATTTGAATTTGGAATTATTGGAGCAACTAAGGATTAAGGAGACTAAAAATAACCATTCACATTTTCATTTTTATTTTTTCCTCCAGTTTTCCACCATATTTCCTGTTAATGAGAGTTTTAAAAAGAAGGTGTAATTTGGAAAAGTGGATGACTACATTGTTTACACCTTCATCCATCCCAAATTCAGTCTGTCCATCCCTACTCATCATTAGTTGCTGCTGTATGACTGTGTGCCCTACAGCTCTTCCCTCCTGAGCTGTTAGTCCAGCAGAAGCTGCTTTGAAAATACATTTGTGAACAGTTGGAGGATTATCATATGCCACGACCACTTCAGTGTTTCATCCCAATTTCTACTGCCAAAAAGTGTTCTGGTACTTAGACAGGGAACACATTGAAAGCTCTTGGCAAAGCAGAATGTGTTATGAAGCTGAAGATGAGATGTCATGTCCTATGAACTCCTAGTAAATAACAGATTTGAGGGAATTCTTGTTTTATATATATATATGTATATATGTTTGTAGCTATATAAATGTATATATGCACACACACACACACACACATATATATACATATTTATATATCTATCCACCTACATGGGAATATACAATTTAAAAAACCACAAAATAAAGCCCAAAAGAAGTTTTTTAATTATTCTCTCCATACTTTCAGAAAAGTGAGATGCAAATGGTCACAAGCCAGAGTACCAGTGAATGCCAATTGTAGCCAACCATTTACATTTACATTTCAGTCAAACCTATGGTCTGAGAAAAGAACAAACATGAACTTTGCTCATAAATTAATCTTCTGTTTATATCCTTATTTTTTTCCCCAATATATTAATTCAGTTCTCATAGTTAGAAAAGAAATATCTGGACTGCAAAGCAAAGAGTTTTACTGCTTTATGTGTTAGATACTGAACAGTTTAAAATTTTCCCCTCTCTCTTAATGCTATTCATTATATCTTTAATCAGATCACTGTGTTTAACAGATGAAGAGAAGTAAACTTTCACATTATTTTAAGCTTTATTTTCTCAACTGGAAGTTCCATCACACCTGGAAATAAGCTGTTCCATTTTTTGTGATCAAATGGATGAAGATGGGCAATAGGTTCAATATAGATCACCAAGGGAACCAAATCACTGGGAACCAAATAAACTATTCTAATTACATGGAGAGATAAATCCTCCACCTCTCTCAAAAACATAAAAAAAAATTTAAGAACATAATTCTCAATGGTAAAGAACCATTCATTAATGAAACTCATTGCTTAGTTGCACACTTTTGCAGAGTGCAAATCATGTCTGCTCTATACAGGTGTATGAACAGCTAATCAATACTCACTATAATGAAGGTTTATAGGTGACTTCAAAGGCAGGTATATTAAACCTCTAGAGCACATGAGCATACTTGTGTTTAGTCACTGACAAAAGCCCATGAAAATTTTGAAATTTAAGATATTCCTCAGGAAATGCTTAGGGGTGAAGAGATAAATAACAAACCAATATTGATGTCACAGTTGTGATTTCTTTGTCACACAGTTCTTAATTTGTGTTGCCACCATGTTCAGTATCGAATTGATCGTCCCTGTTGAGGTGCAAATCCTCAGAGCTTCCACAGAGAAGTCCAGACAATCTTCTGCAGGCAGAGCTTTGGGTCACAGGGCACTGTTGTCTCGGGTTGAAAGGTGAAGCTGGGTGTGTGTTCTATCCCCATCTGTCAGAGGTGGGGCAGTTCTCTTCTGTTCATTGGGCAGTTTTCTTTATCTCTTCCACAACTAATCCTCCCTCCAGAAAATCTCTTTTGTTCATGGGCCATTAATTATTAATTATCTTCTGTCCATGGCCAGTGAGTGTCCCTGCATGGCTGATCAAATTCCATCATCCCATGGGGAGATGCTCCGCCCAGGGGAGGAGCCAAGCATTCCTACCTGGATACAATCTGAGCTTTGGGACACCACAGCAGCCTTTGCCCACTGCATTCCCAGAGGAGCAGCTTTCTGCTGCCCTGCATTCCCAGAGGGAGCCCAGGCCCATCTCCAGCAGCCCTGGAGCTGCAGAGGAAAACTCCCCCCTTGTGCAGGATCCCTGCTGCAGCAGAACCACAGCTGGCACTGCAGGAGGGCTGAGCCCCCATGGGATGGGGCTGTGCCACCACCCTGGCACACAGGGGGGCAGCTCCTGCTCCGACTCTGGCACTGGTTGTTTTGCACTATTGCATTTGTATTTTTAATTTTTCTAACAAAGAACTGTTATTCCTACTCCCATATTTTTGCCTGAGAGCCCCTTGATTTCAAAATTATAATAATTCAGAGGGAGGGGGTTTACATTTCCCATTTCAAGGGAGGCTCCTGCCTTCCTTAGCAGACACCTGGCTTTTCAAACAACAGGGTACAGAAAATGATCCTAGAAAATGTCCTTTCTAGTCAGGGAGAAGAAAGTCAGGCACAACCCATCAGTTCCTTGGTAGCAATATGGAAAGAGATCAGAGAGCCCACATATTTGTCTTCTCTCTCTCATTCAGCCAGGGACTCTGAGCATGTTTAATTCTCAGACTCACTTCTCCAGAGCCAAACCTGATGTTCTTTCTTCTGTGCAAAAGGAACTGAGGAGCTCTGAATGACCTCAACCAGCAAGACCTGCTGCCTCTCATCTCCCTTGCTAGCCTCAGTCCATGAAAGTTAAAAATTAAACAACTCACAGACCTTCACTTGAAAAACTGGGCACCCTTTTCTGGTTTGTTCTAGGGATTTCTTACCCTCCTCTGTATAAATGCTATGGCATCACATCAAATAGGAGACTTTATCTTCTGGGCTGTGAGGAAATTTATTTCCTAGCATAAGTCTATTTTCTGGGAGTCAATAAAATATATTAGCAAACTTGGAATGAGATTTGCAGTTATTTGGTACATTTTTGCAGTTCAAATCACAGGGCAATATCAGTTTATGTTCCCTGAGAATATCACACTATGTGAAATTCTGAAACTGTGTTAAAAAACTACCAGCCAAAAAGACAATAACAAAGAATTGGGAAATGAGGAAAGCCTTTGGTTTATTATTGTGGAAGTTTAAGAAAGATGTGCATATTGAACTCAGCAACATTATTCTCAGAGAGGGAATGACTATACTAACTCAGAATGTTTTCTTTTCCTGTGAAATTCAATAATGCAGAGACTAATATGCTTTATAAATCAGAAAATGTGTGAATCCAAAGTCAGTTTACTCTCTATCCAATATAATTTCTAAATATGAAATTCTCATTCTTTTTTTTCCTACCCCATAAAAACTGCAGATGAAGGTTTTGCCTCAGTTAGGGAAAGATTTTGAAGTCTGGATTGGCAGAGGGATAAAATAGACAACTGCCCCTGGAAGGATATGAATTTCAGTTTTATTAATTTTGCCCCAAAGGCCCAAATTTAATTTGTCCTTTTGTTCTCCATCATTCCATACTGAAACTCCAATGAAGGGTGAGGATTTAATTTCATCAAATTAAGATTAGAATGGTTATCCCAGATTTTGGACTGTATTAACCAGCCATTGAAAATTCCACTCTGAACTGTTTGGCATTGGAAGCTAAAGCTGCAGCCACAAAATTCACCCTGTAAACTCCAGTCCCTGTAAAGGCTGACTGGTTCCCTGTCCTTTATTTCAGTTTGGCAGCCTGGTCCCCTTGTAAACATGTGGAATGCTAGGCCTTCCTCTTCTCTGATGTCTCCATGGCAGAAGTGACCTTGTGTGGAGACTTTCAAAGCTTCTGACTCCTAACACGTTTTGTCTTTAATTCAATAAAGTATCAACAAGACCGGGTGACCTCATCACGCTGTTTAACATTCAATGGTGTGTCATTAACCATCTTCAGCAGGAATAATCATCTTCAGCAAGAATAAACCACATTCTTTAGGTACCTTTTTTTTTTTTGTTAAGGAAGGAATTTTTTATATCAGATAGAATCATAGGATCATTATGGTTGGAAAAAGTCTACAAGATCATCGAATCCAACCTTTGGCCCATCACCAGTGCCTCAACTAAACCACAGCATTAATGCCACACCCAGTCATTTCTTGAACACCTCCAGGGAGTGTTAAAAGTGCTCTGTTGAAATGGAAATTCTGGATTTAGTCTGATCAATTAAATTAATTAGGTCAATTTGTTATCAAAATGTGCTGGCAGTGTTGTGAGAATGATGTTATAAAAATAACAGTACCTATCAGGACACTATGATGTCATATTATTTGTAACATTTTATATAATTTGGATATAAAGAGAATAATAATTTATGTGTTATTAAAATATTTTAATTCATATCTTTCTGATAGTTGTCATTTTATCATCATGGTAATGGTCAGGTTGTAATCTTTTTTATGCCACTACAAAACTCAGAAATTCTTTATCTCCGGTTCTTTTAATGCTGGAGCTACTAAAATCCAAGTGAAAGACAGAAAGTGGGTTATCAGTTTGCCAGAGGCCACATTTCATGGTAAGTTTTGAAGATATTTGTTGGTTCTTTTAGGTGTCAAATGTGATGTTCCACTTAAAACACAAAGTTACTTTCTGTCCATTACAGTTGAAAATGGAAATGAAAAAGTGGTTTTCTATTCCTGTCGTGAGCCAGGACAAACCACACAAGTCAAGACATAACGAGGTAGAAGAAAATTGTGGAAAAGCTCAAACTGATGATTTAGTGAGCCAGTGCAATGGGCTGCCTGGGAAAATTCCAGGGCTCTGCTGGGATATGGGCATGACCAGGATGGAGCATCTGCTGTTTCCTAGAGGGAACTTTCCTCCATGCACAAGGCTTTATCAGCAATGACCCAGATGATGGCACACCTCAACGCTCATAATGAAAGTTTCTTCTTTGGGAAGGGCAAAAAAAGAGTGAATTTTTAACAAGTTAATGGATAAGGGAAGCAGGAGAAAATATGGGGTGATTTTCAGGCAACTCATTCTTCTCATGGAAACACACCATAACAACAGTATCAGGATTGGCAGATGCTGCATCATGAGCAGCACAGAAACCACAGCATGAGAACAAAAAAGAGAAAAATATTTCCACAGAGACTTTGAAATAACTTTGCCATAAAAATAATTGACAGAAGTTACCAGAGCTGGAAGCCAAAGGCAGATTGCAAAATAGCAAATGACAGGCCCTCAGCATAAGGAAGGCTGAACCTCGTGGTGAAGCAGATGAAGCCTCAGGGTCTCTTCTAGATTCATATTCCAGGATAGAAAAACTCACATTGTTTAAATTTTCTCAATTTAAACACAGTTATGGATTTTTAAAGGGTGTTTAACATTTTACACATTAAATTACAGTTAATTTAAAGAACTGCTACAACTCAAACTGGGCTCAACATTTCTCAGGACCACAATAATTTTAGCAGCTTAGAAGTTTCCCCAAGGCTATGGAGCTGCTGTCAACTGGATCACAGGGTCCTGGGACAAGAGAAAAATAGGAAGAACTGGGATGTGAAAGCTCCTGGTTGAGATCAAGCCATGAAGATCACTTACCAATTACTATCGTAGGAAAAACGGATCCAACTTGGGCAAATAATCAATTAAATTTTCTATTACATAATAATAATTATTGAATTGTACATTAATTAATGATGTTATTTAATTTATGCCATGTATTTAATCATCAATTATCTAATTATGAATTAAGATAGATTTTGGTAGTAATGAGGACAAAATTAAAAGAACACCTTCCCCACACTCCTTCAGCAAGGCTCAACTTCAGTTGAGCCCCTCCTTCTTTCCTTCTTTTCTTATCTTGGTACCCACAGAGCTGTTTCCCACACTGCCCCCTCCTTCCCACTTTTTCCTCTTCCTGGATGGGATTTTTGTGGGAATGTGTACCTGTTAACCAAAAAATTACAAACAGTAGGTGTAGGCTGGCAGCGTAAGAGCAAGTTGTGAGAGAATAGATCTCATTTTCCATTTAACTTTTAAATATTCAGGTCAGACATGCAGCTAATTTATATTTGATGGCCGTATACAACTGATATATACAAGAAGACATATGCAATTGCTCATTTATTACTGAGAACCTTTGGTGGAAGAAGTAATGAATAAATTAAACTCAAGCTTTGCTGATGATGTAATTTGGATTTCCTGCTCACATATGCACTGTGTTGGTGAAAAATGGGCACATACTTTGATGACCTTAAAATTAATGATTTGTTTAATCTGCCCTCCAGTGCCAGCTGGTCATTTTTTCTTTTTAATTTGACTGAAGGGTTATTCCTCACCTAGACTAGTGCACGTAGTAAGCAGAAAGGTTGGGATTAAACAAAGACCTGGGAGTGTGGAATAGCACAGTTCTCCTTGGTATATGGTTCTTAAATCTCCACGATTGCTTTCAAAAAAAAGAAAAAAGTTATATAACACTGCATATTTTCTTGGATTAGGGCTTGGTCTTTATTTATGAAAGCTGTGGTTGATGATTGGAAATTCTTTGTGTGAGGACAATCAACAGAAGTACGGTGGAAAACAATTTTAAGCCAGTTGTACTGAGGGTGGAAAATTAGAATGGCAAGCTGTCCAATTTCCAAAATTGTACATTTCACAAAGACATCATTCTGCTATCAGATGAATAAACAATTGAGGCGCACTTTCTGTGCCAAGAACTGAGCTTAAAATTTATATTTCAGAAAATTTCTACAGCAATGAGGACAAATCATTCCTCCCTGTAGGCAGGAGAAGTGGCTAAGGGGGACTGCAGAATTATCAATGAGAATTTTGTCTTCTCTTGGTTTAAAATTAAAGAGGGTAGGTTTCAATTGGACAGAAGGAAGATATTGGTGAGTGTGTGCAACACTGGAACTGGTTGCCAAGGGAAAATTTGGATACCCCATCCTCAGGAATATTCAGGGTCAATCTGGATGTGACTTGGAGAAACTCGGTCTAGTGGAAGGCACCCCTACCGAAAGGGATTTGTGAGCCTGGGCAGCTCTGTTCAGTCCCTGTCTCATCCCACATCTGTCATTCTTAAAAATACAGGGCTTGTTTTTAGGGCTGGGTGGGTTCTCTCCTTACTGCAGGTTTGGGGGTCTGTGATTATTGCAGTGTTGGGATCTCTGCAGTGCCAGGATCTCTGGCTAACACCCTTCTTAACTGTGACTTGAAAATGTTTATTTCAGCCAGAGAAACACAGCTGGATTCAGCTTAATCCTCTGGTCAATCATTCACTGGTAACATCAAGATAATGGAATCACAGTTTTATCTTTTGAGAGCTTTGAGACAGAGGGTGATCTGTGGTTTAAAAATCAAGCTATAGTTTCACACAAGAATTGCTATATTGTGATATTATGTATCTAGAGGAACATAAATAAAATTGTTTAGCAAAATAATTCTGGCTTTGTGTTTTCATTGCTTTTGTTGTTTTCCTTCTAACAAAATCCCTGGAAGTTGCTCATTTCAAGATGAATTTGAAGTGGGGCACCCAAAGGATCATTTTTCAGGGAAGATCACAGTGGCTCAGATATGGAGCCTGGAATTTGGAGAGGTAAATGGCCAAGGTAAACCTCAGAAATACTACAGAGAGAAAAAAATAACCTTTCTCTAAATATGGAGTTGTACCTCTGGAATTTAAGGAAAACCTGTCCAAGAGAGTAAAACCAAACCAGGGCAGGGGCATCAGCTTCTCCTTAGTCTCTCACCAGCTTTACACCTGTTAGTTCAGCAGCAATGGGAGGCCAAAGCCAATCCCAGGGATTTCACTCCAGATTTCATCTCCTATGATTGACTTTGCCACTGCATCCAGCAATGGCAAGGGATGAGCTGGGAAGAAAATCAGTGCATCCTTTATAACATTTTTGTTTTCTTTGGTAAGAGGACAGGAGACCCCGAGGACACCTCCATACAACCATGGAATATCCTGAGTGGGAAGAGACCCACCAGGATCCCGGAGCTCTGGCTTTTGGAGTTTTCTCTTCTCTCTACAGACATCTGGGTGCAGAAGATGAAAATTTTAGCTGGAATGTTATACCAAGAGGAAAAAAAAGCAGGGGAAAGAGAAGCTGGTTTTGTCTCCCAGTCTCAATGGACACCCTCACTTTGTGTAGGGTGACACGTCCCCTGCTCACCAGGGACGGGAGGAACAAGTTCCTTCCCGTTATCTCTGTTTATTAAGCACAGTCCTATTTATCTTGCCTGACTTGTACAGGGAGAATCCTCATCTGAGACAGCAATATTAATAACTTGCCACGTTTTTTTTATGTTGCTTTGCAAAAGAAGGCAGGAACATCATCTTAATTAGTCCTAGAAAGGGAAGAAATGCAAATACAACAAGACTGAACTTTAGACCGCTGGAAACTCTCATGTGTGATCTCTCACTGGCTTTCAAAACAGAAGCCAACGGCATAAACTGCTTTTGTAAAAACTATTTCCCTGCTTTATGATGTCAGGAAAAGCAGGGATACACATATCTTTTAGGAAATCTTTTCCTACACAATTTTGAGAGTCTATTTCTTAATTCAGAAATAGAAAATTACAGGTACTTATCAGCATTAAACAGCAGAGAAAATCCTATTTTATGCATTCTCTTATGGAGCAGTGTGAGTTTTTCAACCTCCTCTCCTTCAAATTTGAAGTAATTTTGATAATAATATCTTCCTGAGAAAAAAAGCCCAAATGCTCAAAAATTTTCATTTGGAAAGAATCTTTCCTTCATGTACCACTACTTTCTTGTAACTCTATAACTTGTTTTTGAGAAAGAGATCCCATTTTATGAAAATAGTGACAAGAAAAGAAAAAGAAAAGGAAAATAATAATTTTGGTGAAAAAGTTCATAGGAGTCATTTTCAGATTTTAAAATTTTGACTCTGGAGTGGTATCAATGACTATTTTTTCAAAAGAAATATTGTTCTAGTCTAGGTAGCTTAAAAAGAAACCTGAGTTTTCAACTTTAAAATTACATCAATTTTTCAATGCCCTCAAGTTCTGTGCCCTCATTCACCTTTAATTTGGCTGAGATTTCTGAAGTCAGTGGCAATGTTTCAGTCTAAGAAATTTATAGGATTTAGCTGTATGGGAACACTTATGAAGTTCCCATTCTTTGCTCTTTTGTGAAATGGCTGCATTGAGTTGATGCTCAGCCCAGAAAAGCAAGTTTGAGTCCGCTTTCAAAGAGCCTGGACTGTGACAAATGAAAAGAGCTTCTCATAATAGCATCAGGTATGAAATAGAAAAGGTGAGGATTAAACAAAAAAGCCTTCAGATATATCCCAATCAAAAAAAAAAAAAATAGTTTATGCACCTCCTAGTACCACAGAAAATTTTCAAAATGAAAAAAAAAATGTTTGAGGCAAACCAGGAAAAAGTTCAGTGATGTACAGCCCCAAGAGCTATGGAATTCTCCCCTGACCTGTGGGCACATTCCAGGATTGGCACAGACACAGCAGGTAGGGAAGGAGTTGGGAATCAGTTGCTCTGAGGAAGGAGCTTTTAGTCTGCTCTGTCCTCCTCCTACCCCACTACAGCTGACACTAACCCCTGGGAGGCAATTAATATTGCTATTAGAAGTATTTCCAGGCTAATTATTTTCCTAGACAAATGTCAAGATTCCTGCCATACCCAATACAAAGCTTTTTTTTTTTTTTTTTTGTCCTGAATTACATCTAGCAGTTTGCTAAAATGGCACTTTGGGGTTCGGGGGAAAGATTTTCAAAGGCACAAATGAGATGTGACTGTTACTCTAAATGCCTCTTTTTTATTCCTTTTCTTTTATTTAAGTGCTTTTGTAAAATAACATTGTCACTGCATACAATCAATTAGTTTTCACTCTGAGCTCAGTGAAATTAATCTGAACATCCACAGATGTATTATCAGACATGTTGTTCAAAATATCAATTTTTCATTAAGCAAGCAACAGATATATGAAAGATTAAAAAATTGAGATGCTCTTAATTGTAAGAAAGTTAATCCTTCATTAAGGTTCTACTGATTTCTATTTCTTAATGAAAATTTCATTAAGACAATTTCATGCTTTGTCAAGGAAAGGTAAGTTGACCTTACTACTTCCATAATTGCAAGCTCCTGAAGACATTCCTATTTCCATTTTCTCCCTTCTGTGCTTCAGAAAATCATGTGGGTGATCTTTAAAGTTGAGAGCAGCCCTAAGGCAATGCACAGCAATCTAACCAGCCTGGTGTGGATCCAGCAGAAACATGGGCTGGTTGTTCAGGATCCCCACAGGTAGCACCTTGAATGTCACCATAAGGGAAGAGACTGATAATGAAGTAATTAAAAAACTAATAGATGGAGCTGATCCATCCATTTTCCCAGAATCTAGTCATTAGTTGCACGAGAGAAGCAAAGTTATTCTTAGTTGTTTTTTTCTTTCAGTGCCCTGTTAATGGATTGGTCCCTTGCTTTGTGTCCTCTTAGGGCTTTCCTCTGTCCCAGGTAAAAGCCACAGTAAAGTAAAACTAAAGCAAACAATCCTCACAGGACTGGGATGACTGCAGAGACACCCCTGTAATCACTGGATTTTTATGATGGCATGGTTTAAAAGTCACAATAATTCATTGCTCCCTTTTGGACCCAGCTGGTCTTCCTCAAACCACAGACATCCTGAACTGTGCTCCTACAGAAACTGCAGGGATGTGTTTGGTGTAACAAACCATCACAAGCAGCCTGATCTCTCATGGCTGTGTTCACTGACATGGCAGATGGTTTGTTTTCCTTCAGGAATCCATGGGAATCTTTGAGGAGGGATAGGAGTTTATTTATGGCTTCATGGGAAACCATTCCAGCGTGGCAAGCAGGGCACGGAACACAGGGATCCTTCACTGGAAGACTCAGCGTAGGAATGGGAAGTGGCCTAAATTCACCTGGTCCTTTCCTCTTGCAGCAAATGTGGGGCAATCCAGTCCTTGCTGTGTGAACTTAACCCAGCTGTAAAAAAGGAATAACCACATTTCTCCAGCTACCATCACAGCTGTGAAACAAATGAACATCTTCTCACTGTCCTGCATCTCCTGCAGAGCTGAGCTTCTCCTACTGTTGGTAACGTGATTTGAAAGTGAGAGTTGCTCATTGACAATCTTGCTTCACACAACCTTTATGTTTGGATTAGTTAAACCCCTTTGGCTTGGCCACAAGAAGGTTTTAGTTCTGACCCAAACCTACTAAAATATTTCTGAGGTGTATTCTAGAGAGTGGACTGAAATCACTCTTGAGTTTTCAAGAGTACTAAAGCTTAGGTCAATAGAATTTTCTTATCCCTACCTCCAGAATCCAGACCTACATCAGTACCAATTACAGCCACTATTTTCTTGAAACTCCTCTGGAACTGCAATTTGTCATCCTTCAGCAATTTTATCTTCTGGCTCATGTGCAGAAGCAGTTTCTACAAGTTGGGAAAGTAAAGCATTTGGCTGGGGAAGGTGCAACATGAGACACATCTGAATAGAACATGAGAAACAGCTCGGTCTGTACACTTGGAAATGATTGATAATTGTTTGGTTTAGCTGTAGTGGGATCCTGAAAAACAGACTTTTCAGAAGTCTACTCTTAATCTAATGATACTGCTATGATGAATGTAGCCTCAGTACATTTCTGTGGAGAAAGAATAATCCTCAGTTGTGGGTAGAACTGCCCTGTTTTCCTCTAATTGAGTAAGACAAACAATCCCATGAGCTATGATGTCAACAGAGCTCTTTGTAATAGAAAAAGGTTTGGAGTGCTTAGAATCAAAAAAGTAGGACACTGTTAATTTAATTGCTGGGAGATAAGTTTGATCAAAGCTGAGGAATGTAGACTGCATCTTCAAATATAAGTAGCTTCATTTAGAAAATGGACTTAATAACAAGCACATTCATTCATTGTTGGAGACTTGTGATTATTAATATTTGATCTAAAGAATGCCTTATATTTAAGGCTCTTCCATTATTTGCATTTATTATCCAGTTCTCTCCTGCCATTTCATTCTGGCTTCACTACTGCTAAGAAATATGTAACCAAGATAATCACATTATCTCCCATCAGTGCTGCAATCTGCTTAACTGGAAAAGCCAAACACAATATTGCAGTGCTGCTGCTGACAGGAGATTTAGCTAGGGCTGATTGTCCTCAGAGCAACTCACTCTCCTGACTTCCAAAAATGTCTGCTAAAACCTGGGAAGTTTGCTCTGCTCCAGAGGGCTGGAATTGAACTTCTGTTCCCAGCCCCAAAGAGCCAAGTGGTCAGGGTAGCAAGAGGAAACTAAAGTGCATTTCTGATGCATGAATCCCTGTCTGGTGGTGATGGAATCATGGAATTATGTTTGGAGAAGACCTCTGAGATCATCAAGCCTAGCTGGCCATGTGGCACCACCACCAGACCATGTCCCCAAGTACCACATCCACATCTTCTGAACACTTCCAGTGACAGGGGCTCCACCACCACTGCCCTCAGCAGCCTGTGCCATGAGAGATTTTGTCCTTATGGCCAACCTAAACCTCCTCTGGAGCAACCTGAGGTAATTTTCTCCCGTCCCTTGCTCCCTGGGAGCAGAGCCTGGCCTGGCTCCAGCCTCCTGTCAGGGACTTGTGGAATGCACCCCAGAGCCATCTGCACATGGGGTCACACAAGAGTCACATCCTGGAAATGAACAGTCCCTCTTACCATGCATCATATTGTGCTCATGGTTTATTCTGGTTTGTGGTTTTGGCATTTTTTAAAACTCATTTTTATTTTGAATTATTTTTACTGTGCAAAGAAGCATCACAACTTAGTAGTCCCATTCTGTGGGGTTTAAAAGTTCAGCATTTTTAAAGCAGTAAGTATATTTGGAAATGATTGATGTCCTGCTTGGATATTTCAGCCTCATTCAAATCCTAGCCAACATAATCATTGGAGAAAATATTTCTGTAAGTGTGGCCTTCCACAACAACTTGATTGCCTTATGGCTTTGGATCGAAAGGTGATTATTTTCCTTTCTTTTTGATTATTTTAATTAATTTAAATTAATTATTTTCCATTTCTTTTTTAAAGGTTCTTGTGTTCTGGATACTGCCTGGAACAATCAGTAAAACCTCACGCTACAGCCAGAAAAATTCAGTCTAATATCAAACAGCTCCTTTTTCCCTAAAAATGTGCGCACTGGGTAGGATACTAGAGTTGTGCTGAACAAACTTCCTGACCTTAAAGAGAAGACTGCTGTACCTCAGGGCCACCACAGCAACGAGAGGTGACATTTGGTTCGATGGGCTCCAGAAATTCCTCTGCTCAGTTTGTGCTGTAGAGCCCCGGAGCCATTTTTTCCCTCAGCTCTGCAATGCTTCGTCTTTGTGGCAGCTTCTGAAGAGGACCAGGTGGGGAAGGTGGGTTCAGAAGAAGTTCGGCAAAGACAAATCCATCTGTTGCAGATTTTGGAACTTGCTTGGCTTTTGCAATAATGACCTTTTTAATGTATTTTGCAGGAGGAAGAGGAGTCCCCAAAATTCAAATCATCTAATGAGAGAACAAAGTAATTTTTTGAGGAATGTTAGCCATATAGTCAAATCCATTCAACTTCATCCCCAGCAAGTTTTAGTGGTGTTAATGAGTGTTTTAAATAATTGTAGACAAATGAACAGGTTTAAATTGGGATTTAGTTTATAACTAAAAGTTTCGATCAACATCAAGCCCTGAGGAGGGCTCTCTCTCATGTCTCTACTTATGTTACTCAGGAGATGAATTCCACAAGCCAGAGAAAGAAACAGTCTCTTCTGAGAAACAAACATCTGCCCAGGAGGAAATAGAATTGCAGAAATCCTGGCTGATTCTTACTCATGAGATTTAAATATCATTTTTGTGTAGTCACAGATTAATGACAGAAAAGTTTAATATTGCTGTTAACCTGCCCTAGATTAATGCTGCAGATTGTCTCCAAGGCACTCAGAGCTTTGTAAGAAATTAAAAAGACAAAAGAACAAATTTGACTTTTTCCTCATGTGTACCTGAAAAGATAGAATCATTTTTAAAAACCCTAATGACAAGAAAAGCTAAAAAAAAAAACAAACCCAAAAAACAAACAAAAAACCCCAGAATTTTTTGTAGCTGTCTTTATTCTTAGAACTAAGAAGTTCTGAAGACTTTCTGAAGTTTATCCTGTTGTTGGAATGTTTATGAAGAGCACAGGATTCCTTCCAATACTCATCCCATTTCCATGTGGCATTAGTAAAAGCTGCATGACTATGAAACACTCACTTGAAAATGAAAACATTTGGGTTTTTTTTGGTGGGATGCATAGTCACCTACACAATATGATGACATTCACTTTGGTTTCTTCAGATGTTCAAGAAAAAAAAAACCTCACAGAAGTCTTTGAACTCTTATTTTTGTGGCACTGTCATATTTTTTTCCGCACACAGAGTGCTATTTCTCAATGGAGAGGAAAAAAAGGACATAAAAAGTCTGTCTTGGCTGTTCTCAAGGAGTCATCCCACCCTAACTGCAAAAATCTGACACTAAAATATTTTTAATAATTTGTTTAAATCCCATGTGTAAGGATTGGGCCTCATTTCTGACTCATGGAAGCATTTCCCTTATTACAGGAAATTATTCCCTCATTATAGGAAATTCCCTTATTACAGGAAATTATTGCTGTGCAATAATCATGCATTATGTTCCTGTTTTAGTCACAGTCCTTATATCACC
Organism: Diglossa brunneiventris; assembly: GCA_019023105.1. Taxonomy (NCBI): domain Eukaryota; kingdom Metazoa; phylum Chordata; class Aves; order Passeriformes; family Thraupidae; genus Diglossa; species Diglossa brunneiventris. The sequence continues at coordinate 25,862,962 of CM032361.1, read as the reverse complement.
CTGGGCTTCTTCAACTCTCCTCTTGTCCCTTTCCTTGTCCACCCATAACCTCAACACTGTTTTCAATGACAGTTTTGAATAAATGATTTGTCTCTGATAAAACTGCAAAAGATAAGAATGAGATAAGTGGAAATGTTGAGGAGCACCACAGCCCCCAAATGTTTTCTTCCCACCAATTAAAGGTCTGTACTGGACTTATGTGACAAGGTTGAGTATTACATTTTTTGGCTGTTTTTCTCTATGCTACTCTGTTATTAATTAGCAAAAATTAAATTATTATTCCCCAGTTTGAACTGTTTTGCCTATATGGTAATTGATGAATTATCTCCCTGTCATTATCTAGACTGACAAGTTTTTTTGTTCTATTTTCTTGTTGAGAAGGGAAAGTGAGGCAGATGCATGGAGAGCACCTGGAAAATTCACCTCAGGTTATATTAACAAGTCAACTTTTATTCCTTAAAAAATTGCAAACTTTCAGCAGCTAAAATAAGAGTTCATTTAACTGAAAAGGCACAAGGCTATTTGTGTTTAGTATCCTACCATGCAGAATATAACTCCTAAGTTCCAAAATCAAAATATTGACATATTTAAAACCATAATCAAGATTACTAAACCTGAGCAAATAAACAAACTAAATGACTGGAATTGTAATCTCTGTGAAGGAATTGATACCTTTGGCCATAAAGGCAGCACAGGCTTTATACCCCTATTATTTTAATTGTTGATGAAATAATTTCTGGAGATAAATAAAAATTACAATCCATTTCTAAGTAATATCTTTTATTCCCAAAAGTTCTATAAAATTCTAGGGGTGTCATGTGAAAAGAAGGATTAACTTCAAGAGAAATGTCCAGTGGAAACTGAGTTTCTTTTGGTGTAAAATAATTCTTTTAGATTGGTGCTTGCAAATTTAATACGATGCTATGAGTGCCATGACAAAAAATGAAAGATTTTTGGGCTGTGTAGTTCTATGTAATTTTGCACATTCCTCCCCTGAAATGTGAATTCCAAGCCTGGGGCAACATGGAATGTCTCAGGGTGAGTTGTCCAGGAGTTCTTCAGTTCCTTACAACAAGCACACCTTTGCTTTTCTACATTGAACAGATTCCTGAGCTGAATTGTCTCTTTTTTTTCTTTTATTTAAATTATTTTTAACTAGATGCACCTCATTGGCTTTATTGTTGTCCATCCTCTCAGGGGGTCTGTGAAATAGGGAGATTTTCAAAGCAGAAGGAACACAACACTTTGTAAGAATTTCTTGACAAGCCAGGCTTTTCCATCTGGCTCAGGTTACTTCCAGGTTGGGGGAATTATTTGTCACAAACTGGGGATGGGGATCTCTGGGATTCCTCTGAAGATCTGTGATCCTAAAATTTTGTGCAGGGGCAGAACTTGGACTCAATGATTCTCATGAGCCCCTTTCAGCTCTGGGTATTCTATGACATCCTACACATCTGCTGACTCCTGAACCGGAGAAAGAATTTATTTTCATTGGAATTATTTTTTTTTTTTCCTCAAAGGGCTTTAAGTTCCTTGAGCCCTCCTGGCTGTCAATAAGTAGATAAATAATGAGTCAGAGCAGAACCACAGCTCACACCCAGCTCTGCCCTCCTGTCACACCCTGACTGCTGCTGGGTAAATTGCAGGAAAATAGAGTCCAGTGCCTGCTTTTAGGAGTTCCTAAACAGAATCATTTGTGTATTTATATATAAATTTATATACACACTTTAAAGAAAACCAGTATCTTCACATTATCCTTTCCACTTTAGTTAATTTCTCACAATGTCTTGGAAGAACATGTTATCTGCTTTGTTACTTAGGACCTAAACAGCTTAAAAATAGTCCCATTTATATAGATTTTTCCAGACTCTTCTTCACATTTTTTAAACTTTTTTTCTATACAGACAATATATTTTAAAAGAAAAAAAAAAAAAAAAAAAAAAAAACAACAAAGGCAAACTCCACTGCAGGGAGATTTTGTGTCAGGAAGTGAAATAACCTCAATGAGAGCAGAGTTCCCCAAATTTCAATGTGTAAGTGTAACATTATGTAGATTGGAATAGATAAACATAAATTCTAAAGCTGGCTGCACCAGCCTTGAAAAGCTGTAATTAAGGTAAAGAAAGTCCAGGGAATGATCTCTAAGGAAATAAAAATAATGAATGAAAGAAGAAACCATTTCTCTGCAGTACATTATTCCACAATAATTAACATTTTTTATCGCTGCATATATATCTGCAATTAGCTATCTGAAAACTGAGGCCTGAGTTAATTGATTCTGTTATACTTGTGTAAATCTCAGCTCATTCCATGTGCTTCAGCAAAGCTGCTCTGGTGAAGCTGATGGCAGGATCTGGTCAGCCATATGGGCTGCTTTGATCATCCTAAACTGCTCATTTAGGAATGTACAGGAACTAATACAGATTAATACCAGTATTTAGCTCCAAAATAAGAAAACTCAAATATTTCCTGTCTTTCTGCCTGTAAAAATATCATCTAAGTACTATTATATATTATATTATATTACATTTCAGATATATTAAAATATATAATATAATATAATATAATATAATATAATATAATATAATATAATATAATATAATATAATATAATATAATATAATATTATATTATATTATATTATATGATATTATATTATATTATATTATATTATAATAATAATGAATTAATTATAAATTTTGATTTGGAAATTTGTCTTTAAACCAGCACAGTTTTGTACCAAATCAGATTATATTATTTATATTTTACATTAATTATGTAATTCCAACATAATGTTGAAGCTAGCATAAACTGAAGGAAATATAGAAGAGAAGGCAAATCAGAGAATTATATATTTAATATATTTTACAATAAAAATATATTTTTATATAAAGATAAGTATATAAGATATGTATTTTATATATTAATATATTTATATATATTTATGTATATATATATATTATATATATATATATTATATATATATATATATATATATATATATATATATATATATATAAATATTTATTTATGTGTATATATATATATATACTGGCAGTGGTATTACCAGCAAAATATTACTATTACAGGAAATATTACTGAATATGCATTCTTAACTTCCTTGTCTTCATCTGAATCCACATATTAAATTCATTGAAATTCAGTAATTTAAATTATTTCTCCCGAGAATGTACATTTTTTTATGATTTGGAGGGGAATGCTGCTTTGATATGATTTTTCTCACCTTTCAGAATCTTTACACTCATTTTTGCATAAAGCACGGAACTGTTAATTTGGAAAAATCTGCTGGTATTTGTGTTTTTCTTCTTAGGCTCAGGACTACTTTGGGAGAGCCTGACAATGTGTCGTTTTCAAAGTAGCTAATCCATGTTTCTCTGTGATAAAATACCTTTTGAAGAATATGTTGAAGGCTTTACCCCTTCAAATATTCTTCTTCTTCTTTCTAATTAGCTTGAAAAAGAAAACAAATGCGAAAACATAAAAAATGACATAAAAATCCATAAAATTTCAGTGCACCCAAATTCCTCTGCTGCCTTTCCCTCTGGCAGAAATATATCTCAGGTTCCCACAATGAACCAGAGTGCTTGAAGCTGTTGGGCTCAAAGGGGCTTAAACTCAAGCCTAACAATTCTAGAGGCAGGTTAAGCTTCTTAGAGAGCTAAGATAAAATTAAAGAACAGAAAAAATTAAACATCCTGGTGACAACAAGTGGGCTGGAAGGGTGAGGGATTCAGCTTCCCTTTATTATGGATTTGGGAGTGAGATCAGAGCTGAGGGACAGGAGAGGAGCAAACTCTGGGGCTTTAGGAAATAGAAACTGGAGTCTTGTTTTCTTTCCCACTTTTCTTTCTTACGCTACTTCTATGAGACTTTCCTGTGAAAACCTCACCTTTTTGAAGCTAACCAGCAGCAGAATTGGTTTAGGATTAATAAAGAACACTGGGGTTTTACCATAAATGGAATTTTGAAGCCAGATTTAGTAATAATCATGTGTAATTATAAAGCTGTTCTTCAACATCTTGTTAGACATGTGCTTCTTCATGAAATGCATTCTTGCTAAGACTGAGCCAGTTGCCACAAGGCCTTTCTAATTGGGTATTATTTCCATTTTAAAGTGAAAAACACAGTTGCTCGTGTTTATTTCAGGCAAAGATATTACAGATGTCAAAAAATACAGAGCTATCAGGCTAAAAATCTGAATGAGATTTTTGTTTCCAACGACAGCTTGCATATGGTATTAAAACAGATTAAAAAAAAATCTGCTGAAGGTTGTTTGGTAAAGAAACTGAACAAAAAAAAAAAAAAATAGAAGCTAATAGTGTTTCCTTCCTAGGGATAGCTGACATGCTACAGTGTATTCCAGCTGGCAGGAAGCCACACATTTATGGACTCTTGATCACATTTGGTTCTGCCCATAAATAACAGGGGTTGATTTGTTACTTTAAAACTGCTCAAGCAACAGAAAGCTCCAAAAATCAAAACCTGCTTCGGTTGTGCTCCTGACATTCTCCCTGAAGTAAGCAGGAGAGGCCATTTGATGGGCTGATCTCTTTGGAGCCAATACCTGCCTTGGATATTGATTTTCTTACCCAGGAGTGGGCTTTGCAGAAGGTGGAAACTCTGTAGTGTGGAGATCCTGAATGTGGAGGCACACAATCCACAGAGCATAATTTGAGTTCTTAATGGAAAACAGCCTCAAAAACTGGTTCTGGTTCTGGTAAGACCTCTAAAAATGACTCTAAACCCCAGATTAAACTGTCAGAGGTCAATGCTGTCAGGGAGCTCTCACCTGTGAGCCCAGCAGAAAATAAACTTTTCCATAATTTCCACTTCCCAGCTGGAAGTGGCTGGGTATTAAAGAACACAGAGGTCACTTCCCCAAGATGTCAAAGGAGAGGTCCAGCAATAAGCAAGGAGGTCAACGTGTTTTTCTCCTGTTTTCTAAGTGTTCAAAACCTGTTTTATTTATTAGTTTTAACTTGTGATATCCAAACCTTTCCAGTTCTTCAACTCAGGCATTTAGGGTGCAAGCCCAGGTACAAAGATTCCTTGGATCAGAACTCTCATGTAGCTTAGATAAAATGCCCAATACATTCATGCCACACCAAAACAAAATATTTTTCTTTTCTGTATTAGAAGAAGGTTAAAAAAAGGGTTTTCTGACTTCCTAAAGAACCCTCTGAAGGAGCCAGTAGATTTTCACTGTTTTCCTCCATGAAGAAATGATATTTTGACTGCCACAGTACATTAAGGATTTCCAGTCCTGTTAATTTGAGACCTGGTGCTTCAGGTAAATCTGGGATTCCCAACATGCTCCTCAATAAAAGTTTGCTGAACATACAGATTTTTCCCTTTGTCACACTTTATTGTACTTGGCCTTTCAATGGGAAAACTTCATGAATTATCTACAATTTTGATTTAGCCTGTAGGAAAATAAAAAATAAAGGCTTACAAAACACCAAGGGAAAAACCCAAACAAAAACTCCCCTCAGAACTCCCAAGCAAACAAATGAAAAAAGAACCCCACCAAACTGCACCTCTCCTTATTCCACAGTAATTCAGATATTGATCTGCCAAAGTACAGAATGTATTTTCTGAGTGACAAATACATTCATAAAATGCAGAGATGAAAAATTTCTAGGCCAACACTATACATTTTTTTAATATGTACTAAATCAACATTTTTCCAGCAACAATCAGAAATGAACTGAGCATCCTACCTAAGTCAGGTGCTGTGTGTGATCTTTAGGGAAGAAGAAATGTTTAGTGGATGTGAGATCCTCCCTAATCCAAGGTGATATCTGAGATCTCAGTCCTTGCAGGTCTTGTTAACTCCTGAGGCCCAGGACTGAGCAGGTTGGACCCTCCTGAGGTCACTACAAACCCTATTTATTTTAGAACTATGTAATTATATTTTAGAAATTAGAACACTACTTGTGAGGAATTTTAGGGTTTTTTCCAAGTTGTTACAACTGGCATTAATGGTCTTTGATAAAGTCAGCCAACTCTATTGATATCAGTGATAGAAGGCATGAGCTGATTTACACTAGCTTTGTCTCAAATACAAAAGTCTCTTTTCACATTAGAGAGTTTTATTTATGCATTTTATTTTTACGCTTTATGTGACAATAGTCACCATGACAGCCGGAGGGATGCAACGTGCCAACCTCCCTACACAGGTTAACAGAAGTGCCTAAAACCTCTTTCCTGTAGTTATTTTCCAACTCATAAAAAATGCCTGATCCCTTTACTGTGTAAATAACAATTTACTGCCAAAGACAGAAATACCAGATCATCATTATTCCCTTCTGTTAGTCAGAGGAGCTGTGTTATGTCATGTTCAGCTATAAACCCTAAATATACCTTTTTTTCCTCCAGCTCCCAGTTTACCTGGAGTACATCGCTGCTGCTGTGAGGGCAAGAACAAGAGACCATTTCATACCAGCTTCTTTCATTTATTTTGTTATTCCCCTCATTGGGTTATGCAAAAATGAAGAGCAAATATCGCTGGAAGTGTGAACCATAGAGAAGAAATTGCACGTACCCTAACCACCTGAAATAACAATTTGATCTATTTCATAACTGCAATTTCTATGATTGATAGAAGGCAGGATGTCAGGAATAGCTCCTGCAATATTCCAGAGCTATCCTGAGTATGAGGAAGCTCACTTCGCACATATTTTGCATGTCATCAAAAAATTTGAATAATACATGTTTCTCTCTGGTTATAGATGTGTCCTAGTACCCTCCCTTGAAAGCTTCTCGTAGTCCCTCCCAAGGTGTAATTCATTTTTTCATGTTGCATTTATTCATCTTTCCAGTCTGCTTGGTGAGCATCCAACCCCATGTTCCCAACCCACAGCTGTGTCCTCATTTCCACATCCCCCAAACCCTTCCTCTCAGTGGGAATGTAACATCCTGTTTGAGTTGCCCAGGGGCATTCCTACAGGAATTGTTTGTCACTGATAATAAAAATGGGATGGAAAAATGGCCTCCTAAACACACACCTTGCTAAATTCATGGTCTTGACATCAAGATGACTTTTTTCTCTTGTGGCTTTCAAAGACATTGTTGCTTAAAGCATCCACAGCTTCTCTTAAATGAATCTCTGAAACCATTGCCAGTCACCTGTAGTAGCACTTCATGAACCTTGAAAACATCAGAAAGGGCTCAATTCTATTTAATTATTTTCCCATAACTCTTTTTCCACATTCTATATTTTGAGACAAGTAAATTAAAATAATATAAAAGAGAAAAGCTAGAATTTTCATTTTCTCTGGTTTGTTAGAGCAAAACTTATGAGACAGTGAAAACAGACAGTGGCAGGAAGTCTTTTCCACCTTCATTGATTAAACACTTTATTGTTTTCTTATTTTGAGATGAGAGGAAGGGAAGGGGCCTCATCTGACCTGTGAAACAAGGGGAAATTTCCTATTGCTCTGTGAAAACTGGTTATTAAAACCCAGCATGCAAACTGGTTAATGACAGAGCACCCTCAAAGCTGCCATTTCCATCTACAAAAACCAATCGTCAGAAATAATTCATTTAAACTGTTCTGTCAAAACATTTCAACTATCCACCCATGTGTTCAACCCAGAAATGTTTTCATTTTACAGATGTAATTGTTTAGTGGTCGGTGAGTCTGAGTGGAAGCTTAAAGGAAGAGTTTTCTCTGTATTTCCAGCACAAGAAGGATGTGGAGCTTCTGGAGAGTCCAGAGGAGGCACCAGGAGGATCAGAGGGATGGAGCAGCTCTGCTGGAAGAGTTGGGATTGTTCAGCCTCGAGAGGAGAAGCTTTGGGGTGACCCAATAGTGGTCTTCAAGTGCCTGAAGGAACCTACAGAAAACATGGAAAGAGACTGTTTACAAGGGATCAAGTGACAGGATAAGGGGGAATTACTTCAAACTGCCAGGGGGCAGGGTTGGATGGGATATTGGGAAGGAATTGTTCCCCATGAGGGTGGGCAGGCCCTGGCACAGGGTGCCCAGAGCAGCTGTGGCTGCCCCTGGATCCCTGGCAGTGTCCAAGGCCAGGTTGGATGGGGCTTGAGCCACCTGGGCCAGTGGGAGATGCCCCTGCCCATGCAGAAGTGAAACAAGAGGAGCTTTAAGGTCCCCCCTTCCAACCCAAACCACTCCATGATTCCATGGTTGGTGCCCTCTTCCTTCACCCCACCAACAGAGAATCAAACTGTTTTCTAGAAGATATCTTATTTCAGTTTCATTACTTGCATAACAGCTTTTTGTGTGGCTCCTTGCAGGATCTCCCTGTGTGTGAATGGATGTACTGAGTGACCTTGCTTTAGACACAGAGGTAGGGAAAAAAAAATTAAAAATTGATAATTCTCTAGGAGAAACTGTGACAAGAGCACATTCTTTGGTCTCTTGCAGTTTAATATGCTCCTCCTACATGAAGTTTTATGTACAGAAAATAAAGAGAGAGGTCCATATGCCTTTTTTTCAGGTGCAGAAACCATTGGCTGCATTTTTCTCTTTGTTGTCCTCCAAGAGAAAATCTCTGAGGGTTTGCATTCAATGATTATATTTAAGAACAACCCATATCTGTGTGAATTGCCCTTGCAAAAGGGCGCATTCCTCATTCCTAAGTGATTTTCAAGAAAGTACATAACTACCAGTGAATTTCACTGAATTCATAATTTCACTCAAACTTCTGTAGTAGCTACAAGGTTAAATCAGACTGAAATACAACACACAAGGCATTAATATTGAGGAAATGTCCGGTATTTCTTTTATTCCATAATATAACCTTCTAAAAGCCAGTTTATGTGATAGCAATCTTTCTGATATATCTCAAAGAAAATAAGAAATAAAAGCTTGAAAGCTGACTGGGAATTTTTACTGTTTTTAAAACTGCTCAGTTTTAAGCCTGTATTCCTCTTAAAATTGATGGCTCAATATTCTTTCATCTTAAAGCATCCTTAATTACAGTCAGAAAAAAAGGAGATTGAATGTGTTCTGTATAAGCAGTGCAAATAGAGGGCAAATTTGGGAGTATATTTACACCACAATTGCATTTAGGATATTCTGAGTAAATCATTCCAATTTATCTTTAATTGTTCTGAAGTGAAATATGAGGGTATGTAGAAGTTTTGTGTTCTCAGTTTGGATAGTTTACTTTTTATCATATCAGCTATCAATTCATCCTCAAACTGCTGTGAGGAAACAGGAGGTATGAGTAAACCAAAGGGAAAATTTAATTTAGAGTGTTTCACCATTAATACTACTACTACTAATAATAATAATAACAGTAATAATAATAAAAGTTGAAAAAGGTACAGTAACTTCTAGACTGTGGTTTGAGTTAACTTTTTTGATATGGTTTTGGAAAGCAACACCTATAATGTATTGGAATTTTTCAGTAACCACTGAAAAAATTGAGATTCTGGAAGAGAAATGGGCTCTGGATAAATCTATGTATTTTGTGGCAGCAGCTTTGTTATTGTCCATGGCAGAGGTTCAGTCTTCCATATCCTCGGTCTGATTCTCCATTTGATGCAGTATTATGAGGCAAAAAATAAAGAGAATATAGTGATAGTCAAGCATTTTCAGAGCTAAGAAACTGTTTCTCTTGCTCCATGGAAAGGAATATTATTTCTAAAACTGCGGCAATGGTCAAAGACAATCTAATAAATCCCAATGACTTTGTGACTGTGAGGGTTTTTGTCATGGTAGAACACATGGAGAGTTGATGAGATCTTTTTTGGACAGACACATAATTAAGTTTTCAGCTCATCTTTAGCCATGCCAAGTAAATTCACAAACCAGAACTACACATTCTGCTCTCTGCATATGCTGCATATGCTGCAGGATGACTGCTGGGGCAATGGTTTGGGGATGAGAAGGTCTGAAAAGCAAAATTACAGCTGAAGAGCTCTCATAGCTCAGTATTTTCCAGGATAAAAGATGGAATTTTGTATATCACTGATAAACTAACCCTCTCACCATTTTGGAGGTCTGAGGCTCCATATGGTCTTACAGACTTGCAAATCTTGTTACAATGGCAAACCTGTATGTTCTCTGTCCTGTTCCTCAGACCACCATCACATATGGGCTGGTTCAGAGGAGAAACCATGAATTATTTATCTGGCAGATTTTTTAAACTGCCATGTGTTTTTGAAGCTGTTGGAAAGTCTGAAATGGCATAAGTGACTTCAGAGGAGATGGATTGGGAGGCAGAATGTAAGCAAAGCTGCCCAAATTATGTGATGAATATAATTTGTTGCTAGCTACTGATTTATTGTATAATTTTCACCAGAACTGGCAGGAAATCAAGAGGGAAACTGGTAAGTGTGAATCATCAGCTAGTCAAGAAAAGCAAATTCAGAGCCTCTCCTGCAATGCCAGTGTATTGATAAAAGTGTGGAATGCAGAACTGAAATCCTACTAGAGTATCTGGGTGGACTTACTACAAAAAAATCCCTAAAACAAACAAAACCAAAACATAACAATAAACCCAAGAATAGATTTAGCAAAATCTTCTGTCTTGCTCTCCAGAGGAGTAACCCAGTAAGGAGCAGCACAATTAAGACTCGCACTGAAACCTGAAATTCAGGAAGTGTTCACTGGCTCCCAGATTTGATACAGGGCAATGACATCTTGCAGGATCAGATTTCAGTAGCTCCAGGCAGTGCAGTCAAAGCCAGAAATTAATATTTCATTGCTGATGAAGACAATAAAAGACACTGAGATACAGAGGGCCTTGTGTCCAAAACATTCATTGGTGTGTTTTAAATTTCACTTGACATCTGGTTCAGATAGTTGAAGTAGTGCACAGTGAAATGGCACTTGTTCTTCCAGTTTTGGCTTCTGAGCAACCACAGAATCACAGGATTATTAAACACTTCCAGAAAGCCATTGCAAAGGCTCAACCCCCTGTGCTGTGAGTGCAGCTTTCCTGTGAAAGTTTGCAGAACACACAGAGGAGAGAGATTTCTCTGCAGGTAATTATTGAAGTACTTAGGATTCAGTTTTTCTGTTTGCCAATGTGCGAGGTTTACTGCAGGATCATTTTTTTTGTGTTACCCAACTGGGGGAACATCAGTAGTTTCCTTCCAACACTTTCAACTGGAAATCCTGCATGGAATTCCTTAATTTTAAAATTTAGAAGAGCAAATTGTCTCCATTCATTTCCAAGACACCAAAGCATTTTAAACCCAGACTTGAAGGGGAGTTTTACCTTTTAGATTCCAAGCTTTCATATGACCTTTCCATGAACATGAACCACTGCTGCTCTTTCTGAATTATTAAACTTGAAAAACAGGCCATGTTCCATGAACGGGTAAATGCCAATTTGGGTTTAAGGAAGACCTGTTTAAAAAAAAAACAGAAAGGAAAAAAAAAAGTCTTCTCTTAATGAGTGGGTAGAATTTAGAAATTGGAAAAACAAATATATGGGGTTTTTTAAATATTTTTTACAGCTGTCAAATGCTTTCAGATCAACCCACACTTTCTTGTTACCACAGTCTTGCTAAAACATTGTATGAATATGGAGTGTTTTAAAATACATTACTAAATATGTTAACTTTCTATTTAATTTTTTATTTTTATTTTATTATTTAAGATTAGGCTGTAATCTCTAACAGAATGAAAAAGTTGAGTCTTCCCACCTAAACCTGATCTTTCTTTTACCTCTTTCCTGCTGTGAATAAACCTACACATTTCACACTCCAATTGGCAATGTATTTTAAAATCCTGCAACAGCCACAACAACACAAAGCAACAACTGAAAACTTTTCTTGAAAGTCTGTACTGTCAGGGGGTTCTTTAATCATAAACACTTCACCAATATTATACAGACAATTTAATTAACGTGGGTGACTGGGGTTATAAAAAAATCAGCCATATGGGGTGTTGGTTTGTAATCTGTACTGCTCTAAAGTGTGTGAGAGTCTAGGTTTCCTGTAAACAACTCCACTTTTGTACAATGAACCACATCCAAGGAGAGCTACTTAAATACAACACGAAGAAGAAGAAGGGAAGGGAATGGATGACACTCCTGCTTGAAAAGCACAGCCATAGTTCAGTGCTTTTCTGCTGATACCTAATTATGTTCTACTGGTGAAGCATAAGCAGATCGAGTTTCATCTGTGCACTGGAAATGCTGTGAACTGTCTGCAAAGCTTTGAAAAATTAATTTTCCCATTTATATGAAAGGCCAAAGTTCTTTTAACTGCTTGTAGTACTGTGGTATCTCTGTAAACAATCTCTTCACACGTACACGACAATGAGGATTTCCATAGTGTCCTGATGAGTTAGTTAGCAGGCAGAAATTTTCTCCTAGAAATTGTCTGGAGAATGAATTAGCCAAAAAATCCCCCCCAAAAAAAAAACCAACCAACAAACAAACAAACAAACCTCTACTTTGTCACTAATGGTTTAAACAAAATTATTCTTTCCAGTTTATCTGAGGTTGGAGCCAGGTGGGGGGCAGTCTCTTCTCCCAAATAATAAATGACAGGACAAAAGGTGTCAGCCTCAAGCTGTGCCAGGGGAGGTTTAGTCTGGATATTAGGAAAAATTTCTTCAAGGCAAGGGATGCAAAGCCTTGGAACAGGCTGCCCAGGGCAGAGGTGGAATCCCACACCCTGAGAGTCTTTGAAACGCTTGTGGGTGTGGAACTTGGGCCCTTGGTTAGCAGCAGACATGGTGATGGTGGTGTTGGACAGATGGTCCTAAAGGTCTTTTCCTGCCTTGGTGATTCCCTGATTCCCTGTCTAGGGGGTGGCACAGCCCCAGGTGCAGCCTGGACACAGCCCCTGAGCTCTGCTCTGTGATCCTGGGCACTGCTGGGCAACTCCATGGGAAGTATTCTCATTATTGCCAGCAATATCACTGATTTATTTCCAATTTCAGGCTGAAAAGCTGTGAGCTGATACAGATTCTGGTAACATATTATTTGCTCACAATTACCAGGCTTTATTAATAGAAGTGCATTATCCTCCAAGCTTTTCTTACCAACTAAATCAGTCATTTAAATCTTGTTTCCTACATTGCTGCTTCTATTGACTTTATCATTACAGACCCTGGGTTCCTCTGATTTATGTCTCTTTTGAAAAGCATTGAGAGAATATAATCTGCATAATTTTAGGGGGTGTTAATAAATAAACACAACAGACTAAAAATCTGGAAAAAAAAAAAAGGCTAACAGATAAAACCAGAGGTAACCAAAAGAAGGAGCTAAGGAAAATAATATGTGTATGGATTGAGTGCTACTAAGCAACAAATCTTTTTTATTTTTTTTCCAGTTTTCCAATTTATTTTTGCCACCTTTTCTTTTTAACTTGTGGGTTTTATGTAACTGAGGATACAGGGATTTTCACCCCTTAGTTGGGGAATTCTGGGTGTAGTAGATTACCAAAAGATGAAAATAACTGAGGAAATCTGTAGGGGAAGAAAATAGGACCCTTAATATTGAGGACAGAGAATTAATTTTGCTTGAAAGAACATAAATTCAAGACTTTGATCTACTCTGTATGAGTGCAGTGACAGAGCAAACAGAAACTTCAGCATTTCTATGCCACCTTCTAAAATTCACTGGCTGGCTAACAGCCAAAATCTTTAAATAAACTAATAAACATGGCATGTTGTAAAAATAGAAATAATTGAATATAAAAGAGGGAAGAAGACAACATGGTGTACACAAGAAAAAATCCATAACGTTTTCAAGATGATTCCTGTTCCTCTGAATGAGAAATGAACACACATAAAAAAGAGAAATAAGCAGTAGGAAACAGCAAATATGTTCCATGAAATGTTACCATGAAACCCATGATGGTAGCAGCCACACATTGTGGGAGGCTGGGAAATTGCATTTGCAATTCTAAATGAAGAAAATGCATATGAGGCAATATCCAGGCCTTTTCTTTTCATCATGTTGGGAATTGTGAGATGAAATGAGGGCAAAATAACCATAATTTTATAAAGATTGGAATAAAAACCTGAAGAAATAAGAAGGGGGAAAAGAGTTGCAAGAAGAAAGATGGCATTGGATCACAAAAAGCACTTAACAGTAAAGAAGAAAGATAAAATTCTTATGAAATGCACAGAGAAAGAAAGATAACAAAATCTTAAAGTTTTTTTGTTGTTTAATGGATAACATCTGTAAATTTTAAGAACCTGTGCCTTGGATAATTAAGCGAAAGGAAATACAAATTTTTTATTGAGTTTTCAGTGTGGGAAAGGTGCTTGGTTCACTTAATGATTGTGGACACATCCTTTACAGCTGTTTCAACATCTGGACCATGTGGAGAGAGGGAACCACAGGTCTAATGCCAGTAGATTTTGACTAATTATTCAACGCTTGATGATTTATTCAGCTTTCAATCTGAGGGGTCCTTTTATCCGATGGTGAGTTTATTTATAAGGATGTGGTGGGAGACCCTGTCAGAGGCTCTCCTAAAGCTGAGGTAACCAACACTCACTGCTCTCTCTCATCCTTCCCTTGGGGCAGGCACTGAGTCTGGGAAAAGTCACCCTGGCTACCCTCACCACCAGATTTGTGCAATTTGCCATTCTGACATTAGAATTTTAGTGGGAACATTCAAAAACCTGTAACAGCCAGTCATGTGAAAGTTACATGAAGAGTTGAAAGCCAGAAGACATATTTGCTAAAATAAATCAAGGTAAAACCATCTAGGTATAAAATATCTATAAAATATCTATAATTCTTACATTATGGAACATGTTTGAGGTCATGTTTCAACAGCTGATCAATTGAGATTCAAAATTTCAAATTTCATACTTTCATTTTATGGTCTTTAAAGTGAGTCCTGCCCAGCCTTTACGGTGAGCCCTTCATGTGAGCAAAGGAAAGTGAAGTCTTGTAAAAACAACTGATTCCAAGCCAGCTGAACTTCTGACATTAACTTTTATCAAAATATTTAAATTATTCTCTTTTCTTTTTCTGTTCGTGCAGGCCCACAGTGAAACATGGTTTTGCCTGGTTTGACACGGTGATGGAGAACAAAGAGAACAGAGGATGTGCCAGGCACCAGCAGAATTTACGGGGCAGAGCTGAGATAAGGCTGTCTCCTCAAAATGAAATGTACAGATTACATTGCAATGCTTCACTGCATCTACAGATAACAGAGTTCATTTTGTTTTCTCCTCTCCCACCGTAATGGCTATTTTTCACTTTCACCAAAGGCCAGTCTAGCCATAATACAGCATTTTGGAAACAGACTGGCTGGAGGATTTTGAGTTACTACTTTACGATGTGGTGTAAATCCAAAAACCTGAAGTATTAATGCCCGTGCTTGAAGAAAGTCTTCTACAGCTCCTGGAAAGAATGAGAGTTGTTTAATAACTCTGGGATCAACACTTCTTCCATTCCAGGCTACTTTCATTTAGTTGCAGTTTTCATTCAGTGTTTTACCTTCCAGGTTAAAACAGAACTTGATCTCTTAACACAATTACAGCTCAGGAGCACCTTTTGTACAGTTTGCTTCCCATCTTTTTTGGGGGGAAAAGAGAAAAGGAAATGAGACAGAAGTCATGTTGTCATAATATTGATTTTCAAAGCCTGGAAAATACAGTTCATGTTTTGAAATACAAAGGAAAATTTAGAGGTCACTTCACATATATTTATTGTTCAACAAATACACCTTCTTTTGCCTAAGTGATTTTATTTAATCAGCTAAAAATACTGAATATCCAAGGACTAAAATGAACTGAGGTTCACAATAATGATATTGCTCTTCCTTTAATTTCTGTCCTAGTATCAAAATAGATATACAAAACATTTTAAAAGTTTCCAGGTAAGTTAACCATCAAGGAGATGCAAACATCACATCTTTCCACAGCAGGATTTATATTAAAATTACTTTTATCTTGAAAAAGCCACCAGAGATCTAAACATTTCAAAATACAGAATTAGAAGGGATAAATGTCAAAATAAAAGTAATAAAAGTAATAATAATAATAATAATAATAATAATAATAATAATAATAATAATAATAATAATAATAATAACCACCAGCACTCAAGGGACAGACTAAGACAGAAAAAAACAAAACAAGCAGTATTTCTGTAATACAAGAAATTCAGGTAGGTCTCTATCAAGCTTAGTGACTTTTCTAGTCAAATGAAAAATACAATGCTTCCTAGAAATACAAAAAAACCCCAAACACTCCTCAAAGGTATTTTCATAAATTGATGTTAAGCTGAGACATGACCTTGAATTCGAGTCTTCATTGGAAGAAAGGTTACTTGGAGAGCTGCACTCAGAGGGTTTTGTGGCTGCAGTGAGTCACTACTCTGCTTGCCTGATCCCAAAGAGGCGTCACAAACCGGCTGGGCCACAACAGAAAAGAAATGGTTAATGCTGCAGAAAAGGGATCTTAATGAAAAAAAAAAATCAAGAGGAGCCACAAGATAATTTGGAAGCTCTGTGTTTCTGTTCCTTTGTTTCACAACCCAGCCAGGAAAGCAAGAAGGCAGCAGCAGAACAACATGTGCTGTTGAACTCAATAACTGAAATATCCACACCTTCACTGAGTTAATAACACTAATTCCTAAAACTTTACTTGATTAAATTTGTTTCAACAGCCATGACTGTTTCAGGTCCACTGATACAATATTTGTTCCTGAGCTGTTCTTTTGCTAACTTGACCTTTTCAAATCTGGAACATTTTGGCTCTGTTTTCATTTATAGTGGTGGCTACAGCACCGTGTGATATTTCAATTGAATATGACAGTTTTACTATGTCTCCTTCTGTCTAGGAGTAGAGTTTATGGACACAGTACTAATAAAAATTGTATAATAAAACAAAAACAAAACTGGGCAGCTTTGGCAGTGAGATGTAGTAAATTGCTTAAGAAAGATACTCTAAAAGACAAAACTGAACATATTATGAAATTCTGCATTATGTATTTCTAGTGCTGCTGTATTATTATTTTTTATTAACCCATACATATTCATAGCTGGAGTATCTTGAAGCCCTTTTGCTATTGCCACAAGTTGCAGTCTGCGGTAAAAATAGTGTGGAATCCAACTGAAGTCATAACTGTGGGGTTCAGCAACACAGTCAAAGGACACAAATGGAGCACCCAGAGAGCCAATTTCTTGTCTCTTATTCCAGGAATAGAATCATGGAATTATAAAATGGTCTGGCTTGACAAGGAACAACCTAGTTCATTTAATTCTGACCCCTGCCATGGGCAGGGACACCTTCCACTGTCCCAGGGTGCTCCAAGCCTCGTCCAACCTGGCCTTGGGATCCTTCCATGGATCCAGGGGCAGCCACAGCTTCTCTGGGCACCCTGTGCCAGGACCTCCCCAGCCTCACAGGGAACAATTCCTTCCCAATATCCCATCTAACCCTGCCCTCTGGCAGTGGAAAACCATTCCCCCTTGTCTTGTCCCTCCATCCCTTGGAAATTATCTCTCTCCACGTTTCAAGCTGGCTCCTCTGTTGCAACACGACGCGAAATGAACGACACGCACACGCTGAGATGTTTAAGGGAAAAAAAGGCCAGTTTATTTCTGGACTTCGATATTTATAGAATTCTAAAAGTGACCATGGATTGGAGGATGAAATTGCTACCTCTCCAACTGCACCGGTCAAACTAACAGTCTATCAATTCTCTCTTCCTCCAGAAAGGAATGCAATGGGGTGGTGTTCGCAGGGGTCCCAGGACGAGGGAAGAGATGAGAATCTTGACTCCATGTTCCAGAAGGCTGATTTATTATTTTACTATATATATTATATTAAAAGAAAATGATATATTTAAACGATACTAAAGAATAGAAGAAAAGGATTTCATCAGAAGGCTAGCAAAGAAAGGAAACGGAATCATAATAAAATCTTGTGACTGCTCACAGCCTCGACACAGGTGGCTGTCATTGGTCAAAACAATTTCACATGCTGGGTAAACAATTCTCCAAATCACATTCCAAAGCAACAAAACATGAAGAAGCTGAAGCTTCTCAGCTTCTCAGGAGAAAAGATCCTGGCAAAAGGATTTTTCATAAAATATGTCTGTAACAATGCAAACCAATAATTTTTTACATGAAAAGTGCGTGAGAAACTCCATTACAAAAATGTAAACATCAGAGGGCTGAGAAGAACTTGAACTGGACGACACTCCTTCAAGGCCACAATTTGGTCACCCCAAAGCTTCTCCTCTCCAGGTGAACAATCCCAGCTCTCCCAGCCTTCTCTCCCAGCAGAGCTGCTCCATCCCTCTGCCCACCCTGGTGCCTCCCCTGGGCTCTCTCCAGCAGCTCCAGCTCCTCCCTGTGCTGGGGCAGCTCTGCAGGTGGGGTCTCACCTGAGCTCCCACCTGGAGTTGCAGGACAAAAAGAGAACTCTTTACAGTCAGGTCAGATGTCCAGCAAAAGGGACTGACCTGGCCCAAGGGCTTCTGTAGGGGTTTATTGTCTGTGGGATGGAATGGATCCATGGGGCTGCAGGATGCTGACCCGAGAGCTGAAATATCTCTCTTCTCCTGTTCTTTATTGCTCCCTAAAACTCTTTGCTCTGCTTTTGTCTGTTAAAGAGAAAGGCTGGCTGAAGAAAGAGAATTTGTGTTAGCAAACATGGATTCCCAGTTTTATAATGGATCATTCTTATACTCCAGGCACTTCTTTTTCCTTGGAAGTCCCCCTAATTCTGAACCAGTTTACACAGGCAGAGGGAGTTTTCTTCATCTTCACAGCCACTGAGAAAATACCTTCAAATTATTAAATTATTGGTGGAAGGTTCACTTTGGTTACAGGAACAATCACAAATAATTTATCAGTTGTTTGGGCAGATTAATATCTGGATGGCATTTACAGGAAGAAATTTCAGGTCTCAGACAAGTTAATAAAGATGATGATTATTCCTAAGATATTTATACAATTTTCCAAGAGAAGCACTCTGAATCAGAGGAAAAAATGAGATTAAAAATTTATAATGCTACTTTGAATAATATGTAAAGTGGTGAAAACAACATTGTAGATCTCTATATTTATAGAAAAAAATATAGCATTAATCTCATTTGTACTTATAAGATCATTTCCAGCAAAAGGATTTCAGAATTAGATGGCAATAACCCGGAGCTATTAGTTGTTAGTGAGTGACTTTATTAGAGAATAAGAGAGACTTTCTTAAATAATGGCTAAGAACAAAGAAGAGTTCTTCAGTCTATTCTCTTTCTATTTTATGTTTTATGTATTTTCTGCAAAAAGTTCAATAGTAACAGACAGTACAAAATTAAATTTTTAAGTGAGCCACATTTGGTGAAAATTTGTAATTTTAGAAATGGGAAGGGTTCCGCTCAGCCATTGCTACACCAATTCCATAATTACACATTAAAGTAAATATTTAGTGTTTTCCCCAATCTAAACATATGTCCTTTAGATTTTTCCTTTAAATCAACCTTTTTTTATCCTATGGGCTGCCCATTATCTTTCACCAAATAGATGAAACAGAAGTAAATTATTTGAAGAAAAGTGTGTTATCACTGAATTTTAATTAAATCAAGAATAGCTGAGTCAGTTTTGTTCTTGTTGCTATGGAGATCATAAATTTTTTGTTTTCAGTGTGTTATTTTACTTTTTTTTTTCTATTTTAATGCTTTAAACTACCAAAAACTTTGATCAGCCATATTCTCCAGGGCAAGTATTGCTCTGGAAATGGAGTAAGGGACTTAGGCAATGCCTGAAAAACAGCCACGTGCATCTGGGATCCCAGGATATGACATCCTGTGCCAAAGATGTTTGTGTTGTCAGGAAAAGAAATATCCTAAAAGGAGATGCAGAATGAAAATAAAATAAAAAAAATACAAAAAATATTTCTTTATATACAATTCTTTTCTTGAGCAGTACTTCCCTCCCCTTCTTTTAACAGTAAGGATCTTTGAAAACATAAGCATATAAGGATGGGTTAAAATCAGCAAGTTGGGGATGCCGTGAGGGAAATCAGGCACTGGATTAAAGTAAAACTGAAGTAAGAAACTTAAAATCAAAAATATAATTGATATAATTATGAGATGACATGAATTGATCCAGGCCTGAACGTAATTGAAAAAGCAGGATCAGTAGAAATTATCAGAATATCATTTTTTAGCATTTGCAATTACTATATTTAAGTTTCAGACGCACTTTTTAACAATGAAAGCTTTTTCCGGCGTCACAATTGTCAGACTCCAGTTGTATCAAATCAGAATTGCAGTTTTGAATTCAGAATGACACCTTGCTGCTTTGGGAAACAGCACAGTGACATTTCACCGTGGACAAGAGGCTCTTGGAGGCGTTGCTTGTCCCCAAGACACATTGCAGTGAAGTGAAACGCAGCCGTGTTTGCAAAGCGCCGGTGACAAATCCTCACCCCTGGCTACGTGTACACTCCATTATTCATCCCCCACCTCCAGCAACTGCTTCGAGGCTTTTGCTGGAATTATTTACGTCAGGACGCTTCAATTAAGGGAACAAAACCAGGTAAATCTCTTTCTTAGCAATGGATTTTGCATAACGGCGGCATAGCTTGGCTTTTAACCTGGAGAGTCTTCCCTGTGCAGTTTAGGTTGGAGTCTAAACTGAGCATCTGTTGACGCCCACAGACTTGGTTCATCAGTGATAAAGAATCACAGACGTGATAGATCAGAGAGAGCCCCTTGGCTTTCAGAATTCCTGCTCAGAATTTCAGAATTCCTGAGCGTGGCTGGATCCAACCCCAGTCTCAGGCAGTAGCATATGTCCAAGGCACCGTACAGGTCCTTTAAATTGTCCCACAGGATTAAAGGTGGCAAATAAAATACATTAATAAAAATAATTAAAAAATTAAATTGATAAAGATAATGATCACTATTAGACCAAAAGATCTTAATTAAAATTATTTACTATGCATTACAGGCAGCTCTAACTATTAGTACAGTTTGTTATTTATTGAAGTAATGATATTACAGCTAGAAAAACAATTATTAAGCAGGGATTGACGTCACTCACCTATCCTAGTGACCAAATCTCTTTTCTCAGCCTCAAGGAGTGACCTTGAGGGGAGCAACGATATTAAAGCTAGAAAAACAGTTATTAAGTGGGGATTGATACCATTCATCCATCCCAGTGACTGAATCTCTTTCCTCAGCCTCAAGGAGTGACCTTGAGGGGGTCCCCACTCCATGGAGGAATCTTCACACACTCCCAGCAGGGGGGTGTTAGAAGATCCTCCCATTAAAAAGTGCGGCTGGGATTTTATTGGCACAAAGTGGCTGATGCCAGATGTCCCCAGGCTGGGTTGGATCAGGTGTCAGCACTGTCACCTGTTGGTTCCTCTGTCAGGATCTCAGGAGATATTGCTCTTCCCCAGAATGTTGAATTTTGGGATGGATGAGTCAGATTGCTCTCACCATCCTTCAGCCCATAACTCAGCATGACCCCCTTTCCACCCACCCCTGGTAACTTTTGCAAACAGGGATTATTCAATCTGTTTCTATCTCCGCTTTGGCAGAGCACCCTGCTAAAGCAAATAAATAAATATGCAAATGTTTGACCATTCAAATTTTCCTTTAATCTGCAGAAGGGAGCATTAACAATGTCTTGTGCAGGGTGGTGGATGAAATGAGGACATAATTCCAATTTTGAGGCAAAAAAAGAGGCAAGGATTTCATATGAGATGCAGTATCAGTGGCAGGGCAGGGAATGGCCTCACTGTTCTTACTCCTCCATTTCCTGAATTTCCCTGAAAGTATGCATTTTCATGGCCTAATAATGGAGTAGTATTCCCTCCGAAGGAGAAAGGGATTTTGGTTGCCAAGTGTTGGAAGCCAAGGCATAATTTAAAAGCTTTACCAACAGCAGCACAGAGCACAACACCTCCTGTATTGAGTTTTCATATTTTTTAGGATGATTTTGGAACACTTCCAGAGTGATGTTCACTCCCAGGGCAGTGGTGGACTCACCATCCCTGGAATTGTTCAAAAAAGGTGCATATGTGGCACTTGGGGACTTGGTTTAGTGGTGACCATGGTGGTGGTGCTGATTGAAACTTAGACTTGATGATCCTAAAGGCCTTTTCCAAACTCAATCTTTCCATGATTCTGTAATCTGTGACCTCAGAAGTTTTTCACCTACTCATTAATCAACTTGATCTAAATCACAAACCACAGCTCTGACATCGTGATTGGCCAATTGGTTTAGACCACAGAAATAAAAAATAATCCTAAGAGTAAATTTCATACATCTGTTGTCATACTTTGCATGCAGATTGCAGAGCCTGTGGAGGAGCGCAGTTGTTCTGTAAAAGTCTTGTGAAATACAAGGCTGCAGTGCAGGAGAACACAAATCCTGGTGAAAATTCAAGTACTTTGATCTGCAGAGTGAAAAGCACTGCTCTGTGGCTGATGAAAATGCCAACAGGTGTGTAATCTGAAAAAATTAAAGCCATTTCCACCTCTCTAGCTGTGGTCTTCCAAGTTTTTTACAAGGGTAATGTCTGGAATGTGTATTCTTTTGGGTTGCTGCTTGCAAATATGCAATCATAATTCCTGACCAAAGGCAAAGGAAAAATCCCCTTTTCTGAAATGACAAATACTTTAGCAACTATAACAAGAAGGGGAATAAGTTATTCACCTAAGAATAGCCCAAAAGCCCAGATCAGTGTGAGCAATTTAATTCGAGAAATAATTTGTTATTTGACAGGACAAATGTAAAAGCAGCATGCTGGTAAATGCTCAAACTGGCACAGCTTCCATGTCCATCCCACATTCTGTTTTCCCAGGCCTGGTGGTGAATAATCAGGACTAATGATCTTACTCAAGCCTAAAATACTTTACCTTGCAAAGTGCCATGGTGGAGGCTGCCCTTCCTGACCTTGCAGGAATGAGATTTTTCATTCCACTCATGAAGTGTAATGTCATTGAAACCAAATTAATACATTCAATTTAATTACGTGATATTTTTATACATGATACACTGCAGTTACTTGGTGGAAAAATTGTATTTTTTTTTAATTAAACTCACAGAATTGGAATTCTATTAATATGACACCTACCTTTTCTACTTTTGATGAGATGTTTTAATTTTTGAAATAGCTCTGAGAATCCAGGTAACATTTCCAAGATTGCAATTATATTATATTATATTTACTCTCAGTAAAATAATTCCTTCCTGGTCAAAAATTGTAGTTGCAGTGTAATTATTGTGAAATTTCTACTTGCACATTACTGAGCTGAGGGCAAAGTTTTCACTGCTTACACAATTTTGTATGGTGAAAAAAAAGAGGAAAAAGAAGAAAAATAATTTAAAACTTAGTAAATAAGAGATTATCTCCACGCTGCCTGTGCTCTACTTGTTCTTAAATTATGGGAACAGAACGTTCATTTGATCAGAAGTATGAAAGGAATTATTGGAATTAATGCAATATAAAAACCTAAAGATCTTAAAGGCAAAAAGGAAGAGAAGCAAGGAAGTAAAGGGCAGTGCCTGCCTTGGAACTGAATTGAAAATATTCACCAGAATTGAATATATTGTGGTTTTTGGTGACATAATTCTGCCAGTCACCTCTTCTGATAAAAATTTTGTCCAAGGTCAGATGAACTTTTAATTAAATTGTTGTGCATTCATTGATTCTGTTTCTTGACACACAAAAAATAGGTTTATTCTAAATTTAAACCAAATCAAGAAATTATTAACTCAGTGAAGCTTCCTTTGATATTACAAAAGTGTATTGGACAAAAACTTTTATCAGAAATGGCAGAATTATGTCACCAAACCCAGAGCTGGTCTATTTTGATAAAAAGCCCAAATGAAGCTCCTGTGACTCTAACTGGGCCAAACAAAAGTATCTGAAGTGGGAATCTGGAGCAGAGTTTGATCTTCTTTCTCTGGATCTGTACCCAGATGTCCCTGGAATTGCAGTGTTCTGTCCTAAAATCAGTTACATCCTGTGGCTTACCCAAAAAGCATCAAGATTTAGTACATTTCACTTTGCAATGAGCACAGAGCAGATATAACTTCCATTTTCTATGGAAGAAAAGATAATGGAGAAAGGACCCTATTTTTTTATAAAATGCCTCTTTTCTGTACACAAATACCATCAAAGTGGAAGCTCTCACTGGACCCTTCATCCCTGTGTGCTCCTGTGCCACGCTGAGTGGTATCACATTTATTAGGAGTGTTATTAGGAAGTCTTCCTCCAATGTGTCACATCTGTCACATCTGTCTGTCACTGCCTAGCTGGCTGTCATCTGCTCTTTTAAGTATCAGCTCATGAGGCAGCTCTTTCCACAGGCTGATTTTCACAGTGGAGTGAGCAGTGTATAACCTGATTTTATTTTTTTATTCGTAATAAAATAGATTTCAATTGTTTTGTTTTGTTTTTTTTTTTTTTAAATTTCTCTCATTGATTTGAATGGTGTATCAGGCAACCACAGGGTTACATATGTGTGTAGAGAAATGTGCCACCTAAACAGATGTGATGTAATGATGTGTGAAGGGACCTGAATCAGCAGGTGAGAACACATTGCAGAATTCAGTGAAAGAAAAAAAGCTGTAGCAGGAAGGAGGAGGAGGAGGAGGAGCAAGGAGTGAAGTAAGGGTTGCCTGAAGGTTTTTTTACATTATTTTCTGGCATTTTTTTCTTGCAGACAAGGTAATACAATAAAGTATTTAAACAATATTGTTGTCCTTCTCGAGAGCCCCTTGTTTGCAGTTGTTCATTACTGCTGCGCTATTCTCCTGACATATCATAAATCTTGTTTGGTGCCTACTGCCCAACAATGCCATGTGGAGCTGTGGAGAGTTAGTCTGAGCTCAGGGGACGTTTCCAGGTGTATTTACCTCTTTACTGGTTTGGTTAACAGCACTCATTTCAACTGGAAACTAAATTATGGAATCACAGAATATCCTGAGTGGGAAAGGATCCCCAAGGATTTTCCAGTCAGCCCCTCTCCCTGCACAGACACCCCAACAATCCCACCCTGAGCATCCCTGGGAGTGTTGCCCAAACCCTCCTGGAGCTCTGGCAGCCTTTGATGCCTTGTGAAGGCTGACCTAGAACAGAGGCTGGACAGAGTTAAAGAATAAAGCAGGGATTTATTAAAAGGCCTCAATGGATGCACCTTGGGCAGCACAAGAGCCCAGCCAGGGCTGCACCCAAGATGAACCAAAATGGTCACAAAATGCACGGCCGGGCACGGGTTCTCTCACTTTTATAAGTTCTGCTCCATTTGCACATTGCAGTTAATTGTCCAATTCCAGCTTTAGCCCATGCAGTCCCATCCTTGTTTTCCTCTCTTCAGCCCACATTGTTTGTGCTCTTGGGCCTGAGATTTGGATCATTTGTCCTTGGTGCCCAGCTAGAGCAGGAATTGTTTTGTCTCCCTGCTCTGTGCAGAGAGCTCACCATCCCCTCATGTGAAGCCTAGAACTACACACTAAAGCAGCACAGAATCTGAAAAACATAAAAACTAAAACCTGGGGAGCCTGGGCAGTGCCCAGCACCCTCTGGGGAAGAACCTTTCCCTGATCTCCAGCCTGACCCTGCCCTGGCACAGCTCCAGCCACCCCCTGGGTTCTGTCCCTGTCACAGAGGGCAGAGATCAGAGCTGTCCCTGTGCTGCCCATCAGCTCCCACTGAGGCCTGACAGTCTCCACTTCTCCAGCTGAACAAACCAAATGCCCTCAGCCTCTCCTCAGATGGACAAAACCTTTTTAATTCCATGCTGTTTCTACACTGTATCACTCTCGAGGTTTTTAATTCACAGATACTCAGCGCTTGCTAAAAACAAGGGGGTACCAAATTGCCTGCACCCTTCAGAATTATAGCAGAGAATTATTTGTACTCATAGGTACCTAAACATCTTTGAAAATCTGTCATCTGTGAATCCTGATGATAACATTTCCCTTTAAAGGTTTACTGGAAAATGTCTCCTCTTAACAGCGTGTGTGGCTCCGCTTGTCCTGTTGCTGCTCTCCTGTAGCAGACCATAAATCACTGCAGAATTACTGACAGGCTGCACCACCAACACTCTGTACCTTACTCTGGGACCTAATTATATCACCATCTGATGGCAACACCTCTGAAAGGGGCTTGTCAGCATTTTCAGCACGCAGCTTTCTGTTGTTGTTTTTTTTTTTTTTTTTCCAAAGTGGATGAAAACTTAATTTGTCAGTAATTCCAAAATTGTATCTGCTCGAACAGACACAAAGGTTGTCAGTCAGGATTTGATTTCACTTGTCTATGATTTGTTCTTGTTCTCTTAGTTTGTTTTTTCCAGCTGGGGTTGAGAATCACACAGCAGCTTGTGTGTGTGTCTTGAAAAGTTCCTATTAAAAAACTGCTCAGTATTTCTCACTTATTTCTAATTATAGGTGAGGTAAACATTTGCTGAATAATGAAGCGTTAAATATATTCAGTGTACATACAAAAGTGCTTGAGGGTAGGAAAGAAAAAGTTATCAAAATAATTACCTGCTAGTTCTGCCTCTTGGGATCATCCTAAGTGAAATGGCACTGTGATTTTTGAGAGAAATTTGAGAGAGTTGTGAGAAATCCAGGAGTTTTTGCAGCAATGTGCACTGATACATCTTATATTCTTCAATGTTTGCACATCAAGCTGTTATTCATTTTGGTATTCTCCCCTGGTAATTTTTTTCTGTCATATTGAAGTATTTATATTAATATAATACACACTGTAGGTGGCTTTAGTTCTAGAAATTAGTATTTTAATTTTAACTGTGATTTAAAACTTCAACTATTTCCATGCTGGTTCATTTTTTTCCTAAGTGAGGCAGTAAGTACAGAAGAGAGGATGGATTAAATCAGGTAGCAGAGATTACTTTATTGCTAAAATACCAAACTAATCAACAAGACTCGTGATTTGACAGGTGGAAACAGTACTGGTGGTGGTGAATAATAATTGCCACGTGGTGATAGTCCAGGGAAAGTGTCACTTATGGCATCAGGAGTAATAAAAGGAATCATATGTTGGACATTTTGCTGCCATTTCATTCTGCAGCACCAAAGTCAATGAAAAGCATTGATACAGTTAGCTGTTGGCTCAGGATGATCTCCATCTGGAGCACTCTGGCTAAAACTGTTTTGTACCTGGGACACACTCCAAATTCAATTTAGCCAGAAAGATTTCTCAGCACATTTGGAAGAGCTGCCTCTCCCACCTTCCTTGATGAATTTGCCTCATGTGCATCTTTGCACAGTTTTCCTTTCTGTATATTTTGGGCTATCAACATATTTTCTTTCCTCAAAATTGTCACACCATAGTAATGAAAATATTTCTGATTTTTTTCTTTTTTTTGTATTGTACCAATTCCTTTGAGAGCTCTGCTTCTGCTGCTCTTTGTCTCACTAAAATCTTCCCAAGCTTTAATGCTGTAGCTGCCTTTCCTGGTCCTGTGCTCACCACACATAAACTGGCAGAAATTAAAGGCTGGAGTGCCTGGTATTTTGAAAACCAGTATTGCAGCATCTCAGTGCCTGCCCCTTGATGTCCAGGGCAACGTGCAGGATGCCAAAATTCCCCAGATTTCCTCCAAATGCTGTGTGAGACAGCTCATGTGCCCCGGGCCAGGCAGGGGCAGGCGCTGTGGTGCTGGCAGCTCTCAGGTTCCTCCTTTCTGGCCCCTGTTTGCCTTGCTGTGCCCTCTGAGGAGGCTGGAAGGTAATTGTCCAGAGGCACTGCCAGCAAACAATGGGCACAAGAGCCATGATCACTGCAGTGATGGAGAGAGGCACAAGGAGCTGGGGTTCTCTGCCTGCTGTGTGCAACATCCAGCCCAGCCCAGAGCTCAGACACCCCCTCTACTCCACATTCCACCTCGAAGAGAAAGCAGAGAAGCAGCTGATGGTAAACTTTTGTAAATACAATTTATCATTCCTAAACTCTTATCTAGAACTAACATCCTCCCCACGCCCATAAAGAACAGCTAGTAACACTTTTTTTCCTACCCCTTGCATCACTGAGATGCTGCTTCTGGCGTGAGTGCTCAGCCTTTCTTTCCTGGTGATATTTCCAATCCACCCAAAGGGACACCCAAGTTCAGTTCCCACTTCAAGTTTAAAGAAGCCAATGAAATCCACCCACAAGGCCTGCAGGTACCATTTCCCCCTCTCTCCAGCAGAGCTGATCTGCAGCCATCACAATGAGGGGGTCAAGGACCAAAACTAAACCCAAGCCCCATAACATTTTAAATGTTTACAATAAAGGATACAGGCCTTGCCTGCACAGTTATGTGATCAGCTCTTGTTGGTGCCCATGGAATCATTTCCCTCCTCACACACTAACTGCACAAATGCAATATGTCACAGAATCATAAAATCCCAGAGGGATGCCATGGCTTGGTTTGGAAGGAACCTCAAAGATCAAGAGTTTTTAGAGCAAAACTGTGAGCCAGGATCTCCCTTGATTTTCTTTTTGCACTCTGAAGAATTTCTATACTTCTCTTGCTTTTTTTTTATTGGCTCAGCTTTTTCCTCATGGTAGTCTGGTAGTCAAAAGAAGAAAGAAAAATTTTCCCCATGTAATGGATTTTTTCCATGAAGATGTGGCACCAAAGATCCCAGTTCTGCTCCAAGTCATATAGCTGTAAATTGGCAGCACTCTGATTAATCAACATCTTGATTCTGACTTCTTGCTGCAGCTTTCCAAAGCAGAATTCAGGAAGAGAACTCACTTTTGAACACAATATTTTGTTTGATATTTAATTCCAAATGAGTGGTTGTCTCACTTTGTGATGTGTGGGCGCAGTGGGATTTGGTCAAAGGTTGGACTTGATGATCCCTGAGGTCTTTCCAACCTTTACGATTCTATGCTTCAATGATTTTAACTTATATTGGTTTTACAGCTATTATTTTCCCTTTCTTTTGCACATACATTCCCACAGAGGCAAAGTATTAATTGGTCAATACTGCTGTCTTAGGGAAATTGATTTTTGAAAGGCCAAATGAAATTAGCCAGGATTTTTCATATGCTAATGTGGGGAAAGGTAAAACAGCTTTTCAAACAGAATGAAACCTTGACAAAGATTTCAACTACACAGATCTGGCCAGGCTTCCTGCAGTTTCCCTCTGTGGCAGTAATCAGCCTCATGGGGAGGTCTGTAAAACTTTGGCAACACATTGAGAGTCCAGATGAACCCAAATCATGATAAATCACGAGGGATCTCATTGCAAGGCTTATTACAGCTGGACCAAACCTGGCCCAGCAAGTGAAAAATCAAATTGTGCTTGTGCATCTCAGGGGAAAAAACATCCAACAAAACTCTTAGAGAGTAACTGCACAGAGCAGCATCATATTCTGCTTTCAGAATACCTTTTGGGCTTCATAAAAAATAGTATTTTTTTTTTTTTTCTCAGAAAATTTCCATCACGCAAAGGGGTGAAATTATATAATGAAAACAAGCAGTTTGGAATTTTTGCTACAGAAATCAGGTACAGGATGCCAAAGAAAAGCATTCCTAAAGTTAGCTTATCTCATGGGAAGAAGTAGAGTGGTGTGGTGGTGTTCTCAGGGGTCCCAGGACAAGGGAGGAGATGAGAATCTTGACTCCATGTTTCAGAAGGCTGAGTTATTATTTTATGTTACATTATATTACATTATATATTACATTATACATTTTATGCTGTATTATATTAAAAGAAAATGATATATTCAAACTACACTAGAGAAAGGATTTAATCAGAAGGCTAGTAAGGAAAGGAATGGAATGATAATAAAATCTTGTGACTGACCAGAGTCCCAACGCAGCTGGACCTGTGATTGGTCATCAAGTAGAAACAACTCACATGGGCCAATCAAAGATGCACCTGCTGCATTCTACAGCCGCAGATAATCATTGTTTTTCTTTTCCTTTGATGCTTCTCAGCTTCTCAGGAGAAAAAATCCTGGCAAAAGGATTTTTTCAGAAAATATGTCTGTGGCAGAGTTGTAGATATTAGGAAGTTTAGTTCCTAAATCTTGTTCTGTTGCAGAGCTGTAATTCGGTTTTAAAAGTTTGCTAAAGCAAGGACCATAAGCATGAGCTCCCAATTTGCCCCTCAGCTGCTCCTTCGGGACCCTTCCCCATCCTCATGTCCCTCCTTCAGATACTCTCTAACACCTGGAGATTGCTCTGGAGTTGTGGCACCCAAAATTACAGACGACATTCCAGGTGAGAAAGAGCAGGACAAGCCGCCCCTGGCATGGCCAGCAATGCTCTGCCTGGTGCTCCCCAGGATGTGTGTGAAAACCAGCAAAAAGCCAATTCAAATTTCATCATCTATACATGTTGGAACCCTGGTTACTGGGAATTTTAGGTTTTCTGTACTGACAGGCACTGACCCCCAAGAGAACACTGCGTTTGACCTGAGGCTGTGGAAAAGACTCCCAAAATTACAATCCTAAGATTGTCAGTGTGTAGTTTAAATAGAAATGTGTAATATCATCACCTAGCATAAAACTTAGTGTGTAAAGTTTTAGAATATAGTAATATATAAAAAACAAAATAGAGATTTTAGGACAAAAGCTAATCCTTCTTCACCTTCTTTCTCATAAGATTAGGTGGTATTGTGAAATTGGATAAAAAAGCCTGCATTGTGGGCCGTGAGTAGTTAATCATTAAGTTAAAAATAATTTAGGTGTCATTTCTTAATTAGACAGTTTATCCTTAAAAATCCTTATAGAGAGAGAGACACAACTCCATTTTTAGTTTGTTAGAGTAAAATACTGTAAAACTCACAGTTTGTGAAACTGTAGTATAAATAAAAACTAATAAACATCTGAGTCCAAATGGGAAATACCATCTCACACATTTAATCACAACCCTAACAAAAAAAAAAAAAACAAAAAAACCAAAAAACTCAGACTCCACATCTACATATCTCAAAACCACCCCTTCACTGATGCTTTCTGGATAGGAGCAGCCCAATATCATCCCTGTGGTGCTCACACAAAATAAATATTTAAGATGAACCTGGACTTTCAGGGGAAGTAGAAGTATTATTCACCTTCCACTGCCCAACTTTTCCAGAGAAATCAGATTCTCCTTCAGGCACCTGGGTAGGCCCCAGCCTTGCAGCAGTGCTCAGCTCTCAGCAGCAGCCACAGCAATCCCATTAGGCAAATGTTCAAAGAGCTCCATAACCCAAACATGAGCTCACTGGGACATGCAGGATGAGACCACAGCCCCTTGAAATCAGTGGGGATTTTGCCACTCACTGCAAAGGAATCAGTGCCACAGAGTGATTGCATCCCTTTACCTGATTGTAGATGCTGAGCTTGTTGAATAATTCTGGCTTTGATGCTTTTATCTGAAGATCCCTCAATAGCTTTATGAGTTATTTTCATTATGATTCTTCACACTAGGAAAAAAGATAAAAATCTGTAATAGTCCTTAAGTATATGAGCTGTAAAATCAACACAATTCTGTGCAATTGTGACACAGCTTTGTAAAATGGATTGAAAATCTTCTCTATAGGACAGGTAGGATTCCTACAAGAATCATCTTGAGGGAGGTGATTCTTCCCCTCTCCTCTGCTCTTCTGAGGACCCACCCTGAGAATTGTCCAGGTCTGGGGGCCAAAACACAAGAAAGATTTTGATCTGCTGGAAAAAGTCGTGTGAAAGCCGCATTGGTGCTCCCAGGGCCGGAGCCCCTCTGCCCTGGAGCCAGGCTGGGAGAGCTGGGGGTGCTCACCTGGAGAAGGGAAGGCTTCAGGGAAACCTCTGAGCTCCTTCCAGTGCCTTAAAAGGCTCCAAGAGAGCTGGAGAGGGACTTGGGATGAGGGATGGAGGGACAGGACACAGGGAATGGCTTCCCACTGCCAGAGGGCATGGTCAGATGGGATATTGGGGAGGAATTCTGTGTGAGGGTGGGGAGGCCCTGGCACAGGGTGCCCAGAGAAGCCCCTGGCAGTGCCCAAGGCCAGGCTGGACAGGGCTTGGAGCAACCTGGGCTAGTGGAAGGTGTCCCTGCCCATGGCAGGGAGTGTCACTGGACGGGCTTTAAGGTCCCTTCCAACCCAAACATCCCTATAATTCTGTAATTCCACAACACATCCGATTTCTTCTCTTATGACACGCCTTAAAGGAGTTCCCCTGAGCCCTGAACCTCCTTAACAAGTCAGCCTCCCCACCTTTGCCAATGTATTCAGTGAAGAAATAATCATTTAATGTGCTAGACAGCTCAGATCCTTATGGAAGGCTGTTCTGTACAGGGCACATAGCAGGGATGGATCCCAGCCAGCAGCCACAGCTCGTTCTGACTGAGATTTATTTTAGCCACTCCCAGCACAGGCTACTTCAGCCCCATTCCTACATCTCCATTTAAATCTTCCACTTGGGTATTTTAAATAAGGACCAAATTTCAGGCAAACTCAGCCCTGCTGCCCAATTGCAGCAGAAATCAGCCAGCTGTTTTGGTGGTGTTCGCAGGGGTTTTAGGATGAAGGAAGAGATGAAAATGTTGACTCCATGTTTCTGAAGGCTTGATTTATTATTTTATGATATATATTATAACTATGCTAAAAGAATAGAAGAATTGATTTCATCAGAAGGCTAGCTAAGAATAGAAAAAGAATGATAACAAAGGCTTGTGACTGACCAAGACAGTCCGAGCCAGCTGACTGTGATTGGCCAGTAATCAGAAACAACCACATGAGACCAATCCCAGATGCACCTGTTGCATCCCACAGCAGCAGATAACCATTGCTTACATTTTGCTCCTGAGGCCTCTCAGCTTCTCAGGAGAAAGAATCCTAAGGAAAGGATTTTTCAGAAAATATCATGGCTACAAGCTGTCACAACTGGAAGGGCACACGAAGCCAGAGCAGCGCGTCCCACAGCCCACGGAGCTGCTTACAGCAGGACACAGCTCCAGCTTCCTCAGTAAATCACTGAATTTTCCTCTTCCTGCCAAACCCCATTTGTGAATGAAAAGCATTCCTACAGTCCTTTAAGTGTACCAGAACTTTGGGGCCTGAGTTGCATTATTTTATTAAGCAGTGTGTCATTAATTACCCTGGGCAGGTTTCTCCCGGGTACGGGAGCTGCGGAAGGCGGGCGGAAGGCAATAAATTCAGAATAAAGCAATAAATTCAGAATCTGGGATTAATGAATGCAAATGAAAGCCTGGGTTATGTTTGGTTTTTTTTTTTTTTTTTTTTGGAGTGTTGGAATGTACATAAGGCCACTACACTGCCTAGTGCTGAGAAGCACCGAGTTAACAATTTACATTTATTTGCATCTCACCACAAACACTCTGTTAACAAGCAAGGTCAAAAGAGTTCCCTGGGGAATGAGTCCAGGACAAGAATGCTTCTCCCAATGCTGATGGCAGACCATGGATGTCTCACACTTCATCCCCACTGAATGTAAAGTGAGTTTAAAGCACAGGCAGTGTAGTTAAGACATCGTTTTCAAGCCCTGTAAATTACAAATATTGTGTAGCGTGTTGAAATCAATATTTACATTTAAAATGCCCACAAATATGTAAGGAAAAGGTGTCAGGAATTACACAGCAGTAAGAAATTACTTTCACCTGAAGGAACAGATGGTTGGGAAAATCCTGTCAGATGGAAATCATTATTCAAACATATAAGTACAAGTTCTCCTGGTTATTGCCTGCTTTGGGCCTGGTCTATCAGAATTTGACAAGTGCAGGTGTGAGTGACAGCTTTTTATTTTCCCTTAATCCTATTTTTAGTTTTAACAGTGGCACAATCTCTGAATTATTTTGTACTCAGTGTGCCCCACCCTGGTCTTATATTTTCCACATAACCTTTTAGTTTATTTCTAGGACAGAAAGCAACTAGATAGAGAAACACAGGTTCTTCCTGGAAATTTTGGGACGTGAAGTTATTGAGCAGTATCAAGGTCACTACCAGAATCTTTATACCAAAAGGAACAGTAAGGTCTTCCAATTCATCTTAGGGCAGAAATTTTTGAGGCTGAAGATTTTTGTTGTTATTTTCTTCTTCTTCTTTTCTTCTGAATTATTTGAAAGCTCCCAGGGTTCATATTTTTAAGAGCAGGGCAGGTTACATGCTTCAATTACTTGACCAGTGCCATAGCAAACTGGAGGGAAGGTAGGTCAAAATGTGTGCTATGCACCTTCTTCAGTAACTCACTTATGTGTCACTACACCAACATATTAATAAATTTTTCTATTATGTGGTTTTATCTGGATTTTAGAGAAGGAAAATAAGAAAGAGGCAAGCTGAAATCGGATAGGCTGGTTCCAATATGTTTCATGTTATATGGAGGGATGAAACAATGAGAAATTTTACGAAGTGTTATAAACAAGTTTTGACTTCTACAGAGCAAGGGATTCAGCTTTGATGTGATGAGCTGTGATACTGCACCTTCTCCTGAGGAGCAGCACAGGGCCAGCTCCTATCTCTGCTCCCTGGCACAGGGACAGGACCCAGGGAATGGCTGGAGCTGTGCCAGGGCAGGGTCAGGCTGGAGATCAGGGAAAGGTTCTTCCCCAGAGGGTGCTGGGCACTGCCCAGGCTCCCCAGGGAATGGGCACAGCCCCAAGGCTGCCAGAGCTCCAGGAGGGTTTGGACAGCGCTCCCAGGGATGCACAGGGTGGGATTGTTGGGGTAGGGACAGGGTTGGACTCCATGATCCTGTGGGTCCCTTCCCACTCAGGATATTCTGTGACTCCATGATTCATTATTCCACCAGTTAATAGAATCCTTTCAGATCTGAAAACAGAATACATCTTGTAGCAACTGGCTATAAAGTGACTTTTAATCTCCACCAAACTTGATGAAAACAGTGGCAATCACCTAAAATCTTGTTAAGTTTGCTACGAATTTTCCTGCATGGGATGTGTTCCTGTGCTTGACTCCAAAATGAGTGGTGGTCCTGTCCCTGGTGCTGCCTGGGCTGTAGGAAGGGCAAGGAACATGCAGGGACATGAGTGAGAAGTATCTGACCTGAGAACTGCCACGAATCTTCTGGTTTTAAGTTCCCTCCAGACTGGTAAGTGATTGACTGCTTTACTTTCTCATGTCTTATTAATATGATTTATTAATCTGGTAATTCAGGTCAAGCTGGCACTGCATGTTGACGAAAGGAATAAAATAAAAAGAACATCATGATAAAATACTATCACCACGGCATCACTGCAAATCTGAGTGACAGCACGAGTGAAACCCACACTGATGAACTGCTGATATCCCACAGGGACACAGTTACTGCATCCTTAGGCCAAAGACTCTCAGCTCTGTGAGGTAAAGAGTGCTCTCAGTTTTAGAAATCCTGAACTCTGCTGGATGGCTGGAGTGCCTTGGCAGCACAGCCTGCCTGGGATAAACACACAGCAGCTGTGACAGCACCAGGGCATGGAACCGAGCTGGGACAGAGAAAAAGATTGCTGAATTTCATGGAATCATGAAGTCGTTAGTGGTTTGGGATGGGAAGGAACTTGAAGACCATCTCATTCCAGCACCTTGAAAAAGGCAGGAACACCTTCCCTAGGCCAGGCTGCTCAATCCCTTTCAATTTTTTCCTTCCTCTTCAGCCAGACAGTGTTGTTTGAAAATAGGAAATTAATCTTGAGGCCATAGGAATTATGCTGCTCCTCTCTTGATTTCTTCATGGACCAGGTCTCACAGCGGTACGTTTTTCCTTCTAGGCAAATAACCAGAGGTTTCAATCCCCAAATTTCCATGATCTCCTCAGATAACACAATTTCCCAGAAATTCTGGAATTCAGGGTTTTTTTCTGCTGCTGATTTGGACCAGAGGATGTGAAGCAAACACAGGTTCCAAGTGCTACAAGGCAGCCACAGCCTTCTGATTCTTTGTTACTCCAGGGAGAGAAGACCCCAAATCTTGGAGCTGCCTTGTATTGGAGCATCCCACACCAATGATTCTTGTACAAAAATTGGTCATTGTTGTGAATATTTCCAGGCACTGCTGCAGAGCCAGAAGGATTCACAGAACTAATACAAAGTCCAGTTTCTGCTTTGTTTAGGCACAAGGATCATGTTTTATTTCTGAAATACTCTCAAGTATTTACTTCAGCAAGTCCTCTTTGTATTTCTTGAGGTGTGAGAGGATTCTGTACCAAAAAAAAAAAAAAAGAAAAAAAATTAATGTGAATTAAAATGATGCTCAAAAAAAGAGAGATTACTTCCACAATGTGATTATCCTCCATTCAAGTTATTCAACCCTTTCTTTACTGTATTTAAGCCATATCCATGTGTACAAAATGAGATTGTGAACCACTGCTTCTGCTTTCCTTGAGATTTACAAGAAATTATTGCTGGTAATCGGCTAAAATTGCTCCATGCCATGGCAGTACATGACTAGTTCACATTAGTTTGTCATCTAAGGTAGGCTTAATAGAAGAAAAATATGGATTTAATTTTTTTTTAATAAAATCTATATTTCTTTCCTCTAACGTAACAAAAATCTACTGATTTGTCAATGGGATCTTTAACAGTGACACAGAGAGTTATAAAATTCTGATATGACTATGGCAATGACAAAGGTCTTATCGACAATAAATTATAATTTTCCTAAAAAAAGGAACTCCAAGAAAAAAAGAAAGGGAACATAGAAGTATTTTTCTTTCTGTAGAAGACCAGATAAATCCAAAGAAAGGTAGCCAATTGCTACTGGAATTTTTATTATAGATTAATGACAAATATAAATAGCATAGTGTCTCTCAAAGGCTGCACAGCAAAGTGAAAAAAAGGTGAAAAACATTATTCTTCATTTGATATAAAGAAACATATTTGGTATTTTATATGCTTGCATTTTTTCTGTGTTTAATTTGATTTATTACAGATATATATATATAACTGTTGCTACCTAGTTAAATTATTTCCTTATTTCAAAAATTGTCATATATTTTCATTTTTATTTTATTGTTCTAGGAATAGAAAACACAAAATTAAAAACTGTTGCCCTGACAAATGCCAGTAAAACATTGGATCCTCTGCCAGAGACTGGGGAGATACAATTAATTGCCTGATCCGATTTTAGGTTAATTTTTATAAAATCGATGCCCTTTAGGTAAGGACAGTTAAGTAATTTTAAAGAAACCTGTATATTTTAATAGGAGCTCCAATAGTAAAATTAGTGGACTCCCAATGGTGACTTGAGAATTTTGGAAAAAAGAATTAATATTAGTGCTATTAGAATGAACAGGCTGCTCAGGCAGTGGGGGGTCACCAGCCCTGAAAGGGTTCAAAAAACATTTTGTGGATGTGGCACTTGAGGACGTGAATTAGTGGGAATGGTTGGATCTGATGGCCTGGAAGGTCTTTTCCAGCCTTGGCAATTCCACATTGCAAAATACCGTTCAACACACTTGCAAAGACCATTGGCTTTGTTTCCCACCATGAAATCCTTCCCAGCAAAAAAAAAAAAAAAAAAAAAAGGCTGGAATCAATAAATTAATTCCATAGGAGTCACTTACGGACCTTACTCACTCTGCCCAACTTCCTGAGCCTCCCACTCTGCCAACAGGAGCAGCAGAGATTTCCTAGCAGAGATCTGAGGAATAATCCTCTTACAGCTGCTGCTCCTGCTACCCAATTAAGGCTGTTACCAAAGTACAAGGATTGGTATAATTGCAATTAAATGTGTGAACAAAGCTAAGATCACAGAGTGGCTCCAGGAAACACCTCCTCAGGAGTTAAAGCCTAAAAGGCAGGATGATCTTTTTCCTGTAGCTGAGTCAGAGGGAACATCACACGTTCGTGCCCTGAAGCCATAGAAAATGTCGCCATGGAGAGACACCAAGGAGCTTTTACCTAAAAATCATGAGAGAGGAATCACAGCCTCACCTTCCCTTTGAATGCATTGCTGGTATTAATTTATATTGTGCTGGATGCAAAAATGAGAGATGATATGAGCAAGGGGAAGAGGAGTCCATGCTTCAGAGTCTCTGTGGAAGTCAGATCGTGCTTTGTTTGTGAAAGATTTTAGCAGGTAACTCTTTCAAGCCTTATTTCCTCTTCAGATTGCTTTCAGCACTTCTTCAGGAGTTGCCTCTGAAGGGGAGGATGGAGGGCAGGGGGGAGTGCTGGCAGCAGTGCCCTCCTCAGAGCATCACATCCCTTCCAAACCTCTGAGGTGGGAATGAGCCTGAGAAATCCCTCTGCAGAAAAGGGAGGTGTTCAAGTGACAATAAACAAGATGTAGAGTGCCAATTTATTCCTCGTGTTTCTACATCACTCTTGGTGGAAACTCAAGCCCTAATTCAGACTGGAGAGATGAAAAGTGCTGGGGGTGCTCAAAGTTTTGTTTTGCTGATTTCCTGTTCCTTCAGGATCAAATTTCCATAATGAATGTATGTAACAACTCTTCTGTGTGTCACTGACAGAACCCTTGTCTAAATACAGATTTCAGTTAATATATGTAGCAAATAAATTTTAAAAGTAGCAGATAACCAAATAAATAAATAAGGTACTCTGTTGATAGCCCTTTTGATCAGTTTCCTTCTTCTAAAATGTGTTTTTCTGCTGTCAAAACAAATCATCTAAGAAAATAACCCCATTCGTTTCAGCAGAAATGCAGGCCTGTAATAGCATAAATGACATATCTCTGGATTGCTGCTTGCTTCAGAAAACATCTGCAATAAAGCAGGGCTAATCCTCAAGAATTTATTTGTAGAAAATCCATCAGGTATAATACTGAAAACCCTCTATCAACATCAAACACAAAGCAAGGCCTGTCTGAAGCATATGTAATCAAAGTCATGTCTTTTTTAATAAAAAATTGCTTTGTCTGAGAAGCCAGAAAGCAAAACCTCCAGCAGATTTCTGCTTCTGGGGGGTGCCAAAATGTTTTTCTTTAATTGAAACAGGTGAAGATTTTTGTTAAGCTTTTACATTCTTCAGAAAGCCTCTGTGGCTGTCACCAATGTTATCTTTTGATCTAAGGCTTTGCAGTCAACATCTACAAGAATTTTTTCAAGCAGCACACTTATTTAAAGATTTGACTTTCTCTGATTTTGAAATTATGCACTTTCAGAGGAAAAGCAAGGAACAATGCTTGTCTGACACAGTTTCTTTTGTCTCTGTTTGCCACGTTACCCCATGACCTGGTCTGAAATACTTTGAGAAGGTTTGTGGAGGGAAAAGGTGTCTTCTATTATTAAGTTTGTGTGAATATTTCTCTAATATTAGTCCAAATGATGTAATTGGGAAAAAAGCAGATGGCAGGAGATTTTTTTATTAGAAATGGAAGAGCCGATTTTTCATTGTCTGTCTCTATTTATGGGATGTTTATAAGTCAAAAAGGTTTCTGTGATTCTGTTAATGTTTATGTAGATGACCAGCACATGATATTCCATTAACTCAATTAAACAATTATGTGCACAAGAGAGAGAAGCTTTTGTGAAACTATTTAGTGCTGTCAAGCAGTTTTAATTCCAGAATGGGGAGGTGACAGGGAGAAGTGGATGCATTTGCAAAGTGCTGGGATAGAGTCACAGGGGGTGGAATGTGTTATCAAATCAGCCATTTTATTTATCTTACAAAACAGGGCCTCCCAAGGGTAACGCACGGACAAGGTAACTAATACTGAATTTGTAGGAAAAAAATAATTGTTCAAATATACTTACATTGCAGAGCCAGAAGGTCCCTCCCGAGCCTCCTTTTCCCCAGGCTGAACCCCCTCAACTCCTTCACCTTAACCCTAAACACAACCCTAAACTCAACCCTAAGGTCTCTCGTCTTAAAACGTAGGAAAGAAGGATTGGATAAGTTACTTCACCTATATAAAACCCTATAACATTATGAAGAAAAAGGGAATTATTTGGGCCCCAGTGTTCCCAGAAATAAGTTGAGTTTATTTATTTGTTTGCTTTTTCTTTTTGTCTTATTTGGTTTCCTTTTGTTTTGCTGAGCTTTTAAGTCTTTAAGCAGTGTTATCCCACTTGCATTTTTATCCAAATAGGAACACCAAATGGTTTATAAAACAGTTTTGTTATTTTCAGGCAAGTATTTTTTGTAGTACCAGAATGGAGATTGCTTAGCTTGGATGCTCATATCCTGAAATTATTTAAGTGGCCCTCGAGATCTGTTAATAGCAGTGCATTTGATTAAATTGGCCAACAACAATTAATTGCTTCTAACATTGTAAAGTGCCCAAGATCCCAGAACAAAGGAAATTCTTGTGGTCAGTTCCCGCTCTTCTGTGCTGAAAGGACCTTTTTCTTTACGTGTCATTATGAAATTTAATTAAATGAAATCTACTGAATATCAGGAAAGACTTTGTTCAGAATGAGAAGCTTGGAACGTCTGCAGCAGATGATCAGTTTCTTTATCTTCATATTTTTCAGAATAAAAGTAGTTCTCTTGTTCATGCAGTTCAGTAAGAGACTGGATATAAGGAACTCAGATATGCATTAAAGAAGCATAGAGCCACTATAAGATTTCAAATTATTTTATTGCAAAGGGCTGTTTTAACTTACTTACTTTTTTCATTATATTTTAGGAAAATATGATTTAGGATTTTTTTTTCAATGTGTTATAAAGACACATGAAAGAGAGAGAGATGAAGAAAGCTGTAGACAGTCTAAATGAAAGAAGTGTTGGGTAGGAGGAAATTCTACTCTCCTAGATAATTACAGGGACATTGAGAATTCCCTGTTTAGAGTCCTGAACTTGAAATAACATACCTGTGTAAGAACAGAGATTCAGAGCCTACAGGAAATTCTTGGGAAATAAATTTTTCCATGCAACATAGATTTGCGTGAATTTGTTTGCACACTGGAGTTCACTATACTGCAATAGTGGTGGATTCTTTTAATTTAAGGTAACTTTCAACTGCTTTAGAAGGTCCCAGGCAATTTAGGTGAAAAAAATCCCTAATTGTGAGTAAAGCACAGAGAAAATATCATCACCACCCTATCAAGGAAGGGTCTTGTCCTGCTCTGCTCAAGCCAGGACTTGGATTTGATGATCCCTGTGGGTCCCTTACAGCTCAGGATATTCTGTGAGCCTACAATTCTCTGATTCTAATAATAAGCCTGTTTACTGGTGCTTTTAAAACATGCCATAGAAAAATACAATTAAAACAATTGGACTGTGTAATTCCAAACACCGAGATTCTAGAAAATAAAAATATCCTGCTCATCACCTGTTGTTTAAAACTGTGGGATATTATCAAAACGTGTCTAATGTGAATATTCAATATATTATATTATATTAATCATATTAATTATATTATATTAATTGTGTATATTATATCATATTATATTAATATATTTAATATAGGATCACAGAATCACTAAGGTTGAAAAAGACCTCCAAGAGCATCAAGTTCAACCTTTGACCAAATCACCCCATGTCCACCAAATCCCATCACAAAGTGCCGTGTCCATTCCTTTCTTGAAGACTTCCACGGACGGTTGCTCTCTCTCTGTCCTGGGCATCCCCTTCCAATGCCTGACCTGTGTTTCAGTGGAGGAATTTTTCCTCATCTCCAAGCTGGACCTCCCCTGGCAAAATTTGAGGGAGTTTTTGAAATTGAATGATCGTGTGGAATGAAATAAATTTTTTGAAATTTAAACTAAAAAAGGCTTTTAAATTGCATTTAAAGTTGCAAAGTAATGATAATCTCTCTTGGGTTACAATTAAAAATGTAACCAAAGGTGTGTATTCTATCACCATCTGTTAAAACCGGGTGGGGCAGTGTTCTTCATCTCTTCCATGACTCATACCTGATAACGCTCTCTGTAGGGATATCTTCTGTTAATGGGCCATCGAGCCTCACTGGTGACTCATAAATTCCATCATCCCCTTGGGAGATGCTCTGCCCAGGGGAGGAACCAAGCATTCCTGCCTGGATAGAATCTGTGGCTTGGAACACCACAGCAGCCCTTACCTACTGGATTCCCAGAGGACAAGAGCTACGTAACCACCACTGGGCCTTCTGAAGAAGAACAGACCCTTCTAAAGGATCACCACTTCAGAACCACATCTGTCACTTCAACAGGATTGCAGGCATCATTTAATGAGACTGCTAACAGCCCCTGACCCACATGGTGTCAGGCTGGATCCTGACTCTGTCAGTGTTTCTGTACTATTCCATTTACTTTAATTTCCCTATCAAATTGTAGCTCTGACTTCGAATCCCCCACTGCTTTGTCTTCAAACTAACAGAGTCTTGAAACCTGAAAGAGAATGTAAGAACTTGAGACTGCTTGTAGAAACCTGAGCACGAGAGTTCTTCTCTCTGCTGGCCAGAGGCTCTGATTTGGTTCAGCCCAACTCCAGTTATTAGAGCTGTTCTCATTAAAGGCTGCTTACTCCAAGTTGTGTCAGCAGCTGCTGTAAGGAGTGAGTTGCAGGAGGTTCTGCTGGTGCCTGCTGTAGCTCCAAAGGATGAGCAAAGGCACCTAAATGGAAATCTGCTGCTAATATACATACCCAGGCTTGTCCCAGGAGCACAATGTCAGTAGAAGCACAAGTCCATGTATTGATTAGCAGTGGAATCAAAGAGATCACAGGCACAGTGCTTTGAAAATCACCACTGAGTGCTAAATATATTCTGAACTTCAGTCGAGACAAAAGTCAGAAGCAAATCCTCATTGCCAGATATCTTGACAGGGTCAGGAATGTTCCATGTGGAATTCTAGATACACAGAGTAATGAATGCATGTTTTTTTCCCCTTGCACTGGTATCTAAGTTCTGTTTCATACTCCTGTTGTTTCCATAACAACATGAAACGAAACACAAAACTGAACAGCTTTTGTGAGGGTATGTGGAAGGAGAGTGTATGCTTCTTTAAGGGCTTCTGGTCAAGGGCCTCTTTCAAGGTAAAAAAAAGGGAAATAAGTAAATCAGGAACCATAAACACAAGGACACAAACCTGACTGACAAGCAAGGGAGGTAGTGATGAGAACCAGCTGATGAGGGCATGTGAATTTGTTAATTCCAGCCAGGTTATCTGGTCAGGCACCTGGGAAATTCTGAAATAAAGGGCAAAATGTAGAAACCAGAAACAAAAGAGGCACAGGAAAAAAAAAAAACAAAAAACAAAACCACAAGAGAAAAGATGCTCACTCTCCCTTAGTGCTGGGCTATGGGGAAACAACAGGAAGGTCAGCCTGGATATTGGGAAGAACTCCTTCCCTGTGAGGGAAGGCACAGGGTGAGCAGAGAAGCTGTGGCTGCCCCTGGATCCCTGGAAGTGTCAAGCTTGACCAGCTGGCGTGCGGGATTCTCTGGCACATGGGATTTGCTACACTGGCTCACTTTCACAATATGCATTTAAACATTTGTTCATATATATTTGTGAAGGATTAAATTACACCTTTTTATCCAGACATCAAACAGTCTCTAAATTTTAACTCTGTATTTGTGGCTGTGGCAGTGCATATGACACAAATCTTTTATTTGTGATACTGAACACTGAAGACATGCAGAGAAAAGGGTAGGAGAAAAATAAATGCACTTTTTCTACTTTTCTCAAGCCTGAGCTTTCATTACCTATGGCCTCATGAAATGTGGTCTTTCAAAAATATTCTAAAGGTATTAGATGTAGGGGAAAGTGTACAAAAGGAACAGGAATATTAATCCTGTTAACAGGATGTTAATCCCTCCATGTGCTGAGAAAACACAATTACCAGATTACAATAGAAATAATTACTGAAGGTTCCAGCATTACTAAGGCAGCATTTGATGAATTTTTTTTTCCTATAACAAGCTAGAAGGATGCCAGTTGAAGCTCAAGTGTTATTCATCTTAAGGCAAGCACTGTAAGAACATTACATGCAGGTACCCACTGAAG
The DNA here is from genome assembly GCA_019023105.1 of Diglossa brunneiventris. NCBI lineage: Eukaryota > Metazoa > Chordata > Aves > Passeriformes > Thraupidae > Diglossa > Diglossa brunneiventris. The sequence continues at coordinate 25,819,240 of CM032361.1, read as the reverse complement.
CAATAAGATTTCCAAATGTCCTTCAGACATCCTCAGTGGGGAAAAATTCTCTACAAGACTATTAAATCTCAGCAGCATCAGTTCAGCACTTAAAGAATGGGAAGGCACAATTACTCACTACATCCAAAACATCAAAGTTTTTTAGTCTCATATACACGTACAGTCATGTAGAGAATACAACTGTCATGTCTTTTCCTGCTGCATTTGAAAATCTCCTTTCTCTCCATTCATTTCCTTGCTCATTTATTTAGTTTTTTCAATAATAAGAAAGATAGAGGCAATAGCATTCCCTAGAACTTAACAATCTCATCCCCCAGCCCTGCCCTGTGTGCAATTGAAAACTGGAACATTGACATAAAATCTCTTTGTAAAAAAAGAAAAGCTCAGGTTTTCCTCTCCAATGTGCCACTGGTTGCACAGATAGTCCAGGAAATTGCTGTGCACTCAGTTCAGGCATCAGAGCCCACAGCCTGAACAATTTTGTGCAAGCTTAGACTCAGCCAAAACCCTGTTCAGAGGAAGGAATTTCTGGTATTTCAAGCCCACTACTCCTGATTTTTCAGAGGGCCAATGTTTGTATAACTTCATATTGATTGGAAGAGAAACTATGTCCTTAACACAAAGGATGAAAGTCACCCTCAATTTATAACCAGAGTATATAAGGTCTTAAAAATAACAGCTCTTGTCATTATTTCATCATGGATAAAACACCCTGTTAATTGATCATAACTTATTTATTTCATGACTGTTTTCTTTCAGACTTTTGGGGCAGAAGCCTGGAACAGTGATTCCTTATTTCCAGTTGTTGCACCACAGTAGTCATGACAACTGGACAACTTCCAGCAGTGCCTTCCATCCAACAGTTGTAAAATTACAGTAAATTAGTTAATTGGACTGTTTAATAAACAGGTCCTTTTCCTGCTCAAAAGAGGAGGAAGCAATGCTTTTACAAAGAAATTCAGAGGAAAGTAAAGATAATGACCAGGACATGGTTTCTCCCCTCTGGACTCATCAGCAGAGCAAGTACTAAGGAAAAGTCAGACTGACACAACAAGAAATGGGCAAGAGAATGTGAGAAAGAATGAATTTCAGACAGAAATCAGGGGAAGAACCACAGGCACTCATAAAGAATATCCCAAGGCTCTGGACTTTAAATTTTGTATGCATTAATTGATATAACACCACCATTAACATTAAATCTTATCCTGTCTTCCCAAGCAAAGTTGCAGGTAATATTGCTTTATAGTTTGTTGAGTATTAAGAAACAGCAACAACTGGTAGAGTAGGTGAGTGTTACACTTCTGAATAGTTTATGTTCCCATTAATCCACCTGACTGTTGAACATAATAAATCCAGGTTCCCTTTCTTGCAGGAGATAAAGCAGCTCTCTCTCCTCTGCCTGTTCTGTAAATTCACCAATGAACACTGAAGAGCTGCAAATTGTTATTCCTTATCTAAAATGAAGCTAATTTCACCCCCTGTTACTTCCCTGTTGCTGCAGCAACAGAGGGAATGATGAGTGCTCAATATACTGTCCTTGTCTAGAGCTTGATTCTAGAGGCTAACACATGGCTTATTTGTCTTTCCTCCCCCATAACTTGTAATTCATTTTATTGCAGATATTTTTCTTTGGGAAATCAGTCTTAAGAGGTCATACCTCTAAATTTACTTCGTATGCTGATCTTTTCCATGTGTATATTTCCAAAATCTATATCAGCCTTTAATTTATTTACAGTTCGTGTAAATAAATTGTCTACACTTGCACCACTGAATTTTCTTCTTGTGATTTATGCTTCCTGTACTCATTGCAATAATTTCTTTGAGACAATTACCTTTTAAATTCTGAGCTACAAGGGAAACTAAGCCAGCACAGATTGACAACCCAATGCCACAAAATATGCTCAGGAACATTTCTTTGAAGAAAAGTAATTTCAATTATAATATATCTGACACTCTTCTTTGAGTTTTTAAATGCACTTGAGGATGGAGATATTAGGTTTTGAGGAGGTTTATGGAAAATTGTTGAAAATATTCATGCTAATATTTACTAAGAGGACTGAGCCACCTGGTCTGGTGGGTGGGGGGTTAGAAAAAGGTGATCTTCAAGGTCCTTTCCAACCCAAATAATTCTAAGGTTCTGAGATAATTTAAATGCAGTTTTGTAGTGTCATTCAGCATTAACTCTGGGTGTCATAAGTAGAAAAGAGTCTTACAGCAGAGTTAGAGACTTAACTTCCCTTTCCAGCAACATTTCACCAGCAGCTGGATGAAGCAAGAACAAAAACCATTGGATAGCTGAGGGATATTTTCCACACAACAAACATTCTCTATGAAAACAAACTGCTCTAGTTCTTGCAAAATAAACGAAGCCTTTGGAGGCCACTGGGGTTCATGCAGTTTGTGCCAGCTCAACAAAACCTGTCAAAACTCAACTGTGCCACTCAAAAATGGTAGAGCAGAGTTGTTCTGTGGTGATGAAAAGCCTTCAGAACCTTGACTTCTTTGCTTTGGGCAGTTGTGCTGTTGTCAGGGCAGAATCCTGACACCAAGCTCAGCCATTCTCATCCCCCTCAGCTGTGCCAGACATTTCGCTGGAATACATTCCCTATATTGTTTATCAGCAGCTTGAAATAGGTTTAAAGCAGCCCAGACACTGCAGTTCACAGCTTTTAACCAAGGTAAAACTTTCTGCCATGATTTCATAAAGGAAATCAAAACTGGTGCTCCCAAATGCCTGAAAGACTTTTAGGAATAATGTAAATTTGAAAAAAAATGCCACTTCTTTTGTGTTTTTAATGAACCTTGCACAGCTGAATTGAGTAAATAAAAGTATTATGGAATTAGAATGACAAGATTTTTCACTCATTTGCATCTGTATTGTTTCCAGCTGCATGTTTGCAAGTCACATTTGGGAACAATGCCAATACTGCAATAGCCTGAAGAACATTTTTGGCTTTAGCTCGGTGTGTAAAAATCCATGTAGCATTTCTGTGAACTAAATTGTCTCTTACAAAACCCAGTAATACAGCAACTGAAAAAATATTTGAAAACCCATCAGCAAGGCTTCTTACATGGATATCTTATGACACATCATCCCATAACGATTTACATTGAAAATAAAATATTCAAACCTAAAAGCAGAACTGTTGGACGCCCATTGTTCACTGTTAATTTGCATAATGCATCATGATTGCACAAACACCTGTGCTAAATATCTTTGTGCTGGCAATACCTGAGAGCGTGTACAGTGTTCAATTCCACTCAAAACCTCTAATTCCCCACCATTCAAAATACTCTCCACTGTTTTTCACCTGTGCCTTTCAAGGCTGACAGAATTCCTTTCTGCCTATATGCAAGGGTAAACACAGAGCTTTTTTGATACTATTTACATATATCAGATATTGAATACTTTAATCAGCACATCTATAAATAACTCAGCTGCAAAAATGGCCAAAAGGGGAAAAAAATCTTGATTAACTTAATACATTACTACTTTTGAGCTGTGTTTTGAGAGTTTTGCTGCTGTGACTCTCATGAGCAGCTTCATTGGCTGCAACTGCTTGAATTCTAAGGTGATTTTGTCAGAGCTGGGTGATGTTTCTCCAGTGCTGTCACTTCAGCAAACCCTCAGCAGCTTGCTGGGAGCTTCCCTGCAGCACAACCACACATCCTGTGCTGCCTGGGCTGCTCAGTGCTGCCTTTCCAACATCCATCTGCAAGATAACCCTGGGGGTAAAACTCATCCTGCTTGTTTTTGGGGCAGCAGGATTAAACTTGAGTGCTCTCCACTCCATATCTCTGAAGTATTCTGCTCCCTTTTCGAAAAAAAAAACAAAACAAAACAAAACAAAACAAAAAAACCCAAAAAAACAAACAAAAAAAAAACCAAAAAACCCCAAAAAACCCCAAAACCCCCAAAACATGGCACTTGCTTTTGCCTGCTGAATTTTGATATAAATTTGTACTCTAAACTTTATCTGTAATAAGGATCCCACAGGGTGCAAAAAGACTCTGCCAAGACTTGCTGTTTGAGCAAGCTGGGATAGTGGGAGGTGTCCCTGCCCAAGGCAGAGGGACCAGATGAGTTTTAAGTCCCTTCCAACCCAAACTACTCTGCAATTCTGTGATTCAGTGATTCTGTAATGACTCTCTTTCGTATGGCTTGTGCATGATTTAGTTTATAAACCACAAGTTCCAAGTCTTTTCACTATTCAACGAGTTTGGATGGAAGTAGAGGGTGCTGTCTACACTGAATTATGTTTTGTCCTTAGAAGAGGGTTTAATACTTGTAACTATTTTAAATTAGCTTAGAATCTTTAGTATCTAACTGAAATCCTGTAACAAGTGATTCCTGAGTAGCATTTCATTGATTATAGGGGATTAAATGCTGAAAAACACACTAGTAAGGAGAAATAATTCAAATAACTTCTATTCATGTGATAAAAACATTTCTAGTGAAACTTCTGTCAGGAGCTGGATTTTCATGATCCTTGTGGGTCCCTTGCAACTTGGGGCAGTCTTTGATTCTGTGTTTCTGTGTCTTTCAGCAAAAGGGGTCTGAAAAGGACAGATTTTACACCCTCTTTACAGTGTAAATTATGTCACTGGATGAAAAGGATCTGATCTCTTTTTTTCTACTTTTTTTCCTTGTAGGGTTCATTTCACTTGATTAAGGAGTTTTTTTTAAGGTAGTTTAAAAGACCTGGTTGACCAAAAGGAAGTTATATTGGCTGATTACTGAAATATTGATGCTTCTGAATATCTAACTTTCTTTTTTGGTTTTTTTTTTTTTATTATAACTGACACTTTAATCAAGAAAAAATACTCTGGAAGAAACTATAAACATAATGAGATTTAATCTTAACCATTAATCCCAGAGCAAGTAGTTAGGTAGTATTAAAACATCTCATCATAAGGCATCTGATTATGTTACCATGAGAAGCAGCACTACAGGGAAATCAGCAAAAAACCTTCTAGAACTGATGAAAAAAATTCAAAGATAAAAGTATGCTCACTAATGAGATGAATGAATTAATTCCAACTGTATAATCAATGAGGTGATGCCTCTCTCCTCTCTGGTATGTGATACGGCAAACTCAGCACTTGGGGGATTTGGGTTGAAGTGTAGGAAGAAAACAGATTTAGCGTGTAAGAAATGCACTGCTGCCACATCCACAAACTCTGATTTCATACTGAAGGCACTTCCAAAATGATGGAAAAGAATCTTTTGCATTTCCAAACCCTTGCTTGCTCTTTTAGCCGCAGCAGTTCTCCTGGATGCAAAATAGTCCCAGTTCAACAAGAGAAGTTTTGGAAGGATTTTAACTATGAAGCTCTGCCTGACAGAGGTTCCCTCCACGTGGTGTTGCTCAGTCCAAGTCAAACTCAGCTGTCTTAGAGGCTTTTTCCTGTTGGTTTTCTTGGCTTTTACAGAGATGGGGCAACTCAGAGGCATTTTAAAAGATTTTATTCCGTTATCAGCCTCAATGAATACTGAGACACAAGAGATGTAAAACTCAACACCATTCTATCAGAAGTTAACTTATTTCTTGGTTACAATACCTTTTACAAAGGTATTGTAAAGTTTACAAAACTGTGTAAACTTTCTATCAAATTAAAAGAAATTCTTTACAAATCCCTTTCCCACATTTTCCCATCATGATTCTGTGATTCCATGGTTGGAACTTCACACAAAAGGTTCAGACTCCACAACAGAGCTTGTTCAAAAGAGATAAGCTCTGGTTTTAATCTCCTGTTTTGTTTCCTAATTGTGCAATAGGTTTAGTTGATTTTGTGTCACACTTTGGGTTTAATGGCCTGATTTTTATCATAACCTGGGTACAATTTATGTTACTTTTACAGTCTTTTGTTTTCAGCAGAATAGTGTAATGTTATGTTAATGCAGAGACACATCCTGTAATCAAACCCCACAAACACTGTAATATCTCTGATCAAATGAAAAGTGCAGAAGAAAAAACAGGCTGGCAGGTGGAAATGGAAAAATATTCCCTTTTTTCTCAGGGAAACCACAGCAAAATGAGGTCAAGACAGCAGAATACTTTTTGTCCTGAGGAGTCAGAGGTCCTTCACAACAATGTATGAAATGATGAACCACAAGTATAAAATACAGCAGTGTTGGGTGAAACAACCAAACATATTCTCACAAAATGAGAACTGGAGTTCTGGAAAATTCTCTTATCTCTTCACCAGAGTTTTCACTGTTTGGGTCTCCTCACATATGACTCAAAACCACTGAGTTGCATTTAAATTCATATCTTGACTTCAACTATCAACTTAGCTGGAAAACACAAATCATTTTAAGGATATGCACAGTCTTGTAGACAAAATTATATATGTAAGTTTTTGTGATGTGTTCACTGCAGTTGTCTGGAGAAGAAAAATTGTAGATAAGAACAGTCACAGCCATGTTAATTTCCTTTCATTTAGCTGTCCACTTTTTGGCTTTATATGGCAAAGAATTCAGACTAAAGACATAACACAGGCTTTTATACAGCTCTATTTACTGATGAAAGAAAACATGCTAAGAGGTAGTAAAAGAAAATACTAAATGCCTATTGTGAATGTCTGATTTTGCAGTTGCTTTGTGTCAGCCTTGTGAAAATCCCTCATAAATTGGCACCAAGAATCCCTGTAAAGATTTGTCTCATAAACCATAGAGGAAACCTGCTGATAACACTGAAACTCTTAAAGAGGCTTAGTAAGAACTCTAAAAACTACATTTTAACATGTGGTGACCTACACAAGAGAAACTTCCTTTTACTATGCTCAGGCATAAAAAACAAACAAACCAAAGAACAAAAAAAACCCCAAAAACCCAACAGAACAAATCCTTCCCCAAAACAAACAACACAACTAAAACTAAAATTAAGTTCGTAAAAGGTTTTCCAAAGTGATTTTTTTTTCCATCTCCCCTCAGAAATATAAACCTCTATTACTCTTTAGTGAGTATTAATCTTTAGTGACCTGTTGCTTCTTACATGAAGGTTTCAGTTAATTGCCAGCATTAGTTAAAGAGAAGCAACTTTCCAGAAGATGAATGCGTGTGTTGTTTCAGCATATTTTGAAAATCTAGGGTTCTGTGAGGGAAAAAAAACTCTCAAAAGTACCATTCCTTTGAGACTGTGCTGGCTTATTCATCAAGGAGACAGAAAGGCAATATCATAAAATCCCATGCAGGAGTGAAGATTGGGGTTTGGCACTGAGATTTATTATTACAGTAACAGAGTTGGAGGGTTTTGCTTATCTGTACCCAGCATATCAACTGTCAGTGGATGAACAAGGAAGCTCCAGTTCAGCAGCTGGATGAGCAGTGAGCAGAGACACCTTTGCTTTTGGTGTAGTGTGATGAAAACACAATTTGGGATCCTCAGAGGTCAGGAGAACGATGTGTGACTCTCATCTGGTCATGGCAGAATGCACTTGGAGTGGCCACCCCATCCTTAACACCAGGAATCACAACTATATACACATGTAAACCACCCCCTCTCAAAAAAAAGAAAAGAAAAAAACCCCAAAAAATCCATAAATATAAATATAAATTTATAAATGACACATAAACATAATTATATAAATAATATCTAAATTTAAATACACAAATAAATATACAAATATAAATATATTAATAAATATATAAATATAAATATATGAATAAATAAAAAAATAAAAATAAAAATAAAAATAAAAATAAATATAAATATAAATATAAATATAAATATAAATATAAATATAAATACAAATACAAATATAAATATAAATATATTATTCAAACACTTATTAAATACAATTAATTCTCAAATTATTACAGTGTTAATTACAGACTATAATAAATTATATATAAAAATACAATTAAAACATAAATACATCCATTATACATATGATATAATATATTTTTAGTGTTAAAATATAAATATATGAATTAAAATAAAAATATATACACGTACATATGGGCTGACAACTACACCCTGGCTATTAAAGAGCAAATTCCTCGCTTTGCTATGGTTTTAGATGAGATGTGAAAAGCCTACATGGAAAAGAATTGCAGTTTTAAAGACTGGTAAGAGTGGCTGAGCTATCACAGATTCATCACACAAAGCAGCAGCAGTGTTTGTAGCCTCTGATCAAAAATCAAATGGCAGAGTAAGTTTCTATTTTCTTTGATATTAAGTGTTTTCAGGTAGTGTATTTCTGTCTTACGCTTAGTATTGGAAGCACGATGGAGTGAAAAGAAGTGGTAGAAAAAAAAGCTTAAGGGTAATTCTTTATGATTTTAAGGAGAACTCTTACCTCCTCAGCTTTATTTCATTGTTTATCAGCACAGTTTGAAGCTGCATATTGGCTGTCCCAAACTCCAAGGATATGGTGGAAGCATTTTGTCAGACAGTTTCTGAAGGAATAAACAAACCAGAGCTAATCCCCCTTGGTGGCAATTCCTGGGTTGAAATCTCACTAATTTTTTAAACAACTGAATTCATTAAACTCAACAGTCCTCCCCAAACTTACAGGATCCCAGAATCAATTAGGGATTGATTGGGAATCAGTCCAATTGATTGGGAATCAGTCCAAGCTGTGCCTGATCCCCACCTTGTCCCCAGCCCAGAGCTCTGAGTGCCACATCCAGGTGTTCCTGGGACACCTCCAGGGATGGGGACTCCAACACCTCCCTGGGCAGCCCCTGCCAAGGCCTGACCACCCTTTCCATGCAGAAATTCCTCCTGATGTCCACCCTGAGCCTGCCCTGGCCCAGCCTGAGGCCGTTCCCTCCCCTCCTGTCCCTGTTCCTGGGAGCAGAGCCCGATCCCCACCCATTCCAGGTCCATTTGGGAGGCTGAAAGTTCAGATTTTCATGGCAAAGAGCCCACACTGCCCATTCCACATGCTCCTCATGCTGAAGAACATGTAAACATAATTTTGAAGAATTTCAGCCCTCTAATAAATTTCAAAGCACAAATACGGGGGCTCTCTCCTCCCTGTTTCTGGACAGACTTTTGTTTTCCTGGTGTGACTCTTCTGCTGGAATCTCCTGGGCCATTTCCCACTCTGGGACAAACCCCTGTGGGCACCTAGTGCATCCCAGGTCTGAATGGGTCTCTGGGGTGATAACCCAACCCCAACCCCAGCCTCTGCCTCCTGGGATTTCCCAGAGTTTGTTTTTTTTTGCCACTTTGTCAATTTAAGGCAACAAAAAAGTAGGTGATGCTTACATAAATATTTACAGTAGAACCAAAGGGTCTGCAAGGGTTGGGGTATTGTGGTTACATAGGTTCAAAGTAATGGAAATTCACAGTGGTTTGGATTGGAAGTGACCTCAAAGCCCATCCAGTGCCACCCCCTGCCATGGGCAGGGACACCTTCCACTGTCCCAGGTTGCTCCAAGCCCTGTCCAGCCTGGCCTTGGACACTGCCAGGGATCCAGGGGCAGCCACAGCTTCTCTGGGCACCCTGTGCCAGGGCCTGCCCACCCTCACAAGGAGGAATTCCTTCCCAATATCCCATCTGACCCTGCCCTCAAAAATATCCACAGCTCCTCATCCCAGTCAGTTTTGACTTTGTATAGGACCACAAAGGCCATTTTTGACAAGGAATCTTTTTCCACATGTGATACTCAAGAAAGAAGGATTTGGTTGGGAAGGCATCCTGACCCACATCTCCTCTAAGAATTTGCCCAGTATCACCTTTAAGAACTGTAGTGTGGTATGAATTTTGACATTTATTCAAGATTATGAAGGAGTAGAAGGCTGGCAAGCTTTGCATTTGTAGCTATGCTGCATGCTGGAATATAATGCCACATTCCAAGTCCAATTTTTAATATTCTTTATATCCTGTGGTAATTACAGCACATGTGCAGAGAGGCAATTACAGGTACCTTTCTCTTTTTATGCCTGTTTTAAAAACATAATTAATAATCAGATATACTCAGCAATTTTATAGCAGGATTAGCTCTATTACTTCCCATCAAAAAAAAAAAAAAAAACAGGCTGCAAGAGTAGCAGAGGTGACCTGTTAAACTCTGAGCCATGTGGACATGCTCTGCCAAAGCAAATACCACTTTTTAAGGTCTCTGCTCCCAATTTGATGCAAAGCTTCACAAGGACAGGAAAAGCTGACAGCCGAGCCAGGCCTTCTGCAGCCCAGGGGTGCGAGGGATCCCTAATGATGTGTCAGCCCCATGTCAGAGCTCCGGTTCCAGCAGTTTCATCTCCACTGAGGAAATGCAGCTCCCACAGTTCTGGGATCATTGTGAATTTGTGAAGCTGCTGTGCTGACTCACCACAGAGCAGACTCTGTGCAACTCCATGTCAGGATTTGTCAGATTATTCCCTTTTCTGACCCAGAGATGGGGCATTTTAAAAACTTTTATTCCATTTTCAGTCTCCTGAGAAGGGTGAGACAATACAGATGTTATAATTCATGCCATCACAATCAGAAGCCAACAATTTCTTAATTACAACACATTTTAAGTGTTTCTTGGCCTATCAGCTTTAGCCACACCATGCTGTAAATGCCTTAGAGTCAATCATCTAAAATTACCCCTCGTGGGTTTTACTACACTGCATCTTTCACAGTTCTATTTCTCTAAAGTATCCAGTCTTTTTTGCAAGGCCACCCTTTGAAACTTGTTTCTAGTTCCGTTCTCTCTCAGCAATGTCTGTCTGTCCTGTTCCATGGCATTTTTAAATCAACATTTCTTATCTCAAGGTTTGTGTACGAATGCACACTGTGTGAGCCCTCTGCCAGGCTTTGGGAAATTTCTATAAATCCATTTCCCACATTGATTAAATGAAATTTGTACATCTTAAATGTGACCACACTGGAGAGAGGGGTAGAGACAGAAAGAAACAGCAAAGGGGAATGCTGAGAAAATAAATTATCGTCATTCCTGTTTCAGGGGCAATACCACCTTTGTGTATCCCTCACTCCATACTGCCCACCACCACTGCCCCTCAATATGAATTATTTCAGGAAAGTGATATATAATTCCAAAAAAAGAGAACCAATTTCCAGCAGTTTTGTGGGATTTTTCCATCCAGAAGATCTTTCAAGCATAGCACAACCCTGAATTGTGCTGGCATCCTGCAGTGCAAGGCTGGGCCATCCTGCAGGATATTGCTGCCAAACTGGGTGTGCTGTGAAATCAAGGATTTAATTTGATTGATAGGATGCAATCTGGACCTGCAACAGCTTAACTGCCTTTGAATTTTAGCAACTTCATGTCAAAATGTTATTTTCTTTTCTTTTTTTTTTTTTTAAGAGGGATTAAGAGAAGGAATATGAGAGAGCTTTGAAATTGTTCATTCTTAATTCATCACCAGCAGGAAGGACAAACTAAGAAATTCAATTTGTGGCAAAAAAATTGATATAGAAGAAGAAAGGGGAGAATCACACAGAATGGTTGAGGTTGCAAGGGACCTTCAGAGTTCAGCTGGTCCTGCCCCCCACTCAAGCAGGGTCATTTAGAGACAGTTGCTCAGGAAACTTTTGTGAATGCATAAAAAAGAAATAAAAATGTGAGGAAATTATTTTCTACCTTTTACATTTAAGTGGTTTTTGGCAAGTCAAGTCAAAGTTTGCTCAAATAACAATATGACAACAGGGATGAACTGATTAAGGTGACTTCTCCTTTCATCATTGTTTTCCCACTCAGCCCTGTGATCTTGGGGTATATTTAAAGCTTTTGTGATTTAAAAACACATTTAAATCTGGAAAATCTAAAGAGGAGACCAGATCTGAATTCCTGTTTGCTTAAAAAGAATCCTGAAGAAAAGCCTGGAATGTAAGCTTTGATATTACTGCTTCCAGCATCCCTTTTCCTCCATTGCCTCGCTCTTAATTTGTTTAAATATCTCTTGATACACCACAAAAAACCTCAAAAAATGTGCCAAAAGCTCAGGTAAGTTGGATAAAGTGAGCAAGGCGTTTCTTATTGCAAAATTGCCTGTGAAACCAAGACCAGATATGCAATTAAATTCAATATCTTGCCTAGCAGGTGATAAAGTCCTTGGACAAGTGTTTTTCTCCAGAGGCAAGACTGCAAGGAATGAGAGTGCCAGAAAAAAAGAGCTGCATGTTATGTCTTCAGTTCTGTTTTCTCTATTTTCATTTTGTTTTGTCTTCAAAATACCAACACCTGACCTGAATTTCTGAGATCTGTAGAAAAATCTCAATTTCTTCTCTTTGCAGAGGCAGCATTTTCCATGTTTATAATCACAGCAAAGACATCCCTACTTTTCTATTTGCTCTACATTATACCAAGATTTACAACCTAGAAGTAAGAAAAAATAAATATGTTATTAAAAAGTTCCAGCACCTTCTTTTAAAATATCTCAGCTACTCTCTTCCTCCCCAAATTTGTTTAGATAGTTAACAGATATTTCCATTTTTTTATCTATGGCAAAAATGTATTGATGTTATCAATTTTTTTTTTTTTTATTAAATATACTTATGGATCTGATGCATTAACCTGCATAGAACTGCAGAGAACCTCCTTTTCTCCACTATTTTGGACATGACAGACCAGAGAGATTTTAAGTTACTCAACAATTCTCTCCATTGCTTTGTGCTACCCCACAAATCTTCCTTATACTTCACTGGTCATCATTAAACAAAACTGTAACAGAGACAATTTTTGGTGGAAAGAAAGCATTCAGAAGCTGAATTAGAGGCATTTAAATGGCACAGTTTTGATGGTTTGTGGGGTGGTTTTTTTTCAGAATAAAGGCAGTTATAATAAACTGAACTCTGCTGCAGCAAAATGATTTTAAAAAAATCACAGTTAACGTATAATTATCCTGAAAAGTTTGATAGTTTGAATCATGGTGTGATGCTAGCTGTAAGAGGATGATTTAAAAGATTTAAAGTGGTTCTTTTAAAGCAATTGGAAAATGCAGACTCTTATGAAGAGACTGAAGATTTTGCTTATAAAGATATTTGTTCCCCAAGAGTAAAGTTGAAATAAAATCTACAAAGGAGCAGAAAATGACATTTTTGTTCTACTGATGTTTTTTTTCCTTTGGTCTTGTGAAACAGAAAATTCTACAGATCCTGTGTAATCCTCATTGTCTTTAAATATCTTGTATTTTTTCAGAGTTCCGGGATCCCAATTTTATCCTCAGGGCTCTTCCCAAGGACCCAATCCATTTCAAAGTCCATACTTTTGAAATGTTGAACCCCATGCTTAAGCGAGATAATTATTGCTGCTTTAAGAAAATACCGGTGGGAATTTACTTGGGAGAAAACTGCTTTTCCAGTCTGTCATTTTTAAGAAATGTGATAAATTAGTGTCCTTAATTTTCACAGAATTTTTTGGTTGGAATGATGATAATACAAAAGAACTTAGTTGTTTCTAACTGAGTTATTTATTATATGTTCTGCTGTCATTATTATAAAGTTTTCATTTGATAAATATAAAGTAGCTGTTAATTCCTACCTATTTCCTCCTCTTTGCCAGTACAATTCTTGTGGAATTGACTTGGTGAACTTTTTCAAGCCATTAATAATACATCCAAAGGAGGCTATAAATTATTGTCAGTATGAATTTGATTTTCTCATGGTAAATGTTAAATTTCATTTGAAGAGAAGTGGAATTCATGATGAAAGGACTGAATTCCCCATCACTGAGACTCCTGTTGTTTTCATCTACTTCATTTATTATTCAAAGTGTTTGACCTTAAAGAAAGGACTGAGAATGCATTAGGTTCATCTTAGTATTGAGAAGATTTCAGACTTATAATGGCATAAATTTCCTTCTGGGAAGGAAGAAATGGATGAAGGAAAGATTTGATGGTGGGGACTGGAATGCTGATTTCAGCTGAGAGCCAGCTGTGGGTAACTAATTCCAGGATCAACCCAGAAATAAAAATTGGGATATTTAGCAGAGTGAGAATAGACCCAACAGTGACAGGAGCAATGATTCACTGCTGCACACTTTCTGTGTAATCAGGGATTCTTAACGTGGTTGGAAAAATAGCAACCGGGAGGGAATGAAGAACATTCACAATTAATTGAAGACTGGCCAGAAAAGAATGCAAAACCTCAAGCTACTGAGAGCAGAAAATATTAATAGCATGAATGGAGAGAGAGGATCATATAGAAAAACTGGGCTGAAAAGGAAAAAGTATAAAACAGATTGTAATTTAAAAAATGTAATGCACTGAGAAATAAAAAAAAGAATGCTGGAATTTACACTCTGTTGCTGATTTTCTGCTTCTGTTGCACACAGAAACTTTTTTAAATTATAAGATAAATAGTTTAATACAGGCAACAACTGACAATACACAAAGAGAGGAAATAAGGTAGAACAACAGAGATGGCAACAGGATTTTGCATCTTGGGTCCCTCTAAGTGGCTGAAGTATCTTCATCTACAGGTGAAAAATTGAATGAAGTTCTCCCAGCTAAAAGCATCTGATGGATTCTTTTACTTTACTGATTTCCCAGCTGAGCAGCCTTGAAAACTTTGGTTTTTTTCCAAAAAAATTGGGGAAAATGAAAAATAATGTAGATAGATAGATGAGTTCTTAACAATCTTCCCTGCTTTCTTAAAGAAAATCTGGTGGAGATTCATCAGTCTAATTCTAGGAATAATATAATTGGTTGTTACTACTCTGTGGTTTGTTTATATTTATAGGTGTGTGTGCAGAGTTAAGAGCTATAATTATGAAAAGTGGTTTTCAAGGTGGTGCTTTGAAGAGGTTCTGGGTTCAGCAATTCAGGCATTTTCTGAAATCACTTCTGTGGGTTGCTGCCAGTCTGTCATTTTCACCCTGAACTGAAGACACAACCCTCATTACTCATCAGTTAAATATAAAAAAAAAAGAAAAAAAAACCTGAAACAACACCACCACCAAGAAAAAAACAAACCAAAGAAACAGAAAAGAGGTAATCCAGATTAAAAATAACACTTGGGATAAGCAGGGGGTTTTAACCTGAATCAATTTGGTACCTTGGTTTAGAGTGGTTTCTCCAGATTGCAATAACACCTTGAGGCAGCAAACAGTGACCTGAGAAGATCAGGCTGAAGTTTGCTTTACTGCTGCAGATTTCATCAAATTCCTTTTTCAGAAGAAAGGTTTGTATTCACATCCTTCAAAATAGCTGCCATGGTGGGGAGAGTAAATGATTTCTCTGTAAATCAGCTGATGCTTTTGTGCACTGAGCTAACCCCTGATCCTGCTCGCTCTCCATTTTTGGTCAATGTAGAATTACTCATAACTGGACAAGGTACCATCTGTAAGAAAACTGATTAATATTTTTTATATAGAGAAGTGGATCCATGGTAAGGTTTGCTAACAATTGCCACCCCATGTACAACCATCCCTATAATTTCAGCCTCAAAATGTGCTTGCAGAAGTTCATCTCATATTGTTCTCTCAATTCTATGCAACACAGTGCCCCACTTCTTTCAGTCACTGTGATATTTGTGATTTCACACCATCTTGAGGAGCTTTTTCCACCACCTCTTCCAAGAAACAGTCCTGAGATGTCAAACCTTGACAGTAATTTCAAGGCTTTGACAGTAATTTCAAGGAATTTCTGGCATCCAATCATCTGTAATTGCCATGTCACAAGTCACACAGAATAAGTAACAATCTTCAGAGATCTTTAAAACAACCAGTCCTAAAAAACATAAATGAAAAAAAAAATTAAACCTACTCAATTTTTCTATGGCAATAAAAAAAACCCCATTGTATTATTTATAAGAAAACATATTAGAATTAATGGTTTGAAAATTCCAGCCTTTCCAAAAGAGCATGGTTATTTTTTTAACCTGCCTAATCCAGAAATGAGCCAAAAAGGCACCTTCCCACCATTTTGTACCTATTTCCCCTGAGAGCTGGAAACAAACAGTGCAGCAATGGGGGAAACTGAGATTCCCAATTTGAATTTCAAAGACAAGTAGTCATTACATTAAATAGCTTCCCCTTCTATTAGGCCAGATCTTCTACCAAGCAACATCACAGGAAAAGCTCCCACAAACCTTCTGCTTGAAAGGATTTTTTTAAAAGCCGGATTTTTGTAAGTCAATGGGTATCTTTGATTTATTTGAAAGGAAAACCAGGGTATTAATGTTTTAATCTTTAGCCTCATTATAGCTAACATGTACTTGAAAAGACACACTAATTCCCAAAAGCAGAAATATGACATCTATTTTATTATTCATTCAGCAATATCTGCATTTTAGTAGCTGTGCTGGGGAAGCATCAGTATCAAAACCAGGTGGAATAACAGACACCATTTCCTTGAAAAAACACATCTCTTCCCACCTTCCTCTTTCCCTTTCTCCCTTCCTCTCACCACTGTGAGTGTTGAACCAGCTCAAGTGAGCCCAATTAAATGAGACACTATCACAATAATCTCTAATAATCTCCTTGATTGATTGTATCATCTCTAGTTCAGCAATGGAGATAGGGGATTTTAATGAATGATAGTGCAATTCATAAAAAAATCCTCAATGTACATACAAGTAACCCAAAAATTCCTGTCCCAAAGCAGCTGGCATCCAGCTGACAATACAAATGAAAGTAACTGAAACCATCATGGAAATTAACTGTAAAATTAAAATATTTTAAAATACAAGAGTATCTATATAAGTACGCAGAGGTGATTTTTATGTATATATTCTGTATATATATTTATATGTATATATTCTGTATATATATTTATATATTTTATGTCATTTGTTTTAGACATTACCAAAGTGTCAAACATTGTCTGATTTCAATGACATTTTCACTGCAAGTTCTGGCTGGGATTTCTGGGAAGAAGAGTTTTCAGGGGAACCCTGGTGGGAGTATGGAGGGTTCCTGTGGATGTGGACTTCCTGAATGAGTGAATTTGCTTTAAAGCAAATGGGACAGACACTTGAATCCTGATTGAGGCACATGCTCTAATTATTGGACTATTGGCTGTCCTGGGAGCTTGTGTAAGTTTAGGATTTTTTTTCTTCACCAAAGACCCAATTTAATGCAGACTGAGGATACTCTCAACCTTCACTTTGCTTTTCCAGCCAGCTCGGCTAATAAATTCTAAAACTCTAGCAAATCTTCTAGTTCAGCTCCAGTTCTCTTTGTTCTCACCAGAGGGAAGAACATTCTGCAGAGACCAGGACAACAGCCACAGAGCTTTGGAGCTTCTTGCTTGTTATCATCAGCGAAGCTGCAGATTTTCTCTCACTAACCCCTCCTAAAGGTCTGCAGGTTTGGGGTTTTTTTTCAGGTACACATATTTACACAGATAGCCTTTCCTACTTACAGCCAAATACCAGGGGGAAAACAGAACAAAGTAAGAATTTATAGTATTAAACACAAGAAGCTTGAAATCAAATGTTTTCCTCTCAACAGCCCTGAGTAGTTTTGTGTGGGATTAGAAAGAATCCTCAAACATTCTGGCACTCAGATCATTTGTATAAAACCAACAGTTGTTAGAATCTGCCACGTTTTAGGCTTTTAGTTTCATTTTGATGGGGCTTTGGGGATCAAAGTTAAGGTCACAGAAGCATAAAGGAAATTTGGTGCATGGGTGGGGCTGGGCAAGGGTCAGGCACTGCCTCAGCAAGAGGAACAGAAGCTCCTGAAAAAGAAAAAAAACCAACATCCCCCTTACTCTGTAACCACCTCACTGTGCTCATTAGTCCTGCTTTTGTCACCACTGACCCAGCACAAATGCAGCAAGAGCATCCAGGGATTCATATGAAAACCGTGGTAGGAAAACCCCCCAGATATCAATTTTTAGCTCACATTTAAAGTTATCTAATTTATCATCCTTTCATTGGAACCTGATTTCCTTTTTTTTTTATTTTTCTTTTTTTTTTATTTTGAAATGTAGTCTTGAAAAAAGAGACACAAAGTTACAGCTTTTCTATTTCTACCTTGAACAAAACTTAAGCTTTCTCCATAATTAATCTTTTCATCTGCATCTTCACAGAAATTAAAGAATTTATTTACACATACACACACACAAAAAAAAAAAAAAAAAGTGTCAAATCTTCCAGGCAGTTTTTCCCAGACCCAACATTTGTCCATTTATTCCTTTCATTCCTCCAAGCAAACAGTTTATTCCCTTTCCTCAAAAACTTCAGGGACCATCATGCTTAACAATTCCAAATATTTAAGCCCAAAATGTTTGAAGGTCTTTTAATGATTTTACTATTGAAAGCTAATACTTCAAAATTTTCTCCAGAAATTCTTTTTAAAGAACAAGAAAGATAAGATTTGTCCATGTCTGAGCAGCCACCAATGAAGTTACTTATTCCAGAAGGGTAATATTTAGTTGAGCTTCATAATTCTGACATCAATTTAGACTCCCATTATCTGAAAGATAAATTTAATTTATTAAGATAATCTATTAAGATAATAAAAGCACTCTTTTAACATGACCCTATATTATCCTGTATTTGTTAGCTCTTCCACAACGCTATGCATTGTTCATGTAATAACAAAATTAATATTTTTAATGAGTTTATAAAAAACCCTCAGCTTTGTTCCTACTGCTTGAATATGCTGTGGGATTATTTTACCTTTTGCACAAATTTTTATTCTATTCTTTTTAACCAAAAAAATTCTATTTATACATTTTTATGTAACATAGGTAAGAAGTAGAGCTTTAAACTTTAAGAAGTAGAGGTTTAAAGTTAGGTTCTGAAGCTTCCAAAATACTGATTCTCTATAGAATGTCAAAAGAACTGTTAAATATCATTCACTTTGCTTTGACAGCTATATAGAAGGATGTTTCATACTTTTTTGATTTGTGACTCTTGAAATACACTCAAAAGCCACAAATTACTGTAAACTGCACTATAAATAATCGAACTCACAGTCCATGTGTTCCACACCTCAGTCATGCTCCCATTGCCCAGTTACAAACCATTCCCTGCACTTCCTCTCCAGTTTGCTGCACAAATTCCTCCTGACAGACAAAATGATATTCCAAACACACAGGAATCTTCATTTAGGAAAAATTCAAATATGAGGGAAAAATGAAAGCAGCCTTGAGATACTTCTAAAAATGCTTCTTCAGAAACCACTAAAAATGTTTGTAGTCCTTCAGCCTTTCTGTTTAACCAAAACTAATGATCAAATATCCACACTAAGTTATTGTACCAAAATATTCTCACATATCGCAGACCCATCTTATTGTCACTTTAATTTGATATGATGGAAAATAGGTGGCATGAGTGTTATCCCAACAAAAGGATTTGATTTTTGCTACTGGCAAATTCAGTTGTGTTCTTCATAAAAATAGTCATTATTAATAACATTGGTTATTGCATTGCTGCCAAGAAATAAATGTAAAGAGTCAACCTTATCCTTTAGAAACAGCCTGTACCAAATTCCCAACCAAGCTGGGTAATGAAGCTCGAATAATGGGATAATTTGGGTTGGAAGAGACCTTAAAGAGCAGCTAATTCAACACTTCTGCCATGGGCAGGGACACCTCCCACTGTCCCAGGTTGCTCCAAGCCCTGTCCAGCCTGGCCTTGGACACTTCCAGAGATTCAGGTACCTCCCCACCCTCACAGGGAGCAATTCCTTCCCAATACCCCACCTAAGCCTCCATTTGTAGCTGCTTCACTTTCACTTCAGACCCTGAAATACTTGTTTGAATGATATATTGATTAAATTTGTTATTTCAAACTCTTTTTTTCCTGTGCTGCAGCTGCTACTTTATATATATACTTGTATATATATATATATACTATACTTTCTATAAAGTATATATAAACTATACTTTATATTATTATATAGAATTCATATATAATAGAGCAATATATATGATTATATATAATTATTTTCATGGACTTTATACACTTGTACAGAGCTTTTCTCCTGAAGTCTGCAGAACTGAACTTTAATCATGGAGTAATGATACTGAAACATTGCATTCTTGTGGGAATTTTTGAAGTCAAAGTATCCATGGATAGCTGTGCAATTCATATTTCAAACCTTTTTTTTTATGTTTTTACAGTGGTAAAGAAAAATCAAAGATAGATGTAAAGTGAACATTAACTGCCCATGTATGATTGATCCTGACCCTTTTTTTTTGTTTATTGTTGTTCTAATATTGATTTTTTTTTATTTCATATTGAAGGGACATTATAATAACAGATGAACCAATAAAATTTGTTGATTATGTATAGCAGAAAGGAAATTGGAGCGCCTGCAAAGGGGCTGGGAGGATATTAAATTCTATAGAAAGTTGTAGTTGCTCTCCCACTATTGTTAAATGTGTTGTTAATTATCACAGATATTAAATCTTGGTGTCCATCAGCTTTTCAAATGAATCCCCCCCACTTTTAAATAGCGATAAGACTCATCACAGTATTTAAAAAAAAATACTGTACCATACTTTTAGTTGGAATTCACCAGCAACTTTGCTTTCAAACAAGATTTAAAATACCCCAGCCTGGGTGGATTATAGATTTCCTTTCTCTGATTTCATGTTTGCCTAAGAAAGGAGAGCAAACAAAAGTGCTGAAAAGTAGTAAATTAGACTCTTCCTTAACCATTGATTTTTTTCCCCACAGTAACTGATTTTGGACTTGCTTGGAGGACTCTCTTTAGGCCTTTCAATTCCCATTGAAACCCCTGCAGATTATGTTTAGTATCTCTTACAGAATGCTCAGAACACATGAACAGTTTTTCTGATGTGGCTTCAGCATTTCCTCACCAACAGAAGTGCAGTTAGAGAACAGAGAAACATACAAAGGGATTTTTTAGGGCTATAGAGTGGTGACATGAGAAAGATGCCCAATGTGGCTCTAAATGGGGATTTTTCTGCTTTGTTTTTCCTTTCTGTAAGGCACTGCTCAAGTCACAGGGGCTGCTTCAGACAAAATTAACTGTACAAGTCCAATGAATAATTCTCCTGAGAGAAAGGTATCTCATATTCTTTGGATGAACACAGCCTACTTTCTGTCAGTGGAGGTGAGTGAGCAGAGCCTGCTCCTTGACCTGGACCCTTTAAATTTATTTTATCATTTGTGTTATTTAGAAGTTTGCTCTTGGGATTATTTTTTTTCTGTCAAAAAGGAAAGGGACTAACAGAGGATGAAAGACAAATGAAGTTGGAAAACAACACCAAGAGTGCACAGGAATGGTCTCTCCACCAAACACGGTGGGAATTAATTTTATTTTTAACCTTTCAGGCTCGCAGATTTTTGTCCAACTGCTGCTGTTGTCCAGATATTTTAGTGCCCATCAGTAAAAATTATGAGAAGCATAATCTGCATGTTGGAGCAGGGCTGTCCAGATTCATGACACTCTCTTACTAAATTAGTTCAATCACACTAATAAACAGTGAAAACCTTAAAGGAAATCAACTTTTTTTTTTTTTTTTTCCAATAGGAAACTAATTCCTAATCAAGAGTGCAGGGCAGAAGCCCTCCATTGATTTGTACTCTACTGAGAAAACAATTACTCCTCTGCCAAGCAAGGGGTCATTTCACATAAGGAAGTGATGGGGAACAAATGCAGGGGAAGTAAAAGATGTAATTGGCAAATGGCTCCACTCTGTGAAATTGTTTAGCGCTGTAAATGACTTTGGTAAAATAATTCACTGAGGTGGAACCAGAGAATGACAATGATAAAGGGTGACAGCATCTCACACGCACTTTGTCAAGTCCCTGCCACGCTTGAACTCCTGGGTGAGGAGGATGCAGTGGCAAAAGCTCAGAGACAGGAACTGGGGGAGAAAATCCAATGTTACAAAATACAGGAGTGAAATTCCCTCTGAGCTTTAGGGCCACGAGTTGGGAGTTGGACTATCAAAGCTCAGGTAAGGTCACTGTCTTCCAGCGAGTGAGCAAAACATATATTCACTCTTTCCTGCCCTGTGGGGCTTGCTTTTAGACTTTTAAAACATTGGCTTAAAACCAAAAATGTTTAATAAAATAATTTATTTTTTCCCCATGAGAAAATACAGAGTACATCTCTACAAGATTCCTTCCAATAGTGTCTGGTCTCTAAAATCATTTTCCAAAGAGACAAAAAATTCTCAAAGAAGAGCAGCAGCAGAGTTAAAACTTCACTCACTCTCTGCAGAGCTTCTTAGTTTATTTCTGTAATTTCTGAAAAATATTGACAGGTAATTTGTAGGTGAATGAATTTAAAACTTAAACCACATGATGATGTTCAGTGTCTAAGAATTTTCCTGTATGGGTTCCATGGAACATAAGCTGTGCTTAAGATTTTGGAGCTCAGCTGCCTTACCTAAGCTGAGCATTGCAGGGACAGCCACATCCCAGGAGGCTGACTGGAAAATGGGACTCAGGTCCCTGTGAGCTTGATTTGCTGCAATGATCTAAACACATTTTTAAATTACAATGAGTGAAACACAATATAAAACCATACAAAAACCATATACAGAGAGTTATTTCTCATAATTTTCAAGATTCAGCTGACCTTTATTAGAAAACAAATACGATTTGCTGTATTTTCTGTAGCTCGTCTCCCTAACTGGATTTACTGTGAAGTTCAGCAGTGAGATAGATGCAAAAGACACAAATGTTATAAAGTGATCTTTCTGGTAACTGCATCTTCCCTGAACTTTGGCTCCTAAATGATATGGAGAAACAACAAGCTGAAAAGAAGCAAACACCACAATTACATTTTCATTTGAGCATTTAGCCAGCTATTACAGATGGTCAGATGACTCCACTTCAGGCACAAATCTTATTTCCAGAAGAAGACTGATTATGATTCAATTAACCCTGACATAGCCATAAGGCTTTTTTCCCCCCATAAATCAAAGCAGATAGAGTAGATAATTATGTTATTATCAACATACAATGGGAAAAAGCAGAAAGGTTTGGTGACCAGAGTGGTGATTCATCCTGTGAACACCTTTAAACTATATCTTTTATAAGATATTGCATCTTATAATATATTGCATATTATAAGATGCAATATCTTATAATATCATGTATATTTAATATATAATTCGCATTATTAGTTTTGAGGAACACAGTAATTATGTTGTTATCAACATACAATGGGAAAAAGCAGAAAGGTTTTATGACCAGAGTAGTGATTCATCCTGTGAACACCTTTAAAATATACTTTATATTATTATATATAATTCATATATAATAGGCAATGCAATATCTTATAATATCATGTGTGTTTAATATGTAATTTCTATTATTAGTTTTGAGGAACACAGTTTCTTCTTTCTGTGTCTAAGAAACCGAAATGCTGTAAAAAGCCAGAAAACGAATGTTCCATTTGTGGTTTGACTAACAAAGAAATCCACCCCAAATGCAAATTTGCAAGAGCCTGACAAATAAGCCACTTCTGAAAAATATACTCTGGCTTAGAAGGCTTGTGCCTTTTCATTTGGCTCCAATTGAACTTCCCCCTCATTAAACAATAATCTTTATGGGGAATTGAATAAAGATGAAAAAAGAAAGATTCTGAAAAGAATGCATAAGTAATTTTGGTTGCCTAGCTGTGGCAATGAATTCCTGTTTGTTTAGCCACTGAAGGGTGAATGCAACCCTTTGAGCAAATGGGAATTCATTATCCCAGTGACTGAGAAATGATCCACCTAAAGAACCTAATTGGTTCTACAACAGTGATTTCTTTCAAAGCACTGTTTCCGGAAGAAACAACAAAAAGAAGACAGCTCTTTGACTAGTCCAGGGTCTGCAGGGGACATTTGCCTTCCCATGTTTCAGCTTTAAAAAGAAAATGTCACACGTAGCCAGGACAAAGGAACAAAGAGCCAGTGTTTTAAAAGGTACAGAAATTGAGCAGGTCCTGCACGTCTTTTTTCAGCACTAAAACTGAGTTTCAATAAATATTAGTGCTTGCTCGTGACACTTGAACTGTCAGTAAGAAAAAAAAAAAATGCTTTACTGATCATTTTCAACTGCTTCCCAGAGTGTTCATTGGTAGCCAGAAGCTGCTTGAATATTTTCCTATGCAAATGAGAAGTAAATCATCATTATTTACCAGTGTTACAGAATAAGTGAATTAATATGCCCCGTTCTGCCTAAGCAAATGGAACACTGTCATTTATTTTCAACCTAATCAATTAGAATATGCAAAAAAGAAACTCAGATAACACAGGTAGATAGAGACAGTTCTCATTTACATCCCAAGAGTTATGCTGCAAGAATAACAACCATGAACTGATTGTTTGAAAGCAGAATCTCAAACTAGAGCTCTTCTGGAGGCACAGGGGGGTCAGAAAGAGTTAATTATTTGGGTTTATGGGTGGATATTTCTTGGCTTTGGAATGAGTTTCAGAAGTGGCCCCACACAGCAACAAATTTGCACTGAGACCAGAATCTGAGAGAAAACTTCCAGTCCTGTGCAGAGCTGAGAAGTGAATTAATTCTATGAATTGGAATGAGCAATACAAAAAGAGTTAATGTGTTTTTCCCAAGAATCCCAGAACCACTGAGGTTGGAAAAGCCCTCCAGGACTGTCAAATCCAAGCTGTGCCTGATGTCCCCCTTGTCCCAGGCTCTGAGTGCCACATCCAGGCCCTCCAGGGACACCTCCAGGGATGGGGACTCCAACACCTCCCTGGGCAGCCCCTGCCAAGGCCTGACCACCCTTTCCATGCAGAAATTCCTCCTGATGTCCACCCTGAGCCTGCCCTGGCCCAGCCTGAGGCCGTTCCCTCTTGTGCTGTTGATTTACACCTGGCTTTCAATGTGTGCCCAGTCCCCTGCCAATCAAACTGATGCTAAATAGTCAGATTGGAGCAGAAATCCCTCCATCCCCGTTATCCAGCGGACATGTCAGCACAGTTGTGACACCCCTGAGCAACAGGAACCACTTCTGTTCCCACAGAATTCCTTCAGTGCTTCCATCAGGAAGTCCTTGGGGTGGGTGGCAGCAAGAGCAGACCGCGTCAGTCAGTGAAAAAAAATCTAAAAATTATATTCAAGGCAGCAGTTTATATTCCCTGCTGCACACAAACACACGCACAACACTCCAAGCAAGGCCCTGCGTACCTGCCCCAGTTTAGAGCAGCCCCACAGAGCCGCAGAACTCTGATCTGGGCCGCCCACATCCCTCCTGTAAAGGTGTCAGGCCCTTGCTGAGGGCTCCATCATTTCTCACAGTGCTTTTAACCTGAGTACAAACACCTAAACAGCTCCACTGGCCCCCAGCTCTGCTGATTCCACCCCTCCAAGGAGCTGTTTTGTTCAATAATTCTGACTTTCTATATTAACTTGCCAACATAAGCGAGCGACGGCTTTGCTCATGGTATAGCTGACCAATTCTCTTTGATTGTCTCATATTTAAATCCAATTACTGGTTGCTTCAGAGGTGTCTCCTACACTGTGGTCTCCTCCCAAAGGTGTTCCAGAAAGTTCAAAATTTGTCCACAGTTGGGATGAGCTGTGAACCAGAACAATTCAGTCAGCTGGAGAGGGGCAGCTGTTATCAAGGTCTTGTCTAATGATGTCCTGACAGCAGCAGTTCTGCCTAATACTTCATCAGCACTGAAACTTTTCAGTTTCCATCTGTTGCCTCAAAGTTGTACCAGGTCAAATGAGCAGCTGAATGCACAGTGATTATCATTTCCTTTAACTTTTTGTGGGCTGCATTCTCAGGTAGCTCTGTACCAATCCAGTGTTTCTGAGCAATTATTATCAACCATAGAATCCCAGAATAGTTTGGGCTGGAAAGGGAACATTAAAGATCATTTAGTTCCAGCCCCTATTATTTCTCTAGTAGAAGTTTTAGAAGCACAGACATATATATATATATATATATATTATAGCACAGACTGATTCTTATCTAGCTTGTTTTACACTTGCATTTCTTTATGCTAGTTTTCATGGCCCTGGATTGTTGCTCATCCCTATTTGATGATTGAGTTACACCTCTGGGAGAAGCTGTGCTTCAGCAGGCAGGTGGATCTGATTCTTTGAGAAAAGAGGTTGAACCAAAGCTCAAACCCAAGAGTTTGAGTCTGCACGTGTCTGTATCCTAATGTGTGTCCAGAGCTAACCTGACATGCAAGATCTGTCCCTTTGAGGGCATTGGGCTAGGCAAGAATTCCTCATCCTTTGAAAATCACTTAATAGTAAAGAAAAATTAACTATGGGTTTATTTTCGCTGTATTTCCACAAGACACAGGGTATCTTCAGACTAATTTTGGTGACTCAGTTTAACAAGAAGTTTAGTCCTCGGCATGAAGTCTGGAATTTTCAAGACTTTGGAAATGCCTTTGGTGTTGGAAGCAGGAGTCTGATCTTAGGATACCTACACCTAGTTTTAGATTCCGTTGCATAAATTTGTCATTTCCAGTGCCACTCTGTTTCCCCTCAGTGTCCTGATGGTCATGAATACCTCAAAATTTCCAAGCATGTTTGAATTCCCTACACAAGAGAAGCCCCACAAACATGAAATACAATTAAAACCACACTCTACTCTGCATAACAAATGTTTCACAAACCTGATGCTGGCTCGGGCTCATCCAGCACTTAATTGGCACACAAAGCAAAATCCCAGCAACAATTCATTAGGTGTTACAGCGACTGCTGATGGCACAGTCCCTTTTGTGGGAGCTAAATTGGAGTAAACAATCCAGCCCAAGTCCCTCCTGGACCCTGCATTAGCAGGGAGATGCTGAGTATCAGCTGATGCTCATCATGTCCATCACACAAACCCAGGCAGCTGGGCACAATTAGGCTTTCAAACGAGCTGCAGTGAAATCACATGGCAGTGCAAACACATTATGCAGTCATTAGCACACTTACTCCACCAAAATGTAATAAAGCAGCTCTGATTAGCAGGCTCTGACGCATTAAAAATCTTCTTTCTTATTTAATACTCTTTCACGGGGTGATGAGCAATTGTACAAAGGAAATCACAGAGCTAAACATCCAGCTTAGTACGGGACTGGGAGCAAGGGTTGTGCATCAAGTGAGTCTCCAAAAAGTGTATCCGACTGTTATTGACCACTTTAGACACTTAAAAGAAAAGCATTTTTCCAAAGGACTGGTCTCCTGAGGAGATTACTGAAACTCTCTAATTGGTTTTGCTCAATAAACATAAGAGATGATTTCTGTTTACATTTGCAGAAGATTTTGATTTACAAATGATGTTTTGTGTCTTCCTCCTCAAGGAACCAGTGCATTTTCAGTCTCCATGAAAAGAATCTTTCTAAAGTAAATGGGATGTGCCAAATATTTCCTGAATTAGATACAAAATATCCAGCTTTTGTTCAACTGTTCCTGAAGGAAAATTCCACTTCCTTAAGAAAAATATCTAAACCCCTGAGTTGTGATTAAAACAATGGTTGCAGCATTAAGAAAGCACAAGATTCAAGCTCTTCAAATGGTACAACACAGTGGCACATGCAGTAAACAGGAAAATTAAAAATACCAGATCTTGGAATAGTAGCTTGAAGAAACTGTCAAAAAAAAAAAAAAAGGAAAAGGAGATATTATGCAACTCTGCTGCATTTTAGGGAGGACACAATGGATCTTTTTCCTTTGTAAGTGTTGAAAACAAAATTTCCTAAAATGAGGCTGATTCCTTTTCACCCAGCTATAAGAGCTGAGAAGTTTAAAGATTAGACTCAGAAGCACTATCAAAAACCACAGAATTATAGAATGGTCTGAGTTAGAAGGGAACCCATCTGACTCCCCCCCTGCCATGGCAGGGACACCTTCCACCGCCCCAGGTGGCTCCAAGCCCTGTCCAACCTGGCCTTGGACACTGCCAGGGATGGGGATGGATAAATAAATAAATAGATAAATTAAATCAGTGAGTCATAAAGCACATTACCTGGAGGAACGGGGTAACATTCAGTGATAATAAAGGCAGATAAACTACAGTTTGTTGTTAGCTTGGGTGAGGGCTGGAAAGTGTTGGCATTGCCACAAGTGTCCCAGAAGTCCCCTGAGCTTCACAGGTTGACCAGTTTCACTGTGTAAAACTGGGGCCTGTGCCCATCTGTCATTTCAATCAGCAAATCAGTGCAAACCATAACTAAAGGAACACATCAATTTATTTTTAAGGTTGCGTTCAATTATCTACTGTGACAAACAAATGGTTCCCACTGAACCATATTGGCTTACAAGTATTTAAGCTCCAAAGTGATTAATTTCCAATGCTAATTAAATGCAGTTGGAAAAAGCAGTTAGAGAAATAAACAATAAAAGCACACTTTAGAGAATTGAACTAGAAGAGAGTTTCTCTCCATCAGTGTTGGCTACAGTTTGTAGGTGCTGATATGGTCCATGAGCAGGACTGAGTCTTTCTGACAAAAAAGTTGTTTATAAATATAAACTCTGTTCTTTCACTAAGCTGCTCATGCTTATTAGGAGCATTAATTATCAACTGCTCCCCTAGAAATTGAAATTCACACAGATGTGATTATCTCTGAAGTTTACAGCCTGTTGATCCCTGTTCTGCAAAGACATTAATTATCAGGAACTGTCACAACAAGTCCAACTGGTGATAGAGCTTATGCAGATTTCCTTCTCACTCTCTCCCAAGGACAGAAAATTCCCTTCCTTGTACCTGGTTTTCCTCTTTAGTTAACAGCACTACAGGAAGAGAGAGGTTAAGTCTGGAGCTTTTCCTAGACGGGTTTGTTTGGCAAATCCAAAAATAAAACCAAGTCCATTTTTGGGCTTAAAAGTGCACCTAAAGATTCTGAGATCATGCAAACAGCAAGATGTAAAACCATTGTAAAAGAGGAAGTCCAGGCTCCTGTAAGTGAGGAACAATGTTTATCTCCAGTGTTTACACAATATATTGCCTGAGGTAAATTGACTGAATATAAATGGAGGGTTAGAGCTTCTTCTTTTCAAGGACATTAATTGCTTTGTTAGAAAACATGATCAGTCTTTGAAAAAAATTGCACTACAGTGCTTCTCTCAAAGTTTCATCCTTATGATCTGTTCCAATAAGAGACCTCAAGGAATTTATGGCATTGGCTACTTTGCAGATCTGCAGATCTAAAATCTGTTGCCATTTAAGACACCTACAAAGTTTTATTGATGTCTGTCCAATCAGCTCAGGTCCCACGAGTTTGGGGTTTTTTCTGTAGCTGTGTTCAGAAGACATATGAAAACAGGCTTGGTTGAAACACAGCATTCCACTTTTTGAAATGTTATTTAGGACTCAATTTATCAAATAAAATTACTTCAAGGCAAAAGAAAAACCTGGGCATTTTTATTGGTTTAATCTTAAATAACTTCTTCTCAAGTCATTCCTGCCGGTGGAGATCACCCCTAATTTCAGAGCAGCTCTCCAGTGAGCAAAAACTCGATATTTCCAGACTTTTGAGGTTTTCCATAAGACTGTCAAAACACTGGGACCTATGTTTTGACGTTGGTCACTTTATCTCATGGATCTGGATTCTTCCATATCCAAGTCAAACTCAGGAATCTGACCAAGGACTTCCAAACATCAGGACTTTGTCCATGGCTGCTCCCAAGTCTCAAACCAGAAGATATCAGTCCTACAGTAAAGTACATTAATTTACTCCGGGATTTATGAAATTCCTGTGCTTGATTCAGGAAAATCCTGGTATGTTTGCTATGTATTTCCACTCAGAAATAATAGTTAAATATTTTAAAAGTGAATTTGCTTAGCTGCAAATTTTCCTTTGGCAATAGTTTGCCATCCAGTTGTGATTGAAGCTGAGTTTCTCTGTCTCTTTTAAAATTGTACAGGTCAAGAATGGAAATTGTTAAATTGTACTTAATGTACAGGTCAAAGGGAAATTAGAAGGAAGGGAAATTAGAAGGAAGGTAAGGGATCTGTTTTAGATGAGGGAAGAGTGTAAAGTTACAAAAACAGTCAGCGTCAAATCAAATGGAAAATTTCATTTTATACTGTTCTCTTAAATAGAGTTTTTATGACAGTGCCAAGATAACCTTGTTAAAAAGATATCAGAGAATCACAAAATGGTTTGGGTTGGAAGGGCCCTTTAAAGGTCTCATTTCAGCCCTCCTTCAGTGAGCAGGAAAATCTTCCACCAGACTGGGGCGCTCAGAGCCCAGTCCAAGCTGACATTGAGTGCTTCCAGGGATGGGACAGCCATAGCTTCTCTGGATAAACCTCTTCCAAAGTTTTAACAACCCCATTATAAGGAGCCTTTTCCTTATACCCAGTCTTAACTGACTCTCTTCTAGTTTCAGACCATTACCCCTTTTCCTGTTGCAGCATTCCACTGGATTCATTCCCACCCTTCAGGCACAACCTGGTGTCACCTGCAAACGCGCTGAGCAATTCATTCAGTATTTAAAAAAAAACCTTCACTACTATTTTGAGTGTGATTCCAGTAAAAAGTGCTTTACAAACAAAATTACATTTAGAAGAACCAATTTTTTCCTGACGTTAACGCATCGGTAATTTTTGTCCATTCTTACCATCTTTTGAACCTGGTCTGGGCAGAACAGACTTTCTCCCTCTCCAGAGCCTCCTCACTGGGATTTCTGATGTGCTCTTCCATTCTCAGGGTTGGGGACAATGAGCAGAGCCCTGACAGACACAGTCAGATGGCCCTGCCTGTTTCGAATGTTCATGTATTAATATCAGAGCTCTCCTATTTTTTTTTTATTTTTCCTCCCTTAAAAAAAAAAAAAAAACAAACAAACAAAAACCCTGACAAAACAACAGCTGTAGACTTAGCAAATATTTAGAAAGTGTTCACGAAAGAATCATGTCATGACCAGCAGTATGTAATGACAAAGTTCACATAACTATTGCAAGTTAATAGACTGGAATACACACTCAGACTTTAATATCACACTTGTAAAAAGAGATTTGTGGAGAAAATATCATATTTAAGCTCATTCTCTAAAGAATGAGGATTTATCTCTGAAAGTCTTGTCTTCATAATTTCAGTTTAAATGAGTTTTTCAAATGCATTTCAGTTTTCTATGTTGAATCAATGTCACAAGTCATTTTTCTCCAGAGAAAAAATTCCTTCTAAAATGTCAGCTTCTACCCTTTGCAATCTCAAATTGAATGACTTCTTTTTTACCTTGTAGTAGCCAATTTTTGCTAAAGATTATAGTTTGGTTTAATATGCTGTACGCTGTAATTTAAAATTATTTTTTAAAAACACAAATATTTATTCAATGCACAAGAATAGGAAAGAATCAGATCTCCAATTCAGATTGTCAGATAACATTGAATGAAAAATTTTCAAGGAAATTCAAGTGTGCTATAAGAACTTGGAAAGAAAATCTACTTTTGAATAGATAAAAAATACTTTTAACACTTTCATATCAGAGACTTTTTTGAACAAATAGTGGAGTCCCCATCCCTGGGGGGACTTAAGAGACCTGTGAATGTGACACTTGGGTTAGGGGTGGCCTGGGCAATGCAGGGGGGAGATTGGAGTTGATGACCTCAGAGGGCTTCTCCAACCTAAATGCATCTGTGAGTCTGTGAAACTTACAGTAAATAAATGAAAAAGAGCTTAACGTAGAGTTAATAAACCAAAGCTGTTGCCTCTCTGCTTCAGGACAGCAAAACACCCAGTTCTTTCCCTGAAATAGTTCTACTAACACATTCAAAGATGTTTCCCTTAGATATTTATGCAGCACAGTAGCCATGATGCAGTCTCTGGAAGAAAAATATTCCCTAAATAAATATGGTTTGATTTGAAAAGAAATGATGTGTGGGGTGATGGATATGAAATGAGAAATGGTTGTTGGTTCTATCAATGCTTACAGACAGCCAGGGTGAATTTTGGGCTGCTCTGAGCTCTGAATGCCATGATTTCAATTAATCCTAAGACCAAATTAACTTGCATTTTATTTCCTGCTGAATTCCTGTTTCCCAGCAGCTAATTTAAGAAACTGCCTTGCTTTTCTGTTTCCATTAAGCACGTGCACACTTTTGGAACAGCAGGAATTCCACCAATGCCAAGTAAAGGACTCCAAAATCCAGCCTTGATTTTATTCTCTTTCCTTGTGTCAGGTCATTTCAGAAAGTCTTGATTTGTGCATCCATTGGAAGGACAGAGTCTGAGTGTAACATTCCTGAGGGTGAATATCAAGTGTGTCTGAGACCCCGGGGTGGAAACACATGATTGATGTTTTTGCTACTGTGCCAGCACGACCTGGAGTACAAATGTGACACCGAGTCACACATGGGCATCAAGCAGGAGGCAGTTCTCTGCCAGAGCAAAAGTAGACCTGCAGGAAAATTGAATAATCCTCTTTATCCAGGCCAAAAAAAGTGATTTGTAGGTTTATTTTGGTGGGTTTTTTTGTGTTTGATTTTGGTTTTGCTTTAGTTTCTTTTCTGTTTCTGTTTTAATAAAAATAAAAATTATAAAATGCTCCATTGGGCTTAAATCCTTTAGTGGACTTAGAAAGATGTGCCATCAAATTTAACTCCTACTTTCACTCAATGACTGCAATAATGTAGCTTTAAAATAATTTCATAGACTTTTACCATTCCTATTTCAAACAGCTGGTTTCAAAGTTTCCTTGTGAAATCAAGGACAATGTTGAAATTTCCCTTTGTAAATTAGCCAACATTATATGTTTCCATCAAACCCACAAGCACAAAATTAATGGGACTGGAAGATTTTACAAATCTTCTGAAGTGTTCTAAAGGTCTTTTATAAAAGTAAATAAAAGAAGTCCATCATCAAAGCCAGAATCCAAGTCGGTGTAGTGTTTTATGTGAACACATCTCACATCTGATTGATCTCATTCAGGAAAGACTCATCAGCTGAAAAAATGGGATTATTTGGAGCTGTGATATCCATTGCTGTGTTCAAACTGACACAGAAGGAGATTAATATTTTAACTCCCATTGGCAACCGTGCCACCGTGTCACTGCAGATCAGCCATGCTGGGATTTATTTTTGTGCCCCTGAGATAAATTTCATCTCTTACATAACAAAAGAGTGAAAAGGAGAAATCAGCTGGTGGAATATCTGACCTGCAGGGCAAACAGGCAAACTAAACTGCAATCAAGTCTTTATCGGGACTGAAAGCCAAGACCTACATTAGCTCTGCTCACCCTTGAGGGATTTCTGGTAGCCTCCAGCTGGAGTTATGGGACCATACAATTCCTACCTTAGCCTGATGATATTTCCCCAAGGTTTTAATAATTTGTGTGTTTTTACAAGTTCTAGAAAAATCCTGGTTTCCCTGATTTTGTCTCTGTTTACCTTGCATGGAAGGCAATCCTTTGGTATTTAGAGGGAGAACAATATTTCATACTTGGACTACTTGGTGGCTCCCTCCCTGATGATCTGTAGAGTCTTTGTTCTGTCATATAAAGAGATAATTTTGGAATGCTTTCTGAAGTGATAAATGCTTAATGGAGGAAAGAATCTTTTGTGAAGAAGTACAAGACCATAAATAGGATCTCTTCCAAAATGGAAGGGCAGATTTTCTCTGCGTTAACCTGCAGCTGACCACAGGTCCAAGTGATCTTCTGTTATATTCATTTCTTTGGCTAATTCAGTACTTGGAGGGATGTATTTTATTTCAGGGTGGTGAGCCCTGGCACAAATGCAAAGCAGCACAGGGACAGCTGGGAGGGGATTTAATCCATCTCAGTGAGCTCAGGGCCCTGCCTTAGGATCTACAGGTATCAAAGGCCTTAATACCATCAGCAGAGAAGCTTTACAGACTGTTTTTCCTATGATTATTTCATATTATTCTATTTTTAAAAGCTCCTATAAAAAGCCTTTAAAAAGCTGCTAATATATATATATAAACATGAGAAATATTAGATATTGAGAGCAAAGCTAAAAGTGCAGAATTCTGGTGGCAGCTATGTTATAAACCAAAATATAAAAACCACCATAACAATGAATGCAAACCCAACATACAGTAATGAAACAAACTCTCTCTTCCAGAAAAATTATCAAACTGCCATAATCTTTCAATAAGGGTAGAATATCAGCTCTGAGGTGGCAATCCAAGCATTTTTCAATAGATTTTTATTAAAATTAAGGAATACACAAGATGCTATTACCATAAGTTGCCTAGAGGGGTGGGAGTGGGTGAGTTGTTTGGTTTATGGTTTTTTTTTCCTTTTTGACAATTGGGAATAAGATATTTTTTTATGTCTGCATAAAATATAAATGAACTGTAACATTCTTATAAATAACAAAATTCTCAAAGGCCTCTCAACAAATTGCCTACAAAATGCAATTTTTAGAAACCAGTAGATTAGTAATTTATGCTTAGCTCCTATGGGCTTTTCTGTTTGGTGGTTAATTTAAAACTTTTTACCCCCCAAGAAAAATAAATTAAAACCAAAAATTAATAAAAAGTTCTTCTGTTTTGCCTGGTAAACAGATCTGCAAAGTTTGCACACAACCTGCTATAGAAAAACATTTGGTTTGGAAAGGAGCATCATGTAATCAACATTACAAGTGAGAATTGTAATAATTCTTTTACAAGCTTTTTAAAAAACCCAAAACTGGGAGAAACACTGCAATGGTAGCAAAGCTTTTGTTGAGAAAAGAAGGAAGGAAAAAAAGAAGGAAGGATGGGAGGACACTGAGGAGATGGTGCTTGAAAGTTCCTTCCAGCCGCCCTGCAGCAGGTGGATGAGAAGGAGGAGAGGAAGGAAAGAATTCCTGGCTATATAAAAATAACAATTATGCATTCCTCCCCTCTGGATCCTCCCCAGAAGAAGAGGGAGAAAGGCACTAAGGAGAAATAGCTGCTAAGTGGGAGTATCACTTTACACACTGTTGTACCTAAATATGTGAAGAGCCAGGGACCAAAGAAGACAATCCTAATTAATTTCACTCTAAAGCATATAATTTCCAAAGAGCCCCAACATTAGTCATGTTCTGTTCTGTGTTGCTCTGAAGTTATTTCAGCAGATGTGCTCTCACACTGAAAGGCAACTGATTTTTGAAAACTTTAATGTACACTGAATCCAGAATGATGATATGAATATCATATATTATTATTTTACATCAGTGTTTTTCCTTCTGCTGTTAAACAGAAGCTGTGCGCTTTGAAATGAAGCCACTAAAAGAAAGTTCTCTCTGGTAATTAAGATTCCATGTTTTTCATGCTTATTAATCCTTCTGTTTTACCACCAAATTAATTCCATGTTGAGGCAATGTATCCTAAGAGGGGCACGTCCCAAGACAACAAATTTCAGAGCCATTATAATACAAAACAGAACAGGCTTGGTGGACAGCACATCTGCAAAGGGGAGTGAAAAACTGGCATTCTCATCCATGTCATCCAAAGTAATTTGCACAGATCACTATAAGTAGAACCTGAGTCCTTAAAAAAATAACAGCCACAATCTTATCACCTTTACTTGCTGTAGAGATACATATTAGAGAGAGGAAAAATTTACACAAAATCTCTCAGTTCATTCGAGAGATGCTTTTCTACAGATTTTAAAACTGTTAACTAGTTCTTCATAATTTCCTTATTAAGGCAGAGATTAAAAATTTGCTTCAGTTGGCAAAAATAATTAGGCCTGGGTGCTCTCCTTTGAGCAAGGTTTCCCTACCAAAATTAAGCCCAAGGGAAGAAGTGGTGCATTAGAAATTGAAAACATCAGGTCCAAATTATCATTTTGCCTTTTTTTTTTTTTTTTTTTTGCATCACGTGAGCAAGGTGTTTTTGTAAAGGGGTAAATGCTGAATTGATAAATTAAAATGCTGTATTAGGAAAAAAGGGTGGCTGGGACGTGACTGTGGCGTCCCACAGTAGAGGGACATGGAAAAGCAGGGTGGGACCAGGCTTTGCAGCCATAGCTTTAAAAATGTAAATAGATATAAAATTTTTACCTCTGTAAGTATTGACTCTGTTACCTCATGACCAACTTTCTGCCCTTCTACACCTCACCCCTCCTCATGCTCCTTGGCTGAGCAGCCTTTGTGCTTAAAGCATTTGCCACACAGACCTAATGATGGAGGAAACTCAGCTTGATCCTCACAACTGACAGATTGTTTGCCAAAGGAGCATAAGCATCTCTATATTATTCTCATTTCCAGGGAATTGCAGGGCACTTTTGGAGTATTTGGAATTGCTGTTCAAAGTATCTCAAGCCTCTGCCTGCATTATTACAGGGTAATTAATTCCTGCTCCTTCCTGTGCAGGCACTCAGGGGTTCTGTGGAAGTCGAGGTGCAAGAATCCAAATGTTCCTTTGGAAGGTCTGGTCCTGCTTTTTATTTTTTACAGAGCTGATTCAGTGCAATGCTGCCAAATTAAGGTGTCCCTTTGCTTCATAACTCAATGAGTTCAGAAATATGATAAAGCTCACACTCACCTGAATTTTCATTTCCAGTAAAATAAAAGGAAAGGAGCACAAGGCATCACCTCTATCTGCACTAAATAATAAGCTTTGTACTTTTACAGTGTTGCAAATTCAGCAGTGCTTGAGAAAACAAAGGTAAGATTTGTTATTGAACTTGTTTCTGGATTAAAAGTTTTCTCAGAAGCACAACAGAGTAATTTTAAAAAAGTACAACAAAATAAAGAAAAATAGAGGAGCTAATATATTTCTTCTTCAGTAGAACTACAAGAAAACACACCAGTGAAACAGGTGATATTGTATTATAATATTACCATGGAATTGTCTGGGGGAGACAACAATAGAGATATTCATTAATTTCCAATAATAAACCAAATACAAAGAGCAAATGCTGCTGGTCTTATCTTTGCAAGAAGCCATGTTAATTTAATTGGGAATTAGTTAAAGAAATCAGAGGGAATTCATAACCTAAAGTTAAGTTTTAACATTCAAGGGGTCACACAGTTTTAGATGACACTGTAATTGCAGAAGTAGACTCCAAAAAACACTCAAATTTAAAAACATGAAATCTTATACTGTCAAAAATAGTGCAGAATGCAGCTACAAAATATATAGATGGAAAACTGTAACTAGGAAATCTGGGAGGTGGGTTTTTGTTTCTGTTTTTTTTCCAAGAATGGCTGTAAAGATAGAAGAACCTCTGATTTTATTTGACATGTGTCAGCAGCATAAAAATGCCCAAATAAACCAGACAATCATCACTCATGAAATGTCAGTCTGCTCTAGGCACGTTCTTTGGGAAACTTTCACATGAGCTGGAAGTGAATATTTACTTATGGTAACCTCCAGATTAAAATATTTTTAAATTGCTTGAAAACAAAAAAAAAAAAAGAGCATTTAAACCTTCTCAAAAATCTATCTCAAAAATGTCTTGTCTCAGAAAGAAAATTCAACAGCAGAAAAGGAAAGTTACAAATAACATTTTGAAAGAGAAGCTTCCAGAGTATGTAGTCATTTTACTATTTGATTTTCCAATAAATGGCCATGACATGCTGCTTCTTCTGCACTGGAATGAAGAGGGTGAAATAAAATTCTGCTTATTTTCCTCGTCATTAAAATGTAAAAGTTTTTTTTTTTTCTTCTAGTGAGGCAGTTTGTGTCACTGCCAATTATAATTAACATTTAATTAACTTTATAAGTGACATTTTGGTATGTTTGCCCGATGTTAAGGACTTACATGGTACAGAACTTCTGTAATAGCCCTTTCATCACGCTTCAAAAAAAGTAATTTAGAGTCAGAAAATGCTGCACTTCAAAAGGACATTGGCAAAAAAAAAGGGAAAACAATCCTGGAGAGAAATGTAAGAATTTGGTGTATGCTGTGAAAAGCTCTCAGCATCCTGAGATATCTCCTGTGTGGGCATAGTTGGGTTCCCGTCCTTTTCAGTCTTAAATTTACCTATCTATCTATCTATCTATCTATCTATATCTATCTATCTATCTATCTATCTATCTATCTATCTATCTATCTCAATATGTCTAAATTTATTTTGATGCAAGTCTTTATCCCAGTACCCCAGTCCTTCCCCCAGTCTCCCTTTTCTCATGTCAACCCATGTCCTTTTCCATCTTATTTTCTACCCTGTCCTGTTGAGGAAAAGGGAGTGCAAAGATTTGTCAAAAAAAAAGTGATTAGAGATGACAATGTAAATGTGTTATTCGGAGCACAAAAAGGCTCTCTAAAAAATATGTAAGAATATAACAAATAATATGAGATTTTATTGTGTTTGGAGAGCTCTTCATTTAAACAAAAATGTATTTAGTGTCCTGCACAGGAGCATAAAGGACTCTCTGATCACAAAGGTTGATTTATTTATTGCACATCTATACATTTGTAGAGAAAACAGACACCAGAATACTGGAATATAATGGGCAGAGCAATATTCCAAACTGAGTAGATAATAAAAATAAAAATAAAAATAAAAATAAAAATAAAAATAAAAATAAAAATAAAAATAAAAATAAAAATAATAATAATAATAATAATTTTAATATAACATAATAACATAATCATTAATCAATATTATCATTAATAAATCAAAAATATAAATAATGATTTTCATTATTATTAGTCTATTATTAGTGTTATTATTAGATTATTAATTATAATAGTTCAATTATATATATTTCATATAATTGTAATTTATTAGTATAATTAATATAAATAATATAATATTATCTTATAATATAAACAACAATAATAATAATCTATATTATTATAATATTCTATATTATGTAATAACAACTAGTCAATATTATAAAGAATAAATAATTATTACTATTAATAATATTATTAGATTATTAATTATAATTGCTCAATTATATATTATAATTGAATTATATTTATATAATAAATATAATTAACATAATAATATAACAATACTAATAATATTACTACTAATAATAATAATAGCTAAGTAGTAGCCATCACGTTAAATAATCTTCAGTGAACCCTCCTCATATAAATTTCTCTAATTGCTATATTTCCCTCAGTACACTGTTGGTATTCAAGGCATCTATGACAAGGAAATCCAAAATATATTCACAGGTTATTTCCTTTTTATTTGTTCTAGAACTTTCCGCTGTGGTTTCACTGCAAGATTTCTATTTCTTGTATTCCAAGGAACACTGAGAAATAGATCCCTGCTCACTTTCTCTTGGAGATTTTGCTAATGTCTTCTCCATAGTTTCCTTTATAGCTTTCCCAAGCAGAAGAATCTCAGTTTATTTAATGTATGCATTTGCAGACTGAAATAGATTAAATTTTATTCTTGAAGCCATATTTATTCCTGTTCTACATTCATTATTTTTACCTCTTTTATTCCCCTGTGCTTTTACAGAGTGGTACAATGATAACTTCTCTCTTGTTCTCTTATTCTTTCCCTAATTTTTCTCATAACACCTGCTTGCCGAACTCCCCCTAAAGCTGATATTTCCATATAATTATTCATTATATGACTTCAAGAGCACTTCTGTGAGCACTAATACTGGTTCAGAGCCTACCTCATGAGCTGGCAGAGCTGTTTTTCTCCAGCTGAACCCCTCTTGCCACATTTTTGTCCTCACAGCCCTGTGGAAGCTCTCTGAAGGGGTTCGCTGATGGATTCACTCTGCATTAGGAAAATTTGGATCACCCAGCCTTTGTCTCTGTGGTAGCTTTTATTTTGCATGGAGACTAATTAGGAAACAGATTTCTATGGGTGAATTCCTCTTGCAGACCTT
This sequence comes from Diglossa brunneiventris, assembly GCA_019023105.1. NCBI lineage: Eukaryota > Metazoa > Chordata > Aves > Passeriformes > Thraupidae > Diglossa > Diglossa brunneiventris. The sequence continues at coordinate 25,779,748 of CM032361.1, read as the reverse complement.
CTAGGACCCTCTCTGGACACTCCAATATTGGGGATTTTCTCAGAGACACTTCAGCAAAAAATGGAAGTTCGGTTTTAACCAAATCTTCTTTCCAGTGCCCTGCTAAGAATGTCCAGTATAAAACTTGCACATTTTGAATCCTGTTTGTACTCCTAATACACTGTTATTTCCCTATACCAAGTTTATTCACATGTATCCTTTTATACTTTACATTTTCTATTTTATATATTTACAATTTTATGCTTTGTTGCTGTTAAATGAAACATTACAGCATTTTTCTTTATCATTACAAGTACTGAAAGGAAATTTACCCTGAAGTCTGAAGGTAGACTTGGCAGTTTTGGACTAAATTATGCTCCCACTCCTTTCCTTCTACAGAAAAGAAATCTGATAGAGGAGGCCATGTAGTGGTGCATTAGATAACAGCAGGATCAGCATAGGTATCCCTTGAAGTTGAATTTAAAAAGTTTTTTCCTTCCTTGTAATCTCTAATAAGCCATCAGAGCAGCAGGACCTATGAGAACCATTCCAGCCAACTCTAACTTCCTTCATATTTTCAAATCAAAACCAGAGATGCACTTAGAAATAGCATTTTTTTGAATGGGAGATCAATTGTTTTTCTTTTATTCCATAGAATTATCAAATCTCGTAATGGTTTGGATTGGAAGAGACCTTAAAGCTCATCCTGTTCCACCCTCTGCCATGGGCAGGAGCACCTTTCTCTAGACCAAGTTGCTCCAAACCTGTTCCAACCTCATTGTAATTATTTAAAACCAAATGAATTACTAATGAGATGTTCCTCTTTTCTTCTCTTCCTGTCTTCATCTTGCATGATTTCACTACTCACTACACACCTGCTGTTTATTCTGTAAGTATGTTTCTCATTTTCACCTTACACTGATCATAGCAGCAAGGATTTTTTTTCTTCCCTTAGTAGCAGTTCACTGGTCTGGGATTTGAAGAATGTGACTCAATTCACCTCCCAGAAGCACCATGAGCTGTCACCTGTATTATGTTTTCCCTTGGGTTTACCTTGATATTGCTCAGTGATTTCTCAGGTATTTCAGATTTCCATTGCTGGCAGCTTTCATTCTGTTGCTTGCCATTCCCTAAGGTGAAATTCATTAATAATGATGATAATGATTTGATGCTGTATTTGCTGTGAGCATGGCTGAGGTGAGTGCCAGTGACAAAGTGATTTTCCCCATGAAGACAGTGTCCCAGTGGAAGGGGATGTGATTTTCCCCATGAAGACAGTGTCCTAGTGGAAGGGAATGTGATTTTCCCCATGAAGACAGTGTCCCAGTGGAAGGGGCTGCCCAGGGACATGGTGCCACCTCCATCCTCACAGGTTCCCCAGCCCTGAGCAGCCTGGGGTGACCCAGTGATGTGAGCACAAGGTTGGGCTGGACTTCCTGAGGCCCTTTCCAGGCTGAATTATCCATAAGCCCATGACATCTTCCTTTTACAGCACACTGCAGCTCTTAGACAAATACCAGACCATATCCCTGTGCACAAGAAAGAGAAAAGAAAGAGGGAATCGAGAAAAGATTAATATAATGTGTTTCAGTTTGGAGCAGAGATCTTCTTCTCCAGCTGATAAGAGATGAGGAAGGATCAGGATATGCACAAAAAAATTTATTCTTTCTGAATGGAAACAAGAAATTTCAGATGTGGAAAATCAATCACCAGAAAGCCTGAAACACCAAGTTTTGCTGTTGTAAAACAAATTTGTAAATTCAGTCATCAAATTAAACTCCACAACTAGCTTTATGTTTTTGGCTTTGATAAATTTGGAATGTGATGTCGAATACTGTTTTTTTTTCCTTAAGATTTCTGTCTCTGTTATAAATGGAAACAATGCAGGAAAAGGACTGCAGGAGATGAAAGATGAATCCTACCTCACCTACTCTAACCAGGAGCATTTTTTGATAAATTAATTTCCTTGAGCTATTAAAGCCTTGCCCCTTCCCATAAATTGTATTGGAACTTATCTCTAATGATGGGTTATGTGTCCAGCCAGATCTGATCTTCTTTCAAATACCAAATCCTTCAATAAAATTTATCCACATCAAACTTCTTGTGTTTAATGATTACAGCAATGATGACATCATTCATCAGAATCACTTTTCAGATTGTGATAAAATCAGTATTAAAGCACTGGTGACCTGTACTTTAACAGCTTCCAGGTGGAAGGAAGAAGGATTTTGAAAGTCATACGGAACATGTGCACACAAAATAATACAGAATACTCATTAAATTCCTTCAAACTCTTACTGTATTGATTAGCAGTCAAACTGCCAGGGATCTGACCTATTTGCTCTTCCACACAGCACCCTTCTGACATTTACTGTAAGGAGGAGAAATGTGTCTCCTCTTCTAGTAGGATCTGGTAGCAAATGAGGAAAGTCAGAGCGGGAACAAAGAAAGCAAAAAACTGGGAGTGGTGATGGTCATATCCTGGTTTGCTCTTGGCTCATTAAAAAAAAAATAAATTAATTATTAATAAGTTATCAAACATGCACATAAGTTATTCTTTTATGTATTCTTTGGATCATGGGAATGAGAGATGAGATAGTTGCACGTGCAGCTTTTGCTGGGTGGTTACACAGCAGGAAATGCTTCAGAAATGCATTCTGAGCCTTCTCCTCAAATCACAGCCCCTGGATCTCCACGGGTAAGGCATAATCACTGGGAGCTGGTTATGTGTAAAACAGGAATGGGCTGGTCCCATTCCTGGTTTTCTGGGAGAAGAGGGTGTGACAGGACCCACATCCATTGTGAAGGACAGTTTAGGAGCCATAAAACCATCCAAAGCAGATGCTCAAATCAAAGATTTCCCCTCCCAGCCTGTGTCAGCGTGGGGACCAGGGCACAACTTCTGTGCCCACCCTGAACACTTGAACTGCACATTTCCTTCTCTGTCAGGTCAGGTATTTTTGCCCTGGCATTAAAGGAAGAGCAGTGGGATTCCAGTTAACAGAGCACCCTCCCAATTGCACTGTTCACATGAAACAAGCCCAGGATTGATGCAAAGGAGCTGCTCAGACCGATGAGTCAGGCACTCCTGGTAAGGCATGAAATTGTTCTATCTATCACAGGCTGGAGTGTTCTCTCTGTACTGCACATGTAAAAGTACATTAAATTGGAACTATTGTACTGTGACATTTCTATTCTAGACAATTGCCAGTTAAATCAATGCACATTTTATCATGTCTTTGAATGTCTAGAAATAGTTTCGTCCACAGTGCCTTGTCAAACACTTTGGCATGAGCATTTTCTCAGGAGGGCTCTGTAATTCTGCACAGCTCACCCAGACTGTGGCAACAAATTCCTGACCCTTCTGGGTCAGAAACATTGTTATTCACATCCTGCTGCTGCTCTGGTGTGGGAGGAATTCAGGAGCCCTCTGTAATTCCTACCAGCAAGAATAAAAGTGGAATAAAGCTCTTCCCAGTCCTTTACCTACACATGGCCTGGCAAGTGGGCTGCAGAATTCAACATCGACTTCTGACAGCAAAACTGGAGTAAAATCTGATTGGCATGAACCAGAATTTGGGACTTCACCATTCCTTCATCTGAGTAAAAATGTAGAAGCAGAGCAGACATGAATTCTTGATCCTCATCTCTATTTAGGTCTGAATCAGAATGAAAACCAGAAGAATATTAAACCACATTTTTCAAGTAAAGCCAAAACACTGAAATTATACACAATGCCAAGCCCAGATATCTGCAAAATGTGCAATTCAGGTGGGTCTTACCCTGATATATTTTCTGTCATTTAATTTCAGAATTTAAAATACCATGCAAGCACAGATCTAAAGCCTAAGCTGTAAGAGCTGAAGGACACTGACAGGGGTGGAAGCAGGCTGTTAAAATGAGAAATTGCCATCTAACTTACAGTAATCATGTGAGCAACCCAGGATTCAATAGAACTGGCTCTTGTTCCCCAGTTCGACACTTCTCTGCCTGTTTGATATCCTAGGAGTAAATACAGCCTTTAAAAATCAAACAGAACTAATTTATTAATGTATTCTTAGCACTTTAAGAATGATTAATGGCAATTTTCTAGTTTTACACTGCCAATGTTTAGCAGAAAGCTATTAGGAAATCAGTGCATAATCACACTGCTGAGGTATTTACTGTTCTAACAGCAACACTGGAGAGAAAGATTCTGGACTCAGAATTTATACACATGTGGCAATTAGCTCTGAAGGTTGGGAGAGAAATAGCTGGTTTTTTTTTTCCTTTTGAAGAAATGTTTTTGAAGAAATGGAAACAGTATTTTTCTGGGAAGAATACAGCTACTTTTTGAAGACACAGAAATTCTCACATAATCCAGGAGTGGTGGGAAATTCGTATAAATGTGAATATAACATTTACTATTAGAGATCACAACAAGGCATCCAAAGTTCTTAGAAGTTTTCTTCAATGTCGACAGCTTTTAATAAGCTTGGACTTGGCAATCTTGGAGGTTTTTTCCAGCTTTAATGATTCTGTGGTTCTGTGGGAATGAAAGGACACCAGATCTCAGTGCCAGTCACTCATGTTGCCCACCAACCAATTAGGTGGTTAAAAATTGAGACATTTCCTCTCTTCTCCACAGTCTAACAGTCCCCAAATGCTTCTTTGGAAGATTAAAGTAACCAACTGTCTTGAAGGTTTTTCTTGGCCTTGGCACAATATTAAGGATATCACAAAATTACCCCAACACAGTTGGATTTCTAGTACTCCTGTTCATCTCCTTTGCAAAAAAATAAAACAACCCAGGAGCCAATAATGGAGCATAAGCACATCCAAGTGACAGCAGTCAGTGAAAAAAGACAATGAGCATGAGAAAATAATCCTTGATTTGTGATTAAAGATACTTAAAAAAAAAAATTGATGAGTGCAGAATGGGAGCAGCTGACTGAAGCCAGTTTTTAAGGAAGGGATCTTTGGGTAATGGGAGTATTTATATGACTCCATTGCAATGTGCCCTTGCTCAAAAATTGGATAAAAGTAAAAATTAGGACCTGGAACAGATTTATAAGGGTTTCCTTGGGCTTCTTTTTCTTATTTCTTCTTGATGGCTCTGTGGGTTTATTGTCAGTCCAAACTGAAATGAATAATTTTCAATCCAAACAGAAGACATCAGTGTCATGGTCATGGAAAGACAGACACAGAGACACCATACTGGAAATATAAAGATGAATTCTGAGTGCCCATGAAGCAGCTCTTCTCCACTTAGCAGCACAAATCCGCAGCTGAACAACTATGAAATATCTGGAGAAAATACAGCCAAGGACAACAATATTGGTCAAAGGTCTGGAAGCCACAACTCAAAAGAAATGACTGCAGAAAATGTGAAATTTAAGGAATAGCTAAAATGACTTTTAAGACTCAGCTAAATTTGCTGGAGGAAGAAGAATTAATTTTTCTACATGCACATAACCAGAACAAAAGGAAATCTGGAATGAGAAAGGTACAAATGAGGCATTAAGAAAAACAAAAAGGAGTCCACAGTTCTTTACCAGAGAGGGTCACCAGCGAGGAATAAGTTACCTGGTGATTGTGGACTCTATTTTCCCTGGTCTGATGAATTACACTTACTTATACTTGACCACTCTAAATGTAGTGAAAAAATATTTAGGCCAACTGGACAGAAATAAATTCTGTGATTTCATAAGCACAAATTCTTTGTTCATCTTTAACCAGGAATGGAAAGAATCTGCAGGGAACAGGCAGAAACTGCAAAAATCAGGGACCAAAGAAGAGAGAGGGAATGAAACCCCTCCTCGAGTCTGGTCAATACAATGTGATTCTTAAGAGAATAGAACACCTTTCTGTTGTATCCTTCTGCAGTGCCCAGCACAATGAATTCCTAATTGAAGGAATCAGTCACTTAATAAATGCAAACCTGACTGTAAAAAACTCATGTGGTCCTGCTGGATGTGTTCATCCTACAGGCTGAGAAATGGCAGGATGAAGAATGTGTTTTGTGATTTCCTTTTGGCCAAAAGGATGAAATTTGCTTTAATGCTTTTCCCCACCTCCGTTGAATGACAGAAAAAATCCCGGTAATATGCTGTCAAAGCATTTCAAGTCTCATTTAGCACTTGTCTACTGCAAGTAGGGTCTTTATGTATTGTCACAAAAGAGTGACATTTCTGGACACTGGATTTCCTAAATCAAGAATGAAATTACAAGATTACTTCAGCTGGAATGGAGTTTCGTAACCTTTACTTTTGAATAATGGCAGTAACTTTGAATTGGGAATATTAGGATGGCAATATTCAGGCTTCTTTACCTTTGCTTTCTATCCATATATATAGACAAAATCGAGCTCTTCATGCCACTATTCAAGCATTCCAACAATTTTTTTCAGAGGAACAAATCCATCATTTGCACTGAAGAAATTATAGTAATTCAGTGGAGAGTATCAATAGCTGAAAAAAAAATAAAATTACTGTCTGTTAGCATCCACATCTCCTATCCTTGTAAAACTTGAAAAAGCTCAGGGAACTTGCCAGAAATCTTTCCTTAGACCTCAAAGGCATATGAACAAAATATATATAATAATTGGCTGGCAGAACTAGGAATGTAGACACATTTATAACTTGCAGCAGCAGAACAGAATACCTAATAAAAACCTGTTCTGAAAGACATTTTTAATGAAGCTGATCATCAGCACTGGAAGCTGGTCTCCAGTAACAATTAAGAAAAAATTGCAATAGAAGGAGGAACTTGCAGTGTTACAACGAAAGAACATGATATAATCTCTCACTCTGTGTTCCCAAAAGAAAAAAAAAAAAAAAAACTAAACAAAACAATGAGTTTCACTGAATTTTTTACAGATTTTCAGTTCTTTGTGCAAAATATGTGTCACGTTGTAAGTGACAATGACAGTCTGAAAGGTTTTTTTTCTGCTACAGATTATCTTTCCAATTTGTGATCCATAGTTCAGGCACCTGTGATTTTACATTCTTCCCAGTTCAAATCCAACTGAAACACTTGCACCTTTTTTTGGCTGTAAGTGTTGACAGCAGCTTTTTTGCAAGGATGGAAAATTCTGAGATGCACTTTTATAATCCCTCCACACAGAAACATTTGCAGAAAACCACCCAATAAGTAGCGGAACGACAACTCAGTGAGGCTGGAGCTGGATTATCTTTAAGGTCCCTTCCAAGCCAAACCATTCTGTGATTCTGTGAAATGGATAAAACACTCCTGCTTTCTTCCACATTCTTCTTAGCCTTAGCTAGAACCTTCCTGCCTCCCTGGAAACCTCCACTGGGTGTTGGATGCCTTCAGACTGATGGGTGGAGCCTTCATTGCACTTTTGGTTTTAAAGTATTCCAATTTTTAAATTTCCTTCTACCAGATTCTTACAGAGCCTTTCTCCATTGTTTGAAACATTATTAATAAATGTTGGATGATGCAGACATGCAGTGCGTGATATAAGGTGAAGATCAGTGATTATTAAAAATAATTTTAAGACATGGTGGTTGAAAACAAATAGCTTCACTTTCATTCTAATTGATGTAATCCATTACCAGGGTGCGACTTCTATCTATGACTGCTTCTAATTAGCAGTCTGCCTAATTAAAAGTGCACTGATAACTTCTCCCTGGGATTTCCCTTGCAGGAGCTGAAGTCCATCCATGCTGAGTGACACAAAGGAAACGTAGACAGTGGGAATGGAACATTTCAAATATTTAGAAGACAATTTGCGTTGGGGGAAATAATGGCGGGTGGATTTTCCACTCTGTCTGGAAGGAAAGAAAAACAGAACGTAAAGACTCTTTTATTCCTCTGGCTAGCAGGTTGTCAGAGAATGATTAAGGCTGAAAACAGATCATTGAGTCCAAATTAATGCAACACTGAACCATGAAAGGTCTGAAGGCTTGAGGTTAAAATCAGCCTCCATAAATGAAGAGAGTGTTGTTGAATTACTAACGTTGTACTGCAATCAGAGCCAAAGCCATATTAACTCACACAGGCCTTTAGATACACCAGGACTTGGTGCATTAAGACATCCTGCTTTTAATCCAAGATAAACCAACACAGGACCCTCCAAATGCAGGGATTCTGGGATGAATGATCTCACTGCACTTCTGCCATTTTGTGTTTGACTCTTCTTCTCTTGTATTCCTTTGTAGCTCCAAGGAATAATTCTCAAGGTATTCTCTTGTATTCCTTCCCATTGATGAGTGTCCTGCTGAGCTTTCTGAACCTCTCCAAAGGGCTGAGCAATGGTCACCTAAATGGCTGGAACAGGGAACAGAGACAAGAGATTCCATCAATCTTAATTTAAGCCCGGGTTTGTCATTTGTTCATTCTGAACATTAATAAGGTCAGCACCAAAGTGAGCACAGCTCCCATCTGTGTCCCTCTGTGGATCCAGGAGTTTGGGAAGCTCAGAAATGCTCTGAACTGAATTTGTCACCAGAGACACACAGATTTTCCTCCAGAGCTTTGTAGAAACATTCCTACAGTGACTGCTACAATTTCATTATTATATTCCAATCCATTAGCTGGGGCAAGCATTGAGCATCCCTGAAAGTCAGCAGAAATTAATCACAGCTCAGCTGACAATCATGAATTATCTCTGCTTCCCTGAAAGGACCAGGCACCAAACTGTCTCCAGTGGTCTCCTGAGCTCCACAAAAAGTCCCAACCAGGTGACCCTCAACAATTTTATGAACAGCGAGGGCACTAGAACAAAATCATCTAGACTTGATTCAACACTTGGGTAAGACTGAATTTAAAAATCCCTTGGAGAGCTTAAAAACATCTGCAGACTCCCTATTTTACTTTCTTTTTAATAATTAATCATGATTAATGAATAAGCAAGAAAAGTGTCTGGATTTTGCACCTGAATAACATCAGTAGCAAATGTTTAACTCACAAAGTTTCTTGCTTTCTTCTACTTTCAGTCTTATCCTATTAGAGCATTATTCAATTATGGTTGAAAAAGCTTTAAATCCAAGTTCAGACAGTAGTTTTGAGCCTATGGATTAATAAATGTATTACTTACTGTAGTATTTTCTGTTTCGTTATTCCTTTAAAATAGTAAAATAAGAGCTTCACAGGAAACAAATAATCATGGCTGAGGTGGATTCAGTGGCAGGCAGACTCAGTGACCAGCCAGGTTTTCAAACACAGCAATGGGGTGATAGCACCTTTGAAAATGTAGTAAAGGTAATAAATTTTGCACATTTATTAAAAATAAATTAAGTAACTTTGAAGTGCTATATTATATTGCTTAAATATCATCAAATGTTTCTGCAGGCACTTATCCAAATTAAGGCCAATCTTCAATGATTTAATGATATTTAGAAATAAATTCAGACTCAATTCCCGATTTTTCTGAAGAAAAACTTCACAGTAATCCACTCTTTACAGCAGTCTCACACACTCACACAGAGAAAATCCAATCAAAGACATGCCAGTAGTGATATGCTGTAAGAAAACTGCTGTTATTGAAGGCAAAATAGGAATTGGGAAGCAACAGTTTGGTCGAAAAGGAATTGAAACCAAAAGGGTTTCTAAAGAGGACCTCAAAATCTGTGTGGGTTTTTCTTTCTTAAAAAAAAAAAAAAAAAAAACGACCCAAACAACAAAAGAGAACAAATATTTTCCATAGGAGAAATGGATTTCACACAGAGTGATTCTAAATTTACTGGTTTATTTTCCTTAGTCACCATTTGAAGACTTAAAACTACAACAATGGGTTTAGGCACATCTTTCCTTCTTTGATCCTGTCAGAAATTCATGCCCTGAGACAGAAATTACTCCATACTGCAGGGAATATGGAAGGGTGAAGAATAAACAAAAAAAAACCACGAAAGGAAGGAAGTGGCGGAAGGAAGGAAGTGGAGGAAGGAAGGAAGGAAGGAAGGAAGGAAGGAAGGAAGGAAGGAAGGAAAGAAGGAAGGAAGGAAGGAAGGAAGGAAGGAAGGAAGGAAGGAAGGAAGGAAGGAAGGAAGGAAGGAAGGAAGGAAGGAAGGAAGGAAGGAAGGAAGGAAGGAAGGAAGGAAGGAAGGAAGGAAGGAAGGAAGGGAAGGAAGGAAGGAAGGAAGGAAGGAAGGAAGGAAGGAAGGAAGGAAGGAAGTGGCAGGAAGGAAAAAAGGCAGGATTTTAGGAAATCAGGCACTTTTACCTTGTAAAAACAACTACTATTAATCAATAGCAAATAGCACCAATTTGGTCGCAGAAATTCACGATCCCCAGTTTGCTCAAGATTAATTGAAAGTCTGCTAATTCAAGAGAAATGCAGCCAGAGAAAACAGAGATAAGAAAGTCTCAGTGAGGACTTTCTTATGAGTCCATCTGGCTCCTAATCCAGGCTCCAAAAGGAATGGTCTGAACCAGGTCTCTGCAAACAGGAAGGAGCCTGTAAAACAGGGAAAAGCACAAACAGCATTTCCTCAGAACCTGCACTTGGCTTTTCCTCCTGGTGCTCTGCTCTGTCCCTCTTCCCTCCCATTCTCAAACCATTCCAGGCCCCCCTGGGCGCACCATTCCAGCAGGATGCTGCCTTTAGTACTTTTTCTGACCCCTTGGTGGGTTTCTGGTGCTGTTTGATCTGGGATGGACAGAAATTGTCACCAGGCTGAACTCATGGCTTGACAAAGTGATTTCCTGAGCTCTGAATTTTTCTGCAGTGAGACATCAAAAGCAAGGAGCTCTAACAAAAATTGATTTTTATTCTTAAAAGGCTTGAGGTTTTGCAACACATTAATGGTATAAATGCCCTCTGTAAATGTTTATTTTTTTTCTTTTGTATTAAACGTGTGTTTTAATTAAATAGAATTATTTGTTTGTTTGTTTGATTGATTGATGGATTAATGAAAAGCAAAGTTGTATCACAGCAGAATTTAATACCTAGGAGACTTTTCCTACTAAATCTGCATTGGTTTCTACTGCCATCAGAACTTTGAAAAGTGCTCTGTTTAATGCTCAGCTATCATCTCCCACAGAATGAGAAAAGTACAATAATGGTTTTAAGGCTCAGAGCTATTGTCAATATTGAATACTATGGTGTTAAAAGCAAATTAAATTTGAAATGACATTTTTTTTCCATTACCAAAAGGGCAAAAACAGAGCTAAGTTTTAAATAAAAACATAAGGGCCATGAAACTTGATTGAGTTAGCTCAATTAAATACCGGGCATCATTTATTTTATCAGAATGCTTTAATAATTGAGATAGAGAAATATTAGTGTAGCAGTCATTCTTTTGTATTGACCTAAGGTGATTCCAGGGGATGTGTGATTCTTTGATATACTTGAGTTAATATAAAGCAAAATTTCAAATTACATTACAGTAAAGATGTAACACACTGAATTGTTTGCAAAAATACTGTTAGCTGTGTTTCCTCCATAGTCTGTATTAGAAAAATGCTGAAATATGAAATGGTTGTTGTTTGACTCTTAAACACAAAATTGGCATATCTGCTCCTACTGATGTTGCCAATGCATTCCACTTGTTTTGATTTCTGATATAATTCTGTTGTTCTGTGTTTCTGGCATGTTTTCATCTGCCCAGGAGTAACCTCTCTCCTTGACTTGTGTGCGATTTACTTAAGAGAATAGAATTTCACTGGAATTATATGATCAATTATTGGTAAAACACTATCCTTGAGAATTTAAATGGACTGCAGTAATAGAGAAAGTTTCTGAGGTCAACATGCAGAAAAATCCAATAAAATTTGATTTGTTCTTCTCTGCTGTGAAAATTTACTTTAAGGTCTTGTTACAATTTAGATCTCTTAGGCAACATTGGTATAACAGAGGCTTTTCTCTCACTTCAGACTTCAAAAAGGAAAGTAAACACTATGTAAAATGGCATTACCAAGCTGGATATAAAAGAGGAATGAACAAGTGTAGTCTCCAGCATAAAATTCAAGATGACATCAACACGCTGGTATGTCCTGCTCAGACTCCTCAGGGAGTCCCAGACCTATTGCAGACTCCTGTGTAGCTGAAAGAAATTAAATAATAAGTAATTTTGTTATGTCACAAGGAATAAAACCCAAGTGAGTCTGGATCTCACAAGACTTTCTTTGTGATCTTCAAATCTGATAATTGTGGACTCATGTCTCATCTCTGATTTCTTTCATGAAACTTGTACTGTCTTTTTATGTCTTTAATCTCAAAGCTTCAGTATCCCTGTCTCTTAAGCTTAAATTTATCCATTGACTTAAATTTAAGTCCTAGTTCAGTGAACCTAAAAGTTCTGGTTACATAATCTGTCGGACAGTTAAAGTTATTTAGGATGTACTAAAAGGAAACAGTGACAATGAACTTAAATAAATGTGTTTAAAAGTATCAGAGTATTTATTTCAAAAAGGACTCACGGAGGTACAAATGCCTGCCTTGAACATGATACTTGTAACTCAGGGCTAAACTAACACTATCAGCCTTTCCTTCTTGGCAGGATATTTAATGTTTCTGTAATTAAATATCTTAGATACATGCAGTAAAAATAATCAGGGTTACCTGAAGACAAAGGAAAAGACTTTTTATTCCCAGAATCACAGAATATTCTGAGTTGGAAGGGCCCAGTAAGAATCAAATCCAGCTCTGCAGTGAATGGCCCCTATGTGGATCAAGCTCCCAACCTGCCCCGACCCATGGTTATTGTTGCAGTAATTCACAGATTCATCCAGAGGCTAAAATACACTTCCTGAATTGTGCTCCAGTCCTGGTCAGCCAGAAATAAAAGAGCACTAAATGCACCTTAAGCAGCACTGCAGTTTGCATAGGCAGATACTGGCATAGCTCCAGTCACTTGCTGCAGGTATTTGTAATTAAGATGGATTATCAGCTCCTCATAGTCCTTCTGTCTTCCAGGGCACAGCTAATCCAAACAGATGCATCTGGACATTGCAATGAATTAAGCAGTAGTTTTTATTGCAAAGCCCTTAAATTAGATCCTATAGAACAGGCCATTTAAAAAAAAAATAAAAACATAGTCCAAAAAGAGATTGAAACTGTGTGTGATACAGACACTGGAGACACTGGATATAAGATGTTAATTTTACCCAAGAAAATAATGAGGTCAGGTCTAAACCCACTGCTGTTTGTGAGTCAGCTGGAATTTTATGCATTTCTTACTTTAGTTCACCTTTGTTATAATAACTACACTATTTTAAAAGGGGCAAACTTAGTCGTCATATGTTTAAAACTGGTAGAGAATATTTCAACACACTTTTCCTTGATTTTTTTTTTTTTTAATTCTGGATGAAATCTTTGAATTAACAACAGCTTGACATGTCATAGGCTATGAGTCCCCCAGGGAATGCCTTAAACCCTGATCATGATTTTACCTCAGCTGGGAGTTTTATTCATGTCCTTTCATCTTCAAGGGCCAAAGGCTTTGACTTCAACTTTTTAAGCTGAATATTTGCTCTGCTGTCATGCAGCAGCTCATCTGCTAGGTTGTTGTGTTTGCCTGTATTTTTATTTTAATTTTTTAAAATTTTTTTTGAGTATTTTGCAGCAGCTCTCTGGCTCTTATGCCACATTTCCTTCTCTGAAGGTGATGGTGAGTGAAGGGATGGTGTCTCCTGCTATGCAAATGAAATGTGATATGAAAAGGAAGATTCTACATTTTCCATATCTTAATAATTTATTTTTCCATATCCTAACAAATTTTCTCTCCTAATAAAGGAATAAAAGACAATTTGACTCAAAGTCAACATGAACTCTAAAAGAGAATATAGATCTGCCCAAATATATGTACCAGAGCACTGCCTCCCACCTTGCTATAACCATATTGCACACACATGGTTGTGATCTATCAAAAACTTCCCTTTAAGGGGTGCAATGACTTCCTAAATAAATAGAACCTAGATAAATAAATAAAAGCCCCGTGGTCTGTATGCATTCCTTGAATGGCCTTCACCCATTTCATGGATACTTGCACTACAGAAAGAAAAAGCTTCATACAAGCTCAATAATAGAGGCATAAAATTCAGAAATTACTAAATTCCTTTTTTTTTTATATCTTAGATTATATATCTGAATACTTAGAGTGTGATTCCATTTTAGGAAAAACAGTATAGAGCTGGATGAAATTAGAGAAACTGCTGCCTCTCAAAACAGTGGGTATTTCTGTGAGGGTTTTTTTGGTTGAGTTGGCAATTTCAGATAACAGTCTTGGTAATGAAAATGTTGAAATAACTTTAACAGACCAAATGGCACCACTGCAATAAACTGCAGCATAAAAATTTAAACTCTGTTAGAGCATATAAGCTTGGCTTAAATAGAGCAAAGCCTTACTTAAGTATCATCTTTTTTTATTTGTTTGGATTCAGCATATTTTGCAAACAGAAATGTGAGCTGATATAAAAAGAAGTAATGATTGTTGGGAGCTGAGTCCTTCCCTTTCTTTACATTAAAAATAGACTGTGAAATGGAGCATTGCCTCAAAAACACCTCCAAGCAATAGAGGAATAATACAGCCACCCATAAAGCAACACATTATCAGAATCAGCTCCTTTAATGGCTTCATTTTCTTCTTCCCAAAGTCTCCCCCATAATGAGATCTAACAGAGTCAATTCATTCACCAAGAACCAAAATATTGGTATCTGCTTTAACTCTTTTTAGGTACTTTTTCCTACTTTATTTTCTTAAAGTAAAATAGAAAAAACCCTCAAGCAAACAAACAAATGAAAAAACCCACTCCAAAAACTGACTACTCCAAACAGACATAAAGAATTTCTTTTTCTCAAAGGCACAGCTCTGCTTTACATCCTGGCTGTGACCAACAAAGCCATCAGCTCAGGAAAATGGTCTCATTCAGATGGCAAAGGGCACTTCAGGGACTTCTGCATCCAAGATGAGTCTGTAGTAACAGAGTTCCTAAAAAATTTCAGCTGGCAAATCCTTACTCTGAGCTATATTTCAGACTCATCTGCATCATAATCCAGCTTTCCTCCTGGTTTGTGTTGTGATACTTCATATTGTCAGGAAACCTTTTTGGTACCAAAAAAAATGATTTTTCAGTAAATCCCACACACTGTGGCTTGGTGAGACAGAAATCAGTCATCATTAGCACATCACACTGGACTTCATATAAACCTCACATCACAGCTTTAATATCATGTCTGTTAATTACAAAGAGACAGAGACACAGAGAGAAAGGGATAAAGCAAGAGATGGGGAGAAAACAAGAGAGGAAAAAGCTGCCAGTGGATTTTTATGTCAGGTGAGGAGCCATTTGTGGTGTAACATCACAAAAATCTGGAACCACATGGGGCTTGTGAAACAGGAAACGAAAGAGAGGTTGAAGGACCATCTTTAAGCTTTCTGCTGTTTTCCCTGATGTGATAAATTGCTGGCGTGTGTGTGTGTGTGCACTGCAATGTCCTGTCTGAGCTTAACCAATATTCCTGCACCTCAGCGGCAACATTTCCCTTTCCTTTTCAGCCCCTGAATGCAGCACAGGCTCTGTCCAACCTTAGATGAACATTGTGTACAGCCACACACTTCACCAGTGCAACGCTGAATGTTGGCCTTGATGGTCCTGGAGGTCTTTTCCAGCCTCAGTAATTCCACAATTCTGTGTATTCAATTTCTGCAATTCCATGATTCTGTGTATTCAGGGATACATCTGTCACAAACGCATTTTATGAAAAATCCTTTCCTCGGGATTTTTTCTCCTGAGAAGATGAGAGGCCTCAGGAACAAAATGTAAACAATGGTTATCTGCTGCTGTGGGATGCAACAGGTGCATCTGTGATTGGTCTCATGTGGTTGTTTCTAATTAATGGCCAATCACAGCCAGCTGGCTCAGACAGAGAGTCCGAGCCACAAACCTTTGTTATCATTCCTTCTTTTTCTATTCTTAGCTAGCCTTCTGATGAAATCCTTTCTTCTATTCTTTTAGTATAGTTTTAATATAATATATATCATAAAATAATAAATCAAGCCTTCTGAAACATGGAGTCAGATCCTCATCTCTTCCCTCATCCTGAGACCCCTGTGAACGCTGTCACATACATCCATCTTGTCAACCATCCCTGAGGGTTTACTGAAGAGGGGGCACAGCTCCAAACGTTGCCCTTCTTTAGGGATAAATTAATCCAGCAGCCAAATTATTCATGGAACTGAGAAAGTAACAGCTCTACTGACACATCTTGAAGTATCTGTGCCCAGAGAAGCTGTGGCTGCCCCTGGATCCCTGGAAGTGTCCAAGGCCAGGTTGGACAGGGCTTGGAGCACCCTGGGCTAGTGGAAGGTGTCCCTGCCCATGCCAGGAGGTGGAATGAGGATGATCCTTAAAATCCCTTCCAACCCAAAGTATTCTGAGTTTTTAATTCCATGCAGGAAGAGAGAAAAGCCTAAAAAGAGCTGAGAATAGCTCAGATTGTTGGATGGAAACAAGAATAGCTGACATGTGCATGCAGATCTCTGTGTGCAGAATGCTCCTGCCTTTTCAAGGACTCTGAAGATAAAGCTGAGGGAGAGGAAAACTGAGGGATGAGGAACTCACACAGAGGATAAAGGAGCAGCGAATAAAAACAACGTAGAAAAAAACTTTTTAATGGAAAAAGCAGGAAAATTAAAGTTTCTGAGTAGTTTTAAGGGTACTTAAGGCTATGAGAAAATATATTCTGTCCTGCTTTTTAATCTGTCCTTGATAAAACAACAGATTACTCCCCTCGGGCATATACTTCATCCCAGCATATCCTGATAGCCATTAGCAGGTCATGTATCTTGTTTGACTGTCAGCATTCTGGAAGAAACATTTGTGAAGGCTTTGCAGGCATTAATGTAATAGCAGAATATATCTGCACAGAGCCTGGTAAACAGACAGAAGAAGTTTCTTTCCAATGCAAACCAAGAAGAAGAATATAAAGCAAAATATCTAGTATTCTCAATCTCTTTATATCTAGTCTGTAGATATAAAGGGTAACATCAGGCTGAGAAAATGCAGCACAGAATCCCGCATGGTTTGGGTTGGGAGGGACCTTAAAGCCCACAGAGTGCCACCCAGAGCAACACCTTCCACCAGCCCAGGTTGCTCCAAGCCCCTCCAAAGCAAGGGCTGAGCTGCCAGAATAGCTCCTTCAACCACTGTGTGAAAGGCAGGAAATGGCAGGTTATTTATTTGCTTCCGTGCCCATCATTAATAGTAAGCTGGGAATTCCTGTGTTTGGCTTTATGATCACAATCAGTTGGAATTTTTGCAGCTGAGATATAGGATTGAATATCTGCTCATAGTTCTGTCAAGCTTTGCTTTATGCGCCTCAATTATTTTCCCTTCCAGAGTCATAATGAAAAAATCAGAATATTGTGAACTATATGTTATGTGCAGGGGAAAAAGGAATAATGGGATTAATTCAATCAAAACATTAGATTTATGCAAGTACAGAGACTTCTAACTTTTCATTGTTTATTCATTGTAAGAGACAGTGAATTTCATGGAATCACAAACTGATTTGAATTGGAAGGGACCATAAAGGTATCTATTTCCCATGGGCAAGGAAAAGATCTGCTTCTATGAATCAAACATTTCTCCAAATCTAACAAATGATCTCAGCTCAGTGATACCTGGGCACTTTTACCTACAGCTTTGCATATTCCAAGTGCTGCAAGAGCATTAACCACATCCTGTTAGCACAGCCAGGCTGGGAAAGCTGCCCTGAGCTGCTTATCCAGATTGTAGCTCTCACTCCAGTTTTTACCAGTTTCTTAACTGATGCCATTTTGCCAGATTTTTCCCTAAAAGATAGGAAAAGATGAATGTACAGAGTGCTTCCAAAGGGGAATTCTGAAGCAAAACAGCCAAGGGAGCAGATAAACTTCAAGCTCATCTCTGAAAGGCCTGGGCAGCTCCAAATCTCTGCTCACTCTTGCCAGGTTTATGTTTATTGCTATTATTTTAAAGGTATTGAGGGAGTGCAGGAGCGAAGGAGAAATGTCATATTATACACATAGACTGGGGGTAATTTTTTTTTTTTTGCCAATGGCTCTTAAATAACACAGTATAAACCCATTAATCCCATTCTCATTTTATCTTAAGTGCTAACTGCTAAACTGAGATTGATCCCTCTCAGGTAAAGATAATGGCCAGGGGATTTCAAGTAGAAAAACCCCCTATTACAGTAAATTAAATTTGTATAGCTGGACATTAATGGGTTATTTTATTAGACTAAGCACAGCAGATATTTAGTCCACTTTCTGAAATATATTATTATGTAGTCACTGGTTATATCCATGGCAGGAATATTCCCACAGGAGGTACATTACCAGTGGAATTTAGACCAGGATCTCTCCTCCTTCTCATGCAATGGCTGAAGGAAGCAGAAGCTGCCACCTGAACACTCCTTCAGATGAAGAGAGCTCTGAATTATTACCCAAATTTTAGTTAATTATGTTATTCATTAAGTACTGATCCTAGATGCAGGCAAGCATAGCTCTTCTCTGAAACCTTCACTTTGTTGTTTCATGTATAACAACTTTTATTTTTCTTCTTTCACTGATTAATTCCAGTCCATCACTTGTCTCCTGTGAAGGGACAACAAAAATTGTGCGTCTGGCTGTGTTGTCCCTTTGTCCTTTGTCCCTGTCTGTGCTCAGGGTGTAAGGACAATATGTGTGATTACAAATAACATTACAATAAAATCACATTAATAACATTAATTAACATTAATAAAATTACAAATGGCAGCACCTTTGTCAGGCTGACAGCTTTGGCCACTCCAGCATTTCCTCACTCACCTTCCAGACATTCTGGAGGGGAAGAAAAGGAAAGGATGCAATGGCATCATTGGTTTCCTTTAACAAGTGGCATCCCCTTAATTTCCTACCCTATTTTCTGTGTTTTAAACTACCAGATGATTTTAAACTGCAATAGAAACCAGATGTGTACCATGCCTAGAAATTCACCTCTCTGTGCTCTGAGGTGTATGTTTATCTTGAGAGCATGGCTCATATTTGTATCCAGTTCTGCAAACTGTCACCAAAAAATATCCTGTAAAATGTTGACTTATTATAATATGTTTTCATGCTCACCCACCTCCCTGTTTTTCATACAAGCTGACCAGCCTTTCAGCAAGGATTTAAGGATTTGAGGTTATTTTACATAAAACCATAATTATAAATCCACCAGAAAGTCTGGATTTTCAGACAAAGGAAATAGAGAAGCTGGGATGCAATGCAGGCAAAACCAGAGATAAGTCTGTGCAGAGCTGAAAAGAAGCAGGTGAGGATGGAGCTTGTTGCAGTTCCTTCTGTCAAGGGAAGTGTGGCCCTAATAAACACCAGGAGTGCAATTCCTGACAGAAACAGAAACAATCTGATCCTCTGTACAAGGCAGAAATTAGTTATCTTTAGCATGAATCCTGTTTTGGTAACTAATTTTCAGGGTGAAAATTACTGATTATTTTTATTATATTTTTTGTTTTATTATTTATTATTATTATTATTATTATTATTATTATTATTATTATTATTATTATTATTATTATTATTATTATTATTATTATTATATTTTTAAAAGAATACTATTTAAGTTACAAGTTATTGATGTAGATGGCTTAATCTGTAAGCTTTTCCAAGCAGAAATGTGTGATTGGGAGTGAAGATTACCCTATAAACCCCTCTAAGGAGAAATATCACAGATGAAGAATATATTATGCAAAATGCTGCCACAATTAAACAGGTACATTAATAAGTTTTAAGTATATTTAGACTGGAGCTTAATAAAGGGTTTTTACCACCTTGAGAAGGCTTTTAAAGGAGCTTTCAGCACATAATACATGTTGGGAGTATATACAGTGTTCTGTTAATTTAGGGAAGGTCTGCAGGACCTAATGTGGTAACCCAGTCAGTTACTGAGAAGGAATCTTCTTTTCCTATTCTTTTAAAAAATGAAAAAAAAACAAAGCTTGATTATGTTCAATGCTATATTTGGTTTTAGCAGCTTTCTTTGTGTAAAAGGCATTAACCAGATGCAGCAAAGTCCTATGATTATTTTTTCAATACCATTTTTTTCAAGTTCTATACAGTATATGTTGAATTATTTCTGACTTGTTTTTCTAATCTTTTGTTTTACTTAGGCCATGCCTTCAAGACTTCTTGTTCATTGATTTTTCTCACATCTCAGAGGACTGAAAATCCTGTGGTGAGCGTTACTTACATGAAAAACAAAAAAGAGGCTTTCACAAAATCTTGTGATAAGTCACATTGACAAGACCATGCAACTCCAGGGATGATTTTCATCATGAGCAATGATAGTTTGTAAATGTGTGAGCAAGATTACCATTGGTGGTATTAAAAACAGTATAAGCTACTCAGTGGTCCTTCACATTATTTCTTAGTGACAGTTTTTGAAATATTTATTTTTAATATCAGTATACAGAAGCTTTTAAAAAAATTCCATTATTAAAAATTTCATTTCCTTAAGCTAATTTTCCCCTCACTTCCTCAAGCATTCCTATGTTAGTCATCCATTACATGTACCAGTTGCTTGCATATGTTGTGTGAGTTCATTAAAAATACAAAGAAAAACAAATGGCCACACTCCCCTATAATTACATTTCTCTAGAAGTGCAAAATAATTGTAACTGCTTTCTCACCAGCAGCCTTTTCTCATTCTGCTTATCCTTTTTATCCTCCCTCCTTTCTAGTTTCTCACATTCCTTTCTTCTGCACCACATTTGATCCCTTCTTTCACTGCCTTTTGCTGTTCCACTAAATATCTCGTATTTTCTGCATTCCTTAACACATCCCATAAAATTTTTTACCCAATCGCATTCAAAATCCCATGGCAAGGTCACTCTTTTCCATGATAATTTTGGTTTTTCCCTTCTTAGCAGCCACAGAGGTCTGTCTGACCCCCTCCAAGATGGGCTCTGGAGCACCCTGGGCTGGTGGAAGGTGTCCCTCCCATGGCAGGGGTGGCACTGGATGGGCTTTAAGGTCCTTCCAGCCCACATAATTCTGGGATTCTGGGATTTTATGAAGATTCTGAGAGGTCCTTTCCACTACCCATACATCAGGGATCTGAGGGAAAGCTCAGATATCCAATATTTTCTCCATCATTCTCCTGTTAGAGTTTGTCCATGTAATTGTCATTTATTCCCTGCTTTGTCTCCAGTCTCTGTTTTTACACTGGAATACTGCTCATAAGCCATTATGAGCAGTATTCCAAATATCCACATGTCCTTTTGCCTTCCACATCTCTTTTACCTTCCTCATGTCTCATACGGACTTAAAAAGATAGATTGGAAAAATGGGAAATGTTGTGGACTCCCTGTGAGGGTTGGGAAGCACAGGGTGCCCAGAGAAGCTGTGGGTGCCCCTGGATCCCTGGAAGTGTCCAAGGCCAGGTTGGACACAGCTTGGAGCAACCTGGGATAGTGGGAGGTGTCCCAGTCCATGGTAGGGGGTGGGATTGGATGAGCTTTAAGGTCCTTCCAGCCCACATAATTCTGGGATTCTGGGATTTTATGAAGATTCTGAGAGGTCCTTTCCATTACACATCCATCAGGGATCTGAGAGAGGGCTCAGATATCCAATATTTTCTCCATCATTCTCCTGTTAGAGTTTGCCCATGTAAATGTCATTCATTCCTTGCTTTGTCTTGTGTCTCTGTTTTTACACTGGAATGCTGCTCATAAGCCAGAGATCTTTTGCCTTCCACATCTCTTTTACCTTCCTCATGTCTCATACGGTCTTTAAAAGATGATAGATTTGAAAAATGGGAAATGTTGTGGATTTCCCATCCCTGGAAATGTCCAAGGCCAGATTGGATGAGGTTTGGAGCCACCTGGGCTAGTGGAAGGTGTCCCTGCTCATGGCAGGGGTGGCACTGGATGGGCTTTAGGGTCCCTTCCAACCCAAACCACTCTGGGATTCCGTGACTCCATGAAAGAGAAGTCCTGGATGCTTTCAGGGAATAGAAGTTTTTCAGCCAGGTCCTGCAAATCTGACCTCCTGAGGAGCTCTGCATTTTGTCACCAACCAACCCTCCAACCCCTCCTGCCACGAGGCTGCCCAGTGACGCTTTCAGAACGTACTTGTTTTCCTAAAGTGTCACTTCTCTGAGACAGGAAATGAATCCAGAATTAGGCTGGCCTAATTCCACAAATCTCTTTTTGCCAACAAACCACTCATTTAAGAAGAGTTGCAATTAGGAGCACTTAAGAGCTTTCATGATTAGGGATTCTGTTTGAAAATTCAGTGTAAGCTCATTATGCTGCTGCATATCATTACATTTCTAGGCAGAAGAGGGGACATTGTGTGTGAGTTGTTGTACAATTGGCTAATCCAGCCTCATTCACCATGACAAGCATCATTTGCTCAAGAGAATAATCACTTTTACAGCTGGCATGTCCATGAGTCAAAAGTACCCTTTGGTTCCATCCAGTGAATCTGTAGGAGCAGCAGAAGGCAATCTTTCTTCTGGAGAGGGCTGACTACAGAAGTGACCAGCCCTGCTGGTGAATCAGTGGAGGGAAAAAATTAATAAAGTGGATAAAAAGAGGTTAAAAAGTGGATAAAAAGTCATGCATGGTGGACAGCTCCTTTCAAAATGCAGCAGCAGTGAAAAAATCATTGAAGTTCCCAATTTAAGAATGAGTCAAACAGTTCTTAACACAAATTGTAAGGTCACCAAGTGACCAAGCCAACCCAGAAATTAGGTTAATAATGCTTACATGGCAGCACCAAGGCTGCTGACTGCAGATTTAGCTCCGAGGTAAAAGAATTATTACTCATATTCTTCTGAAGATAAAAGAATTATTACTCATGTTATTCTGAATATTCACTTGCTACTTGCCATCCTCAGCTCTCTTTTCCCCACTTTTCATTCCACAGCTTCCATCTTCCATTTGCTCCTGAAGATTCTGCTTTTTTTTTTTTTAAGCAAGATATTTTTCCTAAATATGTTCCACTTTTTATCTACACAAACAATTGTCTCCATGTGTTTGGAATCTTCTCTGCATTCAGCTAAACATGATTCTCAGATATAAATGTAATTCTCAGATGAACTTGCACAAATAACAGCAGAAAACCTTTTACAAGTATTAACTTTGTACCATCATTAATGATCAGTTTTGTGAGGTACTTTAAGGCTCTTCATTTATGTAAACAGCTCTATTTTTTTTTTTTTTTTACTTCTTTTAGAGAAAGTGAAATGAAGTAGGACATGGGGAGGATTGTTTGATATTTGCCTTTCTACAAGCTGACACAAAAGAACAAAATATTGACAGATAATATCAGGAGAGTCTGGTGTTTGACTGAACTGAGTCTCTGGGTACATATTTTGCTAAGAGAAAAGCAGCTAATGGTTGAATACAGTGTTTCATCTATTTTAAGACCACTGGGATGTCTACAGATATTCTATAAAATGTTGAGTTTGCTCCCCAGCAGCAGCCCGTGATTGCTACAGTGGGGTAGTAGAAACATGTATGAAGCTAAATGTAAATTGCTCAGCAGCATTCGCAAATTATCTCTGCTTGTGATCTTTCATCTTTTGCATATTGAATATTTTCTCAGTAGGAAAATCAATTTTTCTTTCTCTTCTCTGGTCTCTATTCATAAACAAAGGGTTAATGTTTGGAGTTGATGATCTTAAAGGTCGTTTCCAACATAAAAATTTCTGTGAGCCTTTCAGAAAGAGCAGCAGAATTTTGCAATACATTAAGAGAGCTACATTCTACTCAGTACTACTCCCTCATAATTTCTACATATATTTTTCTTTTTTCAAACGGTCATAAACTTGAGCAGCTACACTGAAGAATCCTATCTGAAGGCATCACCAACCTTTGGGACACATTCTTTGGTACCCTAGCTTGCAGCTAAAAGAGCACAATGCCAAAGAACATTAAGCAGATTATTTCCAGTGAACCCTCCTTGTGAAACCATTTTTTTCCTCTTTTTTCTCCTATAAAGGGTGAAGGACTTAATTTCAACACAAAAGATCTTTTTTTCTTATAGATAATAATCACGATTGAGGAGCTGAGAGAGGGATACAGGTTAGGTATTATACATGCAAAATGCCATCAGTGCTTGTTGTTCTGCTGGGTGAATACTTTGTTCAGGATTTCTGAGAGATGAGTCCTTCAAAATGAAATGAAAAAAACAAAAATGGCTTCAAGTTCAAGGCTGTTTATCGCCAATTCAAAACCTGGGGGTTTTGTTCTCTCTCAATTTTATAATTATGCATTGAAACAGAAATATTCTTTCTATTTGAAAATCCAGCCCAGAAGAATAAAACTGATGACAAGAGATAATTAATTCAGCGGAGCACAGCGAGAAGCTCATTAAAAGGCAACAGATTGATGGCATCTGTTAAAGCATTAAATATATATCTCCAGAGCAATAATGTTGGTCTTTGATCCTTTTCTTTCCAGCCAAATGCAACAGATTTTTCTAGATCCTTAAAATCTTTTATTTTTCCATTCAGATTGGTAGGAAGTAGGCTCAAATGCCTTGGTATTTGTTCCTACAAAGGAGATACTTGTCTTCCTCATCCACATGAGGAAGATAAAGTGAGAAGAGAACAAGCTGAGGTTTAAAACAGCTGTTCAGTGTCACAAGGTAGGCTGCATGGAAAGCAGGCCCTCAAATGGTCTAGGCTGAAATTAGTAAATTAATATTAATTATGGCCTTTTCTCATAGACATTTAAGGATGACCTGTAAGTACAAGCCCTACCAATCTCTCTCTGAACCATGAAAAAAAACCTCAATATTTCCCTACTCCAATCCTTAAGGAATTTATTACTTTTAACTATTTTTGCTCCCTTTACATATTGTTCCTTCAGTGCAATATAGTATATTAGAGTTATTTTAAGAATAAAAAACTAAGGAAACTCATTATTTTGGGAACTTCTTATATTCACTAAGATTTAGTGAATATTCACTAAATGAATATTCACTAAATAAATATTTTGGGAACTTCTTATATTCACTAAGATTTAGGAGACTGCAAGAGAGAAATTTTGTTGGAGAGTAAAGGAATGGGTTATGGGAATGGCCATAAAAGCCTATGGAAAATGGCAGGGAGCAACGGGAACAGTCCATTTCCCACAGTGAGAGTGTGACCTGGTCAAACTAGAAAAACAGGTATTCCAGTCCCAGGGAACACTTTCTATCAGGATGGATTTGGAAAACCAGAATATACTTAAATTGAGGAAAATTCATGGAAACATCCCAGTGATTTGCACATTGTAGCAAGAACATAGAAAATCCTGTAGTAGACTGTCCCTGGGTTATTTTAATGGATGGGAAAAATTAGAATCCTACAAAATTTTTGGTGGCAGTAGGAAATATACCTTATAGGAGAATTTTTAAAGATCTCTCTATTTAAAGATTTCTCTTTATTTGTATTATGAAAACCTAAACTGAGAAATTTCCATGTTGAAAACAAATAAAAGCTGGTGGTTAAAGCCAAAAAGTATAGTTACAAATTAAATATTTATAAAATCGAGCAACATTTCAACCCATTTCAGTGTAGACACTTCAAAAGCTGGTGGAATGTGTGTGTGCATAGCTATATAAAAAGAAATCTGTAATGACAGCAGATATACAGTCCTTTCTGCTGTCATCCAGACAGTATTAAAATTATTTTTTTTTTTTTCCCAGTGGAAAAGCTGTCCCACTCTTAATCTTTATAAACATTATTTCTGTTTTTATCTTCCATAAACATACAGATTTCTTGGAGAGAGAGTGGAAATACATTAGGAGATATTCCTAAAGAGCGAGAAAGAAAAGGGAACGGGAAAAATAAAAAGGAAAATATTAAGACACTGTCTGGTACAGGGAGACCAGAAGGCAGCATTGAATCCTGATTCATGGAATTGCACAAACCTCAATGTGTTTAACAACCAGCAACAAGGGAAAGTGAGATAGCAAATGTCTGGCATCACAGATTGGCATTAGTTTGAAGTTTATAAATGTTAACTGACACCCAAGTCCTTAGTTTGAAGTTTATAAAATGTTAATTGACACCCAAATCCTTGATTTCAAATTATGCTGAACCACACTTGGCACCCACACAGCTCCACTGCCAGAAAGAGGGAAATGAAACCACCACCATGTGTGCATAAAAGACATAACAGTGGCCAGATTATGCTTTAAATAATCCTAATAAAAAGGTACTTTATACTGACACTTCACAAGGAATTCAATTTATCTGGTTTTAATCATGCAAATATTCAATGTTAATTTTTTTTTTTTTCTGACAGAACCCTGCCTAACAGTTAAATTAAGAAGGTCTGGATTCTATCCAGCCCTGTAGCTCAGTAAATTCAGCATGGCCATTGTTATAAAAGGCCTTGGGCTGTGCACTGACTTTGCAAGGACTCAAGACCCTTCTTGGTCATGTTTGGTCTCAGTTTATTCACTGCCTTAGGTTTATGTACTTGTACCAGCAGCATTTCCAAAGACCAGGTGATGGTGGCAATTTTGGGGGCAATTTGAATGTCACAACCACAATTCCTAAGCAGATAGGAGTGACCAGGAGTCATTGGATGCTGAGCACCCTGTTTATTGTCTCAGCCAACACATGAGATTTGGAAAGAAAATGAAGATGAGTCAGACCAGGATGGAGGAATTTTGATTCTCAGGGATAAGAAGTATTGTATTTGCTGGGAATGTCCCAACGAAGGCAGGAATGATGAATCTGATTCCATGTTCTCAGAAGGCTAATTTATTACTTTATAATTCTATATTATATTAAAGAATACTATACTATACTAATGAATACAGAAAAGATAGTAATGAAAACTTGTGACTTTCTCCGAGTTCTGACCCAGCTTGGCCCTGATTGGCCAAAGAGTGAAAACAACTCACAGCAGAATCCAATGAAACAATCACCTATGGGTAAACAATCTCCAAACACATTCCAAAGGAGCAAAACACAGGAGAAGCAAATGAGATAAGAATTGTTTTCCTTTTTCTCTGAGGCTTCTCAGCTTCCCAGGAGAAAAATCCTGGGTGAAGGGATTTTTTCAGAGAATGTGAATGCCACAAAGGAGATAAACACAAATTGTAAGAGTTTTATAATCAATTTTAACATGCATCTCTGATAAAGAACACCTTCAAATACAAATGGAAGATAAAGAACATCTTCAAATAAAAATATTAATGGAAAATACAAAATATTATGGAAAATTAGGAGTGGAAGTTGGTTTTGTATTTATTTGATTTCTACCACAGCCTGACTTCTATCTCAGTGAACGAGGGTTTAGTCACCCTGCAAGAATATTGACTCTACTGAATTTAGAGAAAACTTCTTCACTCACAGCAGCACTAAAAGACTTGTCTGTTTTCTTTTGCCTTTACCCATCATTCAATGCTATCCCATTTTTAAAATTTTAAGATACAGTAAAAAAAATTCAAATATCAAATTTGTGTAGAATTTGATATTTCAAATTTCTCATCAAAACTTCTTTCTTTCTTAACCTCTCTGAAAACCTAACAAGCTCATTGTTTTTTCCTGCCATAAATGCAAAGTTTTCCATGCTTTTCAGGATAACATTTCACTTCCTTAAAATCATAAACCCCAGGGTGATGTGATTCTCTTTGTTGCCAACACTAATTACAGCATTGCTGAATAATTGGAGTTTGTAAAAAATCCACTGGGTTTGTTTTTCTGCATTTTAAATCTAAGGAACATTCCCATTGAAGGCTTATATTCAGGCTCTGACCATGGGCATTTTTGTGTAAAATCACATTTGTTAAGAGAAGAGGAGGTTGGTTTAAACCAAGATCTCCAGGAATATTGCAGCAGCATAGCCTATTGTGGGATGTCATTTATACATTTGCCATATTGTTCTATAGATAATTTCATACTAAACTGATAGCTTGGGGTGAGAACATGAAGTAGAATGGTTTCAAATTGACAGAGAGTAGGGCTAGGTGAGATTTTGGGAAGGAATTGTTCCCTGTGAGGGTGGGCAGGCCCTGGCACAGGGTGCCCAGAGAAGCTGTGGCTGCCCCTGGATCCCTGGCAGTGTCCAAGGCCAGGCTGGATGGGGCTTGGAGCACCCTGGGACAGTGGAAGGTGTCCCTGCCCATGGCAGAGGTGGCACTGGATGGGGTTTGGGTCTCTCCCAGATCAAACCAGTCTGTCATTTTATCTTAAATAAACTAAGGAGAGTTTCTACCCCATATTACACAACTTCAGTCTAAACCCTGACACAGATTTTAATGTTACTTGAAAAATTCACGCAGCAGAAAAGGAAAATCTCAGCAGACATTGCATCATTTGGTGTCAAAATTGGCAATATTTGAGGCAGAACCAGGAGAAATAATCCATAAATTTCCATCCTTGTTGGTTATCATGTGCTGTCAGCCACTGTCACGTTGTGATTTACACAGGGTTAAGGTAATGCCATCATTGATACCAAAGGATCCAACAGCACTACAGCACTGTGCTAGGAGGAAATTGCAAAAAAATCTTGCCATTAAACCTCAAAGTGACATTTTTAATAGTAACATCAGAATTTTAATGGCCCAAAATTAGTCTTCTTTCCAGGAGTTTTCAGCGTGCTGTCTTATCACAGAAATCACACTGCAATTAGCTTTCCCTACGCCCTGCACAATGTCAGGGAACAAATATTATTTTCCCCTTGCAACGTGCAGTGCATTGATACTTCCTTTGAGCCTTAATTCACTTTTTTTTTTTCCTCTTCCCATCAATGAAGGCACTGCTCCACTTACTGAGGAAGCAAATTACTTTTCCATTATAACGTAATGATGCAGGAAAGTGGTATTTTCTAACAATAGAAAATAAAATCTCCCCTTCTTTCTGAGCGAGAAAAACACTTCACAACTATTAAAAATGCTATAAAGCAAAATAAAATTAGCTTCCAGTGGATATTGTGATAAATACCAAATTAATGCCAGAAATAAATTTGTTGCTAAGGTTCCTGTTTCCGCTGCCTTTCTCAAATCAGGTTCATTGTTTGTAGTTATGCCCAGCTTTAGAAAGCAGCAGAGAAGAGATACATTAGTTCAGGGTGCAAATTTGGTGTCTGTAATTCATCCCTGAGAGCCACCGAGTGTCCTTTCCCAACTTTTGATTAAATGGATGATTTCAGAACTATGTGGACACATACCTTGAGCTAAAAACTGCTAAAAATCATGTTTAATGACAGACAGAACTGTAAGTGAAAGTGTCAGGAAATAAACTTTCCTCAAGCAAATCTACTTGTTATTGTCAAGATTTAAAACATCACTTGTCCATAAATATGCACAGGAAATGCTTCTTTGTCCTTCTAAAAATGTACAAGTTGTCAGAAAGTTCTTATTCATTAGATAAAAATCTCTGCCAAAAGAGATGAGAACCACTTTCTGTATTTCTAGGAGCCTGACACTTCCCCCTTCACGCTAAGATCCAAGTCTCTGTGTCATTTCTTCTGTCTGCAATTAATTATTTACACATTTGGAACAAAGACTGAAGGCAGCTCGGCTGAGAACACTAACGTGGCACTAGGGCAAAATCAGGGCTCAAAACTGGATGTCCCACAACACAGCTAAATGTTCTTTATTGCCACTGACTGGGCTCTGTCCTGAAACTGAACCTAGACATTGAATACCTACATTTTGAAACCCCACTTCATTATGGGACACAAAATAAGTTCTGTTTAAAAAAAGAGCAATTTCCTATTTGAGACAAATGCCTTCATAATTTTCTTTCCTCCCCACACCTATTCATTACTTAGTCTAAATGTCATATAATTGACAGCTTCCCCCTTGGTGTGCTCTGCATGACTGAGGGGTAGGAAAAAAAGTCTAATGATTAAAACTGATTTTAAAGATATGCTGCTCTCAACACCTTTTTGTCTTGTGGCATTGACCTTAAGCTGAAGGAATGTCAGTCACAGCCCATCATGCTGCAAGTGGCAAAGGCCTCCGTCCTTCTGAGGGTTTTAGATCAGCAAGATCCAATTCAGAGCTGGAATTTCTAATATTGGGCAGAGCCTTTTCAGCCACAGCTGAAAACCCAGCACAGGATCTTCTATCCTGGCAAGGACTGGTCTTATCAGGAGGCACAGCAAGAAATTAATTTGGTTTAATCCCCCATTTTGGTAACTGCTGAAAAAATTAGTTGGGAACTTGAGAAAACCCAAAACAAAACCCAAATAACACCCCAAAATCCAAAATACATCTCTCCTCATGAATAGATTTTGTTCTACAATGACTTTCTGAGATAAGCAAGAGCATCCCTGACGAGGTTAATTTTAAAAGGGGTTTTCCCATCTGTATTTGATTAGTGGGGATTTTATGGAGTTCACCCTGAGCCTGACTGCACAGAGATCATGGAGATATTTCTACATCAGGTGTCAGAAAAATATCTGCTTGTTCTCTGTCATCTGTTTACAGCTATCAAATCGTTTTCCTTTTGCAGAGAATTATTAGTAGCAACACCAAACTCTTCATAACAGCAGGACAATAAAATACACTCTTTTCTCCTTAGATAAAGTGTGAAATCTGTACCACTTTAGCATGAAAAGCACAGGAAGCACATTTCATTGCCAAGGAAACCTAAATATTAATGGAATAATGGAACTGGAGATGGAATGCTAATGGAAAGCCATTGTTAGTGCTAGTTTGAGGTAATTTAACTCTGTTGTGGCACCATTTAACAACTTTGTGACTGATTAATGCAAAACAATGACATGGATCTAAACCTGGGTTGACTGACAACACTCATTTGCACAGGAGAATGAAATAAAAACTATTACCTTGTGCATAATGCTGAACCTGCAATTTAGAAACACACACATGCTTGGAAAATTACAGCACATCTACATATAAAAGCCTGATTTAGTGAATCTATAGCATTGAGTTTAGCTGCAATAAACTCACTATTACACAACAATTTATGACATTTAGTTAAGTATAGTCAAGGGCATAAATATAAAATTGAAAGCACAAGGATAGGATGAAGTTTTACAGAAAAATAAGGACACAAGGAATCCCAAAAGATCACAAAAGACATAAGATGTATTGGTTTGCCATCTACTTCTAATAGGTTTTTGACAGGAAAAATAAATTTACTGAAGTCAAAATAGTTCTCATCTACCCGTTCTTCCTCTCCTTACTGAATACTACTGAATGCTTGAGATTACACACAAAAAAAAGAGCACAGGGTTTTTTTTGGGGGGAGGAGAATTTAAAAAAGGCACTTAAAACCCCATATTTGCTGACTAACGAAATAAAAAATGCTATTCCACCTGCATGAACCCAGACATGTGTTGATTGGAGATCATGCATGGCATGTGTGATACTTTAATATCTTCTTTTTCTGGCCCCTCTCACCCACATGAGCTATAAAATAATGAAAATATTGCAAATTAAAGAATTCCAAAATTTCAGTAGATTGTAATTTCATTAAAAGTTCATTGCTTCTCCTCCTGTCCCTGAACAGACAGAATTAAGTTAAATTGGTGGGAACAAATTCTCACCTTGTAAAAAGTATTATTAGAGCTCAATAAGAAACAATGCCTAACCCACATGAAACAATCTGAGGAATATATGTTACACACTTGCTGTCACTTCTGGTCCATAAAATGGGAATCCACTTTGTGCTCCTGAGCTAATGAAAGCGGGGAGGACTTTGGAGCCATTACATTTCTACCCTTATTACTTAATAGACTTCCCACATATCCATTGCAGGTAAGAACATTTCAGGTCTAATCTCCTCTCTGGGATTATGTATTTCTTCATTACATCTCTAAAGCCCCTCTGTGCTATTATTCTGTTAATGATAATGCACAATGGACATTCAACTCTGTGTCTTTTTGCCAAATGCCCTCTCCCTCCTCTTTCCAATAATTCATTAAACCCACCTCTTCCAGGAATCATTCCTACTTTGTTTTTTCTAATCATTAATCTCTTCATGCTTTTCACTACTTTAAATCTTGTTCAAATCCCCATTCCCTTCCTATCATTAGGTGAAGATGACTGCTTCCTGTAGCTTTGATTAAGGAGAAAATGCAAACCCCTCACCATGTGGAACTCTTGTTTAAACAACCAAGAGGGAAAATAAGAGGTATTTTTTTCTCATAATTTGCAAAGTGAAAATATTTGGTTAGAGGAGTTCAGGTACCCAGATGGACCCAAACATGGCTTCATGGGTGAAATATTTCTGATATAAGATTTATTATCTATCAAACTGTGAATGACTGGGCATTGCAAAGCTCTTCAAGAATCCCTTAGAAGAGCCTTGAGTGGAGCAATAAATTGGTTTATTTCCTTGTTACATGTCCAGGGCTTTCCATGTGTGTGTCTGTAATTGCAATCAAAATCTCATTACAACTCAAAATTTAGGTACGAGCCAAATGGTACAATTTTAATGTATAGAACTTAAAACTTCATTTTAGTCCCATTGATATTTAGACTGCCTAAAAAAAAATCATCACCTTTCATTTGTGATGAATGCAATCGTTTATATTAGCTTTTTGTGGAGTTAAATCAGACAGAACTCCATTGGACACTGAAATTTGGATCTATTTTGCACAAATAGGTGAACCTCTGATATTTAAGACACGTATTCCCAAGCATATATGAGAGCTACAGAAACCAGAGTGAACTGGAATAAAAAAGTATTAAAATAAAAGGTTGAATATACTGGGCACTTATGGAGAAGAGGCAAGGAAAATGGGAAAGATTACACTACTATACCTCAAATTCCATGACTGTAAAGTGACAAATACCACTGATTTTTAACCCAGACTAGGAATTCATGTCACCCCTTCTCACTGAAAACCAAAGTTATTTCTTCCACAGTGTTGCTTCTTCCTTCCTGCTGCTTTCATTTGAATAATCTTGTTCACCTGCAGCCCTCTCCTCTTCCTGTTCTAATCTCCTCCAACCAGGGAATTATCCCTCTCTCCACCTCTGGTGATTTGATCACCCTGAAGTTCAACAACAAGATTAGTGTTTGCATGTTTGATGGGGTTTATGCTGTATTAGTGAGAAATTTTGAGAAATGCTGGGTTTTTATCACACTTCAGTCTGCTGCACAGGAAAATCTTCAGTTTTAATAGCAATGTATTGTAAACTCTTCCCATACCTCAAGTACATCCAACAATAATTACTAAATTGCTGTCAGTGGTGAGTTAGGAAGATAGCACATTGTTGCAAACAGCTTCATCATTTACAAGTTTCCATTTTAGAAACTCCTTAAGATTCTCTTAACATTTTATACCATATAGAAAACATCTACCCTAATTCATTTCTTGGATTTTTCCTTCTAGAATTTCCTACTTTATATTTTCCCACAAGCAATCAGGAACCTGTGGATTTAGTGACGTCCCCAAGCCATCAGAACCAAACTGAAATTACAGCTGTGCTTCTTACAGTGCTTTGGGTTCCCTTCTCTCCTTCGTCTGGTTTTGTGCCACTTAAATTTTATGCAGTTCTTTTTACCAGCCTGTTAAGAAGGAGAAAACTGCTGTGTTTATGACCCAAGAACCTGGACTGGTGAACCCCTCTTCAAC
Source organism: Diglossa brunneiventris (assembly GCA_019023105.1). Classification (NCBI taxonomy): domain Eukaryota; kingdom Metazoa; phylum Chordata; class Aves; order Passeriformes; family Thraupidae; genus Diglossa; species Diglossa brunneiventris. Next base: position 25,746,294 of record CM032361.1, on the reverse strand, counting down.
TGCTGGATAATGCAAAGCTGAAGTATGATCGTGGTAAAGTTGGGAAGCCTCTTTTGCCGCTGGAGCACCTTCAGTGGCTCTGCAGAGGACTCGTGGTGGGATTCCTTGGAGCACCAGCTCTGCCCTGACTGATCCCTCAGGCTGCTCCACAGCAGGGCTGGGAGCTGCTCCTGAGCTCAATGGAGGGGCCCAGGAACCTCCCAGGTGTGGTTTGGTTTGGGTCAAATAGCTCCAAACAATAAAATTTGGTGTGAAACACTAAAGCTCCGCATGGGAAGTGTTTGATTAACCCTTCAGAGGGTGCTGGACTCTGATGTCCAGAGAGGTTGTGGCTGCCCCACCCCTGGAAGTTTCTATGGAAAGGTGGGATGAGGCTTAGAGCAACCTGGAATAGTGGAAGGTGTCCTTGTCCATGGCACAGTGTGGTGTGAGATCTTTCAAGGTTTAAGGATGTGCAGGAGAGAAGCATATACACAGAGCTATTAATAATTTAAACCCTTGTAGCACATTTTGGGAAGGACACTGGACAGTGATAGTGATCCAGATAGAGAACTGGTGAAATACTGCAAACAACACTCCATTCTCATTCCATTGTCTTGGGGTATATCCATACAGGGTTTTCTGAGACCTTTTCAGTGTCTGGGCCTCATGAAATTCAGGGGCAGGACACCAGCAAGGGTTGGAAAACAAAATCACAGAATCACTAGGGGTGGAAAAGACCGCTAAGATCACCAAGCCCAACCATTCACCCAGAACCAGCACCATGTGCACCACTAATGAATGTCCTCAAATGCCATATCCACATGTTTTTGAACACTTCCAGGGTTGGTGACTCCACTATGTCCTTAAGCAGGCTGTTCCAGTGCTTTACAACCCTTCCCATAAATATATTTTTCCTGATATCCAATCTAAACCTCTTGTGCACCTTGAAGCCATTTCTTCTTGTCCTGTTATCTAACACAAAGCAGCTGGGTGTGAATGTCCTGGGTCCATGATGCTGGTCCTAACTGAGATGGAGGAGTAGAGCCTGTGCTGGTGCATGAGCTGTGAGAACATTAGTGACCAGAAAGCCTTGAACAGAAATTGTTCTGTGCCTGCAGTAATCCCTGCTGTCCCACAAAGTTTACATGGGCTGTTCTTGCAGCTGTTTGCACCACGACAAAAATAAGAGTCTTTGTTTAAACAGTGGTCAGCCTGATAGTGAAGGAGAAGGGAAATTAAAACCATGTGTGAAAGTTAAAAGGACTAAATAGGTGTGTGCAGAAGCTGAAAGTTCTGATCAGTATGTAAATCTCTTCCAGCAGGCTCAAGGAGACACTGCTGGGAAGCAGAATCAGAGTCTATGTGTTTATGATAAACTTTATCTTGACCATCTGCCACCACTAATCAGATGCAATTGGCACTTTTAGTTTGAAGGGAAACATACCCAGGACCTGCAATCCCTCCTGGATAGCAAGGATCTAAAAGTTTATCTGCACATAGCTCTTCATTTGAATTTGTTTACCTTGAAGGAAAACAAGATTAGGGATGAAGCATATGCTCCAACAAACCAGTGAATTGGTTTGAGGTGATAACTGTGGAAAAAAACTCCAGGGGTAAAAATAAACCAGTGAAATAAATTCTGTTTATGTTCAATAAGCAGGTTCTTTCCTAATTGAAATATTGTGACAACTGCTGGAGTGAGTCCAGAGGAGGCAGCAAGATGTTCAAAGGAATGGAGCAGCTCTGCTGTGAGGAAAGATTGGTAGAATTGGGATTGCTCAGCCTGGAGAAGATTTGTGTTGACCTCACTGTGGCCTTCCAATGCCTGATGGAGACAACAGGAACCATGGAGAGAGACTCTTTATGAGAGATGGAGAGACATGACACAGGGAATGGCTTCCCACTGCCACAGGGCAGGGAGACATGGGATATTGGGAAGGAATTGTTCCCTGTGAGGCTGGGCAGGCCCTGGCACAGGGTGCCCAGAGAAGCTGTGGCTGCCCCTGGATCCCTGGCAGTGTCCAAGGCCAGGTTGGACAGGGCTTGGAGCAGCCTGGGCTAGTGGAAGGTGTTCCTGCCAAAGACAAGAGGTGAAACAAGATGGGATTTAGGATTGTTGCTTTTAAAATTCAGATCTGCATATTGATGACCAAAAAATTATTTATGAAAGAAAGGAATAGGAGGTAGTAAACAAGGAGGATTGACAGGTTTTGATTGTATTTAATTTTGTTTTGACGTATCTGGAATGCACAAAAGCTTTTAAATGTCTAGAGTATGCAAGAACAAATTCCATTAATAGAACAACAAGAAGAGAAGAAAATAACAGGCAAGACTTTTATCTAAATGAAGATTTTTTTTTTGTTATTTTATTTATATTGTTTTTAGCACAGTCCATGAAAGATTCTATTCCAGCCTGCACCTACTTTACACATAAGAGAAGTCCCTTGTCTGAACTCAATACTTTGCCAGGCAAACATGAACAAACAGATCTTTTTGAATGTTATGGGAGTGTGGGCAAACAATTCCTAAAGAATTATTGCCAAGTCAATTTGCTGCCAAATGTTAATCTCAGCCAAAGAGATGTGATTAAGAAAAGGCAATTAAAAAATCGAGCAATGTGGGTTAATGTTAATAGGAAATATTAGAAATATAATAGGAAATATACAGCTGTGAAAAACTGGTGAAGCATTTTATGTGTTATATTTTTTGGGGGAAAACAAAAATCCCAGGAAAATGTGCCATCTTTTCCTTAACAACTGTGGGGAGCGTGCTGGCAGGGCTTTCAAGATCAATAATATAATTGTATATCCAAACAATATCCTTGTACGATGGCTGTTAAGGAGAGAGAGGTGAAACAATGGGTTTCATTCATCTATCAGGAGCAGTATTTCCTTAAAAAATACAAGGAGGGAGCCAAAACCACCAGGTCCAACCTGGTCCTCCCCCAGCAGGATGAAGGAGCTGTCACCAGAGCCTGGACCCTCAGCCCTGGAGCTCTGTGGTCCCTCCACTGGCAGCATCCTCTAGAGAACCTGGGCTAGGGAAGGAGATTTACAGATGGTATCAAAAGTAGGGAATCTCCAGCCTCCCTCCACAGAGCAGCAGGCACAAGCTTCACAAGCATTTCTCCTAGGGAAAGGCAGTGAGAAGCTCAGAGAAGAAGAGAAAACAATTCTTATCTCTACTTGCTGCTCTGTTGTTTGACACATGTGGAATGTGTTATAGAGATTGTTTAGCCAAAGTGATTTTTTAACTGGATTCTGCTGAGGATTGTTCTGTTTCCTTGGCCAATTGGGTCAAAGCTGTGTCCTGACTGTCTCCAGACAGCCACAGGTTTTTTTAGTATTCTTTAGTATAGTATCTCTTTAGTGTGTTATTTAGTATAGTATTAGTGCAATACAGTATAGCTTAATAAAGCATTTGTTCAGCCTTCTGAATCATGGAGTCAGAGCACATTATTCCCTGGCTGGGGGATCACCTGTTTCTTCTATATCCCACACCTCAGGAGTTTCCATTTTCCACTGTCCCCTTTCTTTTTGCTCCTTAAAGTACCTGTTTAGGTTCTTGGCCCTGTTGTGGTTCTGCAAAGACCCCACTGATCATCCCCCCACAATCAGCATTTCCCACAAAAGTCCCTGCAGAAGAAGCCTGGAAACTCTGCACCAAACCCTTCTGCTCTATGCTCTGCTCCCAGACTTAATAATCAGACTTAATGATCTTCCTAAGATATTGCATGTGAGATGCCTGTGACATTAATCAATGTTTAACAAAGGCAGGAGTGCTGCTCGCTGAATATAAATACTTGCACAGAAAGATTTAGCATTTGTTTAGTGAGCTTAATTAAAAAGCTCTACTTGATGTGAGCAGTGCCCTTTGGAGGATCTAAACTCCTTGATGAAGAAATAAACTGTTTTCCCTCACTTAGAGCTTTCTTTTCTTCCTAAATGATGAGTGGTTTCGAAGATCAGAAGATAAATTCTCATCTGCTATCTTAATTTAAAAGTTATTTTAACATTCTGATAAGCCTAGGACTTTTGGAAGGCTTCATTTTGTTTGCCTCAGTTGTCGATGAACAAACCCAAGGTAATTAACTGAAGTTAGATATCTCAGAAACACCCATAGTCTTGGCATTTAGCACAGGAATGGGAAAATCTAGGTGGGAAACCCCACATCCACTAATGATTAAACTGATTTATCGCCCATTTAATGCAACTGCCTAATTCCAGTGAAGGTCAAGGCTGAGACATTGTGCTGCATTTATTCTCCTAGAAATACACAAATGGAAAGCATGATCGATAATCAAAAGATGTGGAATTAAACTCCTCAGATAAAGGAGGATTCAATAATGTTTTTTCCACCACTGCAGCTAAGGCAGATCCTGAACTGCTCTGAACAAAACTCAACAGATTACACTGAGCCAAAAGCTTCTGAGTCTTTCTGACATTGCAGTTTCTAGTGTTATATAATGTATAGACATAAATACATAACCTACACAGTTCTATACCAAGCCTGGGAAAGGCATAAAATTAATTTCATGACATGTGGCTGAATTTTCCAAGTTTCAGTTGTATGCCTATTTTATTCTGTGAATAAAATTATAGGTTATTGATGACCAGGATTAAAGGGAACAATGTACTTAGAATTAAAAAAAAAAAAAACAAACCAAAACCACCAAAGACAAAAAAAAAAAAATCCAAAAGTAACTGGTAGTGAAAAAAAATCCCAAAGCTATGTATGTGATAAACAAGAAACTAAAACTCAGAAAGATTTATATCAGCCAAGGGTTTTCTCTCGATTTCACACAAACAGACATGGCCCTAAGTCCTACATCCTAAAAATATTTCAAAAATCCTCTTTGGCTACACTGATGCTTCTCGAAGGTGAAAGAAAATAAAAAATCTGACACTGTAAATTGTACAGACGTAAAATTGCAAAAGAATTTAGGCCTTTAAAATGTTCTAAATATTGACCTGGATATTACTAGACTACCATAATCAAATAATAATATATTACTGCAGTAAAATCAATCCATCAATATCTATATAAATACCTTATATTTCAAAATTACTGAGAGAACATTTGATTTATCAGAGCTTGCCTTTTCTCACAAGTGTTGGGTAATTGTTTATATATTTTAAATTATGGAGTCTTTCTATAAGAAAAAAATCCCAACAAGTAAACCTTTGAATTCTCAGATTTTCCTGGAATGGAAAATTATTTTAATCTGAGCTTAACTGGTTTTCTTTTAGCTGGTGCTGCCAGCAGCATTTGGGGCTTACTTCTTTTCATTAGAAAAAGAGATTTCTGACAGCCAGGTTTTTGGCATGAGTCCATTCAATTAAAAATTATTCAGAAAATTCCTATTTACCTTAGCAGAATTATAAAATAATACTGGATAGTTCTTCTGTGGAAATGCAAAGACCTTGTCAAAGTCCCTGTTATTCCATCATTTACCTCTATGGAGCTGACTACCAACCCGAAAGGATTTCATGACCCAGTGGTCCCATTCAAGTTTGCTCAATGTGAACTCGTGAAAGTCAAGCTCGGGGACTAAAACCTTGAGCCAAAGCCAGCTGAAGACACAACAATTCCCACTTCCATTGTGGACCGGGGAAAATCTTCCTGCAAATCCCTAGTGATGGGTGAGATTCTTAAGATTTCAGGTTTAAACCAGTTTTTATCAAAGAAAACACTAGAAAAATGTGGGACTTCTCAGCCTCACGGTCTGAGGCTTCAGTTTCTGAACAGACATGTCCTGGCAGCTACAAAATCCCTGAGATTCCCTCTTCCAAAGAATTTCCATTGAATCTTCACACTAAATAAAATGGAGCCATCATTACTATAATTTTTGCCTCTGTAAAAATGGGACCTGGTTAAATTTCTTCAGGAATTTCATCCAAGTTTATACTGGAATCTGAAGCAAGAACTATAATTTTCTGTCAATATTTTTGTCTCATGAGCAGAGTCCTTCCCTAAGAATTATTGTGGAAACATTGAAATTACTGAAAATCAGAAATGATTCCCAGGTTTACTGATTACAGCAGAAGTATCTTTCATTTTCCTCTTTTTCCCTTTTTCCCTGCCCTTGATAAAATAACTTACCTCTTACAGCATGCTCAGACTAATTTCTGTATTTTATTGTCAGGGCTCATCTTGCTGATGAATGTTTTTTTCCTTCTAAGATTCCTGAGCAAAAGGCTGGATAGAAAGAGTTGGATATATTCCCTTGGTGCTATCTTTATCCCAGTGTGGTACTGAAGACTAAGAAATTTCAAACACAGACAATTAACTCATCCTGTCACCTTAAAGACAGCCATAAAGAGACTGGTCAGGCTTGGATTTCTATTGGATTAACAATGATGAAGAAAACTGCAGGCAGCTCTAACCCTCTACAGTCCCAGCTGCAGCCAGAAAAGCCTTTCCTGACTAAAGCAGAACATTTCAGTCCATTGTTGTTGGGGGAAAAAAAAATTATTAACCATCTTGCAGATTTTGGCTGCAGATTTTGGGATGGGAGGGAGCCCATGGAGGAGTCCTGGGAGTCAACACCTCAGGTCAAATACAGCATGTGGCACTTGGAATTTGTGTTTATGTGCTTGGTCTCACAGATAACAAATACCAATTTATCCTTATCTTATTCCAGTGGATCTCAAATGTCACCCAGCATGACAGTATCTTCCTTCTCGCATCATAGCAGGAGATCTGTTAAAATCCATGGACTCCAGCCCACCCACAGAACACAGATGTTCACTCCTTCTTGTGGCCAGATCCCAGGCAGCCTCTGCAGTACAAATCCTAACACAGCCCTAGCTCCCAAAATAGCACCAACAATTTTTTTTGCATTACAAGTTACATTTTTATGCCTTCTTTCCCATCTGCTCTCTAATAATTTGCTTATTGCTCTCCCCTCCTCTATCAAAAGAAATAAAAATTTATCTTTTTTTTTTTTTTAATCTGCTGCTTTGTTGGTTTGGTTTGGAGGCTTTATATATATGACTTTTTATTTTTATCCTATAATATTCTAATATTCCACCATTTTTTCCCCATTTCCTTGCTAAAGAAGCAAGTATTATTGATTACTCTCTATGGAAATCAATCAATACATTAGAATAATGTGGAAGGAGGGATTAGAATGAGATTATCTTTCAGGTCCCTTCCAACCCAAATCATTCAATAATTTATAGGTACAGAAGAAATTCCTCCTTGTGAGGGTGGGCAGGCCCTGGCACAGGGTGCCCAGAGAAGCTGTGGCTGCCCCTGGATCCCTGGAAATGTCCAAGGCCAGGTTGGACAGGGCTTGGAGCAGCCTGGGACAGTGGGAGGTGTCCTCACAGGGAACAATTCCTTCCCAATAGCCCCAATATCCCTGCCCTCTTCCACTGGAGTATTCACCATTATTTCCTCTTGCAATTTCCCAGTTTTAACTGGAGCTATGGGAACATTAAAGCCATTTTTGAAATTGTATTCCAACAGCTCATCTCTGGAGTTTTTTCCTTTGCCTTCTCAACCATGTGAGTTCTCCTCCTGTGGTTTACTCTGCATCCTAAAGGGCAAAATAATGGAATTGTTAAATTTGGTGGAAGGAAAACTTTTCCCCAATGAGCCCAGCATTCTCACCTCATAACTCTTGATTTGCAACTTGGTGTTGCAAACATCATGTATGCAATAGCCTCTGCATTTTACAGTGGGCCCTCTATCTTGGTTTTCTAGGGGAATTCTCCGGTGAGTGTGTGTATAATTGTAAATGAATCCTCTTTGCCTCCTCTGGCTCAGGAAAAGGTCTTTACACTTGAGTTCTATTTTTCCCAGCAGCTGTGGGAACAGATCTTTTATCATATTTTATTTATCTGATGCATCCAGATGGAGTTCTGTGATCATGAAGGTATTTGAGAATGATTTGTAACCCAATCAAATATTAAAGAAATTAAACCTCTTTTTTTTTCCTGGGAATTTGCAGAAGGTGCTTCCTTTCTGATGCTGCTTTTGCTGCTCTGCAGCCCAGCTGGAGCTGGAAAATGGTACAAGCCATAGCAGGAAATGTCATCTCTATGGAAACTTCCAAACCCAATGGAGGATGATGGGATCAAGTTTACAGAATGATCAATATTTTATCCTAGCTCATTTCTAAGTGAGACAAGATAAACTAACTCCTCATTGGACAAGTGATGCGAAATTCCAGATAGAGGTGGAAACTCCTGAACTGAGGGGTGGATTGGAGTGTCTGGGGTTGAATCCTCATGTGAAAGAGGGACTGGAACAAAGACAAACTGCACTGGGATATGTACCATGGAATCTGGCAGGAGGAAAAAGGAGCAGCATCACCTTTGGACAGGTTTTAGAAGTTCACCGGGTACAAGAGCAGTTTATTTTCTCTGATGGCTTGAGTGCCTAAACAAGACAGGATTGTGCTTTTCCCCTCTCTCCAGTTAACAAACACAAAGCTCTGTCATTTTTAGATGTTTAAAATATATCTGCCAGATTCATAGCCAAAAATTTGTTTAAGGGAGTAACATAAAGAATTTTTCCATTTAAGATTTCCATCCCTATGTACTTCAGAACTCTTTTTCTCTTTTCAGCCCTTTGGCAGAGTGCATGATCTCTCTTAAGTGAAACCTATTATCTCTAAAACCATGGCAATAGACTTTAATTGGGTTATTGCATATCACAGAGAGGTTAAGCAAAAGAGATTGAAGCTCCTCAGTGAAGTGACTGCCAGAACCTGAGCTAGCTCTTAGAACTTCAGTGCCACACCAGGAGTGGGGAACTGCCTTGGTATGAGGATTTACCAGAGGCAGAACCTTTAGAGCTGCTTACTCTAAGGTGCCAGACACAAGGCATGACAGGGACCAGGCAGAGGAGAAAGGAGGAGGTTCCATCAACCATCTTGAGGTTCCACAAGGAAAAGTTTATTCCAGCAGAAGGGAGCAGGACAAAAAGCCCCTGGCTGTGTTGTCCAAGGGGTTTTGTACAGAGGGTGGACACAAACACCTAACGAGCAGGGAATCCTCAGGGGATGAGTGAGGGGGTTCCATCAAGTGTCTGGGGCCAGCTGGGGTAGGAGGATGGAGAGGATGGGTCACATGGGCCAATGGGGCCTCCAGGAATAGGGGAATTCCAACGGGGTGGTGCAGACAGGGATTGGCCCGAGGTTAAATTGGCAGAGAAGGTTCAGGAATCAAGGGCTGGGTTGCCTTGACAGGCAGGGAAAGAGCTGGAACAAGGGGTGAGGAAAGGCATGAGGGACAGTTTTGAGGGAGGGTAACACCCAGGGGTAAACCATCTTGGGGAGAACATGTTATCCCCAAAAGATACAGAATGAATGACAGAATGTCTGACAAATGAATGACTTACCAAGGAATCAATAAAATAAATTCAAACAGAATTTATATTAATATCAATATATTAATATATTTTGTAAATATACATAATATATAATATATCATTTATAATATATTTGAATATTTATTAATATATTAATACATTAATATATTAATAAATATGTTTTTGAAATATATTTTAAAATATCTTTTTACTGAAGTAAAAATATTTTTAAAAAAATACATAAGGAGGCTGAATATCCTGAGAATGGCTTGTATTTTAAGGAAACTTGGAGAGCACTTAATGTGAATTCTTTGTTAAAATGCTCTCTGAGGTTGGAAAGTTTGACTGTTGCTGAACATTAAATTAATTAACGAATAATGACAACTCTTACAAAAGGTCCTTCATTGAGCAATGGATCTTGATTTAATTAACTTGTCAATGGGAATTGCTGGAGGTGTTCCAGGGCAGGTCAGGCTGGACATCAGGGAAAGGTTCTTCCCCAGAGGGTGCTGGGCACTGCCCAGGCTCCCCAGGGAATGGGCACAGCCCCAAGGCTGCCAGAGCTCCAGGAGGGTTTGGACAACGCTCCCAGGGATGCACAGGGTGGGATTGTTGGGGTGTCTGTGCAGGGAGTTGGATTGGATGATCCTTGGGAGTCCTTTCTCACTCAGGATATTTGTGATTCCATGAAACACACAAGCCATAACATCCTTCCAATCTTCTTTTTAATTCTTCTGTGTCCAGAGCATAATGGACCTGTCAATATTTACTCAATACAGAGCCAAAACTTTGAGTTCTGAAAACCTTAGAAACTATTCTTATAAACACATCAACTTCTTAAATTAGCATTGTCGATGCAGCTCTGTCAAGACAGATTTGAAAAAAAAAACAAACTCAAATAATAAGGATTTAAATTTTGTTGCTATGTAACCACTTTGCTCTCCTTATTAGAAAATTTGGGATATTGCCAAGCTATTCGCGCACTGATGAAAAAAATGTAGCTGCTAATCTGAGTGGTCCTTTTTCTGATTTCTAAAGAAAGCAATAATTAAATACAAGCGAAAACCATAAGAAAATCAAGGAAATAGGACCTTTAGACTTTCAAAAAAGAAGAATAAACTTGAGGAGATGAAGATCTGTACACATATTGGAAGTCAGACCTGTTTGCAAACAGGTCCAGGTTTACCTGTTTACAAACAGGTCCACATCTTGCACTATATGCAAACATACAATGTGCTTCTCTATACAACATTTAACAGAAAAGGAAATGCAGGAGGGAATTTTTTTTATGCCCTTTGTTTTAAAAACAATATATTTTGCATAATTCTCTAAAAAATTCTAGTATTTAGACAAGGAAAAAATGTTAATAATAACTAAATATGTAGACATGATTTAATGATTTTAGGTAGCCAGCTCCAAAGTTTACAGCAAAAATCAAATTTCTCTTCTTACCTGAGGTACAAGTTTCTTAGTCTGGCTCTTTTGTTGTAGGGGTCTAAAAGTGATAAATTTAATTTTTTTTATTGAGGAAATAACAAAACACTTCCAAGAGGAGGACTTTCAAGCTTTAGTTATGGTTACAAAAAAAAAAAAAAAAAAAAAAAGGTGTGAGGGTTTCCATTTATCCTGTTGCCTTCAGCACTCAGCACTTCTCCTGAATCCTGACTTCTCAGACCCATCACCCTCTCCAGCAGCATATAAAAATAGTGTGGTGCTACTCTTTAATGCTGTTCCCTACTCAACCCAAAGAAGTTTTGTTTTGCTATTTATTTCCAGCAGAAGGAAAAGTGATGTTATAGATTTATTGTTTTTATGCGCTCTTTACAGCACTACAGCTGCACCACTAAAGCACTGCCTTCTCCCTCTCCCCACAACCCCAGGCCCCAGGAGGATTGGTTATTAACTCTAAATGAGCACTGCAGGACTGCCTTAAAAAGATTTCTGCTCTTGAATGTTGAGATGGAATGAAAATGGAATGCTCCTGGGTGCCAAGAATTCCCACACAGCTGTGGTGCGACCAGAGCAGTGAGCAAATTAGCCAGGAAGGTTTATGGGGGGGTGCTATGACTCCATTTTGGCTTCAGTTCCCACAGTGACTATTCCCTGAGTCAGTAACATTACCTGCAATATCCACATTTGCTTTTCATTTGAAGACTGAGACGATGAAAAAACATCCCATTGTAATTTTCACTCCAAATCACATATTTGTCCCTAGTAAAGTTGAAGGGAAGTGAGCAAAAGCCCATAAACTTTGAAACTCATTTCATGCCTGCTGAAAAATTGATAGATAATCTTGTAGCTTTGAAATCAGTATAGAGCACACTTGGTGTTTATTGCATGACCTGAAATGAAATTCATTTTTGAAAGTTTTATGGCAAAAAAATTATGCACTGCTATTTACAACACAATTGCTAAGAATTCCTGGGAATAACAGATTGCCATTCCCCAAGATTTTTTGCAAAGGCAGTGGCAGCAGCAGAGCTCAGCGTGGGGCACAGCATCCCTGCAGCCTGTGTGCAAGAACAGGGATGGAAATCAGAGCTCCAGCTCCCACAGAATGCAAATGCCTCGTGTTCTCCTGGCAGGATCTGCAAATCCACATGGCCCTGGGTGTGCACTTCAGCCTTGCTCACAAACCACCTGTTCCTCAGTCTTTGTTAATGATGTTTCTCCCTTTTTGTCCCAAAAAGGACAGACATTTTACTTGGATTAAAAGCAATTTACCTCAGAGCTGTATTCCAGCAGGCAGAGATCTTAATCTCAATAATATTATTGCAAACACTAGTGGTAGCCAATGGAAGAACCCAATAAAATGTGGATATCCACTTGGAAGGACATTGGAGGGATCATGAAACATTTCACTGCATTCAGCTATTTTCTAGTCTTTATCAGATGATAAAAACAAGACATAGAGTCATTATATCCATACACAATCTAATTAAAGGGACCCAAACAACACAGAAGGAAAACCTGGAGTGTTCCACAAAAGGAGGGCTTTGACCTTTTCCCACTACAACGGGAAAGGGTCATTGAAACCAGCACACTCAATTCTTTGACCAAAACATCAGTGGGATTAAACCTTGTGGATCACAAGTACTCTGAGCAGCTCTCAGCCCTATCTGGGCTCTACCCCAGTGACATTAGGTCTCACGGTCATGGACAGATGCAGGAGAACATTGGATATGACTTAAACTGAAAATAAATTTTGTGGCTGCATTTTCTCTTTGCTTCCATGATTTTTTTCTTTTTTAACAATTCCTTTTTGTGAGTATTAGATAATTTTATGGTGCAAATATTTTATGGTCTCATGTGCGTAATCCCTCCTCAGCATGACTGCCAATTGCAATCACAGAATTATGGGGAAATCCACGTGATTCTTTCCTCTTCTTGGATGGCAAAGCTGACATCACCTTGTCCCGATCCACATCTTTTCCATTTAGCTCTTAAATTTTATAATTCATCATTATGCTTTATCAAAAATGTCAAGTGAGCAGACAAGTGGAATCAGAGAATCACTGAGAGTGGAAAAGGCCTCCAAGGCCATCTAGCCCAGCTTGTGCCCAGCTCCCACCTTGCCACCAGCCCAGAGCAGTGAGTGCCACATCCAGTCATTCCATGGACACCTCCAGGGATGGGGACTCCAACACTTCCCTGGGCAGCCCCTTCAACTGCCTGGCCACCCTTTCCAGGAAGAAATTCCCCCTGGTGTTCCTTCCAAACCTCCCCTGGCATCATGAAAGCTGATAACTGTAAAAAACACAACTAGTTTCTGTTAATGGTTGCAAGACCTTGTGGAAACATTTCAGTTGAAGTTTTTAGAAAATTCCATTTTGGCATCTCAGCTTCTCTGTGCTCTCAGCATAATACTGGCAAATTCAAACAGGAAAAGGTGATGAAATAATCAATGAAACATGCAGAGTTACTTTCACACGTAAAAACCCCAGCCCAACCAACCAAAGCAATGAGTATGCACAATTTAATACTGCAGCTCTGTCCCTGCAGGTGAGGCCAGCCACCTCAGCCTGTTCCACGTTCCAGGCCGAACAAATGGAGTGAAAAATAGAAAATGTAGTACAGAAGTCTTAACTTACTAGCTGAAAGAGTTTCTTTACGTCTTAATAGACAAAAAAGGGAAGTTTTTTTCTGAGTGGCTGATTAAATGTCTCTGTCACGGAGAGTGACAGGACTGAAGGAATCTGAGTGCTTCCAATTATTGGAAACTGAGAGAATGTCTTATTAACTGAAAATGGCATTGTTGCTAATTCAAACCTTTCTACCAAATGCTCCAGATTTCTTTCAGCAGGAAGATGCAAATCCTACAATCAGAGCCTTAAAAAATTTGGTGTCAGAGAAATTTTAAGTCAAAAGTTCCTTCCAGGTTGAACATATTTGTGATTAATTACTTCTATTTATAGTTTTTCTTACATTTGATTTGGAGAGGTTTTTTTCTTATCTGCTTTTGTAGTTTGTCCATTGAGCACACAAACAGAAAACATTGATTTTCAACCTACACTTTTTATGTTCCTTAAAAAAAACAAGTAATAGGAGCAGAAAAAGAGAGTTGAAGTGTGAATATGCATGTTAGCAACGTCTAAAAAACATCCCAACATTGCTCTCATTTTTTAGTGACTTCATACTGTCAAGATAAAGCTGGTTAATTGAGATTTCCAGGATCTGAGAGCCAGGTAGTGGATTTGACTAGGAAAAAATACATTTCAGCCTCTCCTGCTTATTTTTTTTTTGTGTCTGGTGAATTAAAAAAATATGTCCTCCATCTTTATAGTCTCACTACAGAGAAAAGGCATCTGGGGAATGCTTATTAAAGTAGAGAGATTAAGGAGAATTTGTTTTCTTAGCTGGGGAAGACATGAGCAAAGACAGAGAAAAAAAAAAAGGAGAGAAAAGAAAATTTTCAAAAGGGAAATACTAAGAGGACAAAATTCAAAGATTTATTAGATCTTGAAGAGTCATAGAACAAAAATTCTAAGTCAGCAACATGTCTGAGAGAAATTAAGACAGGAACAAGCACTTTTCCCTTCACATTTCATGTAGGGGAGATGTGAGCTACAAGGTGCACCAGGAAGGGAGGATCATCTCTTTGGAGTAGCTGATTGTCTTGGCGATGGTTTTTTATCCTATACCTCTTTTGGGTTTCTTTTGCTTTCTGTCTGGGGGATCACTTCCTTCCTTCCTTCCTTCCTTCCTTCCTTCCTTCCTTCCTTCCTTCCTTCCTTCCTTCCTTCCTTCCTTCCTTCCTTCCTTCCTTCCTTCCTTCCTTCCTTCCTTCCTTCCTTCCTTCCTTCCTTCCTTCCTTCCTTCCTTCCTTCCTTCCTTCCTTCCTTCCTTCCTTCCTTCCTTCCTTCCTTCCTTCCTTCCTTCCTTCCTTCCTTCCTTCCTTCCTTCCCAGTCCCACCTGAGGGAGGCTGGGACTAGGTTTATATGCTGCTTGTTTGCTGTGTTATGTAAATATATATAATATATATATATTCTAGTAAAGAACTGTCATTCCTTTCCCCATATCTTTGCCTGAAAGCCCCATAATTTCGAAGTTATAATAATTCAGAGGGAAGGGGGTCATACTTTTTCCATTCCAAAGGAGGTTCCTGCCCTCCTTGGAAGACACCTGTCTTTCAAACCAAGACGCTGATCCACAAAAACAAACCACAAGTCATACCTTAAAGACAGCACTTGAGTATCTCTTGTGCAAAACAGCTTTTCCTGAGTTTTATTGCTGAAGAGGAGCAGCAGCTTTTCCCTGTCAGTCGGCACAGACACAGCAGGTAAAACGGATTAATGAGTATGTGACAGGCACACAACACTGTGTGGTGTTGACAAGCATCAGCATTTAGTGCCAGCCTGTCCTCAGATGGAGCAGTTCTGATCTCCACCTCAGATTTATCAATGCAGAAGTGATCTGATCCCTTCCAGGCACAATCATGCAAATGGCATGTGGAACTGGAGTGAGAAAATCCCTGTCTGTCTCTGTGTGCTCCTCCTTCCCGTTCAGCTCTCTAGGAGCATGCTGCTTGCAAGAGACAACAGAATTGCTGCGAGCCACAGAAAATGAAAAATTAAAGCTGAAGGTAACAAGGAGAGCAAAACTGGATGTTGCCCACAGGGTTTTTCTTGTGTAACATTGCCCACAGGCCAGTGACGGCCGGGGACAGTTACTGGAGGATATACAGATGCTCAATGTCATCTGCACCAGTGAAAGACCTCTCTGAGCAGAGTTCAGTTGGAATAATTTATTAGCACCCCAATCAGCATTTTCACTCCAGGCACTC
Source organism: Diglossa brunneiventris (assembly GCA_019023105.1). Lineage (NCBI taxonomy): Eukaryota > Metazoa > Chordata > Aves > Passeriformes > Thraupidae > Diglossa > Diglossa brunneiventris. Next base: position 25,730,707 of record CM032361.1, on the reverse strand, counting down.
CTAAGCAGCTGCTTGGTATGTAATGAGCACTTAACTGCACAAACACATCTTTCCATCTGCACTCATAAATAAATCTGTGCCACAGGATGCCCAGCGCTGGTGCTGTTGCCATAAATCAGAACCTCCTCTTTAGTTTAAAGTAACTACAGAGATTTTCATTGTCAGAAGTTTTTGTCTTTATATAGTTCAATGAGTAAGTCAGTTTATAGCACTCAAAAACAGTGTGTGGAAAACCAAGTGTCGGAATTCTCGCCTGTTACATGTAGCTTTGCTTTACAACCTCAGAAAAAAAAAGTAAAATAAGTAGAAGAGAGATATGGGGATGGGCTGTGAGGGTGATGGAGATCAAATTAATTCTTTAACATAGTAATGGAAGGCTCCTCATCTAGAAAAGAAGTACTGGGGATGAAACATTCAGTGGTACGAGGAAACAAAAGAGTCAAAATACAAAATCTGGGAGCAGTAATTTAGCAATATCATTGCAGCACGTTTAAATACAGTAAGGGAAAATATTTTCTCAGGCTGCATAATGAAACTGGAGAAATACCCAAGGAAACACCCCATGGAATCTAAAGCTCTAGAGAGTTTGGAAAAGCTCAGAGCTGGTAAGAGTGCCCTGCCTGTCCAGTCAGATGATGCCTCTCAGGCTGGGGAGCCATAAGGGCAGACTGGTCCCTTCCCCTCCTCTGTGCTCCTGTCCAAAACACAGCACTTCATTACAGAGATATTTGTTCTCTTTTAACAAAGCTTCTCATGTAGTCTTACTTCACCCATTGAATTCACTTGGCAAATAAGCCCTTTAGTCCCTTCTGCTACATATTCCAGATAAATGGAAATTGAGTTTTAGCTGAGTGTCAGTAAATGTGTTTATCTTTGTGCGTTTTCAAGAGGTCTTATGACTTCAAACGGTATTTTGGAGGTTTTTTATTTAAAAACCGCACATTATGTTTTGTTGTAGTTTTTTCTTTAATCCTCTGTTACTGTTGTGTATTTTGATCTTTGTTTTTCCCCTCCCCCCTCCTAAAAACTAGCTATAATATGCAATAAAATCTTGTAGAATTACATGGATTGGATAACATATAAACCAATGCAGAGAATAAACAAAAACAGAAGGAACACTCTGTTCCTTCTACACTTGGAATAGAAAATCTGAGAATAAACAGACCAAGTGCAAAGATCAAAGGGATGGATATGACTGGATAATCCAGGGCATTTTGAAACCATTAATTTGCTCATAAGGAGGATACTTCTGCCAATAAAAGGAATGCTTTTTGGATTGGAAGATAAGAGAGCAAGCAGTCAGTGACAATATAATATTTAGAGTGGCAAAAAATACAAATGCCAAAAGATAAGATTGTCCTGTTCAGAAATCCCCCAGAGTGCCATGAGAAACTGGAAACCTAACTTCTACAGAATTCCAGTGGAATCTGTGGCCTGTGTTAAGAAAAAAGTACATGGTGTGGACTGGAGATATAAGAACAAATAATACTTGAAAAAAGGTGATTAGGGTGAAAGAAGAACACAAAGACTGTGGTATATAAATATAGAGAAAAGAAAGAGAGGGAAACTCACAGTGCATATGAGAGTCCAAAGAAATGCTATTACTTTGTTTTGGCTAAACATGAGGAAGCAGATTTATTCATTTTTTGTATTTGAAAAATTCATTATTCCAGTGATACAAGGTGAAGTTGAATTTTCTTACTGAGATAAAGGGAACAGCTTTTAAGGATAGATGAAGGTGCTATGTTCTGAAGGTGCTATGTTCTGAAAATATTGGCAAGTCTTTTCATGGGATTATGAAATGCACTTTTAAATTTTCATAGAGGAGTAACCTGAGCTGGCAAACAGAACTTCAAAAGTCTTGATATGCTTAACTGAGTTAGGTCCTCTATCTGTTCTGTGCCAGGAGGAAGGCAGGGATGTCAGGGATAGGGAAGAGTGGCAGTGGACACCTTCCACAATCCCAGGTTGCTCCAAGCCCTGTCCAACCTGCCCTTGGGCACTGCCAGGGATCCAGGGGCAGCCACAGCTTCTCTGGGCACCCTGTGCCAGGGCCTGCCCACCCTCACAGGGAACAATTCCTTCCCAAAGTCCCATCCAACCTTGTCTTCTGGCAGTGGGAAGCCATTCCCCCTTCTCTGTCACTCCAGGCCCTTGTAAATTGTCTCCCTCTTTTTTTCCAGCTCCTTTAGGCACTGGAAGGCCACAATGAGCTCATCCAAAAGCTTCTCTTCTCCAGGAGGCTGAGCTGAACAAGCCCAATCCTCCAGTTTACAAGAAGGCCATGAGGGAAGACTCCAGGGTGCTACAGACCTGGGAGCCTAAACTCAGCACCTGGAAAAAATATGGAGAATGACACTGGCTGCTATTGGAAGGCCATCCATTGTACAATCAACATGGGCTCCCAAAGGCAGGTCCCACCTAACTGTTCTGGTCCCCTCTTGCGATAAGGTCACAGCCCCATGCCTGAAGGAAAGACAGTGGATGCAGTTTCCCTGGTTCTTAGTAAGGATTTCGATACTGTCCCTCACAGCATCCCTCTGGCCAAGCTGTCCAGCTGTGGGATGAGCGGGTTCATGATGCAAGGAGTGAAGAACTGGTTGAAGGACAGATGTCAAAGGATTGAGGAGATTTGGGGCACATCTGACTGAAGAATCCTGGAGGCAGAGGTGGAAGGCACAACTTGTGAGAAGTGGTTGAGAGCTCTTATTTTGTCTACTTTGGAGAAACCGAGGCTGAGGGGTCACATCATGGATCTGTGGAGCTTCCTTGAGGGACATGGAAAGGGACAGGCTGCTCTGTTCTCCTGGATCCCGTGCCAGTAGCCATGGGAATGATTAAAGCTGCGTCAAGGGAGATTCAGACTGGATATTAGGAAGTTCCAAAAGGTTTCTGTCAAACAATGAACAGATTTCCTCAGGGGGTGGGGGATGCTCCAAGCCTGGCAGTGATTGAGGCATTAACACATATTTTTGATCAATCCTGAAGTGCTCAGAAAGTTGGACAGATGATCTGCTTTGGTCCCTTCCATTTGGAATGATTCTCTTCCCTTCAATTTGATTTGATTCCCAAGCCTGTATCTGTCATGTTGTTTATGATTGGCAAAGTACTCCAGGTGACCAGCTCTGCTCAGCTGGGGCTGTAGGGGTCTAATCCCATTGTGGATATCTTGTCTAGTCCTGAAAACTCCAACTGCAGGGCTTGAACAGAAGTAAAACAAAAGGGAAAACCAGTTTGTGAACAGTCTCAGGAAATGCACATTTAATCTGAGTAAATGCTGTCTCCTTTGTTGAAAGTGGATAAATAAATTCCGTGGATTACTCAAACACTCTTCAGTTTTCTGTGAAACATATTGTTCTGTATTTCAAAGGGTTCAAGTTAAAAATGAGTCAACTGCAACATAATATAGACCCAATACACAATGATATTGTTATTGTAAAAATCCTTTTAAAAATATTTTTGTTGCACAGTTAAAACTACAACGAAACACAGCTAATGACTTTTGCAAAGGTAAACAAAGCAAAGCACTTGGCTTTAAATGACTGCAAGAATACATCATTGACTAATCTTTAACAATAAGAAATGGAATTTAAAACTGAAATAAATGCAGAGAAAGAGGCTTTATACTGGTATGGGCTTGGCTGTCAGTAAGAATACAGCATTCAATCTTTTTTTTTTTTTCAAAACAATTGTTCATAGAAAAATATATTATGTGAGGTGAGGTTATTTTGATTTATTCTCTTTTGGGTTCCTCTAGATCAGTGAAGTGTGTAGCTGACTCCTAACCCAAGAAGGCTGGGTGATAAAGTGTATGGTACATGATAAAACACAGGCACTAAAAGAAGATAATGAGGGTAATTATGTGTTTCAGTGGCCATGGTCTAAATTGGGATCACATAACTTACCAGGCAATCTTTACTTACAAACTCACACAGGTACTAGGGATATGTAGAAGGCCAAGGAGAAAATGCTTGGAAAGCTACAAGCAATTAAATAATTGGCATTTTCCTAATATACAGAGACAACTTTGGATCATCCCTTATTATGATCTAGCATTATGTACTTAAAATAATAACAATTTCTCAATACATTTTACCCCCCCCCTTCATCTTTCACAACCCTTTGAGATGGACATTGAAAGTTTTGCTTAGTCTTCTGAAAAGAAAGAAGGGCGTGAGATCCTCAGATATTTTACTTTGGCTTTTTAAAACAAAGAATGAAGGAGTACACAGGAATTCTAAATGTGCACACAAACAAGGCTCTTTCATGTTCACACAGGCAGAACAAAAACAACAAAAAAAGAATCCCTGCAGCAACTAATTCTCTGTCCTCTCATCTTGAAACTTAGAAAAAGCAGAGTCAATATCAGAGAAGTCAATTCACAAAGAAATCTCCAACTGTCCAGTGCTGCTCTTTGTTTGTGGAGTTGATCAAAGCCCTTGGATGGAAGAGGGAGCAGGAGCTGTCAGGAAGCAAAGCCCTGTTTCTCTGCTTTAACAGCAAAATAAATGAGCATATTCCACTTGTCCTGTCCAACAGCCATCCAGGTTCTCTTGTATGACCCAGGGAGGCTCCTAAAAACCCACAATGGAATGTTTTGTGTAGGGATTCCATTTAGGTTTGGGCTTCCACTGTTACAACCAGCTGGAATTGTACTGCATGGCACAATATAAAAATGTTCCGGTTCCCTTGCTGCAGTGTGGTTCAACATGAAGGAGATACATTCACACCTGGCTCTGAAGAGGTTTTGCTTAATCAAAATTTCCTGTAAATAGATATTTCTTGTTTATTTATTTTATTTACAAATAAATAAATAAATGTTTAAGTTTTCCTGTAACTGAAATTCCTGCATGGAGGGAGACTGCTCAGGCATTAGAGATTTCTTTAAGGAATGGGGCACTCATATTTTTGATCTTATGTTTAAAACTCATCTTTTTCTCTGTACATCTTCTCCTTGACTTGCATGGAATCTTCTTTTTTGTTGTTGCTCTGATTTCCCCTCCCAAATCAGAATGAGCAAGCCTTTAGTAGGTTATCATTGAGTAACACACCACCTGTAAAATTTATACTCATACTTTGCATCTACGAATGGGTATATAAATGTAAAATTTAACCTTATATTTTACATATTTATATATGTAAAATATACATGCATATATGCATATATGTATATATGCATATATATATATATATATATATATATATATATATATAATGTACACATATTCATAAGGGTCTTGTCTGATATACATTTTTAATAAATTTTATTTTAATAAATATTGTCTCCTTATAAAGAAAAAACAAAAGGTAAGTATAAGAATGCCGTCAAATTATTCTACCAAGCAAAATGGTCACAGAATCATTCATATCCACCACAGAAATTACCAAAGCTGCTGCAATACCTCTGTCCACCAGACTGCCCTTAATTCCTGGGTGAAGTTTAGGAAAGAGGGAAAAAAGATGGAATGGGACAGTACTGTTCATGAAGAGAGTGCTGGAGAAGAAAACAAAAAAACATTTACACTGAGCTTTTCTTAGATAATGTTAAGCCTAGGCTTAGAATTAGTTCTAGACCAGGTTCATCATTTTTTCTGCAGTAAATGTTCAGAAACCTTTGAACATTAACAGATGACAGAGCCCCAGTGAGACATAAGAAATAGGCTTTTTAGCTGTGCTGCTTGACACAGGCAGCCTGGCCCACTAAAGCAGGAAGCTGGGACAAAATCCCAACCTCACAGGGACTTTTGTATGGAATAGCAACTGAGAGAACCCAAAGTTCTTCCTAAAAAGATAAATAAAATAAAATAAAATTAAATTAAAATAAAAAATAAAATTTGTGACAGTGGTCACAAGGGTTCTTGGTTGAGGGAAGAGACGAGAATGTTGACTTCATGTTCAGAAGGCTTGATTTATTATTTTATGATCTATGTATTACATTATGACTATACTAAAAAGGAAAAGAAGGAAAGGTTTCCTCAGAAGGCTAGCTAAGAATAAAATAGAAAAGAATGGTAACAAAGGCAGCTGGCTCAGACAGAGCGTGAGAGCCAGCTCTGCTGTGAGTGGTCACCGGATCTAAACATCCACAGGAGACCAATCATGGACCCACCTGTTGCATTCCACAGCAGCAGATAACCATTGTTTACATTCTGTTTCTGAGGTCTCAGCTTCTCAGAAGGAAAAATCCTAAAGAAAGGATTTTTAATGAAAAAAATGTCTGCGACAAAAATTAAATAAAATAAATAGTATTCTGATTTTTTTTTTTCATTTTATCAATTATTACTTTGCATGTCTGCAGCCCTGCATAAACTCTAAGGGATCAGGGTGAAGAAAAATGTGTTGCAAAATCTCCTTGACTTTCCTCTCAAAGCTGAGATCTGAACACCTGATTCAGGTGTATGCATGAACCAGGCATGAATCAGACAGGAAAAAAAAAAAAAACTTTGCAGTTTGGAATAATTTTTTGTGCTCTTATGGACCTATTTTAAAAAACTTTCACGAACATCTGCCTAAGACATATGAAATGTATTTAATTGTACCAGCTGGGTTCTTTTCAATAAGAAATTGGAGCTAATCAAGTCTGCCGTTATCTGCTGAAGATGCCAGAGGCTTCCTTGTTCTTTTATTCTTCCTTCTAAATTGGGAGAGGGTGACTGAATCTCCTTTGTATAATTTTCTCTTGCCGCCAGAATGTTTACAATTTATCCTTAATTAACCACAAAATGATTCTGTAATCAGTGGCAAAGTTCAAAACTGTAATAAGTAGGCTTTTTGTGAGTATATTTTTAAATTAATTCATTGTGGTTTGTTCTCAAGCATTCTATGGTTTGCAGAAGTGGAAAAAGCTGATAAATTTCAGCATAATCTGGAAGGGATGATGTACCAAATTACAGGGTCAGGGAATCACAGGATGGGTTGGGTTTCCCTGGAATTGTTCCAGACCAGGTTGGACGGGGCTTGGAGCAACCTGGGACAGTGGAAGGTGTCCCTGCCCATGGCAGGGGTGGCACTGGATGGGCTGTAAGGTCTCTCCCAACCCCAAACCATTCTGGGGTTCTGTGACGTTTCAAAGCATCAGGGATGTGTTTCTAAATCCGTCAGAAATGCCCTAAATCTGTACACAGATATTTAAAATAGGGAACATTGTGGTCAGTGTTGGGAGCTCTGGCCAACAGCTGAGCACTGGGAAAGACAGAACAAGTGCACTGTAGTGAAAACAGGACATTTTTGACACATGCCAAGAATTAAACCTCCTGAACAGCTTTTTTTGCATTCTTTGTATGCAGGTCTCTGTGCAGTGGATTGGTCAGGCTAGGACACAGCACCTGGAATTGGCTGAAAATGATCCAGGCTGCATTAAAACTAAAGCAAGCAGACAATTATCAGATATCTGTGTCAGTGTGAATTTATATGAAAAATATTCAGCATTTATTTCCTGAGATATAGTAATACACTTTGGCTGAACTAAACCATGATTGGTGCATTTTTTATTGTTTTCTGTACTGTCAGAATGTTAAATTTTATCTTCTTTTTGCCAGGGTCAGGATTAAATGCTCAAAACAGAATTTCTTGTTTGGACTTAGATGTTTATTAGTTCTTATCTATGATACAGTCTCACAAACCATGAGTTCTACATCACTTCACTCTAACAAACTGAAAATGGAGTCCTATTTCTCTCTCTGCAAGGCCTTTTAAGGATAAACTGTCTAATTAAGAAATGACACCTAAATTATTTTTACTTTTAACCCAATAACCAACCACCCATGTCCTGCAATGAGGACTTTATCACAAAATCACCCAAACCCATGGAGAAGAAGGTGAACAAGAAGGTGAAGAAGAAGGACCAGCCTTCACCCTAAAACCTCCATCTTGCTTTGTATATATTACTATATTCTAAAACCTTAAACTCTAAGTTTTTAGGGGATATTACACACTTCTGTTCAAACTCCACACCCATAATTCCAGTTCTGTCATTCAATTCTGGAAGCTTCTCCATGGCCTCAGGTCAAATGCAGTGTTTTCTTGGGGGTCAGTGCCTGTCAGCACAGAAAGTCTAAAATTCTCAGTAACCAGGGTTCCAACATCAGAATACTGCAAACCAGTGATTATTCATAAGAGTCTGGGCAAATACAGAGTATACCTAGCTGAGAGGCGCGGTCCATACAATAGATGGAAGGGACAACATCCAGAGGGACCCTAACAGAATCCTGGGAAGGGGGTCTGTGCAAACTTAATGAAGTTCAGAAGGTCTGGAGCCAGGTCCTGCAGCTGGGCAATGGCAGGGAAGGCTGGGGGATGCCAGGATTGGGAGCAGCTGTGCTGAGAGGGACTGGGGGTGCTAGGAGGTGAAAAAGTGGCCACACCCCAGCAATGAGTTCAGAACCCCCTTCTCTGGGCTGAGCCCCCAGTGTGGGCAGCAGGAAAGGGGGAACTCTGCCTCTGTGCCCTTCTCAGGTGAGACCCCACCTGCAGAGCTGCTCCAGCCCCCAAGTCCAGCACAGGAAGGATGTGGAGCTACTAAAGCATGTCCAGAGCAGGCCCACAAAAATGATCAGAGGGCTGGAATAGCTCTCCACAGGCTTTGAGCATCCTGATCCTGTGATAGATGTCCCTGCCCATGACAGGAGGGATGGATTAAATGAACTTTGAAGCTCCTTTCCAACCCAAACCATTCTGGGATTTGGTGATTCTAAACTTCTTTGTTACTTGTGGTACTTTGTGCCATCACTTTTCTACCAAACTGCTGTGATGCTGCCCTTACTGAGCCCTATTTTCTCTCCCAGAATCCCAGAGTTCTTTCTTCCCTCACTTACACGAAATTTCATAGTGTCACAAACACCAGCAAGGAATGTGGAGCCACATACAAGAAGTTTCAGAGCTCATTGTCTTTTTTTCTGTCTTGTTTCTATCTTTTTTAATATTTTTTTTCTCAGCAAGTTCTCCACAGCACCCAGCTGGCGTTGCCAGTGGCTTGTAAAACTGGAAGTGTCTATGTATTCAAATGGGAATTGACAGGGGTAAATACTGAAGCAATCCAAATACATTCTTGAGACATATGGCATTATCAGCAAGCTTAATAAAAATAAAAGCATATTTTGAAAAAACACCCAAACTAAAAGGACTGGCACATTAATAAAAAGAACAGCCCTTGGCAAGGGCAAGGTGTCTGATGCAACTCAGTAATGATATTCATGGGGTGTTTAATGAACCCTGTGTTATTGTGATATAAGGAAAAAAGTACAGAAGTGTTAAATGGAGCTTGGGGCTGTTTTTCAGATTTCTCCAAGCTTCAATTATTAGGAGTCTGGAAGGCTGAGGGGAGGAACAGCTAAAGGAAAAAGAGTTTAAACACTAAATGTAACAGAGTCAGCTGCAGAACACCCATAATCTCACACTGCTGAGTGTGAGTGATTAGTGATGGGTGATGGGTGATTAGTGAGCAGCTTGTTTTCTGTGGTTGCATTTCTAAAACTTCTCATAAACTGTAAGGAATGGAACCCTTGGAAAAAAGGGATCACACTGGATGACACTTCCCAGATTACTCAGCACCATGACCAGTGCTTGGGTGTAGGTAGTATCAGCATGAGCAGTGCAGTGGCACTCAGAGCACAGTTTTCCATGCCATGGACAAGCACCTTCTCTTTAGAGAAAACCCCAAGCTGGAAGGGGCCCCCAGGGATTGTGGAAGTGCAGCTGCCCTTCCCAGTACACACAGAAGCACATCTGGCTGGGGCTGTGCTGCTCCTGGTGCTCCCTCACTGCCTGAATTCATATCCCTGCTCACACCCACAGCTTCCTCAGCCCCTGGAGTTGACTTTGATCCTGTGCAACATCAAATATCTATAAACTGGGCTCCTTTTCATCCGGTCTTCAACTCCAAATTTGAATATTTCCTTATTTTGGTTTCCTCCTCTGCTAGTGCAGCCAGCTGGTGCAGTTGGGAGTTTGCTGATGAATCACACACTGAGATGAACAGAGTGTGAACTTTCAAGAAATATTTAAAACTTGGAGTAGTTTTTCATGCATTGGAGGAAGTTTTCCTGGATACCGGGAAAAGGTTCTTCCCCCAGAGGGTGCTGGGCACTGCCCAGGCTCCCCAGGGAATGGGCACAGCCCCAAGGCTGCCAGAGCTCCAGGAGGGTTTGGACAACACTCGCAGGGATGCACAGGGTGGGATTGTTGGGGTGTCTGTGCAGGGACAGGAGCAGGACTGGATGATCCTGGTGGGTCCCTTCCCACTCAGGATATTCTGTTATTCCATGTCATTAACCAGAAATTCTCCCAAAGCAGATGTCCCACCACATATCCTTGCATCCAGATCTCCTTAGACAAGCACATCTCTGTGCTGACAACTTCCAATTCCTTCAGCAGGAGCATCCTCCCTCTGCAGGCTCATCATATTTAATGTATTACACCTGCTATTCATGAATATTTTACTCTGTAGTAAACATTGGGAAAAAGAATGCCCAGAGGAAACCTCTCCCAACCTGCAACTGCAAAAAATGCCAGCTTTGCCTTGCTGCTGTGCCCTTGCAGCTGGAACTCCATCCTGGAGTTAATAAGGGGGTTAAAATGTGCAATTATTTCTAAATATTTCTGTCCAGGTTACCAGCATATGCATTGTGTGTGCTGGTGAGGTTTTTTCAGGAACAAATATACATACAATTTGTATTCTCTACAAATAAAACGCCACATTGTTGGGTAATAAAAAAGGATGCAGGGCATTGAGCAAAGAGGTGTTGACTGAGAACATGAGAACTCTGCTTAGAGGTTTTCCATTTTTAAAATTGAAATAATGTTCAGAGGTCTGTTAGATTATTTTCCATGATATTCCTCTGTGCTGTGGCTTGGGGGGAGCTATCCAAATATGATTGTCCACTGTGGTTAATCTCCAGCCACTCTGTGCCTTAATCCCATTATTTTTCTACACGTTTTTCCCATTCATCCCATAATTTTGCATAAAGCACATTTGTCAGTTTATATGTCCATATGGAGTGCAGGGTTCAGTTTATGAAGAGGTTTCATTTTGAGATTTGCACATTACCCAACTTAGCATGAAAGTATTTTTTCTTCCTGACAAATGTTAGATTGGAAAGATACATTATGCAGTAAAGTCCAGGGAAAAATGCCAAATCTGCGGGAATTTAGCATCATGAACATATAAAAGTGACTAAAAAATAACTGCAACATTTATACTCCCAACTTGGAAGTATGGAAATAAACTTTAACTCAGAACCAAACAGCTTCTGCCTTCAAGGAGCCTGACATTTGCATCCCTAATAGTCCCAAGATTTCTAACAGCAAATCCAAGCAGCCCTATCTGCACCCTGAAAAGTGAAGATATAAATACAGATACATACAGAAATGTGTTTATATACTCATTACTCAGAAAAAATTTTAACTGCTCAGAGCCCATGGCAAGATGAAATTTTTTCCATAAGTATTTTAAAAGAGCTGCAAAATGTGTCATCGCCGATGTAATGCTGACCTGTTTCATGCCTAATAATCATATTTAAATAACTAGGTATTTCCTAAACAGTATTTTCCTTAGAGCCTTTTAAATGCAGTAATGTGTCCAGCAGCAATAGAAAGTATTACCCAGAAGAACTTGTGAAATATAGAAGGAAAATAAACCCCCAAATATTAAACTTTGGCAACAGCACCATAACTATCCAATTGATTTCACTAAGTATTTTTTAAAGTCTTGTTGCAATGATTTTTTTCAAAGATTTTTCTCCTGCTATTTTACTACAGAGACCCATTTTGTAAAATAAAGTGATGAAATTCTATGTTCATTTCCAATAAATTTTTAGGGTAAATGATCTCTACTGAAATGAAGATTTGCTGTTTGTTTCAGGGTTCATCCTTGATGCAGCCCCTAGATGAGCTGAGGTTATATAATGTACATTTTACAGACAATCCCAGAATCACTGAGGCTGGAAAAGCTCTCCAAGGCAATCAAGTCCAAGCTGTGGCTGATCCCTGCCTTGTCCCCAGCCCAGAGCTCTGAGTGCCACATCCAGGTGTTCCTGGGACACCTCCAGGGATGGGGACTCCAACACCTCCCTGGGCAGCTCTCGGGTGGCTGGTTGTTAATTGCTGCCTTGAGATGCATAGGAGGTCTCTGCTTCAGCCCGTGCAGCTGAAGAATGAGTCTGCACTCTTCACTTTTTGGTTTTGAGGTAGTGTATTAATTCTTACCTATAAAATTTTATTTTTGCTTAGCTGAGGTCTGCTCAGCAGGGCAGCTACAGGCACTCTGACCGCCCCCGAGGCGGTGTTGTCCTTCTATACTACAAACTACGTATAACATATTTACACTTAATTCTCAATACCTATCACCTATGTTAGACAGTGCACTTCTACTCTAAACCAATCCTAAAGTGCCAACATCACTGCAGAAAATGGAGAACAAGAAGAAGAAGAAAGGCAGAACATGCCCAAGTTCCTCCATCTTGTCCCCATAACCACCATACCAAAAATCTTAAAATCTACATTTTCACCCTGTGATAATTTTATTATTATACTATACAAACTTCTGTGACTTTCAGGTCCTCGTACAAAACTGGCAACTTGCTCCAGGGGTCAAAATCAAATCCCCAAGTGTTTTGGGCTGCGTGCCAGATTCTCTGAGCCCCCTAGCGGGGTCCTTGGCAACTCTGGACACCCGGAGGGATGCACTGAGTTCCGACAGGCAGCCCCTGCCAAGGCCTGACCACCCTTTCCATGCAGAAATTCCTCCTGATGTCCACCCTGAGCCTGCCCTGGCCCAGCCTGAGGCCGTTCCCTCCCCTCCTGTCCCTGTCCCTGGGAGCAGAGCCCGACCCCCCCGGCTGTCCCCTCCTGTCAGGAGCTGTGCAGAGCCACAAGGTCCCCCCTGAGCCTCCTTTTCTCCAGGCTGAGCCCCTTTCCAGCTCCCTCAGCCCCTCCTGGTGCTCCAGACCCTTCCCAGCCCCGTTCCCTTCCCTGGACCCGCTCCAGCCCCTCAAGGTCTCTCTGGCCACGAGGGCCAGAACTGGACACAGCACTGGAGGTCCCTCAGCAGTGCCAGCACAGGGCACAGCCACTGCCCTGGGCCTGTGCCCACAGCAGGGCTGGCACAGCCCAGGGGCCATTGGCCTCTGCTCCACCTGGGCACACCTGGCTCCTGTCCAGCCTCTGGCACCAGCACCCCAGGCATTTCCAGCCACTTTAAACATGCCCTCATTAGAAAAATTCCATTTGGCCTTCAGTGGGGGTTAACATTGGCTTTGGCGAAACACACAACCTGTGTCAGAGGAACTCCATGGGGAAAAACCAAGTGTGACTGTGAGATATAAAATTTCCTGGCTGTTGGGAGTAAAATGGGGAGAGACCACCAGAGTCTGGCAAGAGACATCTGCATAAAAACAATGTTTAAACCAATCCTGAAGGTCCAAAGGAAGCCCATGGGGCATCCCATGAAGTGAAAGCTCAGGGAGAACAGGTATCCACAGACCTGTGAATAACTTGGAATGGTGAAGAGAAGACTGCAGCAAAAGGGAGAGAAAAACTTCCTTGTCTGTGAGAGTCTGGATGTTTATGTTTAACACCCCAGATATTGAGTTTACATGGATGGTTACACCTCAGGTGATTCCAAGTCCTGTCGTGCCCTCCACTGGGAAAGTAAATGAAAACCTGTGTGTATTAAAATCCTAAAGGTGTGTCCAGACCTTGCACTCCTTACCATAGAAGTTTATCCTCCAAAATGTCTACAGAGCTTTTCAAAAGTAGAACAAGAACATTCAGATCAACATCAGATGACAAGGAGAAAATTAGTTTTAGAAATTAGATCCTTGGAAGAGTTCTGGACCAAGAAAATTTTTAATCAACTAAATATTTTCAATTTGACATGTAATTAAATGCTTTATTTCATTTTAGACCTAATTAACTTTTTAAAAAATCAATTAAAAATGAAAACACTACTTTAAAATGAAAGGGGATGTTTCATTCAGAAATGCTGAAACATTTCACATAAACTCCTTCTTTTCCCATATGAAATTAATGACTCAATTTTATCTATGCTTATTGATATCTTTTTTCATGCAAAATATACATTTCAATTAACTTAATAATCTTCAAAAAGTTGTACCCACCTCTGTAGAGGGTCATTCTAAGTCTTCTCAAGAAATTTGTATTGTTTTTGCCCAAATTGCCTAAGTTATGTCACTATTACCTGGGACTGCATATAAAAAATAGTGCTCTAAAAGTTACTCAGGTGTGACAAAATATTTGGGAAATAAACCCAAACCAATAGAAGTAGATTGTGTATATTTTTTAATTTAAATGAAATTATTTCAAGAATCATGAATCTTACTAAATCATCAAGAGTCCTACTCTTGTGCTGGCCCACACTCTCAAGTGGGGAAACACCTGTGAACCTGGAAAGTCTTGGATTTCATACACCCATTTCTTGTCAAAATGGAAATTGTAAAAGGAAATTGAAATTAAGGATAATGAACTTGTGCTTATCTAGCACTGTAGGGAATCAGTCATTTATACTACCAGGCCCTCTGGCATAGAGTAGGAGAAAGGCAGCTAATTAACAGTGGTTGGTTATTAATCACACTTATTCACTCCATGAAGTGCTTGCACTACAAGTGCTTTCCTTGCTTGGAGAAGAGCAGCTGTATCTACTCCTGTGTATTCAGACAGATGTTAGAAGGGCCTTAATTTTCATACATTTGTCTGAAAATAAGGTCTTATTGTTACAGTCTCAATATTTTACAGTCTCAATCTTAATGCTTCTTAAAAATAATGCTTCTGAAACACTTCTGAAAATAGAGCATACTTGAGCATTCCCAAGGATAGTACTTTATTAATTCATTATAGGTGCATTTAGAGGATAACACATAGAAAAACAAAGATAAAACTGTGACTGGCTCTACAGTGATCACTTGAGAGCATGACATCACTCTTGGGATAGGCAGCCCATGAGAGGTTATCTCAACAGAATGAGAAGTGGTAGAAATTAGTAGGGAAAGGCAAAAGTACAAAATAACCTGTTAATGCCGCTGCTGAGATCCAAGTGTATGTAAATCTTCCCCATTCCCACAAAATCCCTGCACTGCTGACATGGGAGGGCTCCCCTGGAAGAGATCCAGAGGAAATGCCTGGTCAGAAAGGACCAGAGCAGACTGCCCAGGTTGTGCTCAGCAGGTCTCTGAATAGCACCATCACATACCCAGAGTGCCACAGGCTGCCCAGGGAAGTGATGGATTCACCATCCTTGGAAGCGTTCTGGAAATGAGTACATGTGGCACTTCTTGATACAATTTAGTGCCTGGTAAAAGGTTGGACTTGATCTTGGAGCTCTTTTTCAACCTAAATTATTCCATGATTTTATCATTCTGTGATCTGTGGGTGGTGAATCCACAGCCTCTCTGTCAGTGTTTGATCCCTCTCACGATAACAAATATGTAAGTAATAATAATTAATTAAATTACGTAAATTTAAACAGCATTTCTGTTATTTCACTTTGGACGCACTGCTGCCTCACGTCCCGTCACTGGACACCACTGAAAGAGCCTGATCTATCTCTTCTACACCTTTTTATTGGGTATTTATACACAAAAAGGGAGGAATAAGACTCCCCAAACTTCCCTTTCCCTAGGTGGAGCAGTCCCAGCTCTCTGAGCATCTTCTTGTCCTCGGCCCAAGACACAGCATTCCTGATGGGATCTCACCAGTGCCAAACAGGGAATCACAGACTGGTTCAGACTGGAAGGGCCCTCAGTGGCTCATGTGGTGCCACCTCCCTGTTCCAGCAGGGCCATCCCAAAACACAAGGGCACAGGAGAGTGTCCAGAGCTCCTGAACTCTGTGGTCGCTGTGGTATTGGACAGACAGACTTGTTTTGATCTCTCAAGGCCATTTCCGTGTCCGGAAATGCCACCTTGTGGCATTAGGAATCGTTTTTGAGCCTAATTTAACCCATTTTTGAATTGCATCAGATGATGGTTATTCCATGGACACACAGCTCACAGGCCAGGACAAGCACTGAGAATATCAAATTCCTACTTTGCTAATGATCAGTAGAAAATAGCACCTCCAAGACTGGGAGGTTATTACCTGTTTTATGTTATGTTATTGACCTCATTAGACTCAAACCCAGAAAATGATAACTCTCCATGGAAATTGAAATTTTCCAATGGATTATCCCCTTTGTTCTTCAGATTAAGTATTGTCTCCTTTAATACAATATATTTCGCAGGTGAACCCACTACTTAACTGATATCATTCCAGAGTTTTACTTTAAAGTTTCATTGATTTAATGGTTTGTGGACCTGCAGCTCTCACCCCTGAAAGAACATTTGTTGTCAAAAATGCTCTTATTTTAACATTATTTTTATATTATTATAACATTATAATAAAAATACAATTTTGTGGAACAATTTATTTCGAATTCACTTGATAGATGTGTGCCAGTGTAAACCCAAAATCTAGAACTAAGCATTAGATCAACTATTAAAATTGATAGCAGATTTGAGAAAACTTCATATAAGCATAAACACAGCTGGAAGTTGGTGGGGATGTGGCACACACATCACAAGTCTGCTCTGGTGTTACTGTGCTGAACTCCAGTGGGAAAAAGTGCTTCTAATAGCTTTAGAGAATTATGGAGTAAAAACTGAAGTTACAGTGGTTGAAATTTCTCATGTTCTTAATATATCTATCCATTTTTTTTCCTTTTTTCCTGAAGGCACACATACCCATATATATTCACCCTTTGTTTTCTAAAAGAACTCAAATTAATTTAGCTTGACAGATCCTTCCGATGTATTGTAAAGTTTGTTAACACAGCCTGACATTCCTTAAGGAAATCTATTTAATCTTTCCACACACATACGTTTTCTCCTGATTCATATCCATCTGCTCATCCAGTGAAACATGAGAATATTTCTTAGTTAAAATTTTAGAACTTTCAAGGTTTTGGCTGGCACAGCTCTATCCCTCAGCTGGGTGATGCCAGTTGAACCATGCCCAGAAGAATTCTGTGACTTTTAACATAGTGGAACTTCATAACCTCCACCGTCTGCTACACAGAAACCTAAATCACAGGCTTGTAGGTGGGGAAAACCAAAAAGAAGTGGGTAAGGAGGTCTCAGAAATGTTAAACAGAAGGTTTTATTTGCAACTGCACTGAAATTGTCTTGATTTGGATATTCGGTGGTGGTCAGAGGCAGATGGTCTCCTGATCCTGAGAGGGTCCTGTTGAGGATGAGTGGACAACTCTGGAGGCCAAATCACTGATGGTGAAAGCAGCATTTTGGTTTCTATGGTCACACAGGAGTCTTTGAATACTGACAAGTGCATGAGAGATAAGAACCACCTGACCAAGCGGCATAAAGATACCTTTGCCAGGTTGGCCCATCTTGAAAGGAGATTTGAAACCAGGAACTGGGAAATGAGCCAGCTCAGAGCTAGGAGAGGACAGACCAACATGGGCAATATGAAATGTTCCAGGCCAGGCTGGACAGGGCTTGGAGCAGCCTGATCTAGTGAAATGTCTCTGCAGGGACAGGGATATCCAACAGGAATTTCCAATAGGATTTTACAGGAATTTTACAGGATTTCCTTCACAGGAATTTTCAGCAGAAATTTAGAGGATTTCCAACAGGAATCTCATGAAATTCAAGAGTGGGAGGTGCTAAGTCATTCCACTGGGGAGAAACAAACCCATGCTCTGCTGGGCGCTGCGTGGGTAGAAGGCAGCTTTGCTGCAGAGAAGGACCTGGGGGTCCTGGTGAACACCAAAGCTGAACAAGGCTGAAAATGCACCCAAAGGCAGCCTTTGGGAAGAGCACAGTCAAGGGAAGTGTTCCTTCCACATCACACACCTCTGGGTTACACAGCTGGATAAGATGGACAAGGACTAAGCAGGGTTAGTCCAGCAAAAGACTTTATTTGATATTGCTTTGAGGAAACAGCTCAGGAAAATCTCCAGATATCTTTTCCAACCTCAACTCTCCCATGATTCATGACATTCTGCCATGTTAGTCTCTTTTCAGTTTGGTAGAAGCTGTCCCTGATCATGCAGGCGGGTTAGAAATAAATGGTTGTTAAGGTCACTTCCAACCCAAACCACCTTGGGATTATGAGATCAAAGTACTTTTCAAAGTAGTATCTGATGTGGGAAAAAAACCTGAATATGCAAAATTTTGCAGGTAGAGCACCAAGCATTTTCTGATAGAAAGCTATAAAGTGCTTGGTAGCAACACTTGCAGGATAAAAGCATGTGAATGCTTTAAATATTTTGTTGAAACCATCTGTGAACCTCCAATGCTTCCATTATATCAATTCTCTCAAACATAATAACTGTGAAGAATTACAATGAAATAAGCATCAAAGTGAGTCTTAAAATAAGAGCATTTTGACAACAAAATGTTCTTTTAAGGGTGAGAGCTGCAGGTCCACAAACCATTAAATCAATGAAACTTTAAAGTAAAATTTTGGAATGATATCAGTTAAGTAGTGGGTACACCTGCAAAATATATTTTGCATTCAGCTCAGTAATTACAAGACATCCATCACTTCTGAATCTTCTCACCAACAAATTGCATAAAGTTCTCTATATTCTCCAGCCTGTATTATTGTATTGTATCTTATTTGTCTCAGAGAGAATTTATGTTGCTTCTCTCAAGGATGTGTTGCCAAGCCATTATTCACACATTTTGATACTGTAAAAACAAGGATGTGCAGACAAGTCCTGCACTTCTTTCTGGAGGCCGTGAGATTGGGGCTGGATCTGAATTTATGGTGGTGCAAAGTTTATATTCTTGTGCCAAAGACTTTAAAAGCCTTGCACTTGGTCATCTCTAGAGCTGTTGGAAATTTCAGTGGGTTTTTTTTGAAAAATAAGCTTTTAGTCGTCACAATTAACAAGGTGAATGTCTGCTCCAAGACTATAAGGAACCAGTAAATCATAAAGATGAGTAAAGTCTCTTCCGCCAAAGATTACAGTGTCAATAAAGAACCCGAAGGTGGAAATGTGTAAAGAGTCACATAAACATCTGGTTCCAACATGAAATTAATTTTCAGTTACAGTAATATAAACATTTTCTGAGTTGTTGTAACACTACCCTTTCCAGATGCATTTCTCCTACAGGGCAGAGACATTATCTACCTGAATGAACAAATGCGGGTGAAGCATTTGGAGTGCAGTTCTTGTGCTGTAGAATTTTAGAAACAAGACAATTGCGCGATCTATTCACACCTGGGTAAATAGTACTGTAAACAACAGTCACCTGTGAGAATCCATTGTTCAAATTATAAGATTTCAAATTATAAGATTTCAAAACTATGGAAACCAGGAATATTTATCTGTCCAGGCTGTGGACTCCCCATCCCTGTAAGTGTCCAAGGCCAGGTTGGATGGGGCTTGGAGCACCCTGGAATAGTGGAAGGTGTCCCTGTCCATGGCAGGGGGTAGCACTGGATGGGCTTTAAGATTCCTTCCAACCAAAGCATTCCAGGATTTTACAATCCTATTCTTTATCCAATATATATTTTTTTCAAGTCAGTGGAGTTAAAAACAGTGAGTAAAGCAAAAGAAAGAGAGTAAATTCATGGAACTGCCTAAACCCATCACAAAAAGTATAAAACCCATTCATGACTGCAAAGCACTTGCTGTGGAAGCAAGACAGATCACTTCTTAACCCCTATAAACTTTTCAGGAACAATCAGGGACTGTCAAAGGAGTTGCAATTATTTACAAACCTGGGTGTTTTTCTCCTGCCAGCAATAAAATTTATGTAAGAGCTCCAAGTGCTATTTCACTTTGATTGTCTTTGCCACTTTTACATTTTATCCTCAAATAAAATATTGTTAATTCGATGTGAAAATGATGCAATGTCAGAGCAAGGTCTTTTACACGTGTTTCTTACTTTTTTTTTTAAACAGCTAGAAAACCCAAATACCTGCCACAGGTTCCCTACTTTGGTATATTGATTTTTGCTTTGCAGTGGTTGTGGTTATGGGGTGACCTTGACTGGCTCTGCGATGCCCAGGTGTCCTCTGCTCTCAGCCACAGAAATATTTGCCCATATTTGCCCATATTTACCCATATTTGCCCATATTTACCCATATTTGCAGAGAACATTTGCTAGAAGGCTTCAGTGATCATTAAGTTTTGCCTGCAAGACAAATTATAAAGTTCATGGGTTTTTTTTGCCATTGTTTGTTCATAAAATTTCTATTTAAAAAAATAACAAAGGCATTAAGCAAAACTGCACTTTTCAGATTCAGAAAATTTAAAGATTACACTATACTTTTCAATCCACTTTTATTATTTTATTATTGCTAGCTAGAAAGGTAATGCATCCCCAAAGTTTTACTAAAGGACTTGACTTTCCTCTTATTATGGAAAATATATCCATGTCTACTGTTTTACCTTTTTCCTCTCTGCTGAAATAGGTACATTTTCTATTTAATTTGTGTTAGCAATAAGCTCCCCATTAAAATCTAAGTTAAGCAAAGAATGAAAAGGCTCCCATGTGTTCTGGTTTACTGACGTGTTTTACCTTAGCCCAATTTGTGTCAGATCAGCATAGTTTTACATAAGGAAGTTTTAATTACCTGAAATGCAAAATTAATAGTTTCCCCCAGTTGTGGAATAACTTAAACAAACATTTATTTATTTAGATCAAAGAAAGTAATTAAAGATACTTGGGAAAATTTTAATTATACAAAACATATTTGTATTTCTAACCCAAAGCCAATTGAATTGAATGCTGTTTAAAAATGCATTATTCTTGTTCAGGGAGTATATTAATCCTACAAGTTCCTGAAAAGCTTTAAAAAATTACTTTTCACTTTGTTTTCTAACTCACAAAGCAGGAAACCACAATGAAGTGACCTCGTGGCTGCTGCTTCCCTCATTTCTCACACTTGCCACTGAAGCCACCTGCTAGGTATCCAGTGTTCTTAAAGGCATCCAAATGGTCACCAGGAGCTCAGACTAAAACTCTCAGGAAGGGTCCAGGTATCAGTTTAAATTATACACCCTGACCAGTCATCAACCCAGAATTAATTTAGGGCTCCAGCATCTCCTGAGGTTGATGCGTTTTATCCACAGTGGACATTTCCCAGGGGGTTGGAACCAGAAGTCTTTTAAGGTCCCTTCCAACCCAAACCCTTCTGTGATTCTGTGACTTTTCATCTGTTACTTGGCTTAGTTGCTTCTTGTAGAATCGTGTCTCCTGTGACATCCTTTGGCATGAATTCCAGCACTTTCTTCTCATAGTGTGTTTGGCACTGGAACCCTCTCCTCACAGCCACCAGTCTGGGTAAGAGGGAGTTCAGAGGGGATGTTGGGGTGGAGTTGTCATCAGGACTTTGTCAGGAGCAAAATTTCCCTCTGAATCCCACCTTGACTGCCTCCTGTCTCCTGGAGCCCTTTTTAGAGTGGATTTCCCTTCTTTGGGATGCACCTTCTTATCACCAGTGCAACCCTCTTCCTACCCAGCATTGATAAAGGCATCACCCAACATTCCTTTCTTTTTCAAGAGCTTCTACTGACTT
Organism: Diglossa brunneiventris; assembly: GCA_019023105.1. Classification (NCBI taxonomy): domain Eukaryota; kingdom Metazoa; phylum Chordata; class Aves; order Passeriformes; family Thraupidae; genus Diglossa; species Diglossa brunneiventris. The sequence goes on along the minus strand of CM032361.1, from coordinate 25,709,167 downwards.
TCTTGTGAGGAGTAGGAAGGGGAAGGTGGGTCTGTGGCTGTCCCAAGGAGGGAAGGGAAGCAAAAGAAAGAAAATAGCACAGAGGAAAAGGCATTCTCCTGTACATGGTGGGACTTAGGCAAGGGTTGGACCTGATGGTCCTGAAAGTCTTTTCCAACTTTACTGATCCTGTGATTGTGTATTTCTGCACAGGACACTTAGGGCCCTGACTCCAGCAAGGAGCACCCAGCAATGCAAGCTCACAACATTTTCAGAGAGGCAGTTTCAGGGCAAGGGTAAAACACGGATTTCTCTGTGCTTGGCGCTGTTCAGTGGTTCAGGCTTTGCTCAATCCCAGCAAATAGCCCTTTATTGAGGGTCAAATTCTGATTTCTCCTGGCATGGTGAATTGTGCCTTTCCCTATGATCTGTTAGCTGATGTATTAACATAAGGAATGAAATGCTGCATGATATGAGGAAAGGTTCAGGAATCAACCAGGAGGTTGATGTTTAAGCTGCCTTGCAATAAACCATTCTGTGATTCCATTATTATATCTATGTGCATAATATTAAGGCAAATTCAAGGAAAAGGGACTCTGAAAGAATGTTCTAGAATAAAGACATAAAGTAATTAAATTAAAAAAAAAACCAAAAAAAAACTAAGCCAACCAAACAACGGCAATCTGCTTCATGTACAGCAGGAATTGTCTCTTCAGATTTTGCTGTTTTGGGTACTTGCACACAACTTAGTTTGGAAGCATTTTCCTTCACTTCTGTAGATTTTAATCTGTATTAGTGTGAAACTAATGGATGAACCTGAAAGGCTCTGTTACAGAGAGACAAATAGATGTAACACCTTCCTATTTACCCAGAGCAGGCAGCTTGTGATTGAGGAGAGAATTGACTATTATGCTGTTCTGGCAAACATAAAGAGACATTTAAAAGGTATAACACCAGCTGCCCACAGAAATCCAACACGAGGCAGCACTTTTTCATCTGGTGTTGTACATCTGTTTTCAGTGGCTCATCCCAGTGCAATCTCCTGCAGAGACAACCACACAAAGAGACAGAAATGGAGCATTAGTGGCAGGCAGAGTTCATCCTACTGCTTCTGGATAAGACACTGACAATGAACATTAATAGACCAAACCATCTCAGCCTGAGCTGAAAATATCATTAATATAATTGGTTCCAGCACACTGTGAGAAATGAAGTTGCTGTAATAAAATTTAAAATAAAAACTGTGTTCTCCATGCAGAGGAAAAAGCTGTTTGGTATAGGGAATTTTTATACTATTGCTCCTTTCTTTTTAGTATCTGTTCTTACACAAAAAATAAAAAAAGGACACCTTCAGGGATGAGAACTCCACTTCTCTGGGCAGCCCCTTCTAATCCCTGACCACCATTTCTGTGAGGAAATTCCTCCTGGAAATTCCAACCTGAGCCTCCCCTGGCACAACTTGAAGCCGTTTCCTCTTGTCCCATCCTTTGTTCCTTGGAAGTAGAGCTCGACCCCCACCTGGCTGCACCCTCGTTCACCACTAGTAAAGCACAAATTCAGTACAGAGAAGAGCTCAGGCGGGCCATATAATTAAATTCTTTATTTGTAACACACTGTACCTGTTATGTCAAGCAACATAACAGCTCCACAGTGCTCGCTTTTAACTTCTGACATCCCAAGCTCCTCAAAGGCTTCCCTTACAACACTTTTTTTCCTAAATCAGGCCTATGAGAACTCCTTAAAACGGATAAACATTTGAGACAAGGACTACTTGACTGGGGAACCAAACCAAACCTAAAGCAAAGCAGAAATATGATAAATACTGAAATATTAGTTAATTTTCTTTGTTATACTTCTGCCACCAAAGGTAAAAAACGTTTGGTGACAAGCAAGAATGATTTAGCTCAACTTCTAAAAAGGAGAAGTTCTTTAAGTATATCATCCACTAGGCTAAAACGTATTTAATTTTCAATTACTAAAACAAAGCTGTTTTTCCATAAATATGGTCTCTGTTTTGTATCTATATAATTTGTTCTGTTGTGTTCTGCAGGAGCAGAGACTCATGTCAACAGTGTATGGCAAAACAATGCTAACAAATATTAAGAGTTTATGGAAAAGGAAATATATCATCATGGCTCTGCAACTTTTACCTTTTCCAGTAAAAACACAGTCCAATTTTCACAGTGGGAACTCAGCACATCCACAGAATGCCGGAGCACTTTGTCCTTTAGAGCATCAATCAATGTACTTAAATGTTTTTCAGAGCAGAAATGGATTAGAATGCAAATTAAATTGAGTGAATTGGAGACACAATCCAAGTTAGTGGTCACATTACATGGCAGCAACAATTTAATATCACTTCTGCTCCTTCCTGAGTGCTTTTTATTAAGCTGTGTGACAGCTGGCACAGCTGGCCAGAACTGCTCCTTGGCTGTTCATCCTCTCTGCCAACCACTAAGGCAGCAAGGAAAAAAAGCCTTTTCAGTGAATCTAACAATTCTATAATATATACTGTAATACACCATCCAAGCATTTTAGAGTTATTAATCCATTTCTTCACCTCAGAATCAATACTGCTCCCTATTTGAAAAGAAGAATAATGATAAAAAAGGCTTAGAGAGAAATTTTATCAATTATGACACTCATTTTCAAGGGTGATACTGGGACTTGAACAAATTAGCCCTAATGATCCTGTAGCCATACCTGACAACAGGATTTGCTTGGCTGCCTTGTTCAGGAGGCTTCAGAAGCTTTTAGATTCTTCATGATCTTGAGGATGCTCAGGAAAAGGGAGGGAGGAGAGGGAGCTGAATTGTTGTTTACAAGGCTGGAGGATTTTCTGGTGTAGCACAGAATGAATAATCTTCTGAAGCAAAAAACAGTCTTATTTCTTCTGGGGTTTTTTACTTCATTTCTTTTTTTTCCCAGATAAATGTTCTAACTGCTGCAACATCCTTTTCCATTGTATTTGTAGCCCCTTTTCAAACTGAAGCAATGAAAATCTTTTAGTATTTTTTTTCCCAAACACAGGTGAAAGAGTGGGAAAGTCTGAGTTCAGCCACAATCACCTAAAACTGGCAAAACAAAACAGCCTGACGTGGGGAGAGATGAGGAAAGGTCATTGGAACATTTTGTATTCAGAGATGTTTTCCTCAGCTTCAAAGGAACAAAAGCAATCAAAATGATGCAAGGGAAGTTTTGAAGTGCAAAATCTGATGATTTTTTATGTAAGACCCATTTTAATATCCAAATCTAACCTGTTCCAATGCATAATTATTTCATGCTGTACTCTCATCAGTATTTAATTCATTGGAAGGGCTGACCCTTTCAGATGGAGTACTAACAACTTTCTTTCCCAACTTCCAATATTGAAATTAAAAGATTGATCTATTCAATCCCCTGAACACTTTTTCCTGGTGTTTTCCAGCTTGCAGCATAGCATCATATATTCAATTCGAGTTTTTATTTTATTATATTTTCAAGATAGGAAAAAGCTGAGGTTTTAGGGGTGTTTAACCACTTACCTGGTGTCAACACTAATGAAGTAACCACAGAATCCCAGAATCCCAGAATGGTTTGGGTTGGAAGGGACCTTAAACCCATTCCTTTTACATGCTCTGCCATGGGCAGGGACTTCTCCCACTGTTCCATGTTCCTCCAAGTCCCATCTAACTTGGCCATCAAACCTTTCCTTTGTTCCCTCACCACATGACAAAGTTGTTCCCATTCTCCAGCCTCCCCAGGGTTGGATCCAATTTGGTTTCCAAGCCCCAGGAAATGATTGCTGAGTGCTTTGCACCGGCACCACAAGTAAGACCATGGTTTCTACTGTCCCAGGATGTACATCTGGCCTGGAAAAATAGATTTAAGTCCTACATTTAGCCACATTGTCGTCCTCACTTTGGCCAAAAACCTCTTTACCTCTGTTCTTTTCTGATTACAGACCTATAACCCACAAGATTCAGAATTCCAGACCTGTGCTGACTCACACTGATGAATGAGAAACTAAACATTATTTTTGAAAGGAAATAATGAAAAAGTTTGATTGCTGTGGTTTTGGTTTCATTGCTTCAATTGAAACATTTATATTTTAGAAGGATTAAGTCAAAAGTAAGAAATTCGCATAAATTTCCTTTACCTCAAGAAGCACATAATGAGATTACTTTTATTTCCATGAGGTAAGGATTACGTGTGTCTTTTGGGTATGTTCCTTGAGTTTCTGTTTGCAAAGCAAGTAGGAAGTAAAATCTAGATATTTTCCAGCTCCATAAATTTATCTTTTTTACCACAGGGTAAAGAGAACCTTCTTTTAATATCTAAATGTCAAGAGCTATTCAATTAGTACGGGCTTACCCTGAGGAAGGTGAGTTTCTACCAAACTGACAGTGAAAACTCATTCATGTATTTGTATTTAAAAAGAACTTGAAGAAGGGTTTAGAATGAACTTATTTGAGATAACATATGAGTTTTGTGAACTTGTAAAAAGCTTTTAAAATGTGAAGTTTGTGTATGCCTAGAAATTGGGCGTGCAACACAGTTTTGGTTTTGTATCAGCTGAAGTAAAACATAATTAATTACTTTTAAAACCTTTCCTGTAAGTGTCCTGCATTGAGGAGAATGTATTTTTAATGCACTTGGAATCTTACACTTTTCACGTTTTTCCCTATGTATTTGGTAAAAAGTATGTGAAAAACCTGCCCAAATTATATTCTGTAAATGTAGCCGCTGACTAGAACACAGCATGATAATTAATACTCATTAATGAGCTTTTTATTTGCTCTCTAACCCCTCACCAAGGAAGGAGTAATCCTTCTGATCCTCCTCCAACAGCCATGTCCTACCAATCCGTCTTCTATGAAGTACGGCAGTGCTGCATTTTATTTCAGTATTTAAAGCAAAATTAACTTAAAAATCATTCAGAAGAGATTTTTCTGCCTGGAAACTGTGCCCAATATCCCTGCCTTTTATTACTCTGACCATGCATAACTCTCAAAGCTCAGGAGATTAATGACCTTTACATTGCTCAAGTCTTCAAGTAACAAAATTTAATATGCCCCAATCTTCTCCCACGTGCTTTCAAGAAATAACACACCAAATAATTGACAAACTGAGATGTGCCAATTCCTTCCCTTATCAGCAGGTTTTGCTGTGTAACAGGGTCCTCTCACCACTGTTCTCTCACTGAAGTGGGACAAGAGTCTTGTGACACCATCACAGCTTGTGCAAAAGATTTTTGCCTTGCTCTTCATAGAATCATAGATTAGTTTGAGTTGAAAGTGACCTTTTAGAGGTCTTGAGAACATGTTTTGGATCACAACGATATCCCTAAAGCACAGGAAAACTCTGTTGTTTCATAATCTTTTTTCTTTAAAAACAAGGTTCATTAAAATCCTGCATCAAGGACTTTAATATTTAAGACTATAGTTTCAAAAAACTGTGTTTATTATATTCAACATATTACTATGTTCAGGGTATTATTATTTTCAGTATGGAGTTATTCAGTATCTTTTTATTTAGTATTACCTTATACAGTTTCATTATATTTAGTATTATTATATTCAGTATGGAATAAAGAAAAATTTCCTGGTATAGCTGATGTCAGCTCAATATAAAATACATTTTAATATTGCTTGGATTTTTATTCCAAACTTGGCATTATTTTTGTGTAAAGTTATAGGGAGAAATGGGACAGGTCAACATGTTTTACCTTAATTCCTGTGATAATCTCATTGCCAAAGGTGTGGCTTCTACATCACTACAATCCTTTTTTTCCCCAACACAACCTTGTAAATCAATATGGAACATAAAACTCAGAAATAGCAGCAAGTTAAAATATTTGCCTGACTGCTAGAGAAAATTGGAGTAATTAATACAAAATTAAGACCTGTTGTACTGCTAGGGTTGAGAAGTAATTTTTTTAAATTACATTTCCTTGTGGAAAGGATGTATTGCCTGAAATCTTGAAGCATTCCCAGAAAAAGTTGTGTTTTGCACTAAGAGGTGCCAGAATAGGCAGGATTAAGCACATAATTCTTTTCCACTGCATCTGTTCAACTCCCTTTGCTTGCAGAGCTCTCTCCAGGTGCTGAGGGCAATAGAAAATTCAGGGCTCCTGGAATCCCCAGCAAAGAGCCCAAACCTGTGAGGCTGTGGGTTAGTGTGATCACTGAGGGGTTTAGAAGATGTAAACCCCCAAGGACTGAGGGGTGAAATGGGCTTTGGGTGCTCCTTGGTCCGGGCTGTAGGGCTGAACCCCAGCAGAAAGGGATTTTGGGGTCCAGTGAGACTCTCCCACACTGCACAATGCCAGGAGAGCTTGGTGAGAGAACAGGGGTCAGGGCAGACCCCAGTTCAGTTCAGAAAGTAAAAAACCCTTATTTTTTATATTCCTAAACTGATCTTTATAAGGGTGCTTGGGAACTGAAGCCTCTCTTCCCAAGTCCAAGCTGGTTATTCTCTCTGTGAAAACCTGTAATAATTGGGGAATTATCCAAGGCTCTCCTCAGACTCACGTAGGTAATGCCTCAGCTTCCCAAAGAAGGAAAAGGTAGAAGTTCCTTTAAAGTCAGAAACTCTGTTATTGTTTTCCTTAAACTGAATAAAGAACTATGCTGAAAGGTTTTCTTGAAGCAAATTGAAAGAAAGCTCCTCCCAGGGCCTCAGCAGTTCAATAGCCTAATCTTTGACCTTTTATTTCAAGAAGAGCCTCAGTGTAGATTTTTCAGGAATAAATGAATCTCAAATTCACTGTGGTTATTTTTTTTTGGTCAGAAAACTACTCCTGTGCTTTAACATAGGTGGCAATTTCCTTGTTGAGGGAAAAGCAAAGCACGTTACAAAACAATCACATATTTGAAATTATTTGTTTGGGGAATAACACATCATCTGTGCACAGCAGCACATTTCTGCACTCTTGATAAGTATGTGTGAAGTCCTTTAATCAGTGCACTTCACACATACTTTTGTTCAGCTCTACTTTAGATGGTTAAATAGGTAGTTTGGATTTTGGGCTGGTTGTTTTTTCTGTTTAGTGCATATTTTGTCATAATCACTAGTGCTGGAATCCACTAGAAAAGGAAAATAAAATAAATTGCAGTATACTGAAAGCTTTAGCTATTGTAAATCTCCATTTTTTTGCATAATAATTGTGCCTTTTATTCTGAGCTCTATACATCTCTAGGTGGTAAAAAAGAATGAATAACAGAAGGAGGGAGGTTTTGCGGGGTTTTTTGAGGCTGCTTCTTCTGGCTAACTCCAGGACATACACAGTTAAGTGAATTAGTAGATGCTGCCCTTTTCTGTTGCAACTTTAAAGAAAATAATTGAGAATCACAGCAGGGGAAGCCACAGTGGTTGGGCAGATAAGGGCACCCCTCAGAGCTAAAAGAGGAGCTGATGCCTGGAACTGTCTGTGATCCACCAAAGCAGAGAACCGTTGCACTCATAAACATAAAAGCATATAAAGTAGGATTCAAATATGAGCTCATAGTAATAATTACTGAAGTGACATCAGGACACAAATACAGCATAACTGGGGGATAAAATCTATGGTTTATTTTACTTAACGATTCAGTAAATATATTATTGCCATGTCCAGGAGATGGCCTTGGGTCCTACCTCAACTATCCCTGCACACCACTGCAGTCCTGGTCTCTTGGATTTGTTATTGGCTTGTTGTGTGAGATCTTCTTGTCATATCTCTTGGTACAACCTGCACTTCAACGGGACAACAGCAAGCACCTTAAAAATACAGGCATGGAGTCAAAACAGAAGGCCAGAATGACAATCAGGTCAGTTATGGGATTGCATTGAAAAATGATGTAGAACAAGAGGAAGCGCCCTCAAGCTGCACCAGGAAATGTTTAGATTTGATATCAGGAAAAAAGTTCTTCACAGGAAGGGTTGTCAAGCATTGACACAGGCTGTCCAAGGTGTTGGTGGAGTCACCATTCCTGGAAGTGTTAAAAAAACATATGGATGTGACACCTGGGGCCATGGGTTAGTGATGAACATGGTGTTGGTGCTGTTTGATGGCTGGACTTGATGATTAAAGTTCCTTTCCAACCTTAATGATTTTGTGGTTCCACCCTCTGATTGTAAAAGCAACCCTGAGAATTGCCAAAAGGCTGCTTTTTAAGCCTGCCAAGAAGAAGATAGAAGAAGCAAACAGCCCTTAGAGGAGCTGCCCTGGACTGGGAAACTCATTCCCAACAGGGTTGGGCACTACAGATCTGGAAAGAGCATTCAAGCCTTGAGAACCATCTAAAATTGAATTGTCTTTTAAAGGAGACAATCTCAAATTGGGAAGGGAGGGAGAGGAAAGATGTTCCCTTCAGTTTTGGGTTCCCTCCTCAGCAAGCCCTTGAGCTTGACATGTCTGACCTCAGCACCCAAAGCCATTGAGATGGCAGCAGTGCTGCCAGGGCCAGCTGGCTCTGGGAATTCTTTGAGGGGCTTTGTTCCTCCTTGCCCCCTCCCAAAAATCCTGTGAGGAGAAAACTTGCTCTGTCCCATGAAGATTTCCCAGCCTTCCTTCCCTGCTCGTTGAGGACAGCCTTTAGCTGTCCATCCCCTCTCACACCACAGCACTCAAACTCCTGGCTCTGCAGTGTCCCTGGGAGTACCTGTGATATCCATTACCCTGCCTCATGCCATGCACTCCTCCTTCCAACCCAAAAATGTTTGTATTTGTAGAAAGAAAAGGCTTGGAAACCCTAATCTGAATTTATATCCATGAAAAAGACAGGATTTAATGGCTGAATAATTTCAATTAACTTCAGATTGGACCATTCACCCATGAAAATGTTATACAGGGAAAGGCTTTTATGAATTTAGAGCCTCTTGCCATGAGCCTCAAAAGTTCCCTTCTGAAAATTCCTGTTATTAAATCTCTCTCCTGTCTTTACTTTCATATTAAAAAGCAGGATTCAAGTGCATGTTTCAAAAAACAAAGTGCTATAAAATAAGCAAAATGGTTTGGCTGGAATAGAAACCTTTTCTCCAAAATCTAACACTCAAGACAAAGACTCTAACACATAAGACAAAAAGTGACAGACAGAACTCTCAGCATAAAGGTTCATTTAAGTTTCCAAAAGATGCTGCTGTAATGTAGGAAAGAAAAAGGAAATGAGGAGCTAAAATGCAAAACCTAAGCTTTTGATCAGACATTTTTAATGATAAATTTATCTGAAAAAAGGTCTTGTGAAAAACTGAAATTTTTCAGTGACTGGCTTTGAAGTGTGGTGAATCATTGAAAAGAGGAAAAAAATATGGAAATAAATGTACAAAATAATTAATCAGTGCTGGGTATTTTGTAGAGATTTGTTCAGATGGAAGCAATAATTACAAGTGAATGCATATGAAAATCTTTGTATTTATTATAAAGGAAGGGAGATGGGGGTGCATTGTTTTCTAATGCTTAAATAAATTAAAATAAGGCTCAAAGATGGAAAAAAAGAATGCAAGTATGAAATAGCAGTCACATTCTGCAGCTGATTAATAAAACCAAGTTCAAAAATTAAGCATTATGACTTACAGGACCAAGAAGTTGAAAAATTGACTGTGATTGATGCAGTCCTTAATTTAGACAAATATTGTTCCATGTTAGAAAAAGCTTCAATTTCCTAAATAAAAGTCTCGCAGCCCCAGTGGAATAGAGATTTATAAGAACCTGTAAATAACCTTGGCTTGGAGCCACCTGGGACAGTGGAAGGTGTCCCTGCCCATGGCAGGGGTGGCACTGGATGGGCTTTGAGGTCCCTCCCAACCCAAACCATTCTGGGATTCTCAGATCATTTATTTTCTTTCCCTCCTCTTCCAAATAACGCAGCCCAGCTTCTGCTGTATCAGCACAACTTCCTGGGCCCACATGGATTTAGCTCAAGCTTAACTTTAAGCCTCTGGCCTGGTTTTAATGCTGTTTTGGCAGACTGAGGACAGTGGCAGGTTGCTTTTTTCCCAAGAGGCACAAAATGATGGCATTTAAGCTCTACCTCCTGTAATCAGAATGAAAAACTCCCGTGTTTCTGTTTGTGCCTGTTGTCCCTTGTCACTGGGCAATTTCAACTTCACGGAAAGAAATTGGTTTGGGCTCAGAATTAGGAACCTCTTTATAAAAACAAGTCAAACTTCTCACAAAAATACCTGATGAGATTTTATTATCAAAACAGATTAAACAGAACTTGGCTTAGATGTGAATCCATGGAACCATCTTTCGAGGGGGTAGAGAGGAATAGTTAAAACAATAATGAGGAACATTATGAGTTTATTCAGCTGTTTCAATTTCTTAATTAGATGTCATAGCTGATTGCAGTAGGTTCAGGATGTTCTGTGTTCTCCACACTAAAACTTCTGATGAAACAATCATTTTAATTATCTTTTTCTGCATTGCTGCTCTGATTTCTGTGCAAAGTTATTGGACATAAAGCCAATTTTAAAGATAGAGATAACTCAATTTACGGATGTGTGTGTGTGTAGAATTGATTTGATTTCCAAAATAACTACAGTTACAGAGAGATGTCCTGACAAACACCCCAAAGTCTCAGTGTGTCTAGAATGCAGCCAAAACATCTTCCACCCTCTCCCCATGAAACTGGAATTGCACAGACTCTTCCTCAATATCTAAATAATTTCACCTTGCAGGAAGAAACAAAGCTTTGTTTGTCATGATCAACAGCATCTATGATCTTTGTGGTTTCTCCCACTATAATTAATTAATAAAACGAATTTAAATAAATAAAATAAAAATATTTTAAATTAAAAAAAAAAATAAATATTTTAAATAAAATAATTTAAAATAGGAGGGGGGGGTGTGAATTCTTTGCCCTCCTCCTGAAAGTTGTAAAGGAGTTCTTTTCTTTTCACCCTCTTTCCCATGAGAGCTGTCATCTTTTCCTGATGTGTAATTGTCAGGAACGTGATACCCAAGCAGAAGGTCTGAAATTCACCCTACATTTATGCTGAGTGGCAGTTTCAGCCCAGTGAAAATGAAGCAGCTTCACACTGAATCAATCAGAATTCTGCCTCATGCGTCAGTCCTGCCTTTAAAGGGAATTCACAGGAAGCTCCTCACATCCTGGAAATCCAGCCTGGAGAAAAGGTAGTGGGGATTTGCTCCCAGACTTTCCAGAGAAGGATATTTCATTTCCCTTTTGCATGGAAGAGATGGTCCAGTGAGCTGAACCCAGAATTCAAAGCTGAGGCAGGAGCTGCAAATCTGGTGCAATGGAGGTGCCCAAAATTCACATCAAAAACCTGATGTCATTGGAAACCAAAGGAAATGTGTCAGAGCCAATAATATTCAGCTTTGACTTTCTTCCATTATTAAAATAATTGCAGTTTTAGAAGAGATAAATATGAGGAATAGGCCTTTTTTATTTCAATAGTAGCATTTTATCTTGGAAAAATGAGTGTTTGTTCAGGGAGCATGACAGCAAATTGCAAGGATGATCTTGATCTTACTCTGCTGAAACAAAGGAAATCAAAGATACAAATTTAATCAATCCTGAAAAATCAAACTAACAAAACTTGTACAGCAAACAAAATAGGATGAAAGTTGAAGAGATGTTTGGGACTCCAAAAATGATACATAAAAAGCTATTTAGGAAACAAATTTCATTGCATGTGAAACACTGCAAGTTGAGATTTCTGAAAAACAAAATCTGAATTTTTCAAAATTCAGTGGGTAGTCTGAATTGATCCAATGCCATTGAAAATCTCATTGCATAAAATAACAAATAGGGCCTCTATAAATATTTCAGCATTTTCATGTGTACATTTAATTGTCAGGTTTTTTGTACATATAAAGATTTTTAGACATATAAAGTTTTTTTGGAAATGAATCTTTATGCATATAAAATGTCAAAATTTTAATAGTGCCATACATCACCTGCCATCAGTCTAATAAAATATAGCTTTTTATACTGATGAACAATCTAAATGAAAGATGAGCCAAACAGACCTTTTTTATTGCCAAATTTGTGAAAAGAAACAAAGGAAACCACATTTTTGAATATTCCTTTTATATTTGTTAAGGCGGTCCTAGTTCCTAAAAACTTTTGGTTTTCATGAAATTCCATTTTCAAATTAAATGTTTTGGGGTTTTTTCAGCTATGATTTTGTCATCAGAATATACCATTTACCACCATGGACAAGTTATTCCAAATGTATCCTGTTGATGCCTGTATATTCATTTAAGTAGCAAATATCACTGTCAGATTTTTCCAGTCAATAAATTGGGTGACTTACGCTTATTTCTCTACACAACAAATAAATAAATATATAAATAAAGTTATAATCTGATTTAGCCTTGGGTGATAAAGACCTGAAGTAAATAAATAGGTGTTGAGTCAGGGTTCTTTTCAGTGTTTCAGATTCATCCAATTACCCTCCTGTAGTGCAGTTCATGATTGAAGTGTTTTATTTTGATTATTTTAAAACAAAAATAGGGAAACTCATTAAACTACAGGAACCCCAAACTGAGCCTGTGGAGCTGAGCATGTGGGAGTTCAGAAACAGAGCATGTGTGGCATGGAACAGAGAATATTTTGGATATTTGATATTGTAAGGCTTTACAAGTCTTAAAACACCTAATCAATTTGCTGAATCTTCTGAACAAGAGTTTTTGGAGGAGATTCTCAAAACCAGTGAAAGTCAAACTCTTCTCAGCACCAACTGGGTTTAAGTTCCATATTCTACTAGTTCCTTCTGAGGATTGCTGTCCTATTTTCCACTCAAAAGACCTGTATTCCTTTAATGTAGATATTTCATCTTCCTCAATTACTATGTGATCTCTCAGGCTAAGATCAATTGAAAATGTAACATAGAAAAAATGGGAAAATTATTGCATTGAACATTTTCATTGAAGAAAAAAAGGGGAGCAAAAATTGGGGGCAGAGGCTTCAATCCATGGGATACCTAAAGAAAATTGTTCTGCACTTTGGCCCCATTGATCTGCACATCCACAGCTTTCAATATTAATGTAATCATGATGCTCTTCTCACACTGAGAAAAGTGAGCTGCAACTTCTTCTGCAAAAACAATCTTCTCAAAGAAATCTGCTTGCTGTTTATTTGGTAACTTATTCAATGATCATGATGATGATTTGGTGATTTATGTTCCCAATTAGCAGTCATTCCTCTTTAGAAAGAGAGATGAAACCCATTCTAATAGGCAATGAGGACTTCAGTCTGCTCTGTGGAGAAAAAGTTCCTCTTCCTCAACTTTTAATTTAACTAATGAATTTTTAAGAGGGTCTTTTTACTATATTAACCATTGCACATTTTCATTTTACATATATATATATTTATATAGTCATGTTACTGGATTCGTGTATTCTGTGAGATCTTGTGATGAGGACCATTGTCTCTTTCTGCTACGCTTCACAAGTTATTTTTAAAAAAAAGAAATTACTTTTCTTTCTCTTTTTTACTTTTCATCTCATTCAAAATCTCCTGTGACAAACTTACAGTCAATTATTTCTTGTTTGTCCTGATCTTCTTAATTGCTAAACACCCCATGAATAGAGCATGGCACAGAGATCCTTCAAAATGCCAAATAGGTAGCTTGTGAAAATTAATAAATTCCCTACTGTTGGAACACTAGATGTGAAGAATTTTAAACTTTCTGTGTTAAAAAACACAAACCCTCAAGAAAACACTACATTTAACCTGAAGCCCTAGAGAAAACTTCCAAAATTAAATGATAACACTAAAATTATAAGTGTGTAATTCAAGCAGAAGTGTGCAAGATCACATAAAAAACCCTTAAAATTTAAAGTTTTAGAATATAGTAATATATATAAAAAATAGAAATTTTAAGAAAGAGATTAATCCTTCTTCACTTTCTTCTTCATGAGTTTAAGTAATATTTTATAATTTTCAGAAAAGTCCACATTATGAAACACATGTAATTAAGTTATTAAGTTAAAAGTAAAAATAATTTAAGTATCATTTATTAATGAAATAGTTTTCTCCTTAAAAGACCTTATAGAAATAAATAAGAAATCATTTTATAACTTATTAGTGAAATACTACACCTTCCATTTGTGATATTTTCCTGTCAGGCAAACCCTGTCATTGTCCAAAAGGAATATACCTTGAGGAGTAAAGAAATAAATCGTTAACCAATTTATATTAATTAGGGTTTTATTACTAAGCTAAGCCAAACCAAAAGCAGTGTCTCAAATATTGTGTGCCTCTACATATGGAACACATGATATGCAAGACTTATGGAAGAGTTTTTTGCAGAATTTTTGTCAGAAATATTAAAATTAATGGATTTACAGGGATGTTTTCCAACCTATTATTGCCACTATATGTGGCTCTAGTCAGTGTCACAGGGTTTTACCTACATCCATATTTATCTGGAAAGCTAATCTGCCTTGATTTATCATTTTAAGCAGTGTAAAATATTGCCTCCTAAAGCTTTTAACATTTCTGTGAACAAAAGCATTAACTTTTCCTCTAAAGCTGTAATGATTTATCATGTAAGTCTGCTTATGACTCTATTATCCCCTTGATATATGAAGGAGGTGCACCTTAAAATCCCATTAATACCCTGTGCCATTGATAAAATAGAGTCTTTGAGCTTACAAATCACTGCAAGTAAAAACAATTGTGCTCCGCTGTCTCACTCTGGGAAATCTCATTGTGTTGTGCTCCTCCAGAAGTGCTGAGCAAACAAGAAGCAACCCAAGGTTTTGCACTGAAACCCCTGGAAATTTAAGAAAGGGCAGAAATCCCCCAGGACTGGGTGCACTTGTTACCAGGGTTTTCCTCTTGGAATTGAATCCTGCAGCACCAACTCTGCTATGTGACGCCAGCTGAGATGAATTTATTGTTCTATTCAATAACAATTGCTTTGATCCAATTCTGCCACAGATAAAATAACAGCAGGGATATTTCTGGAGATGTGCAGACAGCTCTGACTCAGCAATAATCTTCTGCTCTTGGGTATCTGTGAGGAAAAGTCCTGTGAAAGGACTTTTGAAAATCACTGAAACAGTGATGAACTCTCCTGAATAAATGAGCCAACACAAGTATGAAGTGTTTAAGTAAAGAAAAACAAACACACAAAGGGGCAGGGTTGAAGCAACCTGGGCTAATACCAAGTGTTTTGGTTTTTTTTTTTTTTTTTAATCATTGCTACCAATTTATGATTGATTGTGGTGTCTTCTTTTTTGCCAGGATAAGGATTAAATGCTCTAGATGGTATTTCTTGTTTGGACTCAGTTGTTTGTTAGTTCTTATCTGTATTACAGTCTCAGAAACCCTGAGTTCTACAGCACTTCACTCTTAACAAACTAAAAATGGAGCCCTATCTCTCTCTCTCTACAAGGCCTTTTTAAGGATAAACTGTCCAGTTGAGAAATGACACCTAAAATAATTTTACTTTTAACCCAATAACCAACCACCCATGGCCCTCAGTGTGGACTTTTTTATCCAATTACACAAAACCACACAAACCCATGGAGAAGAAGGTGAAGAAGGACCAGCCTCCGCCCTAGAAGCTCCACCTTGCTTTATATTTCTTACTGTATTCTAAAATCTTTTGCTCTAAGTTTTCCACCATGTGATATTACACACTTCTAGTCAAACTCCACACTCACAATCCCAGTTCCATAATTCAATTTTGGAAGCCTTCTCAATGGCCTCATGTCAAATGCAGTGTTCTCTTGGGGTCAGTGCCTGTTAGTACAGAAAGTCTAAAACTCTCAGCAACCAGGGTTCCAACAGTTGATTACCAGTCATTCAGCAAAAAAGGATTTGCCTCTCTTTTCTCATATTGCATCCCACAGGTACAGTTTCATCCTCCCCCGTCTCCAGAGCTGTTCCTGCTGGAATAACCCAGGTCCTCCTGAGGCACATAGCCCACCCCAGGAGCAGCTCCATGGCTGTGCTGGGTTTGACCCCTGGGGACACCAACTGATGCCCTCTCACTTATCTCCTCACTAGGACTGGGGGAGTGAGAATAAGACTTGGAAAAAGCCCTCCTGGGTCAAGATAAAGAGAGTTGAACAAAGCAAAGCCTGTGAAGGATGACAAAGAGTGATGGCAGTTGCCATGACAGCAGCCATCCTTCTCTTGGTGCTTCAGTGCAACCCATCCTGAGCTGCTGAAAAGATCCCTGCTCGAGGATCTCCCCTCTCACTGCTGGAAACTCCTCTCCTCCTGAACTCTTGTATCCAGGCACAAAAGGCTGGGAGGCCCTGGAAGCAAGCCCCAGAGCTTAGAAGGCATTTATTATCTCTGGCTTCTGGCACTAAATCACCCTCCCTGCTCCCAGCAAGCCAATACTTCCCTTGTTCATTCTTCGACTGATGATGGAGCAGTACCAGCTCTCCTTGCCCTTGAAACCCTTACAAATTCCAGCTCCAGCTGATCTCTGGCTTTTCTAATGTTATCACTCTGTATCCAGGGATTTCTCGCCCTCCTCTGCCATCTGTCCTCACATCCATCTCATGTACACCTGCCTTCCATCAGAGCTCAGCCTGCACTCCCTGCTCCCCCAAGCCAGACCTGGGACACAGACACTTGACTGGGCTGCAGCAAAAATCCCAGGTTTTGAGTCCATTTGCTAAACAATTGTCTAAAGTGTCTAAAATTGCAAGTTATTTTTCATTGGAGGAAAATATTCTTCAACCTCTTTCATGCCATGCAAAAATAATTCACTTCCAAACTTCATTAAGGACCAAACCCCACAAGTTAAATTTCAGTCCACAGTGAAACTTTTCTACACCAATGAATACTTTTGAATCCTGCTTATTTTGCCATGGATATTTCCAAAGCTCACTGTGGTTAACAGCTGAAACCTTGGCAATCCATGAGGTGGAAGGAACAACTCTAACAAAGTGATGCAGTCTTGCAATCTCCTTATTCCTCAAACATCACTAAAATGACCCAAACCAAGAAGGTTCCTTGTTTTGGTTCACAATTAGATGGTTTATGTTTATAACAGTACTGCACTTCAGCATTTTTCATTAAATTTGGAACATTGACTTCATTTGGAGACCTTTCAAGACTTTCACTCAGTTATCCATCAAGCTGTACTACATTGAACTGTCAGGCAAAGCATGTAATGACTAAACTTTTCAAAAAAACCAGATGTTAATGGCTCTTGACAGGGAAATATTTTCTTACCACAAAATTATGAGATGCCTTTAGGGCTGTTAGTGAGACATAAACAGCATTCATCAAACTTAATTCCTTTCTCATCTGATGCAGGAGCTGTGCAGGTTGCTCCCTTTCTCTCCTTAGAACAGCTCTATGTAAATGCAGGCTGCTGGTAAAAATATGAAATGGGGGGAATAAATAACTTTAATCATCAAAATTAAGACTAAACCAGATTTTGGTTGGAGGGAGGGTGTGGTGTTTTTTGTTGGATTTTGGTTTTGTGGCAAGTGTTTTTTTGGTTTTTTTTACCACTGGAATATCTCACCTAATGAAATTTAAGTTTAGTGGAGCTTTTAAATGAATAATGGAATTTCTTCCTTACAGACTTGCTCTTGCTTCACCACAGTTTATCATTCTTAATATTGCTCCCTTGCATAGCTGAAAAATATACAAATCCCTTTACTCCAAAAATCATTGGGTAGAGTTCTTAGAGCTTCTTATTATGCAGGAAGTCAGATGAGAAAGTCAGAGGTTGAGTCAGTTTAAAAGTGAGGAAATAGAATTTTGTAACTACACAGGAATTTCCCTAAATAAACACAGATTCTCTCCTTAAAGGGAAAAGAAAAAAAAAAAAGGTTTTACAAACAAAGAACAAAGGATAAATTATATTCTGCCTCTAGTATCAGGACTACTACATTCCTGGGAGCAGCTTAGTGAAATTTATTAGTTTGTGATTTAGAGGAAATCAAGTTAGATCTTTTTTTTTTTTCCCAATGATTACTACCAATTTATGGTTGATCATGACTGAGCAAATTCAGTATCTCAGTCTTGCCAGCTGAACAGACTAAATGGGGCAATCCATTCTAGCCCACTCCTACTGAAATATTGAAGCTTCCCAGGATGATTTGAGAATTATTTTGTTTATTCTGTACAAGGCAGGAGTGATGTATAAACTTAAATCTTGCAATCAGCTTTTTCTGATGCAGTATAATTTTAGTTCTGTATGGAATAAATGTATTTCAACAAAAGGTTTCATTTCTTCCAATCAAGATAGGTTGTGCTAATTAGCTGCCATAATGAACAGAGGCAAGCACAGAGTCACAGCATCCCTGAGGAAAATGAGAGAACCCCAGTCCATTCCCATCTATCTTTCCCTAAGATAAATGAGTGACATATTTTTGAGGTGGTCATTGTAATCCTAATAATAACTTAATGTATTTTGTCTTCTTTATAATACCTATCGGTATTTTTGAACAGAAACGCAGTATCAAATGTGCTTTTTCAGTTTTTAATCCTCTCACAAGAAGTGCCCTTTGTTACAAGCCTACTTTTGGAATTTCAATTCTGACTGTAAAGAATTTCAATAGATTCCACCTCTTCTCCTTTTTGCAGGCACAATTCCCTTTCAAGCAGGTGTGGAAGGAAGGTATTTTCAAGATCTAAGCTGACAGAGAAAGTGGATTCTTCTTCACTGCCACTTCATTGTGCTTTAAGGCCTCTCTGCTAAGGTGAGGAAAACATTTAATTACTGAAACGTTTTCCCCTGCATGATGGTGGGAAAAGGAGTTCTGAATCCCAGAGCAACGGTAGCCAGATGTAATTTAGTGTGATATGGATTCTACCATTAATATCCAAATTCTTGCCCCAGCTTCTCTTCCAGGATGTTTTCCATCATCAGTGGGCAGTCCACAAAGTTTCCATCAGTTTTATCTCTGAGCACTGGACAGTTCTTGGTTTTAGACCTCAGCTTAACATTACTTAGTTCTTTGCAGTAACTTAACCAAGGCAAAGCTGGCAACAGAAACCCTGGGGCTCAAAATCTCCATTTTATTTAGGCATCCATACCTCATTATTTGAGAATTAAAAAAAAAAACTCAAAAAACAAAAAACCAACCAAAAAAAAAAAAAAAAGAACCCCAAAATTTATTAAATAACCCTCTACCACCACCAGAGGGTTTTTTCATTTTCTTTGAAATCATTTTTATTATTTGCCATACAACAGCACAAGCTGATAAAAGAGCACAATACTTCCCAAAAAGAATCAGGTTTTAGAGAACTTGCTATGGCACCTTCCTGGACAACTTCCTATGAATAATAAATGGAATGTGTTCACACAAGGCTTAAAAAATGGTGACACAGAGCTGAAAATGAGGCAGGGTGTGAGTAATGACAGGCCCACGTCAGCAGTAGTAAGCAACTATAATCTGGAACAGCATATGCAGAATTAATTGAAATTCAATTATCTGCATTAAAATGCCTCCTAGGAACAATGGAGAAAGATATGATATTTAAAAAGAAGAAAATTATCCATATGTGGCTTTTACAAAACAAGGAGGCTGCATTAATAATGAGAAATGAGCAGCTAGATCATGATACAACTGTGCTTCACTGAGAGGCTTTTCCTGGCAGGATTTTGTCTTTGCTAACCAGCCTTTCTTTTAGAGGAAAGATTTTTGTCTCTTCTGATTTGATAGACGCTGTCATCTTTAGTAAAAGAAAAGAAAATATCAGAGCTCTGTTGAATATTACAGTGTGAACAATTTAATGGGTTTTTCTACATCTTCATGGACAAAATTAATCAGTATTTATGTAGCTAAATAACTTTTAATTTGGACATAAAAGCTCAGGAAAATAATTTTTATTTTAATTATAAATAAGAAAAATAAGCCTGATTTATGATCTTTCATTGCTACTTTCCTGGGTTTTTTTCTTTTCCACTCTGACAGTACAGAAGTCCTTTATTTAACTACATAAATACTGATGAACAGATTTCCCAAATGCCAATGACCAGAGACAAAGGCAAATGGGAGAGGCAGATGACAGAAGGAGCAGCCAACAGTATTTTGGGGGGTCTTTCTGGCAACATAGATATCTCCAACATAAGTGTTTGAGATATTTAGGACCATTGTCTTTAGTAGTTTCACACACTTGGATTAAAAGCAACATCCAAATTTGCACTGGATGAGTAAATACATAGTGCATACATCTGCCGTGGAGTCTGGCTCCTTTCACTGCACAACCAGGATACATAATTTAATCTACATTCCATTGATTTCTAGATAAGAAGAATCAGTTTGGTCCAAAGAGAAAAGTGTTACTGACAGAAGTGTGAATATCTGATATTTCTTGGAAAATGAGTCATCATATCTGTTTCCTAAATGGCATTTGGGTAACTCAGCCATAACATAGACATCTTCTTCATTTGCAAGCTAAGAAAAAGAGAAACAAAATGCTGTTCATAAAGTGATCCAAAATTAATTTAATATTTCAATTTTGAACCCCTTCTCTGTGCAGATGGACAATATATTTTATATATGTATATATATTAACGCCTGTGTGTACACACTTGTGTCTGTATATACCAGGGTTTTTCCATTATCCAAAGCAGATGCACAAGTTAAATGTTCCATGTTTACAGGAATTCTACAAAATAAAATTCTCCTGCAGCAGCAGGAGGTCTTTTAAATACACATTCTAAAAGGCATTCATGGTTAATTTTAGACAGAAACATTAAACCTTCTTATGGAAACAGAATTAGTAATTAGTGGGAAACAGTGAAGACTGAGATTCTTTATATCTTTCTATTCAAAGTCCATTAACAGCTTAAGCTTATTTTCTAAATTCAAAGTAATGCAAATATTTCAATAAGCAATGAAGTCTGAATGCATTAAAGTAGAATCGCATCTGTTTTCTACAAATCTTAGTGAATAGACTTTGCCCAAAGGGGAAAAAAAATAGAAATAAAGAAAAAAGGGAAGAAAACTTGCTGCCTTCTGCCTTTTCCAATTAATGTAAATGCAGGAGGTAATGATTTGTGGTTTTGTACAGGAACTTAGGTGAGCAATCATTGTGAAGGACTGAGCTCCTCCCTGCCTGCAAATGTGAGCAGCTTGTGCAGCAAGGACTGAACAAAAGTGCTTTTAAACAAAAAGCAAACTCAACTTTTATGCCACTGATTTGTAGAACACAGGTCCTGATGTGAAAAGTAATCCTCAACCTCCAGTCTGTTGTTCCTGAAGAACAGAAAGACAGGAATTTTTTTGGCAATGAGCATCACCCAGGTTGTACAATAAATATTCCAGAAGCTCTACTGGTTGTGTTAAGGCTCTCCCTTTTAATAATTTAAAATCTTCCTATGGCTTCCCTATTTGCTCACAACATGAGTAAAAATCATCTTTGCAGCTGTAAGTTTAACAGAGAAACTTTAAAACCTCTAAGAATTTAAGTGCTTTTTCTCACCATTCATTCAGTGCACCTCCTGGTTTTTTGAGAAATTTTATAAAAATACAGCATGGAAAACATACGGACACCTGAAATTGGAATTTTTGCAATTTTACTTAGAGACACAGAAAATAATGCTTTCCACAGCAGGTGTGTGAACTTTTTAAATTGCAGTGATTTAGTAAATACACAAATGCAGTTGTTTTAGAAAATATTTTATATTTTAACTTTATGAAATATTTTATAGTTTATCAAGCAAACAGTGCCTGCAGATGCTGGAAGAAACACTTCTTCATGAGAAGTGCCTCTTGAATTTATACTTACCAGAAAGCTCTCTCTTTGGGAGTTCATAATTAAATCACAATTACTGGAATTACAGACAGCTTGTGGAAAATGATTTTCCTCAAAACCACAAGAACTGTTTCTTTGTGAAGACTCAAACTGTAAGGGCTGCCACACAGAAAGTGAAACCTCAGGAAATGACCCACACCAAAGTCTTTTCCTGTGAAACACAGATATTTCACTTACAGAATAATAATAGATGAGGGACCTGGAAGAGTTCTGAAGCTGGAATGAGTTGTGAAGGAAGAACAAAGTGCAGAATGTCAGCAGACGCAGAAAGGGTGTCTGATTTTGGATATGGCAAAAAGCACACTGGATAAAAGTGAATTTGGATTAAGTGATCAATGTGTGAGGCCCTGAAGTGCAAAGTTGGTTGGTTGGTTTTTTTTTTTTCTGGATACAGTTAAAATTTAATAAAAGAAGTCATCAGGCAAACCAAACAATAGGAGACTTCTCAGCAAGTTCTGCCTGCTTGCCAGGAAGATGTGGAGAATTTCCATTCCTTCTGTCTGGCACATTTGTTTAAATGCAAATATAATTGGTTCCATGGCCAGATGGAATCCTGCTGCCCAAATCTGTGGAATTGCTTTCCCACATCGCCCTTGCCTCTTTCAATCAGTGTAACAGAAACCTATTGATACTCTTTTTTTCTCATTTTTTTTGAGTCTGTTTTCTTTATTGATGAAAGATTAACTAGGAAAGGCACGGGAGAGAAGGGAGCCAGCCTTTTCTGCACCACCATTGCCTTAAACCCTGCTTTGAAATGGAAGGAGTGTTCCCCGGGGGTTTTTTTGTCCTGGTTCAGAAGGTATTTGTAGAAGCATGACTCACTTCTCTGGCCCCTGGCTGTCACTAATCCCTTTCATGAGGATGACCAGGAAGGCTGACAGCTAATCGATTATTTACTTAGTCCTTAACTTGTTGTGCTCTGAGGAATTTAGCACGTCAATCAGTGAAAGATGATGCACTCCCAGCCTCCATTTACCCACCTCGACAGATTCAGAGCCCTCAGTCCATGCAGGGCTGCTCTGAAAGCCCTGATCACAGACCTGGACATGTTTTTAGGGGGAAAGAAGCGCATTATGAGACTGAACACATTTTAAGTGCAAATCCAGAAAGTTTCTAACTTGTAACATGCTTTTATTACTCATTTTCTCTTACATCATGTCTTTCCTACCTCATGAAAATGGATTAAAGCAATTAGCACAGACCTGTAATCACTAAACAGCAAATTAATATCAGAGATGTCCAGGCTGACCTTCCTCTCCTTTCAGGGTTTCTTTTATTCATGCAATTTAGACTGAAGTAATGCTCTAAACAGTATTGTTAAAAAACAGAGAGCTTTTCTTAAAACATCTGTATTTACTCCAAATAAAACCCATTTTCTGTAAGTTTGCAAGCACCCCTGGGAAAGCTGGGGGCCTACAGGATTCACCATGCCTGCAGTGCTTCAGAGGTGTCTGGCACTGGGTGATGTGCTCAGTGGTTCAGGGGTCACAGTGGCAGTGCTGGATTGTTGGCTGGTCTGGATGAAGTGAAAAGTCTCTTCCAACCTTGATGGTTGGAGGATTCTAAATTCATTTTTGTCTTAAAACGTTTTTGAGTGCATACCTAAAAAAAAGTTAATTAAGTGTAATTTTTTTCAACAAAAGGTCCAGCAAAAAGCTAATTACAAAAATTTAGAAAGATGTAGTTGTCCCAGCGCAATTTAAGAATGCCCTGGAAGTTTCTAAAGCTTTAGAAGTTTTAAAGTTCCTTCTTGTTTAAAAGCACTGTGCTACTTCAGGCGTGTTTTTTCAATATTTTAAATTAACTCACTCCATGTCTGCTTGTAAAGCTCTGCACACAGGGTTGCACAGGTCTCTGGGGACTGTAATTGTCAATAATTCAATATTATCAATCCATGGAGCCTGCAGGCAGCCTGAGCTCCAGCCAGTACTGGGGGACTTCACACTCCTGGGGGTCAGGTAAGGACTAAAGTCAGGCCCCTGAACTTTGGGAAAACCAACTCCAGCTCTTCAAGGAGATGGTAAATGTAATGCCTGCCCCAGTGGGCAGGAATGATGCATCTGACTCCATGTTCTCAGAAGGCTAATTTATTACTTTATTATACTATATTATATTAAAGAATACTATACTATACTAAAGAATACAGAAAGGATACTTACAGAATGCTAAAAAGTTAATAATGACAACTCGTGACTCCAGAGTCTCAACACAGCTTGGCCCTGATTGGCCAATGAGTCAAAACAACTCACATGAAACCAATGAAACAATCACCTCTGGGTAAACAATCTCCAAACACATTCCATATGAGCACAGCACAGGAGAAGCAAATGAGATAAGAATTGTTTTCCTTTTCTCTGAGGCTTCTCAGCTTCCCAGGAGAAAAATTCTGGGTGAAGGGATTTTTTCAGAGAATGTGAATGCCACAACAGGGCAGCAGAAGAGAGCTGGCAGATCTTTAGGGAAATCTTCCATGGAAGGCCAGAGCCAGTGATCCCTGGGAGCAAAAAAGGGGCAGGAGCCCAGGATGGCTGAGAAGGGACCAGCTGGGGACACCAAAGGGACAGGAACAAATGCACAGGCAGTGAGAACACGGACAGGGGACCTGGGAAGAGTCCAGGGATGAAATTCGGTTGTGTGGGGAAGGGCCGAGGAAGGCAAAGCTGGAACTGAATGTGGCAAGGGACACAAAAGAGTAACAGGAAGATCTTCAGGTCTGGTAACCAGCAAAGGAAGGGCAAAGAAAGTGTGACCCCCTTGAGAAACAAGGCTGGGGAACTGGTAAAAATGGATGAGAAGGCTGGGGAGCTCAACAAATTTTGTGTTTTGGTCTTCAATGGCAACCTCTGTTTCCACACCTCTGGAGTGGCTGGGCAGCAGGATGGGGGCTCAGGGAGCAAAGTCCCTCCCACTGTAAGTAAAGATCAGGTTCATGAGCACCTGAGGAACCTGAACACCCATAAATCTCTGGGACCTGATGAGATACATCCCAAAGTCCTGAGGGAATTGTTGTTTACTATTTCTCCTCATTGGTACAAATCCAAACCATCTCCTACCCAGAGAACAGGACAGGATTATGACCAATTCAAGTGCTTAACTTCGCTGGAAATCTTTGGCACTTTGGAAGAAAAAAATACCAATATTTTACACTCATTCAGATTTGAGAAACAGGCTTTGATAACATTAATGTCTTTCTGCCTGTCAGGTTATGAAAAGTTAATCCTTTGGCAATGCAGTGAGGTACAAGCCCTCATCAATAAATTTCATCGCCTCACTGACTGTGTGAGGTGTGTTTTGTTTGCTTGTATCACTGCAAAATAAACAGCCAAACAATGAAATAAATGCCAGCCCAATGTCTGAGAGGATTCATGAAAGGGAAAATTCAGTAAAAACTTCAAATAAATGTGATTTTATTCCTCTACTCAGTAATATCAGTAGCTTTTCTTCTTGGAGTTTCTGTGAATTGATTATTACTATTTTTAGGAAACAACAGATAGGACAGCTTGGCACTGACCTCATGTCACTGTCAGTGCTGCTGTACTAATGACACTAAATAACGTTCATAATTAAGAGGAAAAGATAATACTCAGTAAAATTTTGAAACCTAACAAAAAAAATTAAAAACAATGACACCAGCAGCCATGAGAAGTGTTGGAAAAAAAAAGGGCAAAACATGACCTAAACTGAATAAGTTCTTTACTGATGTACTCACACTTACATGATTTCTGAGCAGCCTGGGCTAGTGGAAAGTGTCCCTGCCCATGGTGGGAGGGTGGAAAAGGATGATCCTTAAGGTTCCTTCCTTTCTGGGATTCTGGAATTCTTTGCATTTCACAGTCACTGTGATTATCAGAGCTGCTGTAGACAAGTCTTTATAACCAAACCTTAATGCATCATCTGCCTCAAACACGGGCATTGTTGCTGTCCCCACACCCAGCCCACAAAGAGGATGAAGACTGGGAAGATGGAGTGGGGTGAAGGAATTCCAGACAAATCATACCAGAGATGGGTAGTTACATGTATATAGAAGCTTGATCCACAGGAGGGAGAGAAATCTTCCCTTCTGACCCTGAGGCCAGTGACTCCAATGGTCCTTCCAACCCCAAGGTCTTTAGAATTGATTGCTTGAGCAGCTAAAGATCAGGAAACATTTTGATCCAAGTGATACCAACCCTGGAAGTGTTCAATAAATGTGTGAATGTGGCTCTAGAGGACATGGTTTAGTGGTGGTGCTGGCTGATGGTTGGGCTGGGTGATCTCAGAGGTGTTTTCCACCCTTAATGGTTCTGTGATTCCATGATCCCCTAGAAGATGGAACGTGAATGAATTTCAAACAACTTGCCCTGATCTGACAAGTTCCATAACACAGAGATTCTTCTCTTATGATGATCCCAGGAATTCTGGGGGATTCTGTTGTTTTAGGCTATTTTTTACATCCCTCAAAGCTGGTGTGGAACAGCTGGAAGTGGGATAAAGGATGAGCCGCAGGACTCTCGAGATGAATCCTGGTCCTGCCTGGTGTACCTGGAAATCACTGCAGATTTTCTCCAGATTTTAGGGCTCTGAAATGAGAAGCACTTGATCAGACATGAGAAGTGCCCATTGATTGAGACCCAGGCAAGATGTGACAGCCAGGAGCATTTTCCTCCTTTCACATCATGGCCAACAACTCTTAGATGTGGATATTTTCTGTCTGTACATGTGTGTCTGGGGCTGTGTGTTTGTGCATGTAGACTTATCTAGCATCAGATGACATCCAGAATTATTCTAGATTTTGGTAATTGTGTAAACCTCAGCTCTTTTCAGTTCCCATGGCAACAGGACACTGCACTGAGATAGGAGTAGTCTTCCCTTGATATGATTTTGATCAGCTCTTTCTGTTGCAGATTAATATCAAATTGGAAGTCAATAATAAATGAAAATACCTTTCAAAGCAGCAGCCAGGGATGTGAGCAGTGTGAGGGGCAGGAAGAATTAATCCATTCAGCTCTCAGCTCCTTCTGCTGGGACACAGACCAGTACAGAGAGAAAACTAGTGGTTTTTTAATGGGAACTCAGGTAAAACAGCTTTCAGGAGTATTTCAGTGCAGAACCAGTCATTTAAAGTGCAAGAAGGATAAACTATAGTCTCCTCTTCAGGTCTTTACTCCAGGTTTTAATCAGACATTGCTTAACTCATCTTTACCTAAAGCACCTGATGATTAAAGGTGATTAAATCCTCTACAAACACTGTCATCTCCTGGAGACAAAGCCACACTTACAGACTCTATTCACAAAAAAAAAAAAAAAAAAAAGCCAAAAACCTGCAAGAGAAAGTGAAAGGGCAATTGCAATGGAAACCATGGAGGACTTACACAAAAATATATTGTTTTTGATCATGAATGACAAGATCCCAGAGTGGACACCTTCTTTGGTTGGTCCAAGATGATGGCACCTTCTGCCTGTTTATAAATGGTTCAGAACATGCTAATTATGTCAAAACTGTAGAACTACATGGAAGAAATTAATTTCATTTAATCTGGGAGAAAAAAATGCTTCTATGACTTTGGAGCCAGCGTACCTAAGTACTGAAAAAGAAACCAGGGAAATTCATATTTGGAAAAGTCATATTTGTCATGAAAGATTACATCCAAATAGGCAAGGAATAAACAACTCCACCAGCCCCATTATTACAAGGCCTCCCTAAACAAATATTCTTTTCCTTTTGGAAATTCTGACTACCCAGTAGACAAAACTTTTGCCCACATGCTGCTGCTCTGATTACAAAACTCCTGGTGCACCATGCACACACAGACATTAAACACAACTTATGCCTTCCCACAGCTCCTTTTCTTAGCATGAATCCCCAGTGACTTCAACAGAAAAGCTCCAATGGAAATAAAAGCAGTGATCTCAATTTAGCCTTAAATTTCAAGGATATGTGTGGTCGTATGTGTTCCTTCTATAAATATCAATGAGCTCTCTGTGAAAACAAGAGTCAGAGAATTCCAGCTTAGACTAACAGCTTTTCCTTTTGAATATATAATCATTCATTTTTCTACCAGAATGACTTTAACCTCTAATTATTAAAGTTCAGGATTTCTATTCATGAACAGATCTGTTCAAATATATTCTCCAAAAGCCAGCACTCTACCCTGATAAGGGGAAAAAGACAGCACGTACCTAAAGATCTGTATGCTGACTCTCCTTGAGTCATCCAAAAATAATAATAATAGTAATAGTAATAGTAATAATAATAATAATAATAATAATAATAATAATAATAATAATAATAATAATAATAATAATCCCAAGGAAATAATTTTAAAAAACCCAAACTATTCTGAGCTTACTTTTTTACATTAGAGGCAGTCTGCTCCTGGAAAACTCCAGTGCAGGGCATTCACTGTCTCTAGAGAGAGGTTTGGAAGATGTCTCACATCAGATGTAGCTCGTGGGCCACTTTTATTGGCTCTTTGCAATGTGCTTTGCCAAGAAATGTGAGACTCAAAGAGCTCTGTAAATTCATTAATCTCATAGAGCAATTAGTGTAAAATCTAGTGAGTGCTAAATGATTGCAAATGAATTAGTTGCAACATAAGATTTAATTTTCAGTAGTGTGCTCATTTATTTATGTGACATTGCAAACTTTACGAGGCAAATACAAATATTTAGACTCTGATCCTGCAACTGCCATGAAAGAAACAGTTTTTTTTTTCACTTTTCTATCAAAACTGGAAGTTTCTGATTGACCAGTCAAGAGCTACATGGAAGGAGAATGGGTTACTACTCTAGAGTGCTGGGGTGGATGATCAGAGCGATGCAGCAGAGGAAATGCTGGGGTAATTGGGAATGTACAGCCTGGAGAACAGAAGCTTTGGCGTGCGTCACCATGATATTTTCTGAAAAATCCCTTCACCAGGATTTCTTCTCCTGGGAAGATGAGAAGCCTGAGCTTCTCCATTCTCCTCTGGAATGTGGTCTGGAGACTGTTTATCCAAACATGTGAATTGTTTTTAATTAATGGCCAATCACAGCCAGCTGTGTCAGACTAAGGAGTCAGCCATGAGCTTTGATTATCATTCTTGTTTAGCCTTCTGATGTAGCCTTTCTCTTTCTTTAGTATAGTTTTAGTATAGCATATTTTAAATATAATCTCCCCGACTTTTGTGACTTATCTTCACAGCTTTGAGCCCACTACCATTCCATTCCCTATTTCCTTCCCTTCCTTCTGTAGGCCTTAATCCAGTAGAAATTATGGATTTTGTGAAGAGCCTTCCTCTTGGATTCTCAACAGAAAGATCCCACAGTGTCAACCACAAACACACATTTTTGGATCTGTTGTTATTGTCCCTCACATTTTCTCCTAATTTCCATTCAGAAGAATGAATATATAAATGCACTGTTCTTTTAACCCAAAATAACCCTGATATTTTTAAAAAATGTAGATTGGAGAAAATTTTTAGCTGATGTAAATTAATTTATTAAAAATTAAATTGAAGGAAATAGGTTGACCCTTACCAATAGGATTTTTCTCACTTTTTTTTGGGAGAAAACAAGTAGATGCCCCTTTTAATTGAGAAAGTACATTCAATTACTGGTTGAATATGTTAGTTTTACCTCATAATTCATTCATCAGGGCCACTATGCCAAATTAATTGTAAAGAAGGAATGAAGCATTAACATTTAAACACCTATTAAACTATTCTTAAAATAGCTTAAGTCGCTGTATTAAAATAACACAGCAATGTTTAAATTAACAATTCCTGTCTTTTAAGTTCAGCTGGCTCCATCCATCCTAGCAGCAAGATAATTAAGCACTGGTGCTTTTGCCTGTTGGCTACTAATAGATTAGAATGAACAGCAACCACAACCAGAGAAATAGCTCAATATATTCTTTTAATAGGTATATTTAAAAACTGAAGAGATAATTAGAGGGATATAATTTTAAAAAATCCTTAAAAAAACCCTGAAATCTTCTTAAATATCTAGCTCAAACCATGTAGGATTTGTTCCTATGCTTTATTTATTTATTTTTCTCTTTTTGCTCTTACCAAGTTTCCCCTGGGGTTGTTTCAAGTACTCGTATTATCTTAAGTCTATTAAAGTAAAGCTGAAATGCCCTGTGATTTTTTCCCTTTACATTCTTTTGAAGAACCCATTTCTTGTCTTGCAGCTATTGAATTGAATGAAAAGACTACATTATGTACCAATCATGTTTTAACATCTAAAAGTGCAGTTTACATTTACTCCTAAGCCTGGGAAGGTAGAGAAGAACAAATCCTACGTGCTCAGATTTAAAGACCTATGTGGTGCTGACTTATTGCTTGAGAAATCATTTCTGGCACTGTTTGAATGAACATTTTGCACTAACTGCTACACTGATGTCATTCCCACTTAAAAAAAAAAAAAGAATTAAGGAAGTAAAAAGAAACAGGAAAAGAAGACCTAAATGTTGCCTGGGTTCATAGACAGGTTAAAATATTGCAGCCTCTGTAGCTTCCTGTAAGAAAACATGAGTAGTTCTCTGCCCTTGTACCACTCTTACAAGAAAATCCAGGGTGCAAAACACTTGAGTGGTTGTATGAAATTTTTGCTTCCAATTTGTGCTCATACTCCTCGTTTTGAATAAGGAAAAGTGTCACAAAGAAAGGGACAGTGACAGAATTGAATGGAGTGTCACCTACAGGCCACAGCACCATAAAACCTCTCAGTGATTGGAAGCAGTAAATGTTAAATCCAGAATTGCCACGTGATTTGGCAGAGCCCCGGGAGCCAGGGTCAGGCTGAGGGGTAACACAGACAGCAATTCCTGGAGAAACCTTAGAAAGCACCAGGATATTGTGGGTTTATAAAGCTGATCAAAACAAAATATCAGCAGTAGAGTGAAGGCTCAATATTTCAGACAACTGTTTCTTCACCAGGTGTATCAGGCAAATAGTTTAGTTCCCTGGGGGCTGTCCTTCCCTTCCCTTCCCTTCCCTTCCCTTCCCTTCCCTCCCTTCCCTTCCCTTCCCTTCCCTTCCCTTCCTTCCCTTCCCTTCCTTCCCTTCCCTTCCCTTCCCTTCCCTTCCCTTCCTTCCTTCCCTTCCCTTCCCTTCCCTTCCCTTCCCTTCCCTTCCCTTCCCTTCCCTTCCCTTCCCTTCCTTCCCTTCCCTTCCCTTCTCCCTCATTTCTCCCTTTTGCAGGAACCAAGTTTTACCTTCTCCAGCTTCTCAAAATGGACCTTTTACTTTGGCTGAAGCACCTGTCCAGTTTTAGTTGTGCTGCCAGGCGCCCACCCAGCTGCTCTTTCACTCCATTTCTCAGCTTTGGGAAGAAAATAAGATGAAAAAAAAAAAAAAGATGAAAAACCTCTGGGTCAAGATAAAGGTGGGGAGATCACTTACCAATTACCTTCATGGGCAAAACTGACTTATTTAGGGGAAACAAATACAACTAATTGCCAGTTAAAACAAGGTTGGGCAGCGAGAAGTGAATTAAAAGCCCACCTTCACTCCCAGCTCCTCTGCATCCTCCCCAAACAGCACAGAGGGGATGGAGAATGGGGAGCTCTGGGTGGTCCATGATAATTTTCCTCTGTCCCTCCTTGCCCTGTCCCCCTGTGAGTGCCCCTGAGCTGCAATCCTGCAGGATAACCCTGCTCCAGCTGGGACTCAGCTCTTGCCAGGGTCCTCTCCAGGCTCTGGGGCAGACCTGGGGTCTCTTCCATAAAATTCACGGTAAACTCTGCTCCAGCACCTAGAAAATCTTCTCCCCCTCCTCCTTCTTTTCTGATCTTCATGCCTGCATTTTGTATCTCACTTTTTCCCCCCTTCACTCCTCACTGCCTGTGCAAGTGTTTTCCCTCCTCTTAAATAAATTTTCACAGCAGAGCAGCCCAGTACATCCCCCTGTCCTCCAGAAATCCTGGCCACTGACATCACTGACAGCAGCTCTTTATCCCATTACAATCCCTGATAGGAATTTCTTTATCTTCTTAAGAAAGGAATTAGCTAAACAATTAGCAATTTAGATGTTAAGAGTTGGAGGTTATAGCCATAATGAAGTTCTGGGGCCTGGGAGAGCAGCTAGAGGAATAAATTCAGATTATTTGTACCTGGCAGAGCAGGCATACCTGGCAGCATGGCTAAAAAAAAAAAAAAAATAAAAATAGATTCTTACAGATCAGTTTAAATCTGGACAGGTTTCTCCACCTGCTTTTGTCTGGGTAATGAAGTGATTGTTTTAGAAAAAAAAACCCCACAAATAATAAAAATATCAACTTCTGGGACTTATAAACAGTGTAAATGGTGAATTAAAATGTCACTTTTTATTTCTGGATGATAAAGAAATATTCCATTAGATTGGTAGTCTGTACTCTTTTAATAGAAGGAGAATTGCAAGCCTTGTATCTGTTAGGGTGTGTCTGAATTAACAAGACCAACTGATTCCTCCCTCAAATCATTTGGAGTTTGCCCTGTGTCCAACACACAAAAAGTGTTTGATGTGCTTGACAGAGGGGCCAAACCTGGCTCAAGTTCTGCTCACAACTTCCACAGGTAAAGCTCTGAGTGGCAAGAGCTCAGTTTTTACGCTGGAAATCTGCCTTGGGGGGTTTCTGGCACAAATGTGGTTTTCAAACAGTTCATTTTATTATGAGAACTGAAACTGCTCTGGTGACTGTGGGGACATTTCAGGATGGTCTCTCCAACAAACAGCAGCAGCAGCTGTAAAAGTCACTCTCTGTGCAGGCAAAGCAGAGATATGTGACACCAATAAATTGCTATTAGACAGAATATAATCCATATATTTGGGCTCAGAACAAATAAGTGCAGTAACAGAGTGTAACCAGGGAATGTAATCAGGGCTGGCAAATCCAGACACAAAAATTCACACTGGCAAATCCAGACACTGGCACAAAATGAGCAGTGTGACCACTGAGACAGCAACAAATAGGAGAGAGGCACCTGATAAAAATTGTCAGGCTAAGGAAAAGATGAGCAAAAGGGGGTGCAAAAAGGGCAGAACTTCCCCCAAAGAGACAACAAGGATGTTTGGTAAAGCCAGAAAACCAAATTAATATAAGAGGAAGAGCTGAGGTTTCACTTTAGGGGATTTGGGCAGAAACATAAAAATATCACAAATGTAACGAAGAAAATAAAACATTGAAGAGACTAAAAAGGTTCTCATTGGTTTCAACATCTCTCCTCCCAGAGCTCTCAAGGCCTGAGTGACCAAGAACCTTGGAAGACTGTGTCCATCTCCACCACTTCTATGGCACCAGCTCCATGGTAGCAGCGCCTACAGATAATTTAAATAGTCTTGAATACTTAAAAATAACAAAACAATAGTTTTTGAAGACCAGCAGCTCTGTATTTGTAGAGCCGATATAATGTGTAAGAACAAACAACTGGTTTGGAAATTTATTGTCCGTGAAGGAATTTAATGACATTTTATTTTTTTTATTTTAAAACTAGTTTGATTATCAGTTTTATAAACACCTCCATCATGGCCATTTCAAATTTCCTAATTTCAAATTTCCTAATCAATAGGTAATGATCCACCATTTCTATGGCACCAGCCTATGGTAGCAGTGCCTACAGATAATTACAAAGCAGTTTTTGAAGACCAGCAGCTCTGTATTTATAGAGCTGATGGCAAATAATGTGTAACAACAACTGGTCAGAAAATTTATTGTCCATTAAAGAATAGAATGACTTTTTTTTTTAAATTTTAAAACTAGTTTGATTATCAGTTTTCTAAACACCTCCCACGATGACTACTTCAAATTCCCTAATCAATAGGCAATGCATTCACACAAGCACATATAGATTGCAACATTAACATGGATTTTGCTGTAGGTAAGGGCTTTGAGCTCTGACAGGGCCACTTTTTACAAAATATGTGGATTTCTCTTGTCCGAGATGGATTGCTGAGCTTTCTTGGGTAAAGACTGGAATAATTACTCTAAGCTGAATGGTGATGGAGCCTTTGTGCAATAAATGCTGCGTTACAGAATAAATTGAAGAGTTTTACACCGAAGCTCCCCAGCAAATACCAAGGTAGCTGTAGTGCAGCAGCTCAGTGGTTGTTTAGACAGAATCTGCTTTTTCAGGAGCAGGCAAAAACAGGTTCAGAGGGGAAAACACAAGAAAAAGGCATGGTACACACTCTCCTGAATATATTATTGTCCCAGCCCCTGACCAAAGATGTTCAGGAGAGAAAACATCATTAACCAACTCTCCTAACCCCTCAACGATTCCTTGATTGTATGAATCTAAGGATGGTTTGCCATTTAGCAGATTTATTAATTTGGGCTGAAATAATTGAAGTGTCCATAAAACTTCCCAGGAAGAAAAAGGTACCATTGTCCAACAGGAAAATTCTGTGTATGATCAGACTGCTATGTTTGCATGATGACAGAAACAATTTCAAAAGATTGGGGACATGGGTAAACTTGAAATGGATTGAAGCATAAATGGTTGCACACCATAATTTCTTTGGATTAATTCTTATTCTTATCCTTATTCTGGTAGGACTGAATATGAGTATTTCAGATTCTGGGAATTTTCTGTAGAGACTGAGCAGGAGCAAAATCCACTTCACAGTTGCTGAAACCAATCAAATTAATAAAAAGTAACCTGCACTCATTTCTGTGCATCCAAGCACAATACCCACTAGAAATGAGTGAGTTTAGGTTTGTTTCATGTATTTTCCACCTGTCTGAACATAAATAATGCAGATTTGTCCACAAACACTGTTTAGAAATCAGTGCCAGAAATGCATTTCATAGAATGATGAAATCACAGAATATTCCCAGCTGGAAGGGACCCACAAGGACCATGGAGTCCAACTCCTGGCTCTGCAAATATTTGTTACCAGCAGCTCAGTAGACCTGTGCCAGTGGACTTTCATAACTGCACTTGGGCTGATTCTTTAATAAATTATTTATTATTATTATTATTATTATATTATTATTATTATTATTATTATTATTATATTATTATTTATTATTATTATCATCATCATCATTACAATAACTACTTCAAATCTCACTTTGTTAATAAATCACTTCTCACCACCACCAAACGATGGATAAAAATGTTCAGTTGCCCATGTGGCTCCCATGAATTAATTAATGAATAAATAGTTATCAACTTCACACTCAGTTTTACTCCAACTTTTAGAAGCAAGAAATAAATGAGCTTTCCTGTAGGTGGACTTGGTGCTGTGTTCAGAAACAGGATAATTTTAGATAATTAATTTCTAGAGTAATTTTAGTCTTGGAGAACAGATCTGGTAGCAGAGTTGGTTTTTATTTAGTGTAAAATTCAGAAGTAGTGAGTGCTGTAAAGAAACTTTAGCTCATATACTTCCCAGGACTTGGCTCTGGAAGTCTGAAGACTGTTTGAACTTCATGCATCAGGCAAACATTTTAATTTTGAAGAGGGCTATATATTGGGAATTACATCATTTAATCTGTGAGAAAGACTTCTTCTTGAAATTAATACAGCCAGATTGTTTCACCATATGTTTCTCCTAAATTCCCCCAAGTATTCCAGGAGCCAACCAAACTTTAGCATATTTTTGCTTGTTTATCTTTAGCTGCAGAACTGATCTGGCGAGCAAGAGATGTGTGTTGTTTAATTACCTGAACACGAGGCAGTTCTCGCCTGAAGTGTGCAATACAGCAGCAGTTTGTTGCTTTCTAGGAGGATACTTGGATATCTCCTCCTTGGGAAGGCATTTTTTACTGGAATATATTGTTTATAGGTGATGCTAAAGAGCACATTGTTCATGACTGCTTCCCGTATAAACTCCCTGCCAACCTGAGGTTTTTTAAATTGTCAATTTTCGGTGGACACGGGCAATGGAAAAGCACTTAATGAGTTTAAATTTGCCACTGAGAGGGAAATCCATGAAGAGGAATTGGTAGAGAATTATTTAACCAGCCCCTTAAACAACCAGCCCTGAAAATAACTGAGCTGCAAGGTGCCAATACCAAGCTTACACAACAATTTTTGTTTAGCTGCATAGCAGCAATTATTCTCTTTTAACTCCCAGGACCTGGGGAATGGAGAGGTGCAGTAATCATTCATGGCACTTTTTTTTTCCCTGATAAAGAGGCAGAATTTGTGCTGTGGGGTAATACAACAGGGTTTTGCAGTTCAAGTGACTGAATATTGCTTTTCAGAACAGGGTTGCACTTCAGCAAAGTCTGATTGCAGTTAAACTTCATGAAAATGGGTAGAAACAGATGTAATGCATGAGTATGCCTAATTTCAGTTCTTTTGGATACAGGCAAGAGAGATAAAGGGGGAAATAACCAATTTCTGGATATTTAAAAAGTAGCTGACACTTGCAAAATTATGTTCCACATTACCTTGGAATAATCATTAATTTGCCTGGAACGTCTCAATCAAAACAGTATCTCTAAATCATATCAACCCTTGCAATTTCACCAATATTGCTTGAAATAAATAAATAAAATAGAAAACAAGCACAATCTAACTTATTTGACAGCCTAGCTGACTACACTGAATAGCAAGATCATGCAAACCACTGCTTCTTTGCTCCAATTAAAGTGATTGATAGAGATTGAACAACTGAAAATGCACAAGACCTGGCAAAATCTAATTAGCTAAAACCAGAAAAAGTATTACACTGTGAGCAGATCTGGGCAAATAATTGATTTAGAGGAAAAACTGTGTGTTGGGTGGAAGAATGAGGATGGGCTTTGATCAATCACTGAAATTTTAAATCATTTATTTTGATAATTGTGGTGAAAGAAAAGATAAGAAGTTGATCCCTAGAAGGCTGAAAACCATCTGACATTCTCTGAGGTAACTCTTAAAAATTATTTTTACTTGCTTAAATAGAAATTAAAAGGTGAGATTATAAATATAGTGACATATTGGGAGAGCTTTTACAGAGAGGTCCAGCCCTACAAAATATACCCTTTATTTTAGAAGATTTTTGTTTTCTTTTTTTTTTTTTTTTTACAAGGGAGCTAAAACTGAAAACTTCCAAGGTTTTCAGGCTTCAGAAATTAATTTTATTAGTTGCATTCCTGATACCCCAAAGGGGACTCCAGCTTGAGGATGCAGGGATGGGGTTAGGAAAGCTAAAGCCCAGAGTTGTATTTGGAAAGGGATGTGAAGGGCAACAAAAAGGGCTTCTAAAGGGATGTGAGCAACAAAAGAAAGATTAGGAAAAAAGTGGGTCCAGTGGTCAGTGGTGCAAGGAATCATTCAGTGATTCTCAAAAAAAAAAAAAAAACAAACTCAAAGACGTAAAATCCAGATAATTGTATTAGGATCATTTGCTACTGTCTTCCAAACACTCAGTTTTTGTTTAAGCTGCTGCAAACCAAATAAGCATGGAATTTAACACTTTTTTTCTTTCTTTAGGTGGTGGTGGTTTGTTTTTTTCCTTTCCCAGGTGTCAGCAGTGAAAAGAGATGGATGAGAGAAATGAGTGCCACAGTTGAGAGGGACAACAAAGATCAGCATCACTTTGGCTGTTACAGAGTTTTTATATATATATATATTTTTTTTCCTTTTATGTAGATTGGTATTTCACAAACCTTTAATAGACTTGGAAATTCATCTGCAGCAGCAACCCATAAGTTACAATTTAGAGATTTCAGGCCCTTCAGGCCTGAGGAATTGAACTGGAAGTGTTGGGGGGAATGGTGCCTCCCCTGGGATTCCTGTCTCATCAGCTAGTGAGCAGAGCAAAATCTCTGCACTGCATTGATGTGTCTGTTTCTGTCTCTCTTGATCAAATATGTGTAAAAGTTTCCCACTGAAGTTATTTCAGGTTTCATCAGTCATTAGGAATGATTTTGTTTCCCCCAGTGCTTGCTGGTTGGAGTGCCCTGTGTGTTAATCCCTCCCCTGGCAGGAAGGACACAGGTCCTGCTTTGGGAGCACACAGGGATGAGCTGCAGCTTTCCAGGCTCCAGGTGTGTGGAAGTGCCACTCACCTGGATGTGGGCAGTCCCAGTGGCCTGAGCCTGGCCTAAGTGGTCATCAGATCTGGCCTAAGGCACTGTCACAGACATATTTTATGAAAAATCCTTTTGCCAGGATTTTTTTCCCCTGAGAAGTTGAGAAGCCTCAGAGGAAAAGAAAAACAATGATTATCTGCTGCTGTGGAATGCAGCAGATGCATCTTTGGTCCATGTGAGTTGTTTCTACTTGATGATCAATCACATGTCCAGCTGTGTTGGGACTCTAATCAGTCACAAGTCTTTATTATCATTCCATTCCCTTCCTTGCTAGCCTTCTGATGTCTGCTTTCTTTTTCTATAGCGCAGTTTTGATATATCATTTTCATTTAATATAATATATGTCATAGAATAATAAATCAGCCTTCTGAAACATGGGGTCAGGATTCTCATCTCTTCCCTTGCCCTGGGACCCCTGTGAACACCACCACAAGGCACCCAGCACACTGCACACCATGGGGCTCAGTGTGCACCCACCATCTCCCCAGATGTGCGCTCCATGCTCCCAGCAGGATCCTGCCCCTGCACAGAGCATGGCCAAACAGCAAACAGGGCTTTCTTGCACTGATTTGGCCATTTTTATGAGCACAAGTTGTTTACTTGTAAGAGCAAACCTTCGCCAACCCCTCCTCTCATTTTTTCTATGTTCTTCACACCTTGGTGCCTCCTTCCTTCCATGTTTGGCCCTTTCCCATAAGAGGTTTCACCATAGTAAAAGCAGGGCAATGCCAACGAAGGCAGGAAATACCGAGGAAGA
This sequence comes from Diglossa brunneiventris, assembly GCA_019023105.1. Taxonomy (NCBI): domain Eukaryota; kingdom Metazoa; phylum Chordata; class Aves; order Passeriformes; family Thraupidae; genus Diglossa; species Diglossa brunneiventris. The sequence continues at coordinate 25,670,778 of CM032361.1, read as the reverse complement.
TTTTACAGATATTAGAAGGTTAATTTATTATTTTATTATAATATTTTATATTACACTATTATATTGAATTTGTTAAGTATTTAATTTTATTTAACTGTTTGGAATTTTGTGTCTGTTTGTTGACAGTCTCAATACACACACATATATTTAATTGGTTAATGAATTAAAAAATTCATACTAGAATTTAATTATTAGGTTTTTTTAGGCAAATAATTTTTTACAATGTGTTCCACTTATGAACAACAAGAGGAGCAGTAATTGAGATAAGAATTGTTTTTTCTTTCTTTGAGGTTCAGAGAATGTGAATCTCAGGAAATATTCTTGAGAAGATGTGCTTTACTTTTCTCTGTGAAGAGAAACATGGCTTCAATTTTACCAGTCCACACAGTCCCCTCAAAACATCCTTCAAGTTTGCTTTTTTCCATGAAACTTATGATGATCTTGTTTTCTTTCTTTTAGTCAAGGAGCAAATCCTGAGTGAAGCCCTCCAAGATCCTGCAGGAGCAGCTCCTTCCCTGGCCCATCCACCAGTGAGTGTCCTGCCCTGAGTTGTCATTGCCATAGGATCACAGAAGCCCAGACTGGTTTGGGTTGGAAGGGATTTTAAGGTTATTTTAAGGTCATTCTAAGGTCAACCATGGACATTTCCACAAGCCCAGGTTGCTCCAAGCCCCATCCAGCCTGGCCTTGGATGCTTCCAGGGATCCAGGGGCAGCCACAGCTTCTCTGAGCACCCTGTGCCAGGGACTCACCAGCCTCACAGGGAGCAATTCCTTCCCAAAATCCCATCCAACTCTGCCCTATGGCAGTGGGAAGCCATTCCCTGTGTCCTGGCACTCCATCCTTTATAAGAATTCTCTCTCCATGTTTCCTGTCGGGCACTGGAAGGAGTCTCCCTTTGTCAGGGTTTATGCATCTCTGTGCTTAATCTTCTGCTCTCCCACTGTTTTGCTTCTCCCTTCATGCTAAAAGTCATTAAAGGAATATCCCTGAAACCCAAACATCTCCTGGCACAATCAGTGCCTGAACCTCCCCCAAGTCAGGCACTCCCAGGTGTGACAGCCTGGACAGAGCTCCCAGAGCAGGAGGGGCTGTCAAACACAGCCAAGGTGAGATGTTCTGGGACGCTGAGCGAGCAGAAACTTCCCCAAATCTCCCAAAATATATGGGATGATATTGGAACCCTGTAGCAATCAATGGCAATACACCTCCCCCTCCTTCTTTTTTCTTTCTCAGTTGAGAAATCTCTCGGGTGTGAATTTTTAGATGGGTTTATTTAGGTCTAATACAGATTTCCAGTTCTTTCCACTCTGTTGCTCTCTCTGAATATCTAATGAATAATGCAATGTAAATTAAATTGATGACTGGATGTTGCAGTGGGGCTTGACAAGTGTTTCTTGAAGTTTACAGGCATCCACATATCTTGGCTCCTCATCTGCAGCAGCTCTGAGTGATGTTAGAGGAAGACGAGGAGAAAAATTAGCTGTATTAAAAAAAAATGAAGTAAACTTTTCAAGTCTAGTTTAAAAAGTAATTTTGACACCCTCTCAGCTCAATAATAATTTCTCACCTTCTCTTTCCATCATGTGCAGTTTGCTCTACTCCCTTCTGCACAAGGGAATCTGGGTTTCCTTTAAACTGATGCTGATTTATGTAAAAAAATATTTTATTAATTTAGTAATCTTTATGCCAGCCTTTCAAAATGCAAAACAGAGCTGTCCTCTGGGAAATCCGCTCAGCTGCCTTGGGGCTGAAATGCAGTGCTTTATAATGTCAAACGGTGGCACCAGGGTGAATTTCTTCCTGAGCTGAGATGCACTGCTCCAGAGTATCATACCTACAGCCATAATTTTAATGATAATTTATTGCTCCTGAGAAGGGGAAAAGGAGGTCAGATGTGTATATTGGTTCAGCAAGCACGTGCTGTTACTCATTCCCTTGCTCAGCCTCTGCAGAGATGATGGAGAGGAAAAATGAAGCATAATGCATTCTCAAGGTTGCCAGGAGCAACTAATGCTTCCAAATTGGTATTCATGTTTTATTACATCTTAAATTTCAGCACCTTAAAAACAATAAAGGAAATTGCATTTTCACAAAGAGTCTTCCTTCAGGGAATGTACTTCAAGTTTACTGTCTTTTTTTCTATGTCTTTGTCCATGTCTTATGAACTTCCATTTTCAGGGAGAATCTGTATATCTATCTATATATCTATATATTTATCTATATATATCTACCTCCAACCTGCCCTTGGGCACTTCCAGGCATGGGGCAGCCCCAGAAGGTACCTGAAATCTGTCTCATTTTGGAGACACAAATAACCAAATACCTTCCCCCAGAGGAAAAGCCAGAAGGAAGGAAGAAAAGAGCATTTGTTGGCCATTGTTATTATACAACTACAGAAGTGTTTTTAATGAAAAAAATGTCATTAGCAATGAATGGATCCAATACAGATCCTCTCAAATGAAAATACGACAGGGCAAACTCTTAAAGTCTAATTTGTTCCTACTGAACATGGAACTGTCACACTGGCATGAAGAATATTAGACTGAGCACAAAAGAATTGGAAATGAATGGCTGGAGAAAAAAGAAGTAATATCTTTGAAGTTCAGAATTTCTTATCATTCCAGGGAGTTAATGCAATTTACATTGACTGTGGTAGGTTATTAATAAAAAATACATGGATCAGAAAACTTTTGTATATTATGAATATTCGAATAATTTTTCTTCACAGAGGCAACAACTTATTCAAAGGAAAGAGCTTGTCAGATGAAAGCTCAAGAAACCATCCCTATTCTCTTACTAGATGTTCTTACAGCTTTCTGTATAAAAAAAAAAAAAAAAAAGAAATAATAATAGTGAAGGGTTGCTGAACTGGTGTTTGATTGTAAAAGGAAAATAAGAGTTCTGGCATCCACCTGCACCACAGTCCCCTGCACAGAGAGATTGCACAGCATGATCACAGAAGTGAAGTACAAAGAACCCAAACTTAAGCCCAAAAATCTGATTGAAAACCCAAAAATTATTGATTATTTCTGCCCATTTCATAACCATAAATCCAAACAAAGTCCATTACTTCCCCTCTGAGTTACCACCACTCCTTATTACCCTTTGAATAAAATTTGGCAGGAGAATTGAATACCTACTTGATGAATCCCACTAATTATTTCTAATTATTTCTAACATTGATACTTCCATTTGTGACACTGGACATGTTGGTTTTATTTGGTGAATCACAATAAATAATCCCTTTTCTCTACCTGAAAAACACTTCATTCTTTGTTTCATCCACTAGGTAATACAATTTTCTAGGATTATTTATATTTAATTGTATTTTATTCAGTATGTTATAAAAATAACTATTCTTAAAATTTGTAAAACTCAAGAAAAAAGACTAAAATGTCTTAAAATATAGAGAAAGAATATATAAGGATTATAGAAGGAAAGAATAAAATATTATTGTTCTGTTATCCATAACATGTTATTTGAGAACATTGAGATGCCATTAATCATTTTTCAGAAGGTTAAAAATGCATAAAACCCTACAGAACAGTGGCTTTAAAAGAAACCTTATCTAGTTTTTGTCACCTGAGCAGATTTTTGCATTACTTGCTGAAAGGTCTATAAAGCAAAACCAAAGGGTGAGGACTGTAAATATTATATTAGAAAATTATATAAAGTGATGCCTGTGAATTCTCAACTTCTGTTATAGAAAAATTTAGTTCTATGATTTGGTGTTTTTTTTTTTTACTTGAACTTTTGCTATCAGTACCGCTCAGTTTACCTTAAAAATTTGAAAAGAGCAATCTCCTTTTCCTATTGCTTCTCACTGTGTTCCCAGTGCACATTTCATCTGCACTCTGAGCCATCATCTGCCTTTCATCTTCCAAACACCACTCACATCTCAGGTGCTGTCTGCACAAAGGTACAAATACCCCAAATTCAGCAGCACTTGGGCTCCTTGATGTTGTGAAGGTCCCCAGGATGAGGTGAGAGACGAGAATTTGACTCTGTGTTCTCAGAAGGCTGATTATTATTATATTATATTATATTATATTATATTATATTATATTATATTATATTATATTATATTATATTATATTATATTATATTATATTATATTATGAAATGCTATACTAAAACTACACTAAACTATAGAGAAAGGCTACATCAGAAGGCTAAACAAGAATGAGAATGAAAACCCATGACTGACTCCACAGAGCCCGACACAGCTGGCTGTGATTGGTCATTAATTAAAAACAATTAACATGGAACCAATCAAAGCTGCACCTGTTGGGAAACGATCTCCAGACCACATTCAAAGGCAATCAGATAATTATTATTTTCATTCTTTTCTGAGGCTTCTCAGCTTCCCAGAAGAAGTCCTGGTGCAGGGACTTTTCAGAAAATATCATGGTGACACCTTGGGTTCTCCCAAGCTGCAGATCTTTCACTGTTTGTCATTTTTGTGTATTCACTGTCGATTCAATTTGAATTATTACACTCAATAGAAGAATTTCAGTGCTGACCTTCTCATGCTGCTTTGGTGAGCATCACCTTCTGCTCAGTGAATTCTTTCATCAGGTTTTTTCCCTCCTGGTACTTCTGCTCATCACTTTTCTGTTGCCTCCCATTTCTCCCCTCTTGCTTTGCACCTGAGCACCTTTTCCCTGCCTTGTTTTCTCTCTCTGCCCTGCCCTGCCCTTCCTGTTTGGAGATTCATTACTGTTGGCAGCCAGGTGGGAATGATTTATTTTAAAATTTTAATTTATTTTTAATTTTTTAAATTAAATTTTGTTTTATTTTCATCTTATTTTTAAGTTTTAAATTTATTTATTTTAATAAAATTTTATTTCATTGGTGTTTTATTTTCTTTTTCTGTTGTTTGCAACCCAGATTTCTTCAGATCAGGAAGCCTCAGCATAACCAAGAACTTTCTCTGTGACTGTAAATGGTTTTTGGTTCCCTTCTTCATTCTCTAAGGAGCTGAGATCATTTCATGTTTCTTCCTTCCAGTCTGTCAGCCGTTTTCACTGACAGTTCTTCAAGGCAGATATTATCCCTCCTTATTACTATTATTTAAAAAAATGTAATGAAAATAGGCTGCTGGTATCAATTGTGATCAAAAATGTTATAAAAATCCAAACAAACTACATTTTTCACTGAACTCCTCTGTCCAAATTATGAAAGTGGATATTTATAATCTCAAAATGTAAGCAAAACATAACAAAATTTAAAAATAACAACACCTAACTTTACTATACCCAGGTCACTCAAAATCCAGCCAGTTTTTCTTTCTCCCAAAGTTTCACATGGATGTAGAGAAATGTGTCATTTCATTCCAAGTGGTGTTATCAACCCTGTAGGGAGCCCTTATCACTCCCAAGAACTGGCAGTGTTTGCCATCCAAAACCAGTGGGGAAAAGCAATAACAAAGGTCACCTGAAGCAGTTTTTGTTTTCCAGAAGTCTCTATCCTTCCCCAGTAAGGTTCAAACTGGGGTGTTCTTTTCTTTTCCAGGTGATCCATTTCCAAAATTGTTCTGCACAAAGTGACAATCCCCACAGAAATCTAGAAATGCAACACAAAATAATTGTAAGATCTGACCAGATCCCCTTCATTTTGCACTTGTTAGAGCTTCAGTGGTGAAATTGAAAGTGAGGCACAGGAGCTGGATTTGCACAGGGAAATTATTTCATTGATAGGTGCCATATCCCAGTTCTGATGCTGCTTAAAAACTAGGTAAGCCCCTGAGCCAATAAATGTGATTTGAGTGGTGTTGAAAGATTTGTTGGTGGACTTCCTTTGGTTGGTTGAAAGTTGGTGGACTTCCTTTCATCTCATCTGTATTTTTATTGTCTTCTTATAGAAGCCAGAGAAAACTCTGTGCAGGAAATTGGGTGAGAATAAATCAAAGCTCTGTTAATCAGGAAGCATCCAGTTGACTTTAATGTGATTAGGACTAGGTCTTAGCATCTCTTAATTTTAGTCTTACAAATTCCCTCTAGCAAATTAGAAAAAGAATTATTAGTTACTATTCAAAATTCAATGGAGTTTATTAAAAACTCAGCTGGGCATCACCCTGAGGATCCTGATCTCGTGTTGGAGCTGCTCTGGTTTGGAGCAGGTGGTTTGAACACATGATTATCAGAGGTTTTTTTTTAAATATATCAAGAAAACCCCACAGCTCTCCAGAAAAAAAAAAAAAAAAAAAAAAAAAAAGATACTACAACTAATTCTTATTACTCAAACATTTTCCACACTTTCATAGGAAGAAATAGCTTTGGTCTCTTAGAGTAGCAGTTCCTATCTTAAATTATGACACTTTTCCCTTATTTTTGGAATTTCTCCATCTGGGCCCTAATTGAGGTTTCACGCTCATGCTAATCAAAGCAGCAAGACACAGCAGATCTTTCAGTTTCATTTTCTCTCAGAGATGCTGCAGCCATGAAATTTTGACTTTGCCTATTGGCATGTCGCAGGACTTAAAAAGTGTCAGAAAACAGACTGGCATTAAATATGCGCAAATAATTCACCTTGGGGTGACCTGGTCAGGGCAGATATTGGTGGCTTATTGCAACCAGGGAAAGAATAAATGGTAAAAACCTCATTTCTTTTGGGGAACCTGGACCCAGTGCAGTTTTAGCCCCTGTAGGAGCCCAAGGCTGCACTTGGAACTCTGTGTGCGGAGACACTGAGTAAATCTTGGTGTAATTACTGCCAGTGCTCCTCAGTGCACAGGATACTGAGTTAACTCCTCTGTTCCACTTTGAACTGATTGTTATAAGCCACCAGAGAGCAGAAATGACAGTGTAGAATCTTAGGGTTTGTGTACACATGGAAGTCCCAGATATGCAGAAAACTGCAAAATTCTGTGGGGCCTCCAGCAACAAATGCCATCATCTCTGATCTCCTAAATACATGGATCTCAAAGAAATACAGAGATCTCTACTTCTCTCCTCTTCTCTTCTCTTCTCTTCTCTTCTCTTCTCTTCTCTTCTCTTCTCTTCTCTTCTCTTCTCTTCTCTTCTCTTCTCTTCTCTTCTCTTCTCTTCTCTTCTCTTCTCTTCTCTTCTCTTCTCTTCTCTTCTCTTCTCTTCTCTTCTCTTCTCTTCTCTTCTCTTCTCTCTTCCAGAAGAGAAAGACCATCAGGGACTACCCCTGAAGCAAGAGGGCAGTCCTGCAACTTGTTTTTTATTGAGGTACACATCCACATTACTTAATGAGTCATCATGAGGTTTTACCATCAGCTTTACACTAAAGAACATGATGAACAGGAAATTCCTCCTCCTGTCAGAGCAAATATTAGTCAGATTAGCCAATTATTAGTCAGACCATTATGTGGATGAAGTGTTGATAGCTGCTGCCATTCAGCTTCCTGTGCTGGCAGTGGTTATTGGGAATTCTGAACTGATTTTCACCATCCCTTAACAGTTTTATCTCCTCAAGAAGTCTTAACTTGGACTTCCCACAGCACATGTGAGTCTCAGACAGATTGAAAGGGAGGGAAATAATTCAGTGCCATTTTTGGGGGCACAGCCATAAGATCACACAAAAGACAGTTGGAAGAACTTGATTCTCTGTTATTGTACTTTAGATTATAGGCACAGTGCTTTTACTATTTGTCACTATAAATAGGATCCTCTTCTATCCAGAAAGACATTTAAATTTTTTAATGTGCTCTTATATTTTAGGATTTTTAGAGAAACTGTGAACACTGTAATGAAAAATACTTGTAAACACATACCTAGGAAGAGTTTCTTTTTATTGCTATTAACTGAAGGAGAATTAATAAATATTGTTCCATGGCTATTTAACATATTGTCTGCACACACTTATTATCAAGACCCATATTTCATTTCACAGTTTTCTATGTTTTCCAGTAGTCACTGACAAATTGGAAGAAGAAAAGCAAAAATAGGATTTTGGAAAATCTGTATAATTTCATATGCCCCAGTAGAGAAAGAAAGAACCAAGTAATTATGATCTAGGTGGACACAAATCATTGACTTTAAAAAAAAAATTCTATGACTGTGCTCAATTCCTCCAGTTAATCCAAATTCCAGATGTTTCCATAGTCTGAACTTGGAATAAAAGTAACATAAACTTCTTAATTACCTTTTCCTAATGATAACATTTGTCCGCATAGCTTGTGCTAGATTAGTCCCCAAAACAAAGCTGAAACTTTTCTAACATTTTTGCTAGGGCAGAAAATTTGAGGAAAGAAAGTATTTTAGCTAGATGGGGTATCCACAAGCAGGTTGGAATGGTGTTTGTGGTCAGACTCCAGAGCACAGGATATACAGGACCCTTTGGACAGCAGATGGAACCAGTCCAGTGAAGGAGATGAGGAAGAAAGTAGATTTTTCTTTGCCATTCCTGCTGGCAGAATTGGGTATTCTGAGGAACAATTCAGTTACTGAATTGTTAATATCTTTCTCAAATTACCTGAAGTCAAAGGAGCAGCTCAGTGATCACCTCCCAGTCTTCCATGAGATGGGAGCTGCTGCTGCCTCCTCATTTCAGTGAGTTTTACCCAAATCAGTGATTTGCAACTTTAGGTGAGTCTCAGAAAGGAAGCATTGCACTATTTTACATGCTGGCATTCTTCCCAGCTTTGGATAAACCTGTTTACGCTGCTGAAATACCCAGGACAGATGGATCCATGACTTTGTTCTGCACTGCTTTCCTTGAGGAACCAGAGGAACTCAGGGAGCAGCTCTGCTGTCTGCAGCCTTGACGACTGAGCTGCCACAAGAAATTCTCTCAGGTTTTACAGCTCAGCCCCCTCCTGGGTTGAGATAAAGAAAGTTTCACAGGTAAATCAGAACCAGCACATGCAAGCCAAGCAAAATAAGGAATTAATTTCCTGCTTCCCATCAGTAGATGTGCAGACCAGTAATCTGTGAACATCCAGAACACCTTTTTTCCCTAAGGTTTTGTAAAAACAAAGTGTTTTTTGAACACTTCCAGGGACGGTGACTCCACCACCACCCTGGGGAAAGGGAAGTGGTGGAGTCTCTCTGTGTCATTCTTCCACCTGCTTTGCAGTAAGATTTAATTCTCAGTCTGCATGCTTTGAAATTAGTAAAATGATGAAATGAAAGTGATGAAAGACATTATTTAGGAAGTAGAAATCAGGAGAGAGTTTTAAGAAAACCTTACTATCATTCTGTAGAATTTTCTGCTGCAGAAAACAATCAGAAATAAAAGGAGCAAAACATCCACAGCTGTGATTGCTGCAGCTTGATTGCAAAAACAAACGCGCAGTATCAATGGAACAAAGAAAGCAAGCAAAGGCTTGTCCTCTGATTTGAAATGATATTTCAAGAAATAAACAATTTCATGAGAAGCACTGGTGGGTGAGTGGTGTGTGTCCTACCCGCATGTGTCACCAGGTCACTGTGCTGGGGCTGGACAATGCCCTCTGCCAATGTCACTGCACAGCCCTGCTCAGGGCAGCGCCCACAGAGGCGCCAGGCACTCAGGAATTCCTCTTCTTCCTGGGGGTCATCCTTCAGATGGAGAGCAAAGCCCAAGTATTGATGGGGCACAGCAGTTAAACACCCCTTGGAGGAATTAGCTTATTAACCTTGTGTCCTGGCTAAGTCCCAATTCCAGCAATTAAAAATTCGCCCTCTGAAGTTCTCTCTGCAGATTTGATGCAGCTCATGATTAATAAGTTCCTGCCATAAACTCTGTTTCTGGTTTAACTGAGAAATGTTTAAGGGCAGTTGTGTTCCACTCCAGGGATAAGAAGTTTTTTTAGGAGGCACAGCATCTGCTGTTTAAATAGAAAACACTAACATGAACATCACCTTCACTCACAGGAAAATCAGAGAGGCTGGAAATTTTTTAAGAACGCTTTTACCACATAAACTTAAAGGAAAAGATAACAGAGGCAATTTAGAAGCAACTGTTTAATTTAAAATACTGGAGTTTAAACTAAAAAAAATCATTTGCATTTCTAAAATCATCAGTTTTTTAAATCTCAGAACCATAAAAATCAGCAGAATTAAAAGAGCAGCTTGTGAATTTGTTGTCAGATTCACAGAATCATGGAATATCCTGAGCTGGAAGGGACCCACAGGGATCTTCCATCCAACCCCTGGCCCTGCCCAGGACACCCCAACAATCCCACACTGTGCCGAGTTGGTCCTTCACACAAAAGGATCCCTCTGATTATGTTTTCTTTCTTTACACCTACTGCTGTATTTTAACATAATGAAAGGAAAAGAGAGACGGGAGACCAGAGCAGCTATGTCCCAGGCTGATCATTATGAAGCTATTTGAAAATCATATTGGAACATTCTTATTTATGAAATTTCTATTTATATACCAGTTTTACTGCAGGAAAGGGTTTCAGGTTATGTGAATGTCATATTTTATTAAGTACTACGCTCTGAATTTATTTCTAATTCCTCTCTCCATTAAATTAAACAGGGCACATGGTTATAACTTTAATTTCTTAATTTTATGAGAATTATCCAAGCAACATCTGGGCTCTGAAACAATTTAGTAATTCAGTGGTTTATTACAGAATAACAACAGATTCCTCAAATTTGGGGCAATTTTTATTAAAATTTACTCTGTCCTCATATACGACGTTTGGTAAAAAAATAGGAATTTTGAATTTATTCTTTCAAGCTTTCTGAGCATACTTGCCTACTTCTTATTAAACATCCTCAGAATACTTAAAAACCTTAGGAGAAAAAAACCCCATAAATCTGTATTCTGGGTTACAGAAACTGTGGTGGATTGGCTGATCTTTCAAGAAGAGCATGAAGGGACTGCTAATCAAATGTGCCTCAAGGCAGGAAACTCTAAAATATTAAAGCTGGTTTATTCAGGGTGTCTCAACTCTTTAATTTGACTTTGACTGGTACTATCTTTAAAAGTTTTATTTAACCAAAGCATTAACAAAACATCCATTATTATCTGGGTCTGTAGAATTGAAATATATTTGAAATATATTTGGGAAAAAAAAAAAAAGGAGTAATTTATTGAATCTAATCTGCCCAGTGCTGGAATAAAGATGTGAATGTTCTCAGTGTCTGCTGTGTGCTGCTGTTGAATTTGCAGGTCTAGGAAGATCATCAGTATTAAACCAGGAAACACAATGGGTGGTTCACTCACCTTTATTTTCAAAATATCAGGTGAGGTTTTGGCTAAATAGGTTCACATCAATAAATGTCATCTCCAGGCACCAAAACAATCCTGGAATTTGATTCTTGAATAGTTGCACACACTGAGATTCTGCCATGTAACATCTCCTTTGAGCTGCAAACTCTTTCCAGAGCACATTTAAATTTCTCTGCTCCTTTCTACCCAGCCCTCACTGCTCAGGAATGAATTTCTGAGCCCCACAGCTCTGCCTGGATCATTTTGCCTGTCTTCATCCCCTAGACTTTGCTCATGACTGTACTGACAAGAGATTTTTCTCCTTATCATCAGATTCTCTTGGAAGGATCTGTAAACCTCTGAGTTTATCCATCGATATATATCCATCATATCCATAATATAATAATATCCATCCTATAAATCAAACTATAAAAATAATTTTAAACCTTAAAACTTCAGAAAAAAAGATTTTCAGCATCTATATTTTTACCCCAACTGACCTCAACAATAACCCTAAGACAATTAAACCTCTTTGTTTTCTCTTGAATTAGTCAGACTTCCCCAGGTGTTTTTAACGTGGCACATTTTCCAGAAATGCTGGTTTGGGGTGACTTTTCAGCTCTGTTTCTGAAATGTAAATAGCTAAGGACACAGTTTGTGTACCCAAAATGATCATCTCAGTCCTGTGTGGACTCCAAGAACCAAACTGAGTGAAGTTTTGTGCTTAGAGCTTCTGCTCAGCCAGTTATCCATCACATTTTACATTTACATGTCGTTGCCTCTGCATTCCAAGGCACTCTCCCTTCCTCCCTGTGCTCCATTCCCACACTTTCCCCCTCTCGGATGTGCAATATTCTGCTACCTCTGGCAGCCAGGAAGGTCCCTGGAGCTCCTGCTTAATAGAGAGATCCCCATCCCCATTCTCCTGAGCACCAATAATTCTGCATTTTGCACACACTGCTGCCATCAGAATTTTGAATTATCCTGTTTGGAGCAGCCTGGTCCTTTAACAGCCTCTAATGTAAAGATGCAATGGAGGTGGCTGTGCTAAAAACATCTGAGAACTCCTCTTGTGATTGCCAATTCCAAACCCTCTAAGCACTCATGAGCATAATATTATCTCCTCATCCCAGTCAATTTTCTCCCTGAATATTTACTGAATGCTAAAATTCATACCCAAGTCAGTGATTGAGAAAGTAAAGGAAGAAGCAGGACATAATCCATATTTTCTTTCTCCTTGTCATTGGACTCCTGTGTTACAGAGACACCTGGAAACCACACCCAAGGACTGGGTTGATAGAAATTGCATGTTACTTCTTCTAAATGATATCCTCAGAGTAAATTTCCCATTGATTTTGGGGCACTTTGCACAGGAAACACACCCTGATTAGATATTTGACACTCTCCAGCTATTTCTTAGCATTTTGGTTCACCAGTCAGCCAAATTTGCAATAAAGGTGGGGTCTTCATGACAAAAAGATCATTTTTTCAAGGTTTCATAAAATAACCTGTTATGACCCATCTATCAATTGTCCCAAGCTTTCCTTGGCAAAATATGTAACTTGAATGAGCTATAATTAATAAAAATAATACTTGATTATTGCAGGTGAAGAATGCAGACTTTCTGTTTGCATAATTACACTGCTGATGATTGCTTAGCAGTGATGCAGTTTAAGTAAAATATTCTAAATTTTCCTAGTAAGGCAACCTAACCTAAAACATTCGTAATTCTAGGGGTCATAAATATTGCTGCTGTCACATCTCCTAAATATCTGCCCCTGTTTATGGCAGGGGGTTGGAACTAGATGACCTTCAGGTCCTTTTCAACCCAAGCCACTCTGATTCTATGAAATAAATTATCCTCTGCTGTTATTTTTGAGCTTAAATTGTGTTTGAGGTGAGGAAACCTGTCTCAACCCAAAGAATCAGAATGAAAAAAAAAGCAGAAGCTGAAAAGATGATAGAAGACAGACAGACAGATTCTAAACCATTATCCTTCAACCTATATACTGAATATCAAATAATTTTTCCCAAAAATATCAGCAAAATATCTTGAGGGACATATGAGGTGTTGCTTCAGCTCTTTACCCCAAAATTTAATTTATCTTCTGCAGTACCCAGCTCATCTCATTTTAGTGTGCTTTTTAGCCTATTTAAAATTTCTTTGATTACTCCCATCACCAAATGGATGAAGAATATTCTCCAGGACTTTTAACAGAGTAGTTCACAAAGTGGAGGCTATGGAATAAAAATAGGGGTGATATAATTAGCTATGCTATTTTAATGGAATACCTGTCAAAGTCGTAATATAAAATTCTCATTTAGCAAAGCCATCCTAAAATTGTTTCTTTTCTGGGTAATTTTTCTGATTCCAGTCCCACTCTCCTGACTGGAAGAAGTTTCTGTCTCTGGGAATTTTGCTGTGGTCCCTGAGTCTTGATGTCAGTGGCATCTCTCACGAATTTCTGACTGCAGCCACTGTTTTCTATTGAACAATAAGCAACACTTCAGTTTAATAACTTCTAAACTCCTTTTTTTTTTTTTGGGGTCACAGCTATTTACATTGCACAATACCTGACCAGGTTTATTTGTAATTGTTCCCTGAAACCAAGCAGGGTTAATTAAACACCCTGGGATGCCAGCTGGCTGAGACTGAGTGATTCTCTTCATTTGCTTCTGTAATATTAATTCATGCATCTAAATTATTAATTTATTTATACATATATATATATGTAAGTTTGCACTTCTATATGCTTGTAGTAGTATATGTTCATAGCCACAGTTGAACGGGAATGTTTTATGCATAGTTTTATTTCATTCTGCATTGCATATTAACAACTTTTCTCAGCTCTCCCCTCTCTCATTCCACCCTCACCGGTGCCATTTAATCTATAGGATGCCTGGAACATGGAAATTGTCTTCATTATACACCTGTGGAAAGAACATTTCAGTTGTGTTAGCAACAAATGATGAAAATTTCAGTACTTGCAGCACAAACTACTCCTTCACTGCTTTATTTTCCCTTTATACAAATTCTAAGTTGAAGAGTAAGACTTAGCTGCTGGGAAAGAATACAAAAAAGTCTCTGAAATGTAATAAAGAATATATAACTCTATATCATAAAGACAATATAGCCAAGCTGAGGAGGGATCTGCCTCTCTGGTACTGCTTGCTGCAGCTTTCTCACAATACTCCTCAAAGAGTAGAGGTCCTGCAATTTTTTTTCCTGTTTTTTAATTTTAAATCTTTGTTATTATCAGAAAGCAAATAAACCTCCTACTGGTCAGGAATTAATTATTTGAAATTCTTGTCAGGATTTTTTATTTGGCCAGTTTTATTAGAGAGGGGGAGGGAGGGAGGGAGGGAGGGAGGAAGGGAGGAAGGAAGGAAGGAAGGAAGGAAGGAAGGAAGGAAGGAAGGAAGGAAGGAAGGAAGGAAGGAAGGAAGGAAGGAAGGAAGGAAGAAGGAAGGAAGGAAGGAAGGAAGGAAGGAAGGAAGGAAGGAGGAAGGAAGGAAGGAAGGAAGGAAGGAAGGAAGGAAGGAAGGAAGGAAGGAAGGAAGGAAGGAAGTCTGTGTTGAGCAGAATATTTCTGACTAACAATGCTGTAGGGTAAGGAACTTAAACAGGGAAAAAAGAAAAATTCCTAGGAAGCAATTTCAACTGTAAATTGATTATTTACACTTCTTTTGCATGGCTGTGCCCTTCCTGCCTTCCTTCCTTCCTACATTAACTCTTCCACTGCCCCTCTGCCTCCCCAGGTAGTGACCTCCCACCAGGACAAGGACAAGTGTTGGAAGCTGCCAGCACCCTCAGGTCCTTCACAAGGAGCAGCGTGATGCTCTTCCTCACTCTAAGCACCTTCAGGGGTAATTTTGAAGCTAAAATGTCCAACACCTTGACCTTTCTTCATTCACCTGCAATCCTGCATTACAGCTGATTTAGGATGTGCAGAGTGCCCTAAGCATGCTGATTACAGGATCTCTGCCCACTTTTTTCCCTCTAAAACTGGTTTTGCTCAGCTCCTGGGTCAGCATTTGTTTTTCTGACCTTTTGTAGACCTGAGGTCTCCAGAGCCAGTCTGAGCCCCATTTTTAATCACCCCATCCCTGTGCTTGTCTCCACACCAGCCTGTGTTCCCATTCCCAACCCTCCCTCAGTCCCACTTGGATTATATTCCTTACCCTACAGCGTTCTCCTAGCCATAAATACTCTGTTCAATGAATTACTAATTTCTTTTCACTTCTATGTAAATTGAAAAATGTGGTTTAGCCAAAGAACCATGAGCAAAACAAAGAAGATAGAGCTACAGAATCTCTTAAAATTTACTGCCAAAGACAACACTATTGACTTTTCTGCAGGGTACAGATATGGCCAGGAAACAAGCAGGGATGAGGGGGTTAAGGAGACATAATCCTTGGACAAATGGGATTAGGCCAAATGTAGGAGCAGATGCATAAATAGTTGATGTTACAATTCCTCAGTGGGAATAGCAGATCATTTTTAGTGATTACACAGGAAATCCTACAGGAAATGGGCAGTTCCAGGCAACAGATACTAAAAAACCAAAAAAAAAAAAAAAAAAAAACCCAAAAAGGAATTAGAAAAAGTAATTGAATGCATGCATGTAACATATAATTTTTTTACTATTTTCAGGTTTCTATTTAGCTGGAAGGTATTTCTTTTAATACAAACTTTTCTTATTAGTGCTGCAAGAATGAGCTGATATTTGCAACACCTCTGGTTTCATGGGTGTAATGACCTGTTTTTAGAAGGTTGGATGATCACACTATTAAGCATTAAGGTCTCCATCCATTTCCACTATTAAAAGAATATTTTTTTTTACACAGTCTAACTAAGGAATATTGGTTGATCTGCACTTGGTAACAGATGACAGCTTGCTAATTAGAATTGTTCCCAAAAAAATTCCATCTCACTGAACAGGTCACCTGCACTTACTAAACATTTCTCTGTTGATTTGAAAAATAACCAAGATCATTTAAGCATGATCGTACAGAGCTATTTCCAACACTTTATTTTCCACAACTGATGCTTGTAAGTGCTAAGAAAAATTAGGAAAGACCATTAGCAAGACAAGCTGGACAGACAGAGCAAATAGCTCTGTACACCAACGAGCTGAAACACTTCTGGCTGAGTAATTCACAACGTGTTTGCCATCTAATACTTGAGATCTGGGGAAGGAATTGACTTTTGAGGGAGACATCACACACATCCCTGTGCATTTTGAGCACTCAGAAGGCAGCTAACACCTCAGTAAAAGAAATTCCAGTAATGGAGGAGAAACCTTAAAATATCAAAGCATTCCTCTATCATTCTGTTTTAATTATTTATTTATTAATCAGCAAGTTGAGTATTTTATTTTTTACTTGTATATTAATATATTAGAATTTCATTATGAACTATATCATGTATATGACAATATGTAAGTAAATATAAACAATATTTACTTATAATATATATTATATTCTATAATATAATGTATATATGTAATATATATTCTATATGTATAGATAAGTATATATATTTTATATATATTATATAGATATAATATATATTATATAATATATATTATCTATTATATTATATCTATAGTATATAATATATATTCTATATTCTAGAATATATATTCTATATTCTATAATATAATGTATATTCTATAAATATAATGTATATGATATTCTATAATATACATTCATAAATGTATGTTATAATATATTATTGTGTATATTATATATATATATGCTAAATGCACATTCTAATATAATAATTATAATATATGTAATTATTAATGTATTCTATAATGTTTATTATAAATAATAAATG
Organism: Diglossa brunneiventris; assembly: GCA_019023105.1. NCBI lineage: Eukaryota > Metazoa > Chordata > Aves > Passeriformes > Thraupidae > Diglossa > Diglossa brunneiventris. The sequence goes on along the minus strand of CM032361.1, from coordinate 25,653,818 downwards.
CAATAATATTAATAACATGATATATTATACTATATGAATAATCAATAACAATGTATGAATATTATTACATACAATATTACTAATATATATCTTATATTAGCATATTGTATGATATAATATTAATATATTTCCCATCATATTATATATTAATATGATATATTATTGATGTAGAATAATGTATAGAAATAATATGCAATATTTATATATTGTATATTATATGGTATTTAATATTGTATTATATTGCATAATATGGTTCATTATTATACTGTTATACATATACCTTATATATATATATTTTGTATATTATTATCCTTGTCTATTTTTTCAAATATATAGAAAGGCAACTTCTAAAAACAAATAGTCTGAGAAGTCTCAGAGTCCACTTGCAAATAATGTAGAAAAAATGTAGAAATCATGTAGAAAAATTGACTGTTCAGCAATAACAAAAAATCTCTCTGTTAAGCACAAACTCTAAAATAGCCCCTGGGAAGAAAATTAACCCCAGCCCTGCCCAAACCCAGCACACTCCATCCCTTATTCCCAGCATTAATGTCCCACCCAGGTCCCACACTGTTCAATACCCCATTACTCCCCCTGCCCTTCCCTTCCTCACTATTAATGCCCAGCTCTCATTCCCTCAGTTTACAGCCCACTCCTGCAAGTGTCCATGAACTGCCCACACTGTTGAATTAATTCACTCCCTGCCTCTGAGCTCCATCTGTTCTGGGGCTCAGGACAGGAATCCCGAGTCCAGCCAAATCCAGCACAGCACCTGGCCTGTTCAATAATGGGATTTTTCCTCAGGTGCTGCACTTTACTCTCTGAAAACCTCAGCAGTACCAGTGATAAACAGCTCCTGTGTGGACCAGAAAGTCTCATTCCAAGGCTCAGCAGCTGCAGGATGTTGTCATTGCCTCCTGTTATTTTCCCCATGCAAGTTGCCACTTCATCACTTCTGGGACTCAGACAAGAGATATTTGTATTGCTCCACAGTACTCAATTTCCAGAATAACCATTTGAATAATCCCATTAGAGAATCTGCTGCAGCACCACTGCTGCTTGCAGTTTTAAAGTTGTCACAACGAAAGCTTTCCAGGAGCAGTGTTAGCTCCTGGCAAAGATGCAATAACAATATATGCACAGTCCTCCAGAAATTAACATCCATTTTTAATTCTGAGAGTGTCCTTTGCCTTGCCTTTCAGCAAAAGACCCAGGTTAAAATGCTTGGTTTGTTTCAGTACTCTTTTTTTTTTTCTAATTTTTTTTTTTTTTTTTTGGAGTGTCAGGTTAAATACAAATCTGATTTGGACTCTTTTTGAGGGTGCTTTATTATTTTGATAGATCTCCAGCAGTAGCAAAGCACATTTTCATCACAGCCAACTGCTTCAGCTCAAGTTTGATAGATTAGAACCAACTGCCCAACAGCGTCACTGTGCCAGAGGTGCACCCAAACCCCAGAATCCACAATCACTGAGGTTGGAAAAGCCCTGCAGGACCATCAAGCTCAAACTGTGCCTGATCCCCACCTTGTCTCCAGCCCAGAGCTCTGAGTGCCACATCCAGGTGTTCCTGGGACACCTCCAGGGACTCCAACATCTCCTTGGGCATCCCCTGCCAATACCTGACCACCCTTTCCAGACAGAAATTCCTCCTGGTGTCCAGCATAAAATTATACAATACACACAATAATCTAATTTTTTTTTTTTTTTGGAAATCCATCTCACAGAAGTACTTTGGATAACAATATAAAAATAACACAAGAACTGTCTTTTAGGGTGTTTTTTTTTCTCTCCAGCCATGCCCAGTTATGTTCCTCTTTTGCTGTGAGAATGGACTCTGAGGCTGACCTGGTCTTCTGTTTGCAGAAAAGCTGCAAACTAACAAGATTTCAGTGTCCCTGATCAATATGAAGCCTGAACAAGAAGCTTCAGGGCCAGGTTGGACAGGGCTTGGACCATCCTGGGCTGCTGGGAGGTGTCCCTGCCCATGGCAGGGGTGGGATGGGATGGACTTTGAGATCCATTCCAACCCAAAACTTTCTGGGATCCTTTGATTCCATGATCATTCCAGTCACCCCTGCAAACCCAGTATTGAGGTCACTTTCAAAGACATCTTACCTCTCCATATGTTCCAAAAGCTGAGCTCTATTTGTCCTGAAATATCAGTAAGATAATCCAGTCAGCAAGATTCTGCAAGTGATGTGAGACATAATTTCCATTACTTCATTTTAGCAACCAATGCATTTAAGAAATGAAGTCTTCAAGGTTTGTCAAAATACTTTTTTATTATACTAATGATAAATTTGGATATTTAAAAATACTGCAGAAATAGAAGCACCTTTTGCTACCAGTTTTACTTGACAATTTATGAAATGTGGGTTTGGTCTCTCTGATGTTTCCATTTAAAAGAAAACATTGATCATACTTCCATTCTTAAGACCTGGGAGAACAAAATAAGAAATATCTCCAAGGAGGAAATTGCTCCAACTTCTCATTGAACAAACAAATTTGGTGCTGGCATGGCTGATTTTTAAGGCCAAAAACTGGTGGTGCAGAAAGGAGAGCTTTGAAGGGAGGAAATATTAAGATCAGAGTTGGAAAACACTTTCAGAGAAATTTTCAGTTTTCAGACAACACAGCCATGAGAAACAGCACGGCCAAAAAATGCTGTAAATGGAGAGTGAGTGATCATCCAAAAGCACCTGTCATCTAATGTCTTATTTGAACTCGACATGAGGGAAAAAATAACATGTTCCAGCCTTATAGTTATGTTATTAGTATCACATTGGTACCTGTCTGTCAGCAGCTGTCCTAGAAAAGTGACATTTTAAAACAAAAAGCCAGACAGGTTAAAGATAAAGGTGCAGCAAAGAGATGTTGTTTGTTTTCCAGAGACTTATTATGGAGAGGAAAATAAATAAATAAAGATACTGCCAGCAGTTGCAGCAGATAAATGCTGGAGAGACACCAAATGAGTGCCAGATTGGAAAATTAATGCTGTGTACTGAGAGGAAAAACTTGGGTTTTGATCATCAGAGTCAGCTGCTGCTCTGAGCCCACAAGGATGTCCTCAAACCTCAGCTGGAGGGTTGTGCAAAAGCTCCACGTAGCTTCTCGAGGCACTAGATGGCAGAATCTTCTAATTAGTTCAGTGTCATTTGTTATTTAATCACCTCTGGAAGCAAACCTGGTTCTCAGCTAGAGAGCAGTGCAGCAAATTATGCAGCAAACCACAAATCTTTGCTACTCAATCCACTCCTGAGTTTTCAGCACTTTGTAGTTTTTTCCCAGATATTCCTTTGAAATATTTGATGTAAATGACTTTTAAGCAAGCACATGGAGCTGCACTAGTAACTGGTTCCCCATTTTCAAATGACTCAGAGGGGTTTCAGAAGGCAAATTTTAAGTCTTTGCAAGAATCATTCTCCAATACACACTAACATTTGGTGGTGTTTCTTCCAGTAGCTGCCAGTGCTCAAAAATTTCTGAGGTGGCCAACAATGGAACTTACCAAAAACCCCAAATCCCTGAGAAAAACATGTTTGCTTCTAATGGATTTGCATTTCTGTGGTAATGTGACAGTGAAAACAAATCCATCTGCCCACATGGGTAAGAAACAGGCAGAGCTTTCCTCAGCTCTACACGTAGTGGTATCAGCTGAGTTTCACAAAATCCCAGAATGGGTTGGAAGGGGTTTGGTTTGGTTTTTAGCCCATCTAGTGCCATGGGCAGGGATATTTCCACTATCCCAGGCTGCTTCAAGCCCTGTCCAGCCTTGGACACTGCCAGGGATCCAGGGGCAGCCACAGCTTCTCTGGGCACCCTGTGCCAGGGCCTGCCCACCCTCACAGGGAACAATTCTTTCCCAATATCCCATCTGACCCTGCTGCTGTCAATTTGAAGCCATTCACTGGGTAAGCACTGCTACTCCAGGTTGTAAAGTCTTCTGTGCCCTAAGGGATGTGCCAAAGTCACACAACCAAACTCCAGAGGGGCAGAAATTAAACGCCAAATTTTCCCAGTGCCAGAGCAGACACTCAGTTGGTTGAAGGGATGTTTATCCTGCTCCTTCCAATGTGGCCATGGAAAAAAAAAAGGGAAGTTACAAATTGTGTAGATTGTATTGTACATTTGCAGTCAAAAGACCCTACTGTGGCAAGAATCCAGTTAAAAGCAAAAGCAGAGGATGTGCGCTGAGCCAGGAGGGAGAGTGGTGACACCAAGGAATTTTGAAACCAATTTTTGAAACCAATTTTTGAAACCAAGGAATTTCGAAACCAAGAAACTTTGAGAAGCATGCAGAGAGAAGGGCAGAAAAAGCAGCAAGAGAAGAAGCCCAATGTGGTTGCTGCAGGATCCCCAGCGGCACAGAGGGCTGCCGAGTGCAGCAGAAAGTCCATTGACTCCATTTATTCATTTTTAATAAATGATTCAGCAGTGTTTATAAAACAATGAGCATTTGGGGCTGGCAGCTGCAATATTTATCAGAGTGCCATGAAACATCACTGAGAAGCCTCATGTGGTTTTTGCACCTCATCTACTTGTGGCCTTCTAAGCAGCTGATTGACAATTTATTGGGAACATGGCTGAAATAATGGGATTTCCAACAACTATGCGTAATAAAAATTGTTGGTTTGTTTTTCAGGTTTTTTAAGCCTTCTGATCTTTGTATTTTTGTAACAAACTTTCTCACACACTTTATGTAAATAACTTATTGTTTTGCCTTCTTTTATGGAGGAGGAGAAATTTGATAAACTGTTGGTTTGTCCAGTGTCACTGGGGAGGTGACACTGTCATCCTCCAATCCACTGTCATTTTTAGAAATCTATAAATGTTAGAATTAGAAATTAAACTTCTCTCTTTTTCTACCTTATAGAGTTGCGCGTCCACATCGTTTTATTTCGTGTCCTATAGTGACAAAAAATTCCTTGCAATTTTTGCTAGGTGCTGGAGTTTCTCTGTTGAATGCAGAGATGAAATTTGGGACACTACAGACCAGCTTTGTCCATCCCAAAATTTATTGCTACCTAAGTGGGAGTTTCTCTCCTCTTACTTTCCCCTCTATGTCAGCAACAATCTGCACAATCAGTACAAATTGCTGGGCTGGTAAAAAATAAAACCTGACCTGGCAAAATTAGATCATTGGGTTATCAAACTGAATCAGCTCCAAGAAAAAGGTCAGAGAGGGAAGTGGCAGCCAAAAGAGGAAGGTGAAAGGACTGTCCATTCTGGAGGGGGAATGTGCTGGATTAGCACAAGGGCATTTTCATTGAAATGTCTATTTTATGTAAGAGCAGGAGACTCCAGACTCTGATTATACATGAACTCTTGAATATGCAAGTTCCTGAATTCCCAAGTAGGACACTACTTCTGCAAACTTTCTGGGAGAGTCAAGTGACCAAAAAAACACAGTATTTTGATATTTGCAGAGGTTTTGCGATACTCCTTGAAAGTTTGGATTGTACGGTTATTTTTCTGCTTTAATTCTGTTCTTGAAACACAGCAGGAATTGCAGAGTGCAGTGTTGCCATTTCCAAGGAGAATTAAACATGGTGTGAGAAGATTTAATGACAGGGGACACAGACATGGGGCTTCAGCCTTCAGCCAGGGCCTGAAAGGTCTCAGATCCCTGAGTCTGGTGATGGATTTCAGGGGGAGGATTTAGCAGCAATGGATGGAGAGAGACTTGGGATTTACTTGAGAGATCTTAACCCATGGAAGTCAGTGGGACCCCCTGGGCTGCATATGGGGTCAGTGAGAGACCTGGAAATTCTCCTTTCAATACCATTCATTGTCACCTTTGATGGGCTGGGAAGATCAGGAGAGGTTCTTCACCAGCAAAGAGAAGGAAGAGTCAGAGTCACCTTTAAAACAGGTCAAAAGGACATTCAGGGAGCTGTGAGAGGGTCGGTCCCACCCGGGTCCCTGGCACATCCAGGAGCAAACCCTCGTGGAAACGTTCCTGGACACAAGGCAGAGAAGAAGGGGACTGGGAGCAGCCAACATGGACTCATCAAGCCTGCTGAAGATAAATCAGGCCTGATCAAGCTGATTTCTTGATAGGATAAAAAGATTTGATCTGAGGAGGAAGGAAGATCAGGGGGGAATTGGAGCACTATGGTGTGCTGAGAGAACCAAGAGCACAGGCCAACTTTAAACTTTAAATTTTAAACAGCTTTAAACTTTAAGACTAAACAATTTAAAACTTGATGATTTACAGCACGTTTAGTTTGAATGGTTAATTACAAGTACTTAGAGTTATTAATCAACACCGCAGTGCAGACAAAGCTGTTACTCCTTAACCTTTTAACAACCCCAACATCACTGAGCTGGGGTGGGCAGCACAGATCCCAACTGTTGGGAAGGATGAACGTTTGACAAGAAAGTCTCACAGATATGCATGCTTGGCAGAAAGATTTTTGAATGTAGAATCTGGAGAAGGAATAGAAATGAAAGCAAATTTTGATATCGAAGAAAAGAATTGCTGAGCCAGTCTTACTGGCTAACCAAGGAGGCAAAGGGTGTGTTAGTCAGAAGGGGTTTTTATGGCTTAGAGCAAAGGATAAACCCACCTCAAACAAGAAGACGTTTTTACCAAGCAGAAAGAAGCACAGGCAAACAGGCCTGCTGATGTGGCAAGTAGTACAAAGGTCTCAGAATTTTCCACTGCAAGAAAACTGAAAAACAACTTCTAGCTTAATCTGTAATGTACTAACTTTTGGTGATTGGAGAACAGTAACATGAATATGGTAATTACAGTAGTTATGATAGGCTATAGATAAGGTACAGATTGGTTCTTCTGTATTAAGATGCTCAGCAAAGAAAAGTCTATAATGCATTGTAACCTAAACTAAGGGTCCCCAGGCCTGCCTGCAGCTGGAGCTGACAATAAACTGCATTTTGCAGAGCTGCCTGGAGTCCTGCATCTCTCATTCAGTTCTTACACCAACAGCCCTGTCTGGAGCCAATGCTGGAGGTCAAGGTTTCACCTTGACTTTGATGAGGTTTGAGAGCTCTTGGTTGGAGAAGTCAGAATTGCAACAGGCTGCTGGGGTTCTTCTCCCCCACTCCCTCATCTTTTAATGTCATTCATGCTTTTATCTCCCCTTAAAGTGATGCATTGACTGCTCCTTTCACTGCTGATTTTCTATTTGCTTTTGGCAGCTGGGTCTCTTGGGTGGGATGTTCTGCCTCTTTGCTTATCTTGTTCTTTATCTCGTAGCTGCTTGTTTTCCAGCTGCCCGTTGGGTGCACCTGCCCACACCTCTGCTCCTCTGCTTGTTCCACTACTCACACAAGTATTTGAAATATTCCCACATTTTGTCTGGCTCTGCCATAACATTTACAAAGTGCTGCTACGCTGTAATAAATTAGGATGCTAATATTTGGCTCCAAGGCAAAGTAGTATTAATTATATCCTGATTGATGAACTTCTAATTTATATGCGGCTGCTGCTCTGGCTCTGTGCAATGCAGTGTTTGAAAATTATTGTGTAGAAGCCCATGGGTGCAGAACAATTCCACCTTATTCTAAAAATAGAGATGATTATTCCCAAAATATTCTGAGACAAATACCAAATAGGGTGTGTTCAGATCCCTGTGTTTTGGGCAATACCTTGAACTACAGATGATGGATCTGGAAGCTTTGGCTCTGGACCGCAGTAGCAGACAGATCCAGTCATAATTCAGTTATAATTTCAGCCATAATTTTGATAATTTCATTATAATACCTGCCCAATGTGGAGGGGTCTCTGCCCATGGTGGGGGTTTGGAACTAGAACATCTTTCAGTTCCTTTCCGACCCAAACCAATCATTCCATGATTTTATTTGGAAGCTCAAGTGGCATTGATATAGATAATTGGATAAAATAGCATAATGTTACAGGTATTGAATGGTATTGGATTTTGGGTAATAGAATGCTAGAGTCCTGCTGCCTTTATTGACTGAACGTTGCCAAGTCTCATTATTTTATCACCAATTTTCACATCTGTTGTTTTGTCCTTAAGTCCCCAAATACTGCATTAGATGCCTATATGTGGAAGGTTCCTCTCTTTTAAAATCGAAAATAAGAATGTCCAACCATTCACTGTTATAAAAACCAAACTAGAAGGAGATAAAAGGGCCTCCATACCTCCCTAAATCGATTTTGGTTCCTGGAAGTGGCCGTGGAGGTGTCGTGGGTGCCCATGGGACATTCTTCATCCTGGCAGCTGGTATTGGAACCCCAAAATGAGAATTATGCCTCTCACAGACTAGTCCATCATTAGCCCTGTCACCCCAGGCCCTTGAAAAAAGTTTCTCTCCATTTTCTCCTAGGCTGAATAAAAGCGACCACGAATATTATTCTAAAACAGCATTATTTGAACAACACATAAATATTTCCCCTCTTCTTTCCTCATTAACTTCAGGCTGAACTGGCAGAAGGTCACTCTGGAGGGGGCTTGGAGCAACCTGGTCTGCTAGAAAGTTTCCTTGCCCATGGCAGGGGTGGAATGAGAGGAGTTTTAAGGTCCCTTCCAACACAAACCATTCTGGGATTCTCTGATTCTATACTTATATAGATATATATATAGTTTAAAAAATGGAGATTTCCAGGCTAGATCTGCAGACAGAGAAAGCTTTCATTTTTTTCTTATAATACAGACAAAGGGATGAGATAAAAATTTTTCCCATCTTCAGAGGAGAAGAAAATGTCTCTTCTTCCTTTCATGGCTTTTTGGTATTCATTTTAAAAGCATTCATGGGAAATAAGCGAAGAGGTGAAAGATTACTAAATGTATATCCATTCTATTATAACTTCTGGAACACATTATTGCCTCCTGAATTGTGGAATAACAGGCAATCAGAAGAAGGAAAAAAGAAAAAAAAAAAGGGGAGGGGGGAAGCAAGGAAAAGACACTCTGTTTTAAAATACTTGGACAAGATAAATGGGAGAGCCTCCAGTTATAAAGAGAATGAAGATTTTGCAGAGCTGTTCCTGTCCTGTTTCCACATTTGTAGAAAAATGTTTCTGTGTCCCCAAAGCTCAGAGGGGGCACAGGGTGATGAAGGAGCCCTAAAGCTGCAGGAAATTGGAGATGCCCAGGCCCCAGGGGGATGCACACTCAGTCAGTTTGCTCAAATTTGGCAATTCCTCCTGTGCCAAGCACCCAGATTTCAGGGATGTAGAAAAGTACTTTTTCCACAAACAAGAAAGACATTAACAAACCCAGCACTGCCAGAACAGCACTTCCCTGCTTCTGCTTCTCTGAAAAACAGGGGAAATGTGACTGGGAGAGCCTTTGGAGCCCTCTGTGTTTAGAAAGCAGCTTGGAGGGAGCTGTGCTGTGGATGGAAGCTGCACAAAGGTCCTGTGTAAACACCTGGCCAGGTGAGCTGTGCTGGGCATCCCAGTGCAGCAGGGAGGGCAGGGGGAGCCTCTGCAGCACTAGGGAAGGGTTGCTCCAGCCACAGCATCCAGAAAAGCCCCATCCTGTGGGTGCTGGGAGAAAAAAACCATTAAATATTCAGCAGTGGTGCTGGCAGTGATACTCCGGGAGAATTGGGAGCACGGACTTTGCCGCTGCGACAGATGATTGCCTCGCTCTTTCAGGCAAAATAACAAAATATTTTGTCAGATCAGGTTCACAGAAACATATTGGTGACTGCACACAGAGCTACGGGGTCTCGTTTAATAAACACTGAGGCTCTAATTGGCAGTTCTCAAGTACAGACTGCACCAGTGGCCACTGGAGGGCTCAAACGCAGCTCAGGAATTGTTATCCCAGGCCCTGGGCTGTGCTCAGCCACCAAGGGGGAGACCTAAATGTCATCAGACCTGGGAGTGAAATTTTTGGGAGTCACAAATTCACCTGGGAGTGAATATTTCGGGATCCAATCTCAAGGATTGTTGTTAGACAAGTCTAGGCATGGGGTGGATATTAAGTTGCCCTAAAATATAATTTGCATATTTCTCTTTCAAGCTGCCTTTTGCTGAATGTAAACTTAGTGGACCTTCTATTCCTAATCCCCACCCCTAGAGCATCACCTCTACATCCCTGGCAGTGTCCAAGGACAGGTTGGATGGGGCTTGGAGCCACCTGGGACAGTGGAAGGTGTCCCTGCCCATGGCAGGGGTGGCACTGGATGCGCTTTAAGGTCCCTTCCCACCCAAACCTTTCTGGGAATCCATGATTCCATGATAATGCCACCATTGCTATGCTCAGTGCTTCAGCATTATTTCTTGAAAGACAACGATAAAAATGTTTTCCTTCATCCTGTGTTTTCCTTTCCTATGCTTAAGGAAAAATAAAGGCAAATATTAACACGTGGCAATTCTCTCATTTTCACACCGCAGCAGAGAAAGATGCAGTGACACCAAAGTCACCAAAGAAGTGTGGTTTCTCTTAAACCAGATCATTACAAATTGGTATTTTATTATTTTATTTCTGGACTGTCAAAAAGTCTGGACAAACTCTGGATTTAAGAGGAAGAGGTTAATTAAGTAGATATTTAATAGTCTTGAGGCATGAAGGAGATATGTCTTACCCAGCTGTTATAAAATAATGTCTCATGCATTTTTACATGAAAAAGAAGTGAAAGGTCCTAACAGATTTTTCTGGGAATTGCTGTCACCTCTGGGTTATTAATCACCTTTATAAAGCAGCACTCCAGATAACTGTTTGGATGAAGTTAAACAAGTCCATTTGGGAAGCACATTGACAGTATCAGTTAAAAATGTCATCAGCTGCTGAGGGTGGCAATATCTGCAGTACCAAACTCAGATGGGAATCCACCATGCCCAAAAATACAGGAACAGCGAGTGTGAGAAGGATTAAATTCTCCATGCTGAGTTGAAATTTTAAATATTAAATTTGAAATATAAAAACACAATATTAGCTTAGGGGGAGAAGACACATTTTCTTCTTTTTCATTCTTTTTCTTCTTTTTCTTTTTCTTTTTCTTTTTCTTTTTCTTTTTCTTTTTCTTTTTCTTTTCTTTTTTTTTTCTTTTTCTTTTTCTTTTTCTTTTTCTTTTCTTTTTCTTTTTCCTTTTTTTTTCTTTTTCTTTTTCTTTTTCTTTTTCTTTCTCTTTCTCTTTTTCTTTTTCTTTTCTCTCCTTTTCCTTTTCCTTTTCCTTTTCCTTTTCCTTTTCCTTTTCCTTTTCCTTTTCCTTTTCCTTTTCCTTTTCCTTTTCCTTTTTCCTTTTCCTTTTCCTTTTCCTTTCCTTTTCCTTTTCCTTTTCCTTTCCTTTTCCTTTTCCTTTTCCTTTTCCTTTTCCTTTTCCTTTTCCTTTTCCTTTTCCTTTTCCTTTTCCTTTTCCTTTTCCTTTTTTCTTTTTAATTTTTCTACTTCCTCTTACCCTTCCCCTTCTTCTTCCCCTTCCCATTCAAACCTTGATCATTTATTTTATCAACAATTATTAAGTGATTTTTATTTGTTCACTTGTGTAAATATGTGCTTATATGTAAAACAGAGATAGAAATCTGTATCCATATGTATATGTTAAAAATATTTTATGTTTGTGAGTATTTGTAACCTTTAAACATAAATATATAGGGAAAGAGATGTTCTGGGAGGTCCTTGAAGTCCTTCTGAGCTCTGGAAGGTGTCAGTGCCGGGGAGTTTTGGGAGCACCTGGGGCACAGCCATGGCCAATATCAGGGCTGGGACTGGGCTCCCTTGGGGTCATTGTCTTCCTCTGTCTGTCCAATTTTCAAGTTATTACTCACTGTGGTTATTCTTCTCCTCAGCTCCTTACTTGTGCCCGCAGCCAGCAATGAAAGTCAGAAAAAATTAATCAAAAGAGATGTTTAACTGACTCCTTTAGCCCTTTTTCCAATGAGAAATTAATTGGGCAGGCACTTATTTAAAGAGCAAGATCAAAGATGCTGACCGCTGCAATCATGAAATCCTTCCAGTAACACAATTGATAAAGTGCCAAGATATTTCTTGCCATGCCAATTAGACACACACCTCCCAAAGCTATCCAAAGAGACAAACAGGAAAAACAAAAAAACCCAAAAAAAAAAAAAAAACAAAAAAAAACCCAAAAAACAAAAACCAAAAAAAAAAAACAAACCACATACACAAGTCAAAATAAAAAGGAGAAAAAATCCCAAACCTAATCCAGAATGCAGAGGTACAAAATCTTGCAAAGGATTCATCTGGCAGAATCTTTCTAAAAATCAAATGAAACCATCTATATCAAAGTGTGAACTTTCAAAAATAATAATAAAATATCAGGGAAGGAAAAATAGAAAAAGTTTTCAGGAATGAACTTATTTGGATGTCTATAGTAACTGCATGGAAAAAAATAAGCCTGCCCCATCCTAAGTGGGAAGAAAATGTGCACAAAGGTGCTGAAAATATGAGGATACAGTGGCATAGCTGATAGAACAAGACAGGAAATGTAAAAAATTTAAAAGGGCTTAAGATGAATAGTTGGCTCTATCAGTGGGAGGCAGTTTCTTGTTCTCCAAAATATAAATTCATATTTTATGCCCATTTGCCCTCACACAAATTCTTTATTTATAAAGTTAGAGCCACTTTGCATTTGCTTGCAGATGGAGACACAAAACATCTGTCTCAAATGAAAAACAGGGGTTAAAGCTATGGCATCTATGAAAATTAAAGTCAATCAAATTTAATAATGAAATCTATGAAAAAAAGTGTTTTCAAAATGCTCTTCAGTGTTTAGCCAAAAAAGGGTCAAAAATATGCTAAGAGTTTCTGGTTCTGGGTAAAAATATATTTGAAAAAAAAATGTATATATATATATATGTATTTGAAAATATGTTTTTAAAATGACAATAAGATTAATAAAAACAGTGAAGTTCTTTACCATATGTTTTGCTGGTTATATATCATGAAGTTCCCAGTTAATAGAGTTTTCCACAAATTAATTTTTTCCTAGGGAAAAAAAAAAATCCCACTTTACTATTTTCTTGTTTCACTTGCAATTGTGAATTGAATCATTTGCTCCACAATGTGGATTGGAAACTTTTTCTGGCAGTGTATTGCTAAATCAAAGTTGATTCATAATTAAAACAAGTATTAACAACTGCTGCCAGGTAACTCAGCCCATTACATTCCTTCCCTGAAAGAAAATAAAAGTCATGTCATGCATTGTTTATTCTTGAAAGGGAAAAATTTATTACACTCACAGTCTTCCCTTGTAATAGCCTTTAGAGCAAATAACTTTATTTTCATCTCATTTTTGTAGTGGAAACTGAAGTTCCATATGCATTTTCAGTGACAGCAATATGAAATATCCTGAGGCATTTTTCCAGTCCTGTTTTGTGGTGCAGTTCTTTTAGAGTTTAAATGCATGGGTCAGATTTTGCCCAGTTTAGAATCAATGTAAAGAGGATAAATAAAGTACCAAAATTCTATTTAAAAAATTGGTTTTGGCTTAAAAAATTATCCTTGCTTATAATTTGAGAGCTAAAATAGTCTGAAAATAAAATGGAGGGTTAAAATAGTCAGAAAATAATGCTTTTAATTATCATAAGCTTAGCTTTGTACTATTAACTGGTTAGTAGGGAATTTTTTGGTATTACATCAATTATACAAATACATCACATTAAAAAAATACTTGTGCTCTCCTCCAAAACATTTGGATACATTTTCCTTTTTTTGTAACCTATAATGTTTATTCAGGGTATTTAATCTTGACGATTTTACCTCTTCATTTTAAAATACAGTTTAAATGCATAGTCTATGAATAATTTTTCAGGTCTGTGGTTCCCAGTTTTTGCTTATGCTGCTGGGAATATGAAAAGATCATGGAATCACAGAATATCCTGAGCTGGAAGGAACCCACAGGGATCATGGAGTGAAACTCCTGGTCCTGCACAGGACACTCTAACAATCCCACCCTGTGCAGAAGAGTTATCTAAATTTTGCATAGAATTATCTCAATTTTGCGTAGAATTCATTTCCATATAAAGGAATCCACTTGAAATCCCCGGATGTGAAATTTACTGGCAGGAGATGAGGGAAAAAATGTCCATTAATGAATGGGACATCTACTGAACTGTGGATACATTAAACCTCACCAAAGCACAAGATTTTGTATACCTGGTCATTTTGAACTTAAGTTCTCATTAAAATCAAGCTTTGCTTCTTATAATTTTATAGCTGAGTAAGGTTTTTAAGAATAATATTTAACATATATTCAATCATATTGAATATATATAATATTTCTCATCCTTCTCTTTGTTTAAAACATTAATATTTCCTGAAATATGTCTGTATAAGCTCCCAAAGGCAGTTCTGGTGTTGCTGCTCAGAAATATGGCTTTAAAATGCAGAGTGACCACCCAAGTACAGAATGAGAACTTAAAAATTGTCAGCCTAAATGATGGAAGATAGAATGTGCTTTTCCCTGAGTTTAATCCTCATCAGCTTCTACCTGGATAAACATGAGCCAAGTTAAAGAGGGCTGCACTTACACAAGAACATCTCGTGCTTAAGCACAGTGAAAACCATCCTGACCTTGACTAATGGGCTTTATCCTCTCATAAAATACTCTCCTCAAATTAAAAAGAGGGGAAAAAAGTAGTCAGCGCAGCAATTTCTCCAAGCCAGAAAATCTCTGACTGGGAATTCTTATACTGATGTTCTCCCCTCTCTGAAATCATAGGAAAATGTGTGCAGGAGGGGCTGGGTTTGAAATGGATTGGATGAAAGGCATGCCATGGAATGGTACTAAGGGAAAAGTGGGAGGGAAAGCACTGGTTAAATGGCAAAAATCCAAATTAAAATTGTGTACAAAGACTTTGGTGAACCCATTTTATCACTGTTCGTTCACAATTTGGATGATTCTCCCCAGTCACTCACACACCATCACCTGGATCACAGAACTCCATGGAGTTCCTGCAATGGGAAGCTGCTGCATTCCCTCTTTTCTGAGTTCCAGACTCCCATTGTGAGCCAGCAGCTGTGGCAGTGGTTTCTGTGTGATCAGCAGGCTGAGGGAGGTTTGTTCCATGAGCTGCCAGGACTGACCCGAGGTGCTGCTGGGTGAGAATAACCCACAGCCTGTGGATTATTCCTCCTGGGAATGCAGCTCCAGCTCCTCTGGCAGGTGAAGAATTTCCAGGGAAGGCACAGGAAATAGCTGAGATGGCTTCATTATCTGAATTTCCTTCAGTTTCCTTGAAATTGGGTTGAATTTCTTTCCATTTCCCAACAAGAACAAGCTTTTCCAGACTTTGAACAAACAGAGTCCAGGTTTCAGATCCCAAGCAAGTTTATTTTTATGGAACCTATAGCAGAGCAGTCCACACACTTTACTTAGCTGAAAAACCCAGTTAGCATCTCTTCTCTTAGGTCATTCCATTGCTTGAAAATGCTCAAAGCCAGAATATCACACCTGGTAAATCTCATGACAGATTCACAGCGCAAGAAACAGGGTGCTTAAAGAATTTGTGGTGAATTGAAGGTTTATGAAATGTTTTTTCACCCAACACTGCAGGTAATTCCCAGTCTCACATTCACCCTCACTGGTAATTCAGCTCTTTCTGGAAGACAACGTATGACTCAACCTTTTGAACTTAAGACACATTTTATGATTATTTTCACATCAAAAATACAGCATTATTTTTCTCTAGTATTATATAGAAATATTGTACTCCATGTTCTCCATTAAGGGGGCTTTTTTCTCAGCTGTCACAGGATGGAAATTAATAACTTTTTCAGATATCTATTAGTAGAGGGAAATTAAGAAGTCCCTAAGCATGGATTAACAGAATTAAAGGGGCAATTTCAGATTTTTTGCCATGATGAAGACTGAGACATTTGTGTCAAGAGCAGCACAAAATAATTCTGTAAACATCCCAAAGAATCACTTCCAGATTTATTTTTCAGAAGTTATTTTGCACAGGGGTGTTTATGAAAATACAGGGAGGCTGTAGAAGCCATGACTCTGCCTTTCTAATTTCATTTTAGCTGCCCTAAGGACAGTGGGAAGCAGAGCTTCTGCTTCCTTGGTGTCTCTGGCACTTGGAGTCAGGAGAATAATGAAATGAAGCAGTTCTGAACTCAGATTTTGGTTTTTTTTGGTTTTGTTTTAGTCTTACCAGAATAAAATTAATAATGCTGAGAAAATAATAGTTTTCTCCAAAATATCAATTTCTACCTCATTTATAGCTTCTTTCTTGAATTAACAAAAAAACCCTTGATTTTTATTAAATGATAAGAACTTCATACGTTTTTCTTGGCATAATGCATGTAAAGGAAACAAAAGTTAACAGCCATGTGAAAAAGGAAAAAGGAGATCCAGCCAGGTCCTGAAGGATGCTGCCTTTTCCCCTTTTTTCCCTAGTAAGTCAGAAGGGAATAAAGAAATGTTATTTAGAAGTGTTTCCTTCTACCTGCCTCTGGCCACATCCCCACCCAGGGCTCTGCCCCAGGCAAGGCCACTGATGTGCTGGGTAGGTGTCTCCTTAAAATTCCATTCCAAGTCATTGAAGCAAAGTTATTTGGAGTAAAGATGCTTGCAGCAATCCTGACAAATATATCTTTGTCTTTTCCTTTTTTTTAAAACTTTATTCAATGTAAATAAATCAATTTGCATAATTCAGGTACAGCGTGGACAAGCTGATCTTGGACATTAAATGATTTGCTGACTTAATAATTTTTCTTTAGGTGTTCAGAGTTTTTCACTATCAGATTTTCCATATCCTGTGAATCAGATATTTCATAAAGAATGTGGATTACACTTCATGCCTAATTTCAGACTTCACACAGAAAATTAAATAGATTCATAACTCAAGTCTGTCCCAAAGAAACAGTTACACACAGGAAACATCCTCAGGATAGCTTAAGGGACAATTTCTTGAGAAAATCTGCAGCAGTAAACAGGTGTGGAGTAAAAGTCTGTCTTAAATTCCTTAAGATCAAAATGATGACAAAAAGTGACTAAAGTAATTGTGATTTTACAAAGATTTCTCAGTCAAAGGCATCAAAAAAAATTAATGAAAGACTTGTGAATTAATAGCTTGAAAGCTCTTAAGAAGTTGGGTGGTTTGGCTCTTCTGTTACAGTCTGCAGCAGATCCAGGAGGGACATGGCATTCCAATCATGGATGCAAAATGAAAAGGGAAAAGAATTAGGGAGGATTCCAGGGTGCCCAGAGCAGCTGTGGCTGCCCCTGGATCCCTGGCAGTGTCCAAGGCCAGGTTGGATGGGGCTTGGAGAAACCTGGGACAGTGGGAGGTGTCCCTGCCCATGGCAGGGGTGGCACTGGATGGGCTTTGAGGTTCTTTTCAACCCAAACCATCCTGGAATGCCATGATTCCATCCTTGCTTTAAAATGCGGCATGGTGCCAACCCAGCCAGATGAAAACTGCAGGAAACAACTCATGGTGCTGTTACTGTAAATTGAGTGAATGCACAAGGATGCACAGCATTTTTCATCCATTATTAAAAAAGAGATCCACTTAATTAATTTATCTAAGAAAGCACCATCAGAAGCCATTTAATGCAAAGTCTCAGAGGAAATCCTTGTGCTTTTGTTGATGTGTGCAGAGACACACAGAACCTCATCTTGCCTCAGAACAGGTCAGTCCCCAGCATCAGTTTGCCATTCTCAAGCAAATTAAACTTTTAAAGAACTTGGATGTCCTCCTTTCTCTATATTAGCAGAGTTCTCCTCTCCAAAGGCCGCCCAGTTATTCTTTCATCCCCCTGCCTTTCACACTGGACCAGCCAAATCTGAGTAGAGGATCTGTCTGAATTTATCCTTTCTTGTTATTTTTGCAGTGAACTTTCTCTGATGGGTAAATAAACACTGGGAGTGACCCAGAGACACAAAAAGAGAGAGGAAGAAGAAGAGGAGAAGAAGAAGAACTGGAAAGTGGTGGATTGCAGGGAGAGCTGAGTGTGAGGTAAATGACATCCTGAGGGGGCAAAATGAGCTCCCCTGCCTCCATCAGCTGCTCAGGGCATGCAGAACTGGGGTGGGAAGGGATAAAATAAAGGTCTTTAAAGCAGTAGGGGACTGCCAGAGCCCCACACCTTCATCTTTCTCATCTATCTCATTCCAAAATCCTAAAATGTAAAATGAATCTGACTTCAGGTTTGTATTTATCACCTCCACTTCTTCTCACATGCTGAATTATTCCTTCATCAACATGACAAAGAACGTTGGGTAAGGAGAACTAATTTTCATTTCTGAATTTCCAGGGGGGACATTGGCTCCTGTCACGTCCCACAGGGACATAATACACATTTTCTTGTCTTAAAAGAGTTTTGTGATAACAGGAAAACACCACCAAAATCAATCCTATACAGAAAATTGAAATAATGACACAGGGAAAATAAACTCCATAAATTAGGAACAAGAGAAAAGGTGCTGAGTTACAGATTTGGAGCAAATTTTGTGGGCTCTGGTTGAGTTTCCTTCCAGCCCATTCAGGCTTCTGTAAAAGATGTTATCTTAGTGACTGTGGATCACTTTCTACATGACAGATGCATTTTCAAAATCTATTAAACCTCCTCTCCACTAACAAAGGGTTTGTTTTTTTTTTTTTTGCCTAAAGGAAAAAAGAAATGAGCAAAATGAAGCCTTTTCTGTAGCAATACAAAATTATGCTTTAATGGGAAAATGTTACTCTAATAACCATCTATGAAATGAGGTAATATACATTTGGGTTTCAGTTTCATGGAGGCTTTGATGATTCAATTAAATATAAAAATTATTATAATTGCAACATGTTTCTATTTATTACTTGAAATGTGTGCAGCATCAGCAGCAATGAAATATTTTTAAGACAGAGAAAAAATAATAAAAAATGAAAGGCAAACCACTCTTCCATGAAATCCCTAAAATTTCAGTTAACTTGTAATGACCTCTAAAAACACCCATATTGAGTATAATTTTGAATTACTCTGCATCACATGCTTTAATGACAATTTTGATTCTCTATGAGGGAGTGCAACTTAAAGTTTTTGAACATCAAGTATCAGCAAGTCCTAAATTTTCCCCCAGTTAAACCCTTCCTAAAGAATGATGTATATCTCAAAATATTCCAGTTAAAGAGAGAGGGGAAAATGCCATGAATCCCCCCCAAAAAATTTGAAACATTTGTGATTTTTAGGAAGAAAAATGATAGGGTTGAGCTCTGATCAATCTGATGAGGGGAAGGTGTCCCTGCCCATGGCAGGGGTGGGCATAAGATGGACTTTAAGGTCCCTTCCAACCCAAACTATCCTGGGACACTGGGATTTTATGAGTTCGAAAATAATTTTACTGCAATTAAAGTAAAAAATTATCTTCTTAGATGTTTTTATGATTAAATATTATGCTGCCTTAAATTATTTTAAAATATTAAAACTTTAATTGCAGCTTTAAAGCTGCAATTATTTTAATCTACTAAATTATTGTTTTTAAATATTTATTATGTTATTTTAAAATATTAGAACTTTATTATTTAAAAAAAATATTCTGCATCAAGCATGTTTGAAAGTGAGAAAATTGCGTTTGCACAGAAGTGAATGTGTATTTCCCTTAAAGACCAGAGTTTTGAAGGCTCTTGTTTTACAATCTGCTGAAATGTGGAATTTTCCAACAGGTAGGAGAAAGTTTGTGAACGTGTCTGTGAACTAAAATATTGTTGGGACTGCAAATTAATGACATTAGAAGCTCTCCCCTGTCAAAAAGTTGGTATAAATGGTATCACTCTGGTGGCCTCCCAGAAAAGGCAATTTTTTGAGTATTGCCCTATATTTGTGGGTGGAGTTCCCAGAGAGTGCAACCCTCAGATTATAATCTCCAGAGAAAGTTAAACATGTGAATTTCCTGTTTCTCTTGTGTGCCATTGATACTGATGTGGGTATTGGTTACCCAAATAATGTTAAATTGTGTCCTTTAAGCAGATCCTACCCAATTCTCTTCTTCCAGTTTCTCTAATAAACACTGAAGATTTATTATTAAATAAATAATAATAAATTAATAATTTGCTACAGGACATTCAGCAAATCCAGAAGCAGAGAGAGAGTGGCCATTAAAGCCAGATAACAATTTTAGTTGTCTTTGTAAAATTAGGAATTGTTTGGTTTAATTGTGCTTTGCTTGCCAGACTTTGTAAAAATTCCTGTTTGCATGTCAAAATTTTAATTTAACTTTGGTTATCAGTTAATAGGTAGCAGCTATTTCTTGTGAGAAAATCTACAGAGTTTTTCAATCTGTTGTTTTGCTAAAATAGGTCTTCTAATGCCTAAAATGCCATGGTAAGCAAGCCTGGAGCACTTAATAAAAGCAAAATCTCAGGTAAAGAACAGAAAGTGAACTGAAGACTCAACTTTAAAAAGTAATTTGAGCATTGAATGTATGATTCTGGAGTTAAATATTTATTTATAGTGCAGGAAACAACATGATTACTTCACCAAATACTCTGGAGATGAAAAATTATTTCCCAAGGAGAATTTCAGTGTGCAGCCCATAAGAGGGTGAAGGAAATAATTCTTCTCTGGTCTGCATTTGCTGAGAGAGACAATGTCCTTTAATACTTCAGCCCCAAAATCCCCTCTCTAGATGGTGCCTGTAAACCCCGGAGATTTTCCATATGAAATGGCTGAGCAGCCATGAACAGGGTTGAAATCTTTAAATCTGTGTCAAACCCTGTTCTTTGGAGGATTTCAGGGCTGACCTTTTTCCCAGCTTTTCTGAGGAATTTTCCTGACATCATCTCTTCTGGACTCAACTCTTTTTTTTTTTCCCCCTGCCTCTTATAAAACAGAGGGATTTTGTCTCGTTTTTAAGAAACTGCTGGAGGTCAGAAATATCAAATCCTCTGGGGGGACAAAAGAATAAATTATGACAACAGTTTTAAAATACTATCTTTGATCCAGATTACAAGATTTTGTCCTAAGATAAAGAAGCTACAAGGGTCGAGCCCTTAAATTTGCTAAAACTGGGTAAATGTAGTGGTTATTTTCAAACACTGGTTGTGTGTCTGACCTGTCACCTCTTCCACATCCACATCTCAGTTACCCAGAAGCAAGGCTGGCCTGTTAACAGAGCACAACACCTAATTAACCTGCCCAATTAACCAGGCTAAGATGTAGATGATCTTCCTTGAATCTATGTCCTTCTACAAAGCCATTCTCAATAACATTCTTGTCCTTACATCCTGGAACAGAAATAATTTGATGCCAGGCTCTTCAGGATGTGCTGAGTAAGTACAAATAACAAATGACAGTGGCAGGAAATGTTCCTATGAAGATGTGAAGAAATGTGAGGATGCAATCCAGACAGACCCCAGAGAAGCAGGGGTTGAAGTATCTGTAAATTCAGTTCAAAGCCTACTTAAACCAGTTATTGCATGATCTCCATTAAAAAATTGGATTAGTAAAGGTGTCAAGGGTTGCTACCCCATAAAAAAGAGGTGCAGGAAGAGGAGGTGATAACCTCATGTGGATGCTCTGCTAAATTCCTGGTATCTAAGGGAAAAAAAGGTTAATTACATTTTAAATAAATAATTAATTTATTATTCCTTAAAAGAGGAAAATCACGTTGTATTGAGCAAAGAGATGTAACAGGGCTGGTAGGGGATCTGGTCTGAGGAGGAATTAGCACTTCCCAGTTAGCTGCAGTTCAGCTCCACAGCCTTGGGATCATCAGGAATTCTATTGCACTGCCCATCTCCACACACCAGTAAGCAAACAACAGCAAAATCATATTTCAGGATGAGATATTTGGAAGTGTATTCCAAAATGTAGGTTTTGATGGTGTGGTTAACAGATAGTGTGCTTTAAAGTTTTTCTCATGCCTAGAAGTAATTTAAATGCCATTTTAAAATTTTTAATTGATTTTTTAAAGTTTGAAATAAAATCTCAGTGTGAAGATGTGCATGAAATTATCATGAGAAATTGTATAATATACTGAAAACTGAAACTAGAAAGGAATTTGCTTATTTATTTAATTTACCTTGATTTTATAAAGCATTTAATATATATAATACATTAGGCTTTGTTCAAAAACATTTGCAAGCTGATTTTGCCAGAAGATTTATAGTGCTCTACTCCTCTGGTATGCAGTGATTGTCATGGAAAGCAGGATAAATGCATTCTAAGTTATTCTGTAACTTAGGAGAATTTCCTCCCCTTCACCTGTGAAAAATAAAAAAACTGACTCAGTTCTATTTTAAAGTAGAAATGTCATATGTCAGGTGTGTGCAGTCATACAGAAAACACAGAATAGAATCAAAAAATCATGGAATGGTTTGGGTTGGAAGGGACCTTAAAGCCCATCCATTGCCACCCCAGCCACGGGCAGGGACACCTTCCACCATCCCAGGCTGCTCCAAGCCCCAGTCATGAAAGTAAAACTAATTATTTAAGGAACTACTCTCTCCTGGATGATTATGATGAGTCAATCTTGCATCTGAAGTAGCTGCAATTAAATTATTTTAAATATTTAAACTTTATTATGTAAGAAAAAAAATGAAGACAACAAAAGTTCTGTTTGTGGGGTTTGTAATCTTTTATGCATCAAATCGAATTTGTTAGTGCCACAAGAAGAAATACAGGTGCTTTATTGCATTCATTAGAGTATTAAGGTGGGTAAGACTGATAACCAGCCAAAAGTAATTCTGTGAGCACTGCTGATAACTGAACCTGGCAATAGCTCACAGTTCTTGTGGAAGAACAGGATTTCCATGATTAAGAGCTGTAGTAAATCAGAATGCTGCTCTAACAGCTGTGCCAGGATTAACATGGAATCATGGAATGAACAGGACTGGAAGAGCCCTCAAAATCATCTCATTCCACCCCTGCCATGGGCAGGGACACCTTCCACTGTCCCAGGTTGCTTCAAGCCCTATCCAGCCTGGCCTTGGACACTGCCAGGGATCCAGGAACAGCCACAGCTTCTCTGGGCACCCTGTGCCAGGGCCTGCCCACCCTCACAGGGAACAATTCCTTCCCAATAGCCCGGCTAACCTGCAAGAGACACCCCAGAGCCTGTGAGAATGGGCAGGTCCCAGTGCCAGTGCTTTGAGAAGTTTTTTGGAATTGAAATTTTGGAATTTCTTGTCCAAGACTCACTTATATATTTACACAAGGGCACTGTGTTTATTTGTTTGAAATAGGAGCAATTTTGCTGGAATAAACTGAAGAGGCCAGCTTGGCCATGGCATTTCCAACCTTGGTGAAAACAAGCCTACAAAAAGCCTTCTGTCTAAAGACTCTCTCAAAGTCTCGAAGCGTTAAGGAGCTTCCTTCAAATTGTGCAAATTGTCCCTGCCCATGGAATGAGATGAGCTTTGAGCTCCTTTCCAACCCAAAACATTCCATGGTTCTCTGCCCACTCTGGTGGGTTTTATTCCCAGCTAAGTAGGGAAAATGGCCCCCGTCAGATGAGTAGAAAATGTCTCCACCAGAAATCAATCAACCAATTTCATGCCCCTATTTTAAGGATAGGGGCATGAAAATTTAATTTAATGTCCATTAAATGCATCTGTTGATGCAAAAGGTTCATTTTGTCCAATCCTCAACAATGGCCTTTTAGAAGAATTTATTAAATAAAATAATTTCCCTATCATTCCATTTGTTGTCATTACTCTTGGAAAAACTTGACTTCCAGTGGGAGGATTTTGGGCTTTTCCTTTGCTCCCTCATCCAACATCCTGTGGGTATTGAGCAGTCAGGAATCAGTCAGGAATAATGCAGATATTGGTTTGCATTGTGAGCTCTGTGTCCATGGGTTATTTATTATTTATTATTTATTATTTATTTCCAGAGCTTGCTGAGCATTGTTCTGTCTGCCCTGAGCACCGCTCAAAGGACATTTTCTAGTGAAGTTTTATGGCGTGCTTGAAACTCTCCCAGCCTTCTAAAACAGAACCAAGGACATGGCTTGCAATGTTGTGCTCCTTAAGGTCAGGTTTGTGAATGGGACAAGGGTTAAATTGACTTTTTGGAGCTCTTCCAGCACAATCTGCTGTTTTCTGCCTTCTGCATGACACAGCAGGTGGCAAGGCTTGTGTTCACCTTTTGTATCACATCTTGTAAGAGTGGAAGGAGCTTTATTTTTAACTGTGTCAGCTGCACAGCCCAATCAGCAACTCACTGGGACACATCAGACTCAAACACACAGGATTTCTTTCTCCAACGCCTTGGTTATACCTGTTTATCTGCAGAAATTTCTGCCTCCTGTTTCCAGAAAGGACCAATCAGAGCTTCATCTTCAAAATAAATCAATCCTCTTACTCCCTATTAAAAAACTGCAACAAGCAAAAGCTTGTCTCTCCAACAGCAGCCATAGAAAAAAAGACCACTTTTGGTCTAGAAATGCTGAAATTCAGCTTGAGTTGCTCCATCTGTTTCTGATAGGAGCTGAGATTTGATTTCATGGGATTTAAGATTAAGCCCTCCTTATTAATCATTTTATAAAATGTCAGAAGGTTTAAGTGGTTTAAGTATTGTGCTGCTTTATTTTGCCTATATAAATCACTAAATTATTTTTAAAGATTTTAAAATTATTTTTAATATATAATTTTTTTAAAAATAGATCGTGTATAGATATGTTTAGCTTACCCCAGCCAGAGAAAGGCAACTTTGAACTTGCCCCATTCTCCACAGACTAATGCAGAGACAGGGAATGAAAAGCTCTCTGGCATAATGCATGTAATACCAGCAACTAAAGTTCAGACTAAAGGGTTTGAAACCAGTATTTATTCCATACATTTTATGCTTAAATCCATATTAGTGTCACAGTTTAACATATAGCTCCAAAAGCAAGAAAGTATGGGCTCCTTTGTGAATTTTACCTCAGGTAAATGAGTAAAAATGGTGGTTAGGGAGATGAGGATTCCCTAGGTTTTGGTCCTCTTTATAAATGTTAATTTTGTAAATGTTTAAATAAGTCAATCAAAGCATTTCTGTTAAAATTTAAGCACAGAGGGAGTATTTACACACAGGAGAAATGAGAGAGGGTAAGTACCAACTATGTTGTCATTTGGGAGCTTTACAATATTTCTAAAGACCAGTTCCTCTCTTCCTGATATCTGTTTTCTTTGCTAGCGACATCAAAGTCCTTCATCATTCCCAAATCAATTTATGCTCTGAGAGCAGTAAAACCATGGAAAAACCATGAAATCAGGTCTCTGCAGGGATGATCCCCTCAGAAAGGCTCTGCAGGTGACACTTCTGCCGTTCTAGAGACACCAGGGGACAGATGCTGGGGGTCTGTGCTCTTTTTGCCTTGCTGCATGAATCCAATGGACTCTGAAAATGAGGTGATCTATCCTAAAAAATTCAATTTTTATAGAGCAGGATCCAGCTGAGAAAGAGGAACTTTGCCAAACACTTGGACAACTCATGGACTACACTTATCCAGTGAAGCACCACTGACTTTTCTGGAATCCTCAAGGTCTTTAGAGGTCATTATTCACTGAAAAACTTACCCAAATATTGTCAGCTTATTGTCATGTCATATTCCCTTGCCACTTTGAAAGATACTAATTACAGGCTCTCATTTATTACACAGAAATATATATATTTTTTAACAGGATGTTCCAGGAAGTGATGGAAAGAGGGTGCAATTCATATAAAGACACTGTTTGATTTTTCTCCATGGAAAATAGAGAAAACAAAAGAAGTTACATAAGGATTTTATCAGTTAAAATAATCAGATTTTGCACTCAGTATTAAACAAGACAATGGACAGTTAATAAATGATCTCATATTAAATCTATATTTGGAGTCTTACTGAAACAAGCTCATTTCTCTACAAATACAAGAACTGCCACTGCTCTGTGTTTAAATCTGTCTGATCTACCAAAATAAATCCATTTCTAACCAGTCAAGCAAGATGAATCCCTGTGTAGTAATCCATTCAAGCATGCAGATAACATCCATTATTTGATAGCAGCTTCTGGAACATTGGCTCCCAAAAGAAGGCATACACTGACAAGATAAATAAAGTACAAATTCACCAGTTTTAATTCACTAAAAAAAAAAAAAAAACTGTTTGCAGGAAAGTGCTAATTTTCCCAAAGGAGACAAAAATAAAGATTTCACTTTGTATTAGAAATTACAGGTGGGTGTAAAGAGACAAGAATCTGAAATCCCACAAATAACTTTCAAAGTCAGTTCTTCAATCTGAATCATGAAATTTTGGATCTTAATTTTGCCTACAGGTGTCTGTTGGTTTTTTTAAATTTCTTGGATTGGCTGCTGTCCTGGAACCAGAGGATATTAAATGCTGTAGAATCACCCACAGGAATTAGTTGTTGTACTCCTGAAGAGTGAGTGCTTTGTGGCAGGTAACAGGGAATGGTCAGCACAGGCATCCCTGGAAACTTTCCTGTCTGGACCCATCACCCACAAATTGTTACCAACCACGCCCCATAACCACAGGATCAGGTGTTCATGACAAACTTCTGGATATTAAATCCCTGCCTGTGGTGCTACAAATGCATGTAAATATCCTAATTACCAAACTATTAATGAGCTACGCCAGTTTGTGGCTTATCAGCATATGCAATGAGATAAAGATGATTATCTGTGAGTGATGCCACCCGATAAACAGGATAAAAATGGGGCTTTGAGTGTCACATTCCTCCCCAGGCACCTCCTTTAGATCAAACACCAGCCCTTCTTGTCAATAGCTCCACCACATCTTCATTGGATGAGTCTCTTTCCTGTGCTCACCTCGGCCGCAGGAATTTTGGGGAAGCAAAGGGAAGACATTTAATGATTTTGAGGTGCAGAAGATGAATAGTTTTGTCATTATCTATTGATTGAACACATATCTGTGAACTATTCAAATGCTAATTTCATTGCTATGAAATTAGAAGCTCAGCAAACATCCATTTTAAGATGCTGGTGTAGAAAATGCCAATATCTGCCCAAAAAAAGACTTATATCCTATACATATATATATATATATATATATATATACATATATATATATATATGTATGTATGTATATATATGTATTTATACGTATATTTCTATTTCTATTTCTATTTCTATTTATACTTATATTTATATTTATATTGATGTACACGGTGGTAAGCAATCTATGATTTCAGTTCAACTCTTCTCCTTGATAAGAAATAATACTATTTATAATGTGTATAATATATCTGTTCTACTGTCTGAGCAGCAAATTCATTAAGCAAAACACATACTGACTATGGGTGGTAAAGAATATCTTCCACAAAACTTAAGCATTAGAACAAGTAAAATAACATTTCAAAAAGAAACATAAATGATTGTGCTCCACAATAAACTTGGATTCTTTGACCATCTCATTGAGTCCCTGTCTCTCTCCAATCAACGATAAACCCTGACAACCCAACCCATCCCATCTTCCTGGAGGAAGACTGAAGGGTAGACACTAGGACAGAGACAACAACAGCAACAAAATTTTTATCTTCTTTTGTATAGGAAAGCTTTTTACATAATGTTTTTCATTGTGTTAGTAATGAGATTTTCTGTACTGATAGGATCATTTGGACTATTAAAACATTTAGACTATTAAAGCATTATTAGACTGTTAAAACATTAATCAGAATAACCATAAATTTTTCATTTTGAGGTGCGTGTCTGCTTTGTTCCCTCTGCCTGTGACCAGCTTCGAGTGTAAGGTTTCACTTCACCACAAGCTTGAGAGGAAATAACAAAGCTGCTGCTCCAAAGTTTGTCTGTATAAGACACAAGCCAGTCTTTCCCAAGGATTAGGAGCCCTGTGGGTCTTGAAAGGTCCAGTCAGTGACTAGAGACCAAATTCACAGCAGATCTCCAGGGGAACATCAGGTCCAAGCCCTCTGTGATGTCTCCTTTCAGTGCTGCTGCTCTCCCTTGTGATGTTTCACAGAAAGCTGGGACAAAGCCCAGATGAGGATCATGTCTGCTGTTCGCAAAAAATATTCTGGGCAACAGAGGGAGAATGCTGAATTCCATTCTTAATAGATAGAAAACCTATGATATTTCAGTGCGGCACTTCTGATTCCAAGCCAGATTTTATTTCTGATAGAGCCAGCTCAGAGAGAAATGCAACTCTCCTAAAGCATTTGCCAAAAATATTTCTGAGTGACAGAGACCATCATGATGTTAAATCTGGCACAAATATCTCAACAAAATCCTGTTGTGCCTTGCTGTTTTTTACTTAGGAAAGTACCAAAGTCTCTGTAAGGTGTTTCAGTATTGAGTGTAGGAGAGACAATGGCCAGTGGTGAGAAACTGCAGGAAGCTCTGGTGATCCTGAACATCTTGTCAAGATCAAATCGGATTTAGATATATGTTCAGCAACAGTCAGAGAATGAAAAAGCCTGATTTTCACACTCAGGACAAGTTAGGGGAAAAAAAAGTAGAGACATGACCTTTGGGCTGGACTGGACAGCTCCAACACTACATTTTTATGAAGCAATTTGATGTTTTACCACTGTCACTTCCGTTGGTGTGACACCAGACTCATCCCTGAAGAGCTGATGCCATCCCAGAACTTTCCTCAGCCTGTGGCACCTTTGCATCTCCCCTCAGAAGGGTCAAAACCTCCAAAAACCCCATTTCAAGCTTAATTTACAGTGGTTGCTCCTTGCTGCCACTGTCTCAGCTCCCCTTGCGGTGAGCTGACCCCAGCCAGGCACAGTCTGGCAGCTGGAAATTCAGTGAGCATCCTCACAAATTTTTGAACCAAAGAATTTCATCGAGAGAGCCTTGGAATGAAATGTCTACTGCACACAGATGATGAGATAGGGAGTACAATGATTATTTTTCTAAAACAAAGCACTTTCGTGACAAACAACATGGTTTTATAAAGTTCACAGAAGCCTGAAATTAAACAGCGAAAAAGCTGAGGAAAAACAGCAATCAAAAACTCAGGCATCTGACTGCTCTTTCAGCTTTGGAAGAGTTTTGAGACCAAGGTTATCTCAGCAGAATTATTTTCCTGCTATTAATTATAAGGATCTCTGCCTAAAAGTACTGTCTGAGCCTTCATAATTTTATGCAGCTGTGATATTGTTTTATCAAGAATAAGGATTAAAATACCATATAACTACCTGATAAAAATACATCCAATCATCATCTTGCAAAAAGGCAATTTCACAGAGATATTGCCCATAGAAATGTACCTTTTTTATCTTCCTATTCTTAATCAGGAGATTATTTTTTTATGTGTCCCTGGATCCCTGGCAGTGTTCAAGGCCAGGCTGGATGGGGCTTGGGACAACCTGGGATAGTGGAAGGTGTCCCTGCCTGTGGCAGGGGGTGGAATTAAGGGGATTAAGGTCCCTTCCAACCCAAACCATTCTGGGATTCTGAAATAGCCATGCTCAGTTAAAAATGCTCAATTAAAAATGCTCAGTGGGAGAGAAGACATAAGAAGTAGGGTACAAACAGATTGGCACAATGATAAGGCATATATCACAACCAGGACTAAGGAAACCTGCCCAGGATATTCCAAAGAAAGTGAAGATTAAATAAAAAAAAAAAAAACAAAACAAAATAAAATAAAATAAAATAAAATAAAATAAAATAAAATAAAATAAAATAAAATAAAATAAAATAAAATAAAATAAAAATTACTTCAGGACTATGGTTTACAAACTAGGGCAATCTGTTTCTCAAATGCACTGGAAGACAAAGCTCTAACTGCTCCTTTTACTTGTCATTTAATAGGCAAGTTCACACTAGAAAGGAAGAACCCACAGTGCCAAGGAAGTGATGGGGTTCTTTATTTTCCTTTGCCTGTCCATCTTGAGAAAGAAGGATTTTCCATTGAACTTGAACCTGTGAGTATGTATTGGATAAAGATATACTCCTTTTTAAAACTTCTCATGCGCAATCTTCTGTTTTCCCACTTTTCTAAATGATTTGGTTCAAATACACAAATTTGAATTAACAGATCAGGCTTTTGTGCTTGTCTCATCAAAGTTCTTTGTTGTTTGTTCCTCAGCTTTGAGACAGAAAAAGATTGCTCACCCTCCCTGCATGCTCAACCACCTCAATGCTTCAAAATATTTTTGATTTACAGGACATCAGAAGTCTTCAGGCATTTCAAGCCTGAACATGACAATAGATTTCAGAACTCTGTTTTCCAGCCAGGCTCTGACAAGGCATCTTGACAGGAACAGAGAGAATGAAGAAAACCCCAGAAATCTGTCATTAATACATCAGAATTCTGCTTTGTTGTTACAAATCCCTCCCTACACTGGGACTTTAAAATGTGCCCACTCTGTGCTGCAATAAATAAATAAATGTGTATATATGTGTCAATGGGGAATTAAACACTGTAAAGAAAGGGGGTTTTGACAAGTTTCTATATCTAACAGGCAAATGGAAAGTTGATATTGAAGAGCAAAATCTTCAGATTTTATTTTCAGGATTATCCCAGTTATTAAGAAAAAGAATGTTGTGATTAAGTCACAAGTTCTAATGTTGAAGAAAATGGGTAACTTTATATAGAATCACAGAATAATTACAGTTGGAAAAGGCCTTCAAGAGCATTAAGTCCAACCTGTGATCCCTCTACAGAGCCTTCCTACCCTCCAGCAGATCCACATCCCACCCAACCAAGTGTTACCTGTGACCTTACCTATATGCACATGCAGTGTCCTGAAATCAGAGCTATTAGCACTTTAAAAATTCATATAAAAACCAGCATTACTACAATTTTGAAGAAGTTTCTTTTTCCTTGCCATTTCTCTCTTCCAATATACCTTCAATATCCAAAAATATTTTAATTCCAGAATAAACATCACAGTAGCAACACATAAATATGACCACGAATTCCCAGAAATGTTTAATGTCTTTAGTAGACATTTTTTGCCTGACCTCATGCAGTTTTGTCTATTTAATGCAGCTCAACTGACACAAATCAGAGGAGAAGTGAGATAATTTGAAGATCTGATTCAGGAGAACCTGTCATCAATCAATCTGGTTCCTGAGGTGGTTTCGAGGAGAGCTGTTAACAGAATGAGCAATCTCAACATTTTCTTTATGCTGGTTTTATTCTGCCCATTGATTTTGTGTCAGAGGGAGCACAGAAAAGACTTGCTCACGTGTAACAATGGTGTTTCTGTCAGGCATCAGTGATGGGCACAAACTTCCACAGGTGAAGGGCACAGCACATGTGGAACTGGGAGCTCAATTTTAAATTACTCAAATATTTCAAGTTTGAGAGTCTGCCTGAAATTAATACACTCAGCAGATATAAATGCCCAAAAGCATTTTAGGAGTTTCTTATAGAAACCAACAGCAGAATCATTCTTGTTAGATTCCTGCTGGAAAAAAAAAAAAAAATGGGATGAAAGGAAAACCTCCCAAGCTTAATTGGGAAGGATTCATTTTGTGACAAATACTTAAAGGCAGAGGATTTGGAGAAAATGCTTCTCAAAAATGTTGTTCTGAAGCTGGTGTTATACCAGTTCTTTCTTTCAATGCAGGAGCTTACTCAGGAACTCGTGTTCAAATCCTGGATTTAGCACTGGCAAGTTTGACATTTCCAAGAACTCTTTAATGTGTGACAAATCTTCCCAGTGCTTCATTACAGAGCCTTGCCTTTGACAGGCATTGCTTCTGTAACTACATCAAACTGGATTTCTTTTTTTCCCTTTTGAGTGGAAGAACCAAGCAATAAGGACAACAGGTGGTATGTCAGGAATTTGTTACATTAAAATGCCTTTCAAGAAAATCTAAAATTTACTTTAATTATTATCTTCTAAGAGAGGAAAAAATCTTCAGCAAATGGTCATGCTGGAATACAGGAATAAAACCATTTTTTGCTGAGAAGTCTGTCTCACTGTTCAGACTTGCAAATAACCAGTAATCAGGAAAATTTATCAATTAATTTGATGGAAAAGTTGCAAAGAAAACACACACACAAAAATAATCCAGACATTTATTTTAGAAACCATCAAAAACTGAGCAGGCCTTTCCATAACCCTTGTGCCTGTCTGACCTAACATGTCTCAGATGAGATGAGACAGTGTGAATGCTGAAATAAATCTTCCTGGGGTGGCTGTGAGGCAAAGGCAACTCCACAGCAATAAGAGAATGAGGAAACTAAATAAATAATATGGAAAACTGCATCAAGCCAGTAAAGATGAGATAGGTAAAAAAATATAAATGTGCCACTGGAGAAAATAATGCAGTCTGGATTTTGGTTTTACGATTAGAAAAAAAAAGATCTCAGAGCATGCACCTATTTTTTTTTTTCCTCATTTCTTACATTACAATGTAATAAAATCTATAGCTGAATTTAGTAACACTGAAGATCATGGAGTCATAGAATCCTAGAATGGTTTGGGTGGGAAGGGACCTGGAGGCTCATCTCATCCCAGCCCCTGCCATGGGCAGGGACACCTTCCACTATCCCAGGGTGCTCCAAGCCCCATCCAGCCTGGCCTTGGGCACTTCCAGGGATCCAGGGGCAGCCACAGCTTCTCTGGGCACCCTGTGCCAGGGCCTCCTCACCCTCACTGGGAACAATTCCTACCCAGTGTCTAATAAAAACCAATCCTCTTTCCGTTTAAAACCATTCAGATGGGCTGACTGAGCATTACAGTTTAATTCCATTACATGTTAAGGATGAAATCAGGATTGGTCTTGGCAGGGACACATTTCATCCCAACATCCTTCTCTCAGACCATTTTTACTTTTCCCTGATGCCTTGAGAAGGCTGACCTAGAACAGAGGCTGGACAGAGTTAAGGAATAAAGCAGGGATTTATTAAAAGGCCCCAATGGATGCACCTTGGGCAGCACAAGAGCCCAGCCAGGGCTGCACCCAAGATGAACCAAAATGGCCACAAAATGCACGACCGGGCTCAGGGTCTCTCACTTTTGTAAGTTTTGATCCATTTGCATATTGGAATTAATTGTCCAATTCCAGCTTTAGCCCATGCAGTCCCATCCTTGTTTCTCTCTCTTCAGCCCACGTTGTTTGTGCTCTTGGGCCTGAGATTTGGATCATTTGTCCTTCGTACCCAGCTAGAGCAGGAATTGTTTTGTCTCCCTGCTCTGTGCAGAGAGCTCACCATCCCCTCATGTGAAGTTCAGAACTACACACCAAAGCAGCACAGACTCTGAAAAACAGAAAAGCTCAAACCTGAGACATAACCTTGCATCATCACAGAGAGCTCAGGAACATCTGATTGCTAATCCAATCTTCATGCCATTTGAATATGTTTTACAAAAAAATTCAATATCTGTGAAACTTACATGTATCTACAAATTCATATGACCACCAGTCAGGTCATTGTTAGGAAATAAAACTGACTCATAGTCATGCAGAACCAGAAATTCTCTTTCTGGGTAAATGTTGTGAAATTATGGTTAATGTCCTAGAATATTTAGGGAAATTTCAAATTTGAAATGACTTGTGGGACTAAGGGCTTTAGAGGAATGGGTTTTGCTCTTTTGCAGAGGGTTAAATACATTTCCTTCTCTCCCTCTGCTGAGCCCCAGCTCTAGATTTAGAAAGAAATTCTTGCTGTGAGATACCTTGGAAATTTATTCCCTTTTCCACAGAATCATAGAATGGTTTGGGTGGGAAGGCACCTTAATCTCATCCCACCCTCTGCCAAGGGCTGGGACACCTTCCTCTTGAACACTTCCAGGGATGTGGGGCAGTCACAAACTTGTCCAAGATTTCAGTGATCTTTGGATGAAGATACAAATATCTGAGGTGTGAAAATCTGGGGTAACACAAGTCCCAAGAATGCAAGCAATGCTTATGAATTTACAACACCAAAATACAGTAATGACCTTTTATGTTTGGTATTAACCTGCAGAAACACATTTGACACCCAAGATGAGTCATTTTTATGCTTGTTGTGGAAAATACATAAAATTAAATTCAACAGTGAAAAGAATATATGTTAATAAAATAATGCTGTATAGGGTTTACTGAAAGACAGAGGACAAAACTAATCTAAACATCTTTCTGCAACAAATACAGATTAAAGCTAAACTGAGAACAGAGTGCTTCCTTCTCAGCTTCCACAGTGTTCTGAAAAATTCAAATTCAAGCAGAAGAGTTTCTCACCCTTTATGATGCATTAATAATGTTATTATTAGTAGACACATGGTCTGGTTAACCACTTCTGGAAAAGGACCTATATGACCTTGACTTTCAATGGTGTTGAGGAAAATGGGGGATTTTGCCTTCTGTGTGTGCTGGGAAGACTAAAATTTTAGCTGGTGAATTGAGGACAGTCTACTTTAAATCTCTAAATTCACCTGATCCATTAGTCAGGCCCCTCAGGAGGAGGGCAAACTTACTGATCCAGATAATTTTGTGTTCCTGCGCTACATCTGAATTCTGTGCTGTGGTAACAGAGAAAAATAAAACCCCAAATAAAAATCTCTTCCGTAGTTAAAAGTGCTTGTAAAAATCAGTGTTTCTCTTGCCATGTGTTGTGCTGTCCTCTAACACAGAGGTCAACAGCTCAGTCAAGTGTGAATTCCAGGGGATTTTTAGCACTGGTTTTTCCACAGAAAGACATTTCACCACCACCCATTTTTTATGTTTGGCAGTTTTGTAATTCAAGCCTCTTTGCAGACACAAAAAGCTCAGTTAAATCTGAAATAGCTGAAGGACAGAACAATGCAGGAGCAGAAATAAGACTGCTGTTTTGCTCTAACTTTTAACAAGGCTTGCATAATGTTCAAGTTTATGAATTTCTGTGTGTGAAGTAAGATTAATACTTTTGCAGCATATTTTTAATTTTTTACCCTTCACTTTCATTTAATTTAAAAAAGCCCAGGGTTATAATTTCTCCAACATGCTACAGCTTGCTGTACAAATTCCCTCCCCAAAACAGCCTTCAGCCAATCCTGGAAAAACTCTAATTAAATTCAGCAGAAGGAACAATGAGCAAATAAAAATGATAATTTTAAATGAAATCTGGATTAGCATGTCAGCAAAAGAAATTCAGTTCAGGTCAGAAAAACTGTCAAAACAGTGCGAGGATTAGAACTTATTCTGCAGGAAATAAGATAGAACTTTAAAGATCAGCTAATTAAAGTTTCCACTTGCCTTGCTTGGCACATTTTCTGGCAGAGGGTTTAAATACATGTCATGGCCCTGTGTGCTCCAATGGTTTGTAATTGACTTGTCCAGCCTCTCCTGGCTCCAGCTCTACTCCTTGTCTGTGGTCAAGGGGCAGCATTTCGGCTCAGACACATCAAGAACTGAAAATGCCACAATTTAAGTAATTAAATAGTTCCTGAATATTTTTTTTGCCTACAGCAAAACACATCCTGGTCCTTGCAGAGAGCAATTATCTTACAATACATCGATTAAGTGGTCTGAATGTGTCATAATTAGTTGGCATTACCTAAAAAAAGAAAGGTCAGTATTCTTATTCTCCCTTAAATGTGGATTTCCATTGGCAGCAAGGTTAGAGGGAGAAAGCAATTAAATACTTGGCTTCTTGCAGGGTAATTGAAGAATTACAAATGGATTATTGTTGAAATCCTGGGGTTGAGTAATTCAGGTTTCACCACCAAGCAGCAGCTTACTGGTGGCACCCACTTGCAAACAATCTTGGAGCTTCCTCCAGCAAAGAGATTTTAAAAACCCAGCCAAACAAAAAAGGAAATGTAGTCAATGGTTGTAGCATAAAATCCTGTCAAGAAACAGGAGCCAGAGAAGCTGGATTTGATGAAAAACTGATATTAACACATCATCCCCTCATTGATACATCAGAGAGTCATGAACCTTGGCTTGGTAGGTTTCATTTGAGGTGCAATATTATATATTTAAGGTACATCAACCTCCTAGGAATATATTTTTGGGATCACTCAGAAGCCCACAGGGATGGGGTTTTGCTCTGCTGTGGGGAACTTCCAGCACTCTGAGGCCTTGACAGGTGGAGTAGAGTGCTCGTGGCACCTTCCTCCTCTTTGCCAGGAGGAGGATGTTGATATTCTTGGGATCTCCTTGGTTTTTTACACACATTTTCCCTGCAGAGCCTGCCAGCATGCTCCTGCATTTCCTTTGATCCCTGTTATCCAGCTGTTCTCTTCTGCTCCCTTTGAAAGTGGTTTTACCTGAAGGATGTGAGGTTTAATCCCTGTAACAACCACAGATTGACTGTTGTGATTGGAGTGAGACTCCTGGGATCTCTAAATGTCTTCAAAACCTTCCTCACAACTATTTATTCTGGATGGCAAAGACAATTCAATTCACATAGAAAAATTACTTTTTAGCTCTATAAACTAAAGGAAAACTGCACCAAAATGTTGATTGCTAAACAACTGTTATCAAACCTGATAAATCTAAAATACAAAAGAGTCTAAGACAAAACCAGAAAAGTCCCAAAAACCTGTGGTATGTACAAAGCCTCAGGGTTTTTATTACTAAAGGCAAAAATCTCTTGTGAGATGATAGATGTGATAGCGTTGACAGATTGTTATCAAAGATTGTTGAGAGAATCATTCCTTTTAGTCATCATGCCAATGAAAGGAGGTGTTTCTATTACACTCTTTATTATTAAAATTTTAGGTTTAGTCTATTATATTGCGATGCAATGAGTGCAGCCACCATCTGGAGCTTCACTGCAACAGCTGCCTTAAAGGATGGAAATTCCATCCCATTTCTACCAGAAAAAGATAATGAACACCATGGACAGGTAAAAAAGCATTTCCCACTCTTGTGGCATAACAGGGAGAAAAATGCTGGTTTATTTACTGGTCCAGCTTTCCAGACAGGACATTTCACTCCTTTGGCAAAGCAAATTCACTTTGTAATTTCCCTGTAATTCTGTCAGTCTGATCCTACTGAAGAAAGGAAAATCACATCCCAAAAGATAAAAAATTCCTTTTTTCCTTTAAGAAAAAGGGGAAACACACCTTCCTTCTTTTGAGGGAGGGGATTCCCCCTCTCCACTCTGCTCTGGTGAGACCCCACCTGCAGTGCAGTCTCAGTTCTGGTGTCCCAAATATAATAAGAAGGACATGGAAATGTTGGAGCAAGTCCAGAGGAGCCATGAGGGGCTCTGGAGCACCTCCCTGTGGAGCCAGGCTGGCAGAGCTGGGAATGTTCAGCCTGGAGCAGAGAAAGTTGTGTGGAGGCCTCACAGAACCTTCCAGGCTCTGCAGGGGCTCCAGGGAACTGGAGAGAGACAACTCATCAGGAACTGGAGGGACAGGACACAGGGAATGGCTTCAAACTGCCAGAGGGCAGGGTTAGTTGGGATTTTGGGGAGAAATCCTTCTCTGTGAGGGTGGGCAGGCCCTGGCACAGGGTGCCCAGAGAAGCTGTGGCTGCCCCTGGATCCCTGGCAGTGCCCAAGGCCAGGCTGGATGGGGCTTGGAGCAAATCTGGGACAGTGGAAGGTGTCCCTGCCATGGCAGGGGTGGCACTGGATGGGCTTTGAGGTCCCTTCCAACCCAAACCATTCTGGGATTCTCTGATTCTGAGTCCTCACCTCAGCCAGCCCCCAGGGATGCAGTGTCAGACACAGGGACTCCTGGATGTGGAAATCCTTCTGTTGATTGTGGGTGGATGTTGTTGTGATCTTGCACTTATCCCATCACATAAAATAATATCATGAGGAGAGCAAAGAACAGAATCTGAATGTCAAACCTCTCATGTGAGGGTTTGTGCAAAAACCCCATAACTCAAAGGCCTTTTTTTCAGAGGGGTTTATGACATCCTTGGGAAGGAAATCCATCCTTTATAGGTGGGCTATTTCATTAACCCTTAAAGCAGGATCCTGTTAAAAGAACTACTCCATCAGAAGTGCTCCTTTGTCATTGTATTTCAAAGAAGATGCCAAGAAAAAGAAGAAATACAGTTGCAAGTAGCCATATTTTAAGGGTTGAAAGGGTGGTTTGGTTTTTTTGGGGTGTTTTTTTGTCTCAATCAAAAATTATTTTGATAGAGAATGCAGTTGCTTTCTAAATTATCATCCAGATGTTGTCTGCAAGAGAATGTGGTGAGTACAATAAATGACATATCTCAAAGCTGCTGACTGGTGAAGGCAATGACCTCCCTAAGTTAATTCAGGTCTGATTTAGTTTCCAAATCCACAACAACAACATAAACCCTAAGAACCAAGAAGAATGAAATCCCAAATCAAAGCCCACCCAAAACATTTCTTCCTGATCAGTACAACAGAAAGAATCTATCTTTTAGACAGTTAAATTGTTTTAGAGAAAGGGAAAAACACAAGTGTGAAATATTTCCACATGTTTTCCAGCAAAATTATTTCTTCCTGTGTATTTTAGGAGAAAATGGCATTGCTTTCCCCTGACATTTATTCACTATTTCAATCTATTTAGAGCTCCTGGAACAGGAATTGCTTCCATTTCAGAATTTATGAAAAACTTTCAACTCCTTTCATGGGATGGATTCAATGCTTATTGTTCCATCTGTGCATTTGTAGGGTGGGAAAAATAATTTTCTACCAATAGTGCAGACCATTAACTTTGACTTCATATTTCTTTGAGTCCAATATTCTGTGTCCAACTGAACCATATGTTCTTGAAACACTTATTCTGAAGACACTGAAATGAAAAACTCCTATTATGCTTCTCTTTTTCCCTGTTTCCTTTATAAATCACTTTTGCTCTTATGAATGTCTGGACCTTTCCAAATCCCCAGCACAGTTGCAGTTTTGAATCCATCTTCCCTGAGCTTCTAGCCCTGGTTTTCAGTCTGACTTTCTCTGCTAAATTATTTTCTCTAAAATATCTGTTAATGGAAAGGGTTTGACTTGCTGATTAAGTTGCACTTCAGTCTTCTTTTAGAAAAGCTGAATAGGTCATATTCTTTAAATCTCTTGTGTTACAGGTCATTTTTTCCAACACTCTTTTCTTTGCATTGCAAAGATTGTATTTGTATATGATATTTCAACATCAAGTGAGCCAATCCTACATTTCAGCTGAAAAGTACCCATTAAGTGCTATCTTTTCTCACTCTCCTGTAGGGACACATGGATAAAACTATTTTTCCTGTCAAACCATTCAAAATCAGACAAGAAGGCTCACATTGCTTTTCATACAAAACCATCTACCCATTTTAGTTATGATTCTATGATTGTGATTCCATGACTTTGCAAGTGATCCTGCACTTTTACTCCTGCTCATGTAAGTATATTTTAGTGTATCAATAAGAGGGATTCTATATATATGTGTATATGGCCACAGAGCATGTTTGGTTTTTATCTTTACGCTGTATAAAAATGATTTTTAAAAACCTCAGTCATCAGGAGTTATTCTGTTTGGTCCTGGTCTCATTAAAAAGTATTTATTTTAGCACATCTATACCAACCAAGAAAGAATTCATTGCACAGCAAAAAGGGTTTTAAAGAAAACCACATTTTATTAAGTTAATACCTAATAACAGAGCAAGAAAGTCTGTCTCAAATATTTGAAGGTCAGGATGCTTCCCTAAGACATGACACTCCTTGAGGCAAGGTTCCCATGAACTCTTGCTCCAGATTTTGGAAGGAAATCCATAATTGTTGCAATATTATCCCTGTCCCTGGCAGCACAGGGGATTGTGCATCCTCAGACATCAGAATCCAGAGCAAAGTGGGGACTAATTTCCTCTGCCCTTTCAGATCACAGCGTCAGGGGATGATAAAGGTTGGAGAGAGCCTCTGGAAATCTCCATCCAGCCCCTGCTCTGCACAGGGCCAGGGCATCTCAGCTTGCTCAGGGCTTTGCCCACTCCAGTTTGGAGCATCTCCAAGTCAGGAAATTCAACAGCCCCTGGCAATTTCTGCTGGTGTTTGAAGCCTTTTC
Organism: Diglossa brunneiventris; assembly: GCA_019023105.1. Taxonomy (NCBI): domain Eukaryota; kingdom Metazoa; phylum Chordata; class Aves; order Passeriformes; family Thraupidae; genus Diglossa; species Diglossa brunneiventris. The sequence goes on along the minus strand of CM032361.1, from coordinate 25,614,122 downwards.
AGGCTTTTCACTCTGTGATTACTGCAGAGGTTAAACCATATATCCTGTGTGGTACACGAGCCCACAAAGCACTCAGTGGAGCAGTAATTTCTGTGCCGCCTGACACACGGCCAAGGCAGAGTCTCCCAGTCCAGGAAGAACTGCTCTGTTTTGTTTTCCAAGAACTTCACAAAGAACTATAATCACAGGAAACAAAGTTTCTAGAGATTCTTAGTGGTCGTTTACTCCAATTTCCCATTGCAAGCCCATATCAGCTGTGCACAAGTTCTTTGTTACATTTTCCAAATGCTCTCCCAAGACTTCCTAAGAAAATATTTCAAACTAGAATAAATCACCTGGAATCTGTCTCCAGACTGACCTGAACATGATGCTTGGCACAACAATGCCAAAGCAGGGTATTCCCAGAATCCCAGACTGGTTTGGGATGGAAGGGACCTTAAAGATGATCTCCTTCCACCACCTGCCATGGGCAGGGACATCCTTGTCCACAATGTTTAAATTAAGCTTATTTATGTCTTGCTAGAGGTAGAAATAACATTAACCTCACTCTATTCATTAAAGTAAATTAGATAATGTGATGTCACAATCACTCATCTTTGTAACACTTTCATATGTACAGAAAAGTATGTATTTTTTAGGTAAATTAATTTTTCTGTGGAGCACTGTTGCATTCTTTATTGGAAAGAGTGTAATTTTCCCACTTTGTGTTTCTCCCTATAATGGGCACATACCTTGTTCAGGGTCCTAGAATTGTTGCAGGCCAGGTTGGAGGGGGTTTGGAGCAATCTGATCTAGTGGAAGGTGTCCCTGCCCATAGCAGGGGGTGGCACTGGATAGGCTTTAAGGTCCCTTCCATCCCAAACCAGTCTGGGAGTCTGTAATATATAAAAGAACACATCAATATTTGTAGATATTCAGGAAATTTTAGTGACCTTATATGAGTCTGGTGGAGTCTCATCTGCAGAGACAGAAATGTCACATTTCATGGAGAAAGAGGGGTTTGGGAGCCACTCTTTGCGCTCAGATGAGGCATGGCCAACGCTCTTCCCACTCGCCCCTGGCGTTTTTGTGCTTTTATTCTACTTAGAATTTCCTTACACACACACACCTTATCAGAGGATTTACATACTTATAGAATTGTTAGAATTTTCCACATGAAACAAACCAACCCAAACTCAGTGGTTTGAAAATCCCAAATCCAGACTAAGTGTAAGCCTAAAAATGGGCATGAGCTGAAAGTACAGTGAAACATCCACGAATTTTAATTCTAAAAATTGAGTTTCAGCTTTTGAACTTGAAACCTTGTACCAGACTTTCCTCATTACTATTTCCTCTCTTTCCTCATCTCCCGCCTCCAAATTCCCCAAAGCCACATTTACATTATTCAACCAAGACAAATGCTAATATTTATAGTGGTATTTACATATTTACAAGTAGGCAAAGTCTAATGACATAGAAAGACTCTTTGCTCTGAAAAATCTTTGGTAGGTTGTTAAAGGAAAAAAAAAACAACCTTACATTTCCAGTCAAGCACAAGAAAGAAGAAAATCATCAATTTATATTCATATTTAGGCTACATGAATCATAAAACATGCTTTAATATGCTGCATGTTATAAACAGCTTTTTAAAGTAGTTTTCTTGTTTGCAATAGTGTTTCTCATTTCACAAGGTATTTATTGACTGAAACAGACCTTCATGGAAAAGAAGTACTAAATTTTCTTTTTTTTTTTTTTTTTTTATTTAAGGGACCAAATTCTGGTTTATTTCACTGGTAAACCATTAGGAAATACTCATTGCTGAGATTCAGAATTAAACACCGAGTGTTTGTGTGCTCAGTTTGCTCAGTTTGGTCAGACCATCTGACCTATATAAGCATTTTACTTTTATATTTCTTTATATGTTAAAATTATTCTCATCTCTTTCCAACCCCTGCCATGGGTGGGGAACCATCCACTAAGACCAGGTCTTCTCTGTGCAAACTGTGCCAATGCCTCAGCTGAGTAAATGAATTCCTAAATAATCATTGAAATTCTAAATTTAACAGCTACTACAAAAATTAATGTCTGCTTGTTTTTGTTTCTGTTTTTTATTTTTAATTTAGAATGAGTGTTATACCTTAAGATAATATTTTATTTATCTAACTTAATAATTATTGAAACGAGAGCATCATAACCAGAGCAATTCATCATGTGGAGCTGAAGGTCTGACCTCAACTGAAGTCCTTATGCCAAAACCACTCTATTCTCCTCATAGATAAACAACCCAAATTAATTCAATTTTTTAGCTTTCAAATTAGCAATCTAACATGTAAATAAATATTTATGAGTAGGTAGCTATCTCTGTCCAATCCATGATCACAAAATAATGTTCTGGGGTGAAGATCTGACAGCAATCCTTGGGAACTGGTGTTGCTCCTCTCAGCTGAAATCCATGAAAACACTCAGCACTTCCTAAACCAGTGAAGTTTTGGGCAGAATCACGGGAGGCTGTGGTGAAATCTCCCTGCCTAGAATGATAATCTTCTTGCAATCTTAAAATCAATGCAACTTGGGATAATCTTGTGCTCCTAAAAGGAGAAAGCATTGCAAAGAATGGCAATAAACAAAATTAATTCTGTTACATCCCTTAATTGCTCCCTGGAGATACTCCCACCTTCATCTGTCCTGACAATGCCATAAAACCTGGTGTTCTATGGAAGCTGATCCCAAAGGAGCACTTTTTCCCATACCAATATTGGTATAATATGTAAATATATTCATATGGAGAGGTTGACCTGGGCTGGCTGCCAGAGCCCACCCAGCTGCTCTCCTGATCTCCCTCCTCAACAGGTCAGGGGAGAAAATGGGATGAAAAACGTCATGGATGGTGATTTAAAAAAAAAAAGGAAAAAAAAAAAAGAAAACAAACAAGGAGGTCACTTACTAATTACAGCCACAGGCAAAACAGACTCAACTTGGGGAAAATTAATTGAATTGATCACCAACTAAAATACATTTGGACAAAGAAAGCAAAATCAGATTAAAACACCTTCCACCACCTATATTCACCTACACTCTCCCAAGGGGAGATGGGCAATGGGGACGCATGGTCAATCCATAAAAGCCCCTCTCTGCTGCTCCTGCCTCCTCACACTTCAGTAATTCTAGAAAGAATTCCCAGGAAGTACACCTAGAAATTGCATGGGAAGCACTCCCTCACACAAGTCCAAGGGCAATTAACTGATGCTTCTAAGAGTGATGTAACACTTATTAAAATACAATTCAGTCCTCAGGGCAAGCTGCTCCCACGTTCCCTGTACTTCACAACAAGATTGACTTGAATTTTATAATAGAACTGGAAAGAAACACAAACAAAAATGGATTACTGACAACAAAACCCAAACAAATAATGCAGATACGTTCAACTTCTACAGGACAGCAATCAATAGGACTTGTGGGGAAGAAAATTATTCTGATGCTTTTCAGGAGCACGACAAGACAAAACACTAAATTGGTGAACGTGATTAGGATAAGAAACTGAGACTTCTTATTAAGTTTCTGAAAACACTGTTGTGAGTGGTGCTGTTTGTTTTGCTGTTATTTTTGTTTGTTATTTTTCTGTTGCATTAGTCTGTGTAAAATAACAATCCTGAAATATCGGGGGAGATTAAAAAAAGCACTTCGCATCTATTTCTTCTCGCTGCAAGAGCTTGGATGCTCCTTCAGTTGTGAAAGCTGAACTACTTTTTGCTCTTCATGCAGATATTTGGGTAAATAATATGTACTTAACTACCACCCCTCACTTCCAATTAGCCCGGTTATATCCCAGTCCAAATCCAAAAAGGCATTTCATAATTTTTAGATGCTGAGAGATAAAATAAGAATCTTGCTTAGCACTGAAAATGACTTCAATTTTCACTCACTGGATGACCAAGTCACTCACAACAAGAGGATCAAGGAGACACAATGGCAAAGGATCTTAATGGCATGGGATAGTCTGGGTTGGAGGGACCTTAAAGCCCATCCAGTGCCACCCCTGCTATGGGCAGGACACCTTCCACTAACCCAGATTTCTCCAAGCTCTGTCCATCCTGGTCTTGGACTCTGCCAAAAATCAGCATTTTATTCCAGCACTGCCAAAAAACCCCACAAACAAGCGGGCAACAACAGACCAAACCAAGAAAAAAAAAATCCTCACCCCCCTTCCCCCCAAAAAATAAAAATTCAACAAACAAAATCCGCTTCTATTTAAATTAAAAAATATTTAATAATCCATCTGCAGAAGCTCATGCGTTCACACCAAACCTACCTGGCGGTTTAGAGAAAACAGAGAGGACGGCAAAAGCCAATTTGGCAAAACTTGAGGAATTTTTAGTTCACAGTAAAATCTCAGTTGTGATGGAGCAGGGTGTGAAAATGGGAACCTTCTTCAGGACACCAGGTTCCTTATGGGAAGGTTAACCCTCTCCAGTGTTTCCAAAAGAAATGGGTTGTGTGGGTTTCCCTGGTGCCCACCCCATCCATGGGCAGCTGTGCCATCAGTCCCAGGACAGGAGCTGTGCCCACAGTCAGGGAATGGGGCAGGAAACAAAATCTTCTACCCCAGCAGAAGGTACCTCACCTCCTTGGGTCTGAAACCTCTGGGGACACCAGCATGGAATCATGGAACAGCCTGAGTTGGAGGGGACCTCAAAGACCACCTGGTCCCAGCCCCAATACCTTATTGTCCCACCTGTTTTCTTCTTCCCTTCACATGAATTTTAGTTGAGGAGCACAACTTAAATCCCTAAAAATCAAATGTGCTTAAATCTTAGCAGATCAAGCTCCTGAAATGTTTGCAGTGTTATGCAATCATTTTGGATAGAGTTCACCTTGGACAAAGAAATCTAAAAGAAAACTGAGGAATCTAAAAGGTTCTCTCAGGTGCAGTTGAACAGAGATCTATGCATAATTTTAATGTAGAAATTAATAAGCCAGAGTCTTAGGCAAAAATCTGCATGTTTTTTTTTAACTGCTAATTTTTATATGCTCTGAAGATTAAAATTACTGTAGTTCAGACTAGTTTAATGACCACTCAATCAAGAGAGGTCACTGACTTTTAAGTCAACCTTGGGAATGAAGAACAGAATATCGGAGCCTTGTTTTACATCTGCCTAGAAAATTAATGATGCATTAAAACTTAATGGTAGTGGAGTCCATCACCCCTCATAAATGGTCCATCTCCATGTGTCAGTGTGTACATTAAAACGATGTGTCTTGGAGTGAATGAGAGAGGGATCAAAAATTAACCCCATCCTCTGTGTAATTACTGTGAGGTGATGGCTGGAATAAGCACTCCGACTTGTGACAGTGATGGAGATGCTTCCCCACCACAGACCTCCAGCTGGGACTGAGCTCCACATGGAGAACCAAAGTCACTCCATGAAGCTCTGCTGGCATCAGCCTGAGTCAGACCCCATTAGGGCTCTATAAAACCTCATTAGAAGGTCAAATGAAAGAGTAAGTGCTGAGAAGTGGCAAAAAAATATTTTCTCTTCTGTAGTATTTGTTCCATGTGTCAAGTACTCACAGCACTCCCCTCTTGAAGTGAGCAGCAGCAAACACAAGGGTTGATTACTATTAAGGGCTTTCCTTTGAAATGCAAAATCTCTGCAGAGACTGAGCACATCATCTGTTACCCGAGGCAAGGGTGTCTCTCAGTGTAGTCAGTACAAAGCACCCTGAGCCCTGACTCTCCCTCACGGCCAGTGTTGGGAGAGAGGGGTGGAGTTCACCCTGCTTAGTTTAAAACATAAAAGAGAAAAACCCCAAAAGTTTCCAGCAAACAGAACGGCTTGGTAAACAAAAGTTCCTCTCAGGTACTTAAGAAGCCAGAATAACTGAATTTTTTTAGTGCAGACTGTCCAAGACACTTGTAAGGAGGAATCATAATATCCTGAGTGTGAAGGAACCCATAGGGATCACGGAGTCCAACCCCTGTCCCTGCCCAGACACCCCAACAATCCCACCCTGTGCATCCCTGGGAGCGTTGTCCAGCCCCTCCTGGAGCTCCGGCAGCCTTGGGGCTGTGCCCATTCCCTGGGGAGCCTGGGCAGTGCCCAGCACCCTCTGGGGAAGAACCTTTCCCTGATCTCCAGCCTGACCCTGCTCTGGCACAGCTCCAGCCATTCCCTGGGCGCTGTCCCTGGTCACAGAGAGGAGAGATCAGTGTCTGCCCCTCCTTGAGGAAACCATTGAATACAACGCTAAATTCCTTCCTGGAAAGCACAAGGAAGCTGCCCAGAAGGATTAAAGGATTGCACACATCCTTGGAAGAATGCAGACACAAGCACAGCAGTAACTAATTCTGAATTTAGCTCCACATCCTATATGAAACATCCTGTGAAACAACTCAGCAACAGAAACTGTGACACTAACATGGCAGATATTACTAAAGATTTCTTTCAGACCTTTTCAGAGCACCTTTTTGAAGTGAAATACTTTGAAACAAGACATAGTTTGATGTGAATTGTCTTTAAGAGGAGTAGAAAATCTTTCCCAGAGGGCTTCCAATAACACCTCCTGACCTCTTCAAACGTATTTCAGACTAGTAGTCCCAATCTATGGCTCTAAAATCCTTTGCTGATAGGGGAAATGTGAAAGCAATAACTGACATCAGCTGAGATTCTGTTACTTCCTCGATATTATTGCCCACGGGCTGCTGGTATCAGGCACTCCTGCCTGCAACAATAAGAAAGTATCACTGCTGTAATTTAATTCATTAGACAAGCTTTATGGTCGATCATCCAGCCTTTGCTTCTTCTTAAAAACATCCCTTTCTGACTGCAGAGGTGAATTGACTGGGGAGGAACGTGGGGGTTTTTCCAGGGGCTCCCATCCCTCGGAGCGTCGCGGAAGACGGAGCGAGCCCGGGGACAGTGATTCACTGCACTCCACATCCCTCACCCCACTCCATGCAGCCCAGGCAGAAATTCCATTACAGCTAAATGGAAATCAATTACACTTTTCATAGGCTAACTGCAAGTCAATGGTTTTAAAGGATGGAAATCCAAAGTTCACTGCAAGTTTCTTATTAACCGAAGAAATCATTCAAAAGCAACCCAAGCCCTGGATATTTGGCGAGTTAATAGTTGGAAAAAAGCTCAATACATTCAGTTAACAACTGAGGGGAGAGAAGCCTCATTTATTAGGTAAGTCAGAAACTTCAGAGGTTAAATTATAGAGATAGATCTTAAGTCATAACCATTTTTGTCCCACATATGCACATTCCGCTGCAAATCATGGAGGAATCACAGAATTGTAAAGGTTGGAAAAGACCTTTAAAATCATCAAGTCCAGCCATAAAACCAGCACCACCACCATGTTCACCACTAAACCACATCCTCAAGGGCCAGATCCACATGTTTTTTGAACACTTCCAAGGATGGCAACTCTGACACTTCCCAGGACATCTTTTTTCCAATACCTTACAAACCAAAGGAGTTTTAGGAGCCTTGTTACTGAAGTAAACTGAAAAGGAGCCATTTATCAGTCTGCAAGTGACCTATAAAGACGTTTTTAGGGATTGCAGTTGGACATCTGGCATCCCCTTCCTTCACCCCTGTGTGTCTGCTCAGCTTTAGTAACTGATCCTGCTCCTCTTGAATTTTCATTGTGTTGTGTTGCCTTTGAAAAACAATTACCTTCTAAGTGTTGCTGGCTTTTGCTTTAGCTTTGCAAATAAATGTGCTGGTGGCTGCTTAATGAAGTGCTAGAAGTAAAAACTATCAGAAATTATTGCTCTCTTTGCAAAATGAAGTCTGCTTCTAATGCAAAGAATCTCTGGTACCCAAAATAAAAACCTCTAGAGCTTAATCGTAGAAAATCTGTTTCGGTTAATATTGAATTATTGACCTTCTCATAGAAGTACTGCTAGTTCAGGCAATTTCTGTACCAGCAAGGAAGTTTAGCATTAAAAATAAGCCCAACTGAAAATAGGTTGACTGTGGAATTTTGCACATTTGTGATTTCCAAGTATGAGCATAATATTTATTGCAAAATTCCAGAGACAATCCCATAAACCATTGCCCAGCAGCAATTGCACCCATGCCTATAACGCCCTAAGTGCTTAAAATAAATGTAATTATGGCCAAATGTTTGGGTTTTCCTCACGCTTGTACTCTGCTCCATTAGATTTCCAATAGTTTCCTCCCACAGCTGGCAGGATGGATGGGAGCCATTCATGGGAACAGGGGTGAGGAGAAGAGAAATTTCCCATTGAGAGTAACCCCCACGCACTGTTCAAGATGAATAAATCATGAAATCAAAGCATAAATCCTATGTTAATATTACATATTCACATGTATATTATGAATAATTTACTGTGACCAGCTCAGTTCTTCTGTATCCTTTCTCCAGGGAAAGTTGTTGAGATGGGGAAAAGAATTCACCTGTTCCTAAATACAGTTGTCTTTAACATGAATCTTTAAACTGTATTTAGAAAAGGCCAGATCTCAAATTTTAAATGTTTTATTTAAATTTTAAAGGCCAGGCTCTTTAACTATCACAGCAAGTTCCTTGGAAAACAGATATTGTCATTACTAATTTTTTTTTTCCTGTATCATTGCAGCTAATTTTTCTAGCAAGTTTTCCTTACAATGCTGTTTAACATAATTTTCAAATCCTCATATAAACCCAGATGGCATTTAAGTCTAGATGGATATGTTTGTTATGTAGCTTTCAAAATAATAGGATTGCCTGCAAAATAAAATATTAAAAGGACACATTATGCACTTTTACTTGCAAATCCCAACTGGATCCTAGTTATATGTTGTCTTCTCCCTAAAAACACCATTTCAATTTTCCAAAAGAAATACCACCCTCATTTTGGGGTTTTTTGCTACCTTAAAAAGTCTCTCCCTGCAAGTCTCAGTGAAGCTGCCAATTTTCCATAGATTTTTCTCAATCATTAACCTCAAGATTAACCTCAAGGCTATCAGAAGTGTGGATATTGTTTCTCCCTAGCACTGGATCAATGTCACATTCTCCATGTAATTGTATATAATTTTCCTATAAATATCCATCAGTTTTTCTTGTATGATTAACTTTTGCATTTTTTTTATTTTTTTTAAACAAGCTTATTATTCTGAGCCTTTAAATTGATCTGGGTTTAAGTAATTGCTGTGTTTCATTCCACCTTTAACCTCTTCACTGTACAAAGCCACTTATGAAATTTTTGTGAAAAAAAAGAATCCATGATTAACCATAAACAGTTAAATAATGTCATGCATAAGAAATATCTCAAAACTCTTAATGAATATTTCTCTTTATTCTCAGCCAAAAGTGTGAGGTGATATTACCTGTTCTTTACTTCAGTCCCAGAAGCTAAAAATCTTTTGTCATTTAAAAAGTTGTCCCTTGCACTTTATCTCAAGCCTTTTTTAGAGCATTATAATTTTTAATTAGATGGAACATTCACACTGAGTCCGGAAACGAAGAAAAAAGACAAAGTTGTGATAAACAGAGCAATAATTAGAACAAAAAACTGACACTGACTGAACAAATTAATACCAGAAAACAAAAGTATGCAGCTTTGAAATGGTTTCTCAACAATTTAATTTACTCATGGTGCTGTATGTTGTGATTATGTACATGCTAAACAATTTTTATAATAAACCAATGATACTGATGCAAATAGCAAAGAGTTACCAAAGTATGATATTTGCAATAAATTATATTTGAGATATAAGCACATAAAATATATATTTTATATATATAATATATAAAATATTGTATTATATATACTGTATATATAATATTTAATGCATTATATATTATATATAATGATTATATAATATATATTATTTATATATAAAATATATATTTTTATTATTTTGTAGTGAACTGGCTATTATTTTGTAGTGAACTTTTCAAGATATATCTCTCACTAAGAATTAGCTTTATGATTACAAAGAGAATTAGCTTTATGATTACAAAGAGACAACTTGAAGGCTGATTTTAAAAAATAGAGGCCACCAAGAATATGAGGAAAATGTAGGGGGAGAAGCCTTTCAAGTCCACAGACAGGGATATACTGAATCCTCAAGAGCTTGAACAAAAAACAGAATTTTCCAATGCTTGCAGTCACATAAATTTCACAGCTGGGTAGAAGTAGCTTTAGGGCACAGGGTGACAGGGGGTGTTTGCAGCCTCTTGGAGATGCCAAGATCAATAGCACAGGCAGCAAGAACACAGGAATTATTCTCTGATGATTAAATTGAAATACACCTTCACTCACCGTGCTTGATCTGCTCTAGCTGGATTTTTAGTCTGTTATTGTGCTCTGGAGGGTTGGCTCTGATCTGAATGCAGCATCTGTGGGAGCATCAAAATATTGAATCCATTTAATCAAGAGGGCTTTTGAAGCTTTAGAGAAATCCAAAATAAATATCATCTCTGTGTTCTGTGTTGGTTCTCTGTGCTTCCTCCACTAAAACAGGCTTGGTTCTTGCCAAAAACACATGTCACATGGTGGTGGAGACTTAAACTTGCTGGGGAAATGTTCACAGAGAGAAAAGTATGGTGGCAGAAGGACCTAGAGGGTTCCCAGGCCTTCAGAAAATTTCTGTCACAAGTTTTAATGCTGGAAAGGAACATTGGAATCATCTATCATATTATGTGCCCCCATGGATTCTTGCAGCAAATCTCAAACCTCTCAAACAGACAATCATTCTCAATCACTGAGACTACTACAACCCTAAGTCCATCTTCCAAATTTCAAGTTCTTGCTGTTTATTCACCTTTAGAAATTTTCATCCGATTCCTCCAGCTAAGCTGAGTAATTCTAGTTTCTGGGCATTGCATTTCATATCATTTCCCATCAAAAATCCCCTCTCTGAGCCAGGAACTGATCAAATAATTCCTAATAATACCTTAGATACAGAAACTAAGTCTATATGGTCTGTTCCTTTTTCAGCTTCCAATTTTTTATTTTCTTAGGAAAATGGAAAAAATGTTGGCCTTGTAACAGAGTGAATAATTAGGTCATTAATTAATAGACTAGTTAAGAGTTAGTTGAATAACACTTCACCAAATAGAATTTCCCAGATCATAAGTATATTAAGAAACAATTAGCAGAGGGTTTGCAATATTATTTAAACAAGATAGACCAACATAATTCCTAGGATGACTGATCTCATCATGTGTACCCACGTATTGAACTCCATGGGTAAATAACATTGGTGTTAGACTCTACTCTAAACATTAAGGTTGTCTGGTATTTGTCTTTCTCTACACTGTGCTCAGTGGAGAGAAGATTCAAATTGGTCTCACTCATTTTCCATTTGTTCATAACTTAGAGAATCTTGTTCCTACAGGCAAAAGAATACCAGTCTTCTCTTTGTAGGCTTTCATTTCTGTCCTCAAACCCGCAGAAATACACTTGATTTCAAAGTCACTCAGAACATAAACACACTGTTCTCATGGCAAGGAAATACTCATTTACAGAAATAAAACTGATTCCTAGATTTTGCTTTATAGTTCAGTGTTCTCCTCTGTTATACTCTCATCCTGATCATGGCTGAAGTGAATTGTCACACATACTACAGAGATTTAAATTGTAATTGAATTATAATTTGTCAAAAAAAGCTTTTATTAGGAAGAAAAAAGTAATAATAATTCTTTCTTTTAAAATTATATGAATTTTAAATGGTGTGCAATGGCTGTAAACAAACTGTTATTGGGGACTGCTGATTTATAGAAGGATTGACACAGAATTTTATCTGAACAGCATTCAAAGAGTCAATGCTGAGAGGATACTGACGGCTCAGGTTAGAACAATTGCATGACCTCAGAATTTCTCTCTCACTTCCACATCAACTGGCATTATCTGCCAATTAATAGAATTAATATACAAAGAACCAAGGTGGGTGTAACCTTGAATTCAAAACTTCCATTCTATCTTTATTCTGCTCATAAAGAAGTAAAACCTTCGTGGTTATCTTAAACAACTGCTTCCCCAAAAGTGGATCCTCACAGATTACAGCTCCTGAGTGATGGGGCTGCCTTCATAGCAGTGGGATCAGGAGAGTTCTGCTTCTCCTAAATGGCAGATTCTCCTTTTCTGAACTGCAGCTCAATGCCAAGGCTTGAAGACCGCGTGCTCTGAGTAAGTGGTCATCACAATTTCAACCCTTCTACAATGAGAATATCTTGTCCCTGTGCTTGAAACTGCAGCAGATCAGGGGCACAGGACAGTAAGAACTCTGATCAGTGACGCTTAAGTCTAAATTTTAGTTATTTGACCAAAACCACTGCAACTTGGCCAAATGTCAGCTGGCTCTCAGTTTTTAGTGTATGTGGGTTTTCAGCCCTCTGAGTGAAGCCACACAGAAGTCTCCTCTCTAGAAATTTAACAGAAGATAAAACCAGTGCAGAGGACAAAAATTGCCACTCCACCCCAAATTTGGTTGAAAAATGGTGTCAATGGAAATCCTACAGAATAAATTTCCAAAGTCCTCCAGGAACTGAGTTTTGAAATAGAAAGGCTGTTGTCTTCCTGCCCTTCAGAGTGATATCAAAATGACAGCTCTGTGAATGGCGTAACCAGAGTTTTAACTATTTCAGAATGACCTTCCCTGTGTGCTGCTCTGATCACAAAGGCCTGGGGGTTAGGACAGGATTATTCTAAACACAGATCCACTAAAGGAAAACTAAATTAAACTAAAGCAAGCTGTACCTGGATCAAAACATGTTCCAGGAGGCAAGTAGAAGTGGAGAAGTTCAGTTATTCCAGGAAAGTGTCCCTGCCCATGACAGGAGGTAGAAACCAGATAATCTATAAGGCTTCTTCCAACTGAAACCCTTCTGTGATTCCATGAAATACTGATCAAAAGAGCTTACCTCCTACTGTGAAGGCATGAAAGAACCAGAATTAGTGTGGAAGTAGGACCACTGAAGGAGCCATTTTCTTCCAAAGAGATGGATCTTCTGGTTCAGAAAGCAGCCAAGGTCTCAGGTGTGCGAGGAGGAGCTGCCACAGAGTCCACGCTCGGCAGTGTGGCTGTGCGGCGATAACTGTGCCGAGCTCTTTCTACTTCAACCTTTAGCCTTGAGCAAAGAAAGAGTCAAGAGGAGTCAGAGGCACCTCCCCAACATCTGCAAAGATAAGTGAGGCCTTTGTGCCTCTTTCAAGAGCCCAAGGCCGTAGTGGCTCTTCCTCTTCAAGGAAGACATTTCACAGATCTGAGCCACAAAGCTCGGAGCCGAACCCAGGCTTTCTTCCCACCCCTGGCAACGATTAACCTTTTCCCTCAGATCTCCCAAGGCAAGATGAAAGATCCCTAAAGATCAGAACTCCAGCAAGAGAGAGTGACCCGCTCTATTAAGGGCTTTAAACATTAAGACCAAGACCTTGAACCCCATCAAAACACCAACAAGCAGTTTGCGCACACTAGAACAGCGGGAAGGATCAAAAAGGTCCTGCCCAAACTTTGTAGGAATTGCCCTGCTTTGTCCTGCATGAGCTGGAGGTAATTGCAGATTATTTTAGCAGCACAGAGCATGTTTGAAGCAGTTTGGTGGAGATCTGACAAAGACATGTAACAAATTTGTGTCAAAGGAGCAGGAATGCTGCAGGCCGGAGAAGCTGTAAGGCTGGAAAAGAGACCACGCTGAGTGGAGCTTCCTCTGGATCCTTCTGTAGCCCAACAGCACCCCACACTTTCTGCTGGAAAACACAGGAGAGCTGCCTGTCGCCTCTGGGAATGGTCTCTCTAAATTCCCACTTTAATTTGGCTGTGGTTGGTTACAACCATTGTTTAGGCCCTTCCCGGCTTGAATGTGATGAAAAGAATCACTGAGAATAAGTTAGAGAGAAAGGAAACCACTGTTGTCCTAAATAATCATTTATGGGGTGACAGTTTGAAGATGACAAGGGACAGGACCCAGGGAATGGCTGAAGTTGTGTCAGAGAAAGTTTAGGTTGGCTGCTTGGGAAAGGTTCTTCCCCAGAGAGTGCTGGGCACTGCCCAGGCTCCCCAGGGAATGGGCACAGCCCCAAGGCTGTGAGTTTGGACCGTGCTCCCAGGGATGCACAGGGTGGGAGTGTTGGGGTGTCAGGAGCTGGACTGGATGATCCTGAACAGGATATTCCATGATTCAATCTATAAGCAAGGCAATGTATATTAAAAGATCCAATCACGGGGAAGCAATCCTGCAATGATAACAAAACCATTAAGAACAACAAAGATACCATGAAATCATGGATGATAACCTGTTCATTATGACTACTTCACACTCAAGGTGATATAAACATTAGCTGAGTCCAACTGATTAAAAGCACCTCTAAAATATGATGGTATTTGCTACATGAATCCCAGTGTGGTCCAAGTAAATTACTTATGGAAATATCCACGTGACTGTCAAGCTGTGAACTTTTCCTCCTGGAGGTGTGCTGTGCTGTGACCACACCTGGGCAAGAAGAAATCTCCTTGGAGGCTGTAGGATTGAGTTTCCATTGTTTAACATGTTGTCCCAGGGGAAATGCATGCTGAAGCTGAGGTGTTTCTGTGTGACAAATACAATTCAGCTGAACATTATTCACAGCTTTGTCAACACTTCTCCCAAGTGTTTGAAGAAGTTATTTAAGAACTCCAGGAGTTGGAAAAAAAATGTTTATTTGAAACATAATGGATGTGGGGAGAAGAAAATCAAAAGTAGTGTAGATGACAGATTTTTTTTTATAGCTATGGAATGAATAATGTTTTAATCCTTTGTACAGGAGAACGGGTGAGGGAATAAAATAAATCTCTTAAAGGTCACAGGTGGTGCTTTGTCTTCATAATAAAAAAAGTTGAGCTTCACAGTTTATAAAGAGACTCTTTTTCTGCTTTTTTCTGCTGCCTATAATAAGACCTACAGGCTTATTACTCTCCTCTTAGTGTTATTTAAACAGGCCAGGAAACCATTTTCTTAGTCAGCTTTAAACATATTGAACTGTTTTGTGGCTGTTTTGTGGCTCCTGGCCTTGGAATAATGAAGTTTTCAGCAGCAGTAATATCAATACCTTTGCAATAGTTCCTTTTTTTTTTTTTGTCTAGAACAAAAGAAACCAAGAAAACCGGAGAAAAACAAGCAAAAGTTTGTCTGTTTCTTAAAATGTGAGTATTAAAGTCATCAGCTACAGGTGTTCTAATTAATGAAATAAAGAAAAATTGATGAAGAAATGGCAGTGTCCAGGACACCAGTTATTTAAAAATGCTTGACAACATTGCAATGGCTCATGATCAAAGGGAAAACAAAAGACTAGAGAGAAAATACAGAATTTTGGCCTCAAAGCCACCGCTGGAAAATGTGTACAGTAAGTCAGAGTTTCTAAGCAAGGCCATAAATTTCCTTGATTTTTCTGGTAGAGAAAAACACTGAAAAAGTATTTAGAAAGTAAATATGACTTTTTTTTTTTTTTGTTAAGTTGGAGTGAACAAACAAACAGATCCATCAAATATGTGAGAATTGGCTTTTTCCATAATTTACTGGTAACATTCCAAAACTTCAAACATTTGAATTTATATAACTTGTAATTCTAAATTGGGATGAA
Source organism: Diglossa brunneiventris (assembly GCA_019023105.1). NCBI lineage: Eukaryota > Metazoa > Chordata > Aves > Passeriformes > Thraupidae > Diglossa > Diglossa brunneiventris. The sequence goes on along the minus strand of CM032361.1, from coordinate 25,598,569 downwards.
TTACATCCCAAGATGTAATTTCAACTTGCTGAAAATTATTTGCAGGTGGGTGTAGTTTTGGAGTTTTCTTCAATGCTCTGTGCACTTTGACAGCATTAAAGGCTGAATTTTGACCCTCTAATTCAGGTATTGAAGAGCTGCCTTTGAGTTAATAAATGGTATTTCCCATAAAGCCTCTCTCCACTTAAAAATATTATTTAATATGCTCTGGTAATTGGGCTACAACAACTCATGTTTGATGCTTTTGAGGATTCAAGAATGAGTGGCTTGGTTGAGAGACCATAACTGGGAAAGTTGTATTTACTAAAACCTCTATTAAGTCCCTGAATGCAAAAGAACATTTTATATATATATATATGTATATATATATATATGTATATAAAGGGGAAAGATGTAAATATTTAATTATACTCTGTTGAGAATTGTTTGCTTATAGCAAAGCTCTTCCACTTCAACACTCTTGACAATAATAAATCATTAAAAATTACCAGATTTTCTGTTTTAACTTGGGGCAAGGAACATGGGAACTTGGGATATTCAGCAAACAACTAAGTGGGCATTAATGGGATATAAGTTTGAGCAATACATTTATTTACAGAGGTATCTAAAGCCCTGTTTTAAACCCTGAGGCACCCCAGAGCTGAAAGAACCTTCTAGGCCTGCAGAACACAGCCAACTGTTTCTTTCAGGCCCATAAAAGCAGGGCTATTTCTTTCTTTTTCCTTTTTCCTCCTGTCTTTTATAACTTAAGTGCTTTACTGTGTTACAAAGCCAGGTTCATTTGTAGTAAAACACCCACTTGACATTTGTAAGACTCTTGCCACTGATTTCCTGGGAACAAGGTTGATTTCCAAGCACTTTTATCATGAGAACATAGGCGGTAAAGCCCCAATAATTTTAGAAAGCTCCTTAAGTAACTAGTTTAAATTGCTACTAAATTCTTTAGATAAGAGTTTGTTTTGCAGGGAAAATTGGAATGCACTACTGAATTCAAGGGCATCGACCTCAGCTAGATTTTCCAAATAAAAGATATGTATACATTGTATTCCAAGAATTTTGAGAACTCACCTTTCATTTTGCTTCTGCATCTGTATTTCTAAGTATTTTCAAATTTGCTTTTTAAAAAAATAACTTTGCCAACACTGGATTAAAGTGAAGGATTTTTTCAGTAATAAATTTTTTTCCTTAGATATTCATCACTGCATAGAATACATTGCCTGGAAGGAACTGTACTCCTGATTGAAGCTTATTATGGCATCAAGGGTCAAAGAGAGAGTAAAAAAGTGAAAAAAACAGGCAGTGAACTCCATTATCCCATCCTTCCTTAATAATTTTTAAATTGTTTTCCCATTGAAATGATTGTAGATCCCTACTGGCTTCCATTTACTATCTTGAAGAACTTTTTCAGCTGGTTCCCATTGATAAAAACCTGAATTTTGCAATTAAACTCAGTGAAATATGAAGATCCTGAGCAGCCTTTTTTTTCAGAAGTGACGAATACATGACACTGGGAACACAGGGAAACTGTATTACCCTTGATGCAGCCTTTTAACATTAATCCAGCTCTGCTCAGACATTAAAAACAAATAATTGTGAGTGAAATGTTGGCTTATTAAAGATGCATTTGAAAGAACATTTGAATGTACTGATTTAAGAGATATTGTCCTATTCCCATAGAACCATAGGACAGTATAGGTTGGAACAGACCTCCAAGATCATCCAGTCCCAGCTTTGAACACCCATTAAACCCATCAAACCAGAAAACAGAGTAGCCAAAATGAGACTTTACACACTGGACAAAGGTTCCCAAACAGTTTTAATGTTCAACTGCTTGCCTGGCTGTCACTGAACAAGTTCAACCTCAAAAAGAAAATTGCAAGAAGAAAATCAAAAACAGTAATAAAAGCCCCCCTTCCTAATTCAGAAGAATATCAATATACAGACAAAGTAGCTCTGTTGGTTTTAAGAACAACAGAAAAGGAAGCTTCAGCCAAGGAAATACATTGGAAATTAGGAATTTGGCTGAAGTTCCCTGTCTGAAAAAACAAAACATCCCAGTTAAAATGCTAGTGAAAGATTCAAAGTCCTGGGAGTGATGAGCCCTTCCCCACAGTCTGCCTGTCAGGGGAACACTGGCACACCAGTCAAACAACCAAAAGAGCAAACAGCTTCTGGGAACACGTCCTTTCACTCTACTAGAACAAACTCATTGAAAACAAACACAATCCAAAGCCTTTATGCCTCTCCAAAGATACATCCTGCTGGGAAAATATCAAAGGAAAAGCAAAAAAAAAAAAAATTAAAAATAGCAAAAAAATAAAATATAGCAAAGGAAAAGCAAAGTGAGCACCAATACATCCTGCAGAAAACCCCTGACTCACACATTTCCACAGCATCACAGGGAAAGCCAAGTTTCACTTTTGAAATGTTTGTTTTTTTCAAGCAGAGTTAAAAGAGGCTGAAACCTTGAGCCAGCAGTGGTCCCACATGCAATGTTATCACTAAGTGGGGCTTCAAAGGGGTGTCCAAAACAGACAATTTAAAGTCTGCTTTAAAATCCATCATCACTATCTGTCTTCATTTTTGGGGGTGTTTTGAAATCTATACCTGAACTAGTGATGGAGCAGCTTCACCTCTTTTAGGGGACTGAGCTGTTCCCTGGTGGCTCAGAGCAGTGGAGCAGTGCTGAAGGAGGAACCTGTTTCCTGCAAAAAAGCAGCATCAGCCTAAGCAAAAGGCAGTGAATATTTGCCTGCCTTTCCCCAAGGCATGGGCACACTGAAATAGTGCAGCTGGCAGTGATATAAAATGCCTTTAGCAACACTTTTTGTGAGAGGAAGACACTCTGAGCATAGCTCTATAAGTTTACATTAATATCTGCAGCCACAAAGGGGTCAGCAGAGATCTGTGGTACAGTTGCACTGAAAGAGCAAGGGAAAACACTTGGAAACAGTAGAATCAGCAAGATAAAAATAGGGAATTGAGAAACAGGAGAGCTGTGTGCTGGCAACAGGTAATTCTACAGAATAAGCAAGAAAGGAGCCTGGTGAAACCAGAAAAAGTCCAGGTCTCAAAAATAATTTAAACCCTGTCAAGGGCAGATGAGATTATCCCCTTTTCTTTTGGGAGAAGGATAAAAAACACCAATGGGAGTTTTTTACCAAAAGCACCAAACACCAAAAGCAATGAGAAAAGAAATCTAGGGACGAAATAGAAGTTTGATTCCCGTTCCTGCTCTCCAGCTGACTCTGCCACATTCAGGCATTCTGGCAATGTCCTCTGCTGGGACAGAACTCTCCAAACTGATGTCAAAATCATCTGCTTTCCTGTCCATGGGTCTGTGTTTCACATGTTTTATTGGTTGGTGTTTCTCAGGGCCAGGTTGGACAGGGCTTGGAGCAACCTGGGAAGGTGGAAGGTGACCCTGCCCATGGAAAAGGGTGGGACTGGATGGGCTTTGGGGACCCTTCTAACCCAAACCAGTGTGAGATTGAGATCCTGTCACTGGTGCAGTCTGTACCCAAAACATACCTGAAACAGCTGCAAAAGGCTCATCCCATGGGGAACTTATCCTTCTGCCAGCACTGGAGCTCCCACCACGGCTCATCCCATGGGGAATTTATCCTTCTGCCAACACTGGAGCTCACACCACAGCTCATCCCATGGGGAATTTATCTTTCTGCCAGCACTGGAACTCCCAGCACAGCCACGGGAGATGGTGCCACGCTCCCCACTATGAGTGAGGCATCCCCACAGCTCCTCCTGCTCCCCATGGCAGAGGAAGAGTAATGCAAAGGCATTTGCTCTTGGCTTCTTCATCAGAGAGGGTGTGCAGCCCAGATTGCTCCTTTGGAAAACCCAGCAAGCATGGGATATGGCAGGATCCTCCAACAATTTATCAAACTCCAGAAAGACACCTCTTGTCAGATTATGCCCTTTTCTGACTCAGAGATGGGGCAACTGAGAGGTGCTTTAAAAACTTTTGTTCCATTTTCAGACTCATTAGAAGGGTGAGACTCTACAGATGTTATAATTCACACCATCAAAATCAGAAACCAACTATTTCTTAATTACAAGTTTCTTAACCTATCAACTTTAACCACACCATACTATAAATACCTTAAAACCAATCATCCAAAGTTACTCCTCATAAATCTTACTACAGTACATCTTTCATAGTTCTATTTCTCCAAAATATCCATTCTTTTTTACAAAACCATCATTTAAAACTTGTTTCTAATTCAATTTCTCTCTCAACAGTATCTAATCCTAGTCCATAACATTTCTAAGTCAACATTTCTCATTTCAAATTTACATACAAATGCACACTATGCAAACCTTCTATCAAACTTTAAAAATTTTCTATAAATCCATTTGCCACAACCTTTCTCTCAAGCAAGTAGAGTGATACCTGTGTTCAAACAAAGCACTTAAAGATAAATTTTCACTCAATTGCTCTCAAGTGCCCAAGCCAGAAAAGAGAGAAAGTGAACTGGCCTCAGGCAACCAGGAGTCCCTTGGTTTACCTTTGCAGTCATCACAGGGAAATCATTCTTCTATTCTAGAAATGTAAAAATATTGCACTTGGATTAAATAAATAGTCCTGACAGCATAAGACAAATAATGTTTGTTTGGCCCATGTAATTAGGACAGTGAGAAATGAGCTATTTACACTGATAATCTCAGGCTGTTATCAGTAAGATTAATTTGTCTGCAGAGACATTCCCAGGTGACCCCAAGTTCCTGTGCTATATTGATGCTACACTTTGGAGATTTATGAATTGAGAGAGTTATTAAAAATATTGCAAACACTTTTAGATTCATTGGAACAAAAGAAGAGAACAGAAACTAAACTTAAGGATTTTGCTGTAAATTTGTTCCCTACTCTCGGGTCAGCTGCTTTGATCTCTGCCCTGAGATGTTTGTCGGGTGGTCCTGAAGTGGCCTGCACTCTGAAGAATGACTCTGGACTCTTCTATGTTCGGTATTCAGATTGTTTATTATTTCTTATCTAAAAGATTTTCTCTCTGCCCAGCTGAGATCCGCACAGCACAGCAGCCACAGCGCTCTCCACCGCCCCCGAGGCGGTGTCGTCCCTTTATACCCCAAACTACGTACATCATATTTACTTTAAATCCCCAATACCTATCACCTATGCTAGACAGTGCACTTCTATCCTAAACCAATCCCCAAGCGCCAACATCACAGCAGAAGATGGAGAACAAGAAGAAGAAAGAAGAAGGACGAGACACGCCCTGATTCCTCCATCTTGTCCCCATAACCCTTATACCAAAAATCCTAAAATCTACATTTTCCCCCTGTGAACACCCCATAACTACACCATTCAAACATGTGTGATTCTCCAGTCCCCATACCAAGCTGGCAATTCACTAGAAGGATCAAAGTCAAGCCACCAGGCGTTCCGGGCACCATGCCAGGATCCCTGAGCCCCCTGGAGGGGTCTCCGGCAACTCTGAACATCCAGAGTGATGTGCTGAGTTCCCACACCTACGGTCCAATGTTAAGTTTGGGAATTTGGCTCAGACCTGTGAATTGAAGAAGCATTCCCTGGATCTTACTGCAATTTTCAATCCAGCCATCCCTGAAATGCTGTTTTTAGCATTCCCAGAAAAGCCTCCAGAGCAGGACCAGGCTCAAGAATGCATTTAGCAGCAGATGCAATAAGAGCAAATTTATTGCCCTGAGGAGGCAGCTCTTGTAGATTATATATATATTTTTTGGGCACTGACTTCTGAATTATTTGATAATCACTTTATTTGTTGGCCTTACGAGACACAGAGAATGGCTGCAACTGTTTACTGACTGTTTGCCTCTACTTTTCTTGTTGGCATTTCAAGACTTGGAGCATTTGCTCTGGGCTAATTGGCCAATGCTTGTCCAAACTGACTCTTGCTTTCAAACCCCTCCCAAAGAAAGAACTCAGGGCAGCTATCAGAGAAATGATGCTGTTGGTTTTCTCTTCTACAGGATTCTCACAAGAGTCCTTTGTTCTTCTTTCCCCCTTTCCTCCTCCTGCTGCTGCTTTTTGTGCACCTCAGAACACCCAGCTTCGGTGGATGAGGTCAGCATGTGTCCAGATGGAGAATTAAACTATTTAGTGAATCCTGCAAAGCTGCACAATATTTCACTCCAGTCTCAAGACAATAATGTTGAGATCTGAGTACTATTAAAGCAATGTTCTCACAGGAGCTACTGGTTTTCTCAGGACATTATGGAACACAGCTGTGGCTGTAGAATGCTCCACGCTGATCAACAAAATCTGACCATACTTTTTATAACAATGTTTTCTAGCTCCCCACAGGAGGTGTTCTTCAGACAGGTGTCCCTCATTATTTTTCTCCTATTTCTCAATGTCACCAAATTTATAAGATCAGGAAAAAAAAAAAAAAACAAAACAAAATCCCTGCTTTTTGTTGTCCACAGAATGATTTGAGTTGGGAGGGACCTCAAAGCCCATCCTACCCCTGCCGTGGGCAGGGACAAGTTCCAAAATCCCAGGTTGCTCCAAGCCCCATCCAGCCTGGCCTTGGACACTGCCAGGGATCCAGGGGCAGCCACAGCTTCTCTGGGCACCCTGTGCCAGGGCCTGCCCACCCTCCCAGGGAACAATTCCTTCCCAATATCCCATCTAACCCTGCCCTCTGGCAGTGGGAAGCCTTTCCCTGAGTCCTGGCACTGCTTGCATAGGTGCCATTTTGAGAGAGGGGTTCTTTGCTTGCTCTTGGTGTTGATTTTTTTTCTTGGCACTCATTTCCCCTCCAAAATTTTGGTCTGAGTCTTCACATATGCAAAAAGTAACCAAAAATAAAACTCCCTCCAGTTGAGCTTATGCAAGTCTGGGGTCTGCACTGGAAATCCTACTATGGGTAGATGCAGGTGGGAAAATACAGGAGAGAGGACCCAGAGGGTCCAGTTCCTACAAATATTTGGTGTCATCAGGGTAGCCTTTTATCCACATTTCAGCACGATAAGAGATGCATTTTAGCCAACACAGAAATAGGAAGCAGATATTCAGAATTTTAGGGTATTTGCCAAAAAGACCCCTCCTTTACCATTAATGAGTTCCTTTAAAGCTTGCCCCAAGTCTCCAACTGGCAATATATACTAAGGAAACAACATTTAAAACCCTTCTAACAGAATGAAATCACACTGTTAGAACAAATACTACAAATACACCCTCCTGTATGATGAGGTGATTTCTGCTTTGTGGGAGTTTTAATTTATCTGCTCTAGGTGACAATTATCAAGCAGAAATCAAAGCTATTATTCTTTTAATCTAATCAGCTATGGTCTAGTTTACTTCCAGATGTATCCTATCGACTAAAAAAGAAAACTCTAATAATTCACAGTTTCTCTGGGATCAGTTTGTCATAATTTGATTAATTCCCTCCTCATCTTCTTCTTGCTTTCTAATGTTATAAATCAGCCTAATCAAATTATTGTCACTTTCTCCATACAGGCAGAAAAAAGACAGATTGTCTTTGCTGTCAGCAGTTGGCAGAAGTCTGAAATACAAAGTTTGTTAAAACTTAGAGACAAGCAAAAAGTACAGGCTCAAAAAACTGTAGATTCCTTCCAGTGCCTCACAGACAGGGTATACATTAATCATTCATACAATTCCATCTCCTTCTTATGCTCTGTCTTACTTAAATGCAGGAGTTTTGAATCAAATTTATCATTGTAAATAACCAGAGCGGGGGAAAAAGAAGAGGAGATTTCTGCAAAAGCAGTGATTCATGAGGGAAAATTTGATTTTTGCTTGATATGTCTTGTCTGAATCTCTTTTAAATTGCTCAGCCTGGAGGCCATATTTCATTTTTGTTTGTTATCCAGTGCTTGTCTGGAACAGCCCATAGTGCTGAAATGGAGGAAACATTGAATTCCAGTGTTCTTCCCCAAATCAAAGCCTCATTTCCTTGGGAAATTATTCTCCTTGGAAATGCCTTTGGCCCCCATAATATTCCATGTGCAGTTTTTGCTAAGAATCACATCTTCCCTCATGTTATAACCCCAAGCTACTCTAGTGATTAATCTGGTTAATTTAAGTGTGGAGTACATGCTTAGGTCGAACTTTTGATTTTACTGACTTTTCTAAAAACTTTTCTAAAGAGCAAGTGCAACTAATTAAGAATCTTCTTGCTGCCAATATTACATAATGAAACTAAATCACAGAATTATATAGTAACTGGGAATAATCTGATTCTGAGAATGTCATGATTTATTTTCCCCAAAATGAGAGGGAATCAGGGACAGAAACCTCACCTGGAGTAGTTTTCTAACTAAAGACTCATTTTGAAAATGGCAAAATAAGCTCAGAACAGATTGTATAAATGAGAAGGAAAATAATTTCATTTTGTGTAAGTGTCATTATGTTTGGCTTAAAGCTCACAAAAAGCAAGAATGAGAGGAATTGCAGTGAAGTCTATAAAATCATTAAATGAAAATACAGACTGATGAAAGCTCAGGATTGATGAGTGGTGGGAAACCTTTGCACAGAATGAGAAGAAAGTCTGTGTACATAGGAATAAAATACCACAAACTTGTACAAAATGTGTTGATTCACTTACAGAACATCTTTGCTCCTGTCCTTCCTCCAGCTGTGGTTCTTGCACTGGAATGCTGCAGCTCTGGGCAGGCATTAAGAAAACTGCCACACTTGCCCAGACATTCGATTTTTTAAATAAAATTAAAACTTTTATTCTCCCATTAAAACAGTGGGAGATGAGCCTGGACCAGACTGTACAATACAACTGTTCCAGAAAGGGAAAAATCCAGGTAAATGGATTTTACAGTCCAGGTATATGGAGCTGCAGCATTAGGGACTCTCCTGTTCTGCTTAGTGACAAAGGGGGCAGGAAAATGGATTTAATCTCTTCTGGTTTCGGTGATATCAGGTAAATTCACACTGCCAGTGCAGCACTGGGAAGGAAAAGGCTTTCCCAATGATCAACACTGATATTTTACCAACAGCTCTTTGGTCCCTTGTCCTCACCAGACGCATCCTCTGCTGTGACTGCTGCAGAATTCCCAATCAATGGAAGAATTCACAGGTGTAAGGAATCTCCTTCTTTTCTTCTTCATGGAGATAGAACAGGAAGTTTGAGTGCTCATCCCTTGTCAATTTTTTTTCTGCCAAATCACTCCAGAGCTATATCTGTCTGGATTTCTTCATTTCTTCATTCTCCATCCTAAATTCCACAAAAAAAACCCCATTGTGTGAGGGATTCCAAAGGCTTGTTCATGGTGAGTAACACCATATTCATTTTTGAATTGAGCTACTCACAGATGTAAAAGTTTCACACTAATGTTCTGAAAAAAAAAATCCCAAATAACAACAGAAAACACTGGAAAATGAGCTGGGAACATCAGGTGAAACTTAACACTGGCAGCTGAATTCTGTTCCCTGTGGCAAATATTTCCTCCACCACATTCTCCACAAATATGTATTTTTACAGGCTTCTTTATATTAAAAAAAAAATTAAGAAAAGGGAAAAAAGAAAAATTAAATGTAGAATTAATAACATTTAACCAGCTTTCTTGAGCCATGACACTTAGAAAGTCAAACCCATCTAGTCTAAGCCAGAGAAAAGGTGATATAGACATGAAATGAAGGTCTACTCGTGAAATGAGACTCAGGGTGCCTAATTAATTCTCCACAAAATCAAGGGGAGAATGTCCAAAAAACCCATCAATTATTACTAAAATAATGAAACTTCTGTGGGTGAAATGAGAAAGTTGCTTCACACCAGCCCACAGAAAATAAAGGAGTATCAGGCCTTATACTCCTTGGATGAGCTCAGAAAGAGGATCATTTCCAGCACATCTATGAGAAACAGTGGGAAACAGCTGTCTCATTTGCAGGCCTCTCAGATGTCAAGCAGCCTCATGACTTCAATCAGAGATTTCCTCTTTTAATAGTCTTACTGCTTCACAAGTGGGAGGTGCTGCTCCTGGACTTGGATCACCAGGGAAATTAGAGATGGCTGTGGTGGAAGGATATAAAAGAATGTCTGATCAGGCCAATTTCCAGCTCCAAACTTCACTGGGTTCATTCACTCAGAAGGCACTTCCTGCTAACTGTTAAATGTTAATTAAGATTGGGACTACAAGTGCAAAACCAGTGGCTTTCAAGCCCCACTAATTCTAACCCAGCTCTGACTACACAGTACTTTGGAGGTGATGCTGAATAGTTGGTGACATGAGAGGGAAATAAAACCCAAGGAAAGCAAATGATAAAAAAGAAAACAATTATTCACCTCCAAAGAGCCCCTGAGTGATGGCAACACCCAGCACCCTCCAGCTACCCAGTTTTATTTATGAGCAGGATGTCAGGGTTGGGTGGGTGATGCAGATATCTTTTATGGAAAAGCCTTTCTTTAGGATTTTTCTTCTTAAGAAGCTGAGAAGCTTCAAAAACAAAATGTAAGCATTGATTATCTGCTGCTGTGGAATGCAACAGGTAAATCTGTGATTGGTCTCATAAAGTTATTTCTAGTTAATGACTAATCACAGTCAGCTAGCTTAAACTGTCTGTCCAAGACAGAAGCTTTTGTTATCATTCTTTTCTATTTTTAGCTTAGATAACCTTCTGATAAAACTTTTTTTTCTATTCTTTTGGTATAGTTTTAATATAATATATATCATAAAATAATAAATCAAGCCTTCTGAAACATGAAGTCAAATCCTTCATCTCTTCCCTCATCCAAGACCCCTGTGAACACCATCACAGGTGGGATCAGCTGTCCTGGCTGTGTCCCCTCCCAAATCCTGGTGCACCTCCAGCACCTCACTGGGAGGGTGAGGAGGAGTAAATGCTGTGTGAGCACAGATCAGCAACCACTGGAACACCAGTGTGGTGTCAGGGTGGTGCCAGCACCATTTTCTGCATTATTCCCACAATTTCAGAACACAGCCCCATGCAGGCTGCCTTGGAGAAAGTGAACTCCACCCCAGCTAAAAGCAGGACCTGCTCACGGTCCTGGGGGTTGAGAAGGTCATGCTGGAATTCCCAACTTCTTCCTCCAAATTTAATTTCTTCCTTCTCCCATCTTCCCCGTTTGAGTTCCTACTGACTGAAAACAAGAGGATCCCAGCAGCATCCCATCTCTTCTAAATAATCCTGACTTTTTTTCTCTTTTTTTCCCCTTGCTGTTTATTTTTTTAGGTGTTCAGGAGGATTCAGTCTGTTTGTAATCACTTGTGCTCATGCTTTCCTTACTAAAATGAGCACACCACAGCCTATCCCACGTTGTTTGTGATCCCTGTCTCTGGGATGGGGGCATAGTCACAGACATCTTTTATGAAAAAATCCTTTCTTTAGGATTTTTCCTCCTGAGAAGCTGAGAGGCCTCAGGAACAAAATGTAAGCAATGGTTATCTGCTGCTGTAGAATGCAACAGGTGCATCTGGGATTGGTCTCATGTGGTTGTTTCTAATTAATGGCCAATCACAGTCAGCTGGCTCAGACTCTCTGTCCGAGACACAAGCCTTTGTTATTCATTCCTTCTTTTTCTATTCTTAGCCAGCCTTCTGATGAAATCCTTTCTTCTATTCTTTTAGTATAGTTTTAATATAATATATATCATAAAATAATAAATCAAACCTTCTGAAACATGGAGTCAGATCCTCGTCTCTTCCCTCTTCCTTGGACCCCTGTGAACACAGTCGCAGGGTATAGTCCCAGAAAGAGATGTCTGGCAATGTCCCCAGTATGATTTATTTAGTTTATGAGCATGGCCAAAGTTTTAAATCCTTTTTTCTCCCTCTCTTATGTATATTTTTGCCTGAGAAACACTCCCAAAACTTGCATCAGAGGTGAGACAGAAATGAATGACAGCCCTAATAAGTTATTGGATGTATTGTGTGGTCACAGCCATGAAATCTTTTTTGACTTTCCTCCCTTGCCACACTGAATTATTTCTCAGTTATAATTAAATATATAACCTATTTTATCTTGCCTGAATGGCCTAAAGATTAAGCAGGACCTACAGGTAGTCTGTGACCCAGACTACCAATAAAAAAATCAACCAAATTAGGTGTATTAAAAATGATGAAGGAATTTTCCTAAGAATTCAGAAGGTGATGACAATAATAGGTGTTTTTCTAAAATGAATAAACCTTAATTTAGTCTATTATAGCTGAAGATGAACAAACAAAACTATCAGACTGAAATTAAACCTTTTTCCTCTACTGTTACAAGGGAGATAACTGGGATTGGGGGCAGGGAAGGATTTTTAATATACTGAAATATCAAACCCTAAATAATAAAAGAAGAACCCTCTACCAGTTATTATTTTCCAAATTTTTCTCTCATTTACCCTTTTTGTCTCATTTAAGCTCATTTAATACACTCTATATTGAAACAAAAATTCCCTGCTCCCCATCTGCTCTGTTCTCCGGATTTGTTCCCTTTTTCACCCCCAGGAATTTAATTCCCACCAGGAGCTCACAAAGCACAACCTCACGAACCTATTTTCATCAAATGGAAAACTAAGCAAACAAATTCATGAGGGCCACAATTCCTTGAATCCATGGATAAGTAAGAGATCTTTATAAAGTCATAAAATGTTTCCTGGGTAGCTTAAAATAACAACTTTCTGAGAGAACAAATGAAATCGTGTGATTGTCTCATCCCCACATGTTTAGCAGAAGCTGAAGGACATTTAGCTGATGCAGACGGTTTGAAAAGGGAATGTTTAAATTAGGTGCAGCTTTGAGTCTGACAGGGAACAAATATAAAATATGTGGGTTTGAAGTAAATGGAAATACTCAAATTGTTGCAGACAGGAGAGCGGCTTCAGGGATGCTCAATGTATAACATAAAATCAGGGACTGCTTTGGGCTGGAAGGGAACTCAAAAATGATCATTTTTTACCCCCTGCCATGGGTAGGGACACGTTCCACTAGCCCAGGTTGCTACAAACCCTGTCCAACCTGGCCTTGGACACTGCCAGGGGCAGCCACAGCTTCTCTGGGTGCCCCTTGCCAGGGCCTCATCACCCTCATAAGAAAGAATTCCAGCACTGCAAATACATTTGATCCACTTTTCTTAAAGCCCTCTGTAAGAACTGCTGCAAGCTTTTGCTCCAGTAGGTAATATTTTCACTTCGACCAGCAGAGATCTGGGAAATGAAATAAAGCATCAATGTAGCTTGTTCCTGAAATAGTCACAAAATTGTCATATTTCTAACTTGACAGAAACTGCACTTTCTACTCTATAGACTATTTCAATCTTCAAAAAGTTCCTTCAATTTAGGAGAAACATTTGTGGCAAAGGAGTTCTCAGGAACTGCACGTTTGAAGTAGTGATGAGTAATCTTCGACATTTGGACTCGGAGTTCTAAAAACTCCTTTTTGCTGAAGGGAGCCAGGAGTGGGGAAAGGACTGCTCAATGAAAATGTCAGAGGCTGTGTTCTCCTGGAGGCCTGTCTCAATGCTGACAAAGTCCTTTTCCAATTTCCTTTAAAATGGATTTGGGAAACGTTTATTAGTTCTTCCTGAAGTGCCTGTAATTACTTTGTCTGTGCTGCTCAGTCTGGGCCTGCAGGCTGCTTTGCACAGACATCTCTTGTCCTCCTGTGCCGTGTGCTCTGACAGCAGATATTAACTCTCCCAGAGAGGAAAAAGTTCAGGTGTAATTTGGGATCCTAATCCATGCAAAGTTGCTGCAGCTGATATTGAGAACTCCTTCGGAGCAGGTTTTACAAAAGTAGTAATAGATGTTGAGTGTTAATATAGATTTACTTATAATTTTATTTATATCACTGAATAAGTTAGGTTTGAGATCATTGAGTCCAAGCTGTGCCCGATCCCCACCTTGTCCCCCGCCCAGAGCACTGAGTGCCACATCCAGGTGTTCCTGGGACACCTCCAGGGATGGGGACTCCAACACCTCCCTGGCAATGTTTAACAGCCCTTTCCATGGAGAAATTCCTCCTGGTGTCCAAGCTGAGCCTCTCCTGGCACAGCTTGGGGCCATTTCCTCTTGTCCCATCACTGGTTCCCTGGGAGCAGAGCCCAACCCAACCCCAAAGTCCCTAAGTGTCACAGACACATTTTATAAAAAATCCTTTTCCTAGGATTTTTTTCTCCTGAGAAGCTGAGAGGCCTCAGAAACAAAATGTAAACAATGGTTATCTGCTGCTGTGGAATGCAACAGGTGCATCTGTGATTGGTCTCATGTGGTTGTTTCTAATTAATGGTCAATCACAGTCTGGCTGTCTCAGACTCTCTGGTCAGTCACAAGATTTTATTATCATTCCATTCCTTTCCTTTATAGCCTTCTGATGAATCCTTTCCCTATTCTTTAGTATAGTTTTAATATATAATTTTCTTATAATAAATATCATAAAATAATAAATCAGCCTCCTGAAACATGGAGTCAGGATTCTCATCTCTTCTCTCGTCCAGGGACCCCTGCGAACACCACCACACTTGGGGCCTTGGTATAAAAATTTCCTGATACAAAAATGGATATTCTTTCTGGGTTCTGGTAACCTTATAAACCCTGTGGTGGAAGACTTCTTAAAGCAAACACCACTCTCCAGTAGTGTGGGTTTTATGGAGTAAGGGTACACTGGCTTTTGAAGAAGTTCCTCATCATCCCCACTTAGGCATTCAGTCCCTTTTCTTTAAGTCTGGGAACACACAAGAATTCAATGCCTTTTTAGAAAAATTCCTAACCACAAGATGCTCTCCAGAGGGATTTTTAGGCAATAACTGGAATCCAATCCACAGGATCAGATTAGAGCCAGTCTAACCCCAAATCCTCCAAATTCTGAGTGTCCCTCCCTGCTCTGCTGCTCAGATCTGTTCCTGATACTGTGTTTGGTAAAACAGACGCAGCTGTACATCCAAACTGGGGATGCATGTGCTGCAGAAATATTTCTGCACCAATCTGAAATAAAACTACACTCCAAGGTTCATGGGGGAGAAACCTCATCTGGCCTTGAGAAATTTTATCAGCATTTTTCCAGTCTCCATGTTAAAGTAACAGCCACAGGCCAATTTTAGGAATAATATCTGCAATGGGATTGATTTCTCTGATGATTTTGGGGTCTGCCATTTCTTTCCATGCCTATAGGAACCATCCAGAAAATCTTCTTTTCAAGAAAACACCTCATTTGTTGTCCTTGATCAGCTTCAATCCAAACATTCATATGTTTTAAAATGTTACATTATAATAAGTTCTCTTAGACACAAAAGATATGAAAAGAAATTTTCAACTTCAAGTCCAGACTCTGTTAATTTTCTGTCAGCAACTAAAACCATTTTCTAGTGGCAAATTTAATCAATATGCTGTAATACTCTTTTGAGCTGTCATTTAAATGTTTGTCAAAAATTACCTCTGTGAAATGGCCCAGGAGATTGCAGATTGCAGGTATTTTTACTGCTGGTATCTACAGACCAATATCCTGAGAAAACAACCCAGAACAGCATCAAGTTTTAGGCAAAAGCTGATTTCCTTTGTGAATATATTTTGTGAATTTACTTTGTGGTTCCTTTTAGTTTTATTCGTGATATAAAAATGGATATTCCTTCTGGACACTGAGCATTAATTTATATTTTAAAAATATAATTTTAAAAATTATAGTTTAAAAATATAATGAATATCAGGATGTTTATTCTCCTTGTGATTTTATTAAGTAACTCCAACTTTTAGTCAAAAATCCAACCAGCATTGATTAGAAGAAATAAGAGTTTTCTATAGTCAAGACTGCTTGAAAATGACTATTTCATTGTTCTGGATCTGTTTAATTGAGACAAATAAGATAATGCATAGTCAAAAAACCCAGCTTGAATTCTTCTTGACCACCTTAAGAAGAACTAAAATGCTGAAAGCATATAAAACTTCGCAATATTTTCATTTTCTATTCCACAATAACCCTGAGTTATCTTCTGTAATGAAACTTGAAAGCACAGTGCTGATAAATGTTTCCAAAATTAGACTTTCCCAGAATTATTAAATTGGAAACAAAAGGAAAAAGTAATTCAGCAGAGATCAGCTTTTCCATGGTTTTTGAACATCTTCCTACCTTGAGTTAAGTTCACGAGCAGGAATGCAATGAAAAGTACCATTATTTTTCCTTTTCTTTTCCTAAATTTCTGGAAGCACAGTCTGCAAACCAGCAACAAGTCCAGGTGTTCCCTGGTTTGCCATTTAGTTTGGAACTGATTTCTGCACATCTCAACCTAAGAACTTTAGAGAAGAAATGTTATTCTTTTTCATAAACCAGTTCTTTTAAGGGTGCAATTTCCCACAGCCATAAAACTTATCTAAAATCATCCATATAAACTTTGAAAGACCTCAGTGATTGAAATTTATCTGTTTACTTTGCTGCTGTGGCTTAAAAATCATTAATCCATTACTTATCCCCCAAAGAAAGGTATTGCAATAGAGCAGTTTGAATTTGGGGCTATTTTTTTTTTTAATCAAATATTTTAAATCCTTTTGAGATTTCAGAAATGCACTGGCTCAAGGATCAGCATCTCCTGTCACTTCACAGAATAATTAAAGAAAACATTCTCTAGGGAGGAAAGGTCAAATGGACAGATTATTGCTTCATACCACTGAGCTGATTTTTGAAAGTTTAGGAAATTGAGGAAGATTTTTTTGTGCATAAAGATCAGTTCTGTATATGAGAAAACATTAAAAGGAAGTGGTTTAGATCATCTAATTTTCAATGTGCATCTGGATTCTCCTTAAATTTATCTAATAAGGTTCTGTTGCATTAAGATTTTCCAGACTGATTTTTATTCCTTCTCAATTAAACATAAGAGACCAATTATAAACAGGCTTGTGTGTCATAATCACCACATCTTTCCAGTGGAGTGGTAGGAAATTACATGGATTTAGAGTCTCCCAGAGGAACACATTGCTGTCAAACCACAATTGACTGCCAGTGCAATAACCTAATTCCATTATTGGCAGAAGGGATAATGTGGATTTTTACTTTATCCAATTCCACATTTACGATACCCAATTTGGAGAACCACCTTGGTTCAGGTCAGGCACCTATTTAGATCAATCTTGTGCCAATCAGACTCAGATCAGGAGTTCTGACTCTGCAGGATTTAGGAACATTTATTGTTGTCAAGTATTTACCAGGAGATGCCCTCAGAAATTTCCTGAATTATGGAAGAAGCAAATTTAGCAGTAGGACAAAGAGGTACCAGATACATTTGTTTCCCATTTTTCATTTCAAATAGGTCTAGAAAAACACATGCAACTATTACTGAAACTAAAAAACCCGTATGTACTGAAAAAAAAAAATTGAGAATTAGAGTTGTTGAGGTACCAGTTTAAAAAGTCTGAGCAATTAAAAGGGATAATTTGACCAATAATTACAGTGTTTTAACTTGAATTTCCTGGGAATTTTGATCATAGAAATTCTTAGCCTCTTTTACCTAGATTTCCAGAATATTTATGTGGAATTTTTAATGAACCAGCTGATCATGTCACAAATATAAAGGAAAGGAGGAAAAATAAAGTCAAAGAATAATAAAGGTTGGAAAAGATTTTTAAGATGACCAAGTCCAACCATTAAGCCAGCATTGTGTTCCCTCTAAGCCATGTCCTCTAGTGCCACATCTACAGGGTTTTTGAGCACTTAGAGAAATAATTCAATTCCAACTCTTGAAAAGACACCAGAATATTTTTCCAAAGGTCCCATAATGCTCCATGATTATGTTGAGACTGTGCCAGACTTACAGAGATGTACAAGAACCTTCTTTTGGTAGGAATCCCACAACAAGGTCTCTTTAAAAGCCCCATTCCTTGCTTCAGTGTGGCCAAAGAAAACTTCTTGGTGCAGGAGGTTTAAGAACATCATCCATGTAGGAACTATGCATGAATGTTCCTCCTGCACAGCAGAAAATTTTCACAGCAATTTCTGCAGCTCCAAGTATGACATGGACAGTTTCCCAATGCTTATCCCTTCCACATAGATTTTCAGCTTACAAAAGATCCCTCAGGGAGAAAAAAATATTATTTAAGGAAAAAAAAAAATAACATTAGGTGCAAAGTGAAAGTCAAAAATCAATAGAAAGTCCTAAATATAAAGAAAGGAAAATGGTACTTGGAGGGAAAAACTCCTTCCTTTGATCAGAGAGGCCATTTAAAATAATATGGCCTACAGTTATTTTTAATGAAGTTTAAAAGTATAAATGAGGCTTAATATTATAGAAAGTAAAAGATTAGCACTGGACTAAGTCATGTATTTTCTTTAAGTTTGGGCATAAAATTCTTTGAAATGTCTGTGGCATCATTAGCATTTATAATGTAGGGCAGGTTTTGCACTGCTGGTAAATGAAAATCAGAGGGGTTCCCATCAGTTTTAAAATTAACAGTGCATTTCAAATTCTCACATTTCTATTTTTAAAGAAAACTGCCAAATTAATTTTATTTTCAAATATTACAGGAAGCTTAAAAATTAATTACGGAGGACAAAGTATTAAAAGAGAAAATAATCAAGTCCAAATGAACTTTTGATGCTCAGCACATCAATTATTGACTTTGTGCAAAAACTAAAATAGAGCTCATGAAAAAAAATCTGTCCCAGCTTCACCTCAGATGGTTTCAAAATTGAGGAATTCTTTTGTATTTATTTTATAGAAAATAGAAAATTGTTATTTCCAAAGCATTCAAGGGACACTTTCTTTTTAATCTGCACAAAAAAAACGCCCAAATATGAACATGTAAACAGTTCCAGGGTATGGAAAAGCCCCAGTCCTTTTCTCTGGTCCCTACAAAACCATAAAAACATTTTGTGACACAGCTGAGTGTCCACAGAGGAATTCTAGCAAAGTTTGGTCTTGATGGTCTTGGAGTTCTTTTCCAGCCTCAATGACTCTGTGATATGATGAATAAATAAAAGTAGGAGATTGTAAAATATTCTTTTTAGTATAAACCCTACTTGTGGCACTCAAGCTGTTGTATTTTCCAAATTAGTTTCCATTTAGTCACATCATATTGGACAGAGGAAATGATGGGCCTGTGGATTATGTAAATGAGACTGTTGAACCAAAATATGCCATGAATCCCTAAAAATGCTCACACTAACCAGTGGCAGAGATGAAAACTCTTCAGTGGAATTGGAAAAAGTCCTTGAGCTCAAGTTTCCTTCTGGCTAAACTGGAAAGCCCTCCAGGATTAGGGGAGATGGTCATTTCTCTACTGGTCATACTTCCAGTCTCATTTCTTGCAACAAATTATTTATAGGAACATTTCCTGATTAAAAAACCCCAAATAAACTAAACTAAAGGACTTTTAGATGTTTAGTATTCAGTTTTATGTTATTTTCTTTTCCTTTCTTCAAAAGCAAAACCCTCACTTAGCCACAAGCATCTCTACAAGTCCACACCAGGGGTAAGGCTGTAGCACAGAGAACTCAATGGATTATGGAAATTGGGAAATGGGAATGAGCCTTTCATTCATCTGAAACATTCCCCTAATTCCTAATTTAGCAATATAATCTCCTGGAACTTGGAGGGAAGGTGAAAATTCCCAATAAATTTCATGTGGCACGAGTGTGAGAAGCTCCTTGCCAACTGGGGACACTGGAACAGGAGTTTTGGGAGCAATGTAAACATCCAGAGCTTCCCACATCCTCATAATTACCAGATTTAAATCAATTTAAATCTTTTCTTGGTTACTGTCTCTGTAGCCTACAAATGTTTCTTAAAAACATAAGGAGCCACCTTCTGATATTTGCTGGCTGCTTCCCAAAAGAAGTTCTGCTTCACTTGGCACTTTCTCTGTCTATTCTAATGATTTTAAAGCCTACCCTTATTTTAGAAAATTGATTCTAGCAGGCAAAATATGTTATTTCAATTCTTCCCAGACTCCAATAATGTTCTATTTAAGCTGTTACAGCAAATGGCAAATTTTCATTTTTAAAATAAGGGAAAACACAGCTTTTTATGAGTCTAACCCTATTTCACTGTTAGCTATGTATGAAAAAAGCCGAAAAAATATTTTAGAGATCATTGGTTTGTCTTCTCATCCCAGCATGGCTCTTTTTGGGGTGTTTTTAAAAATACTGATGGCAAGAATTAAACAACTCAAGAGCTGAAAACATAAATTGGGGTAAAATCCTCATTCAAGGATCAGCAAAACCTCTCAATTTACTTAAAAGCAAGTGATGTGGAAATGAAAAACAAAATCTCAAAGCCAATGTGATGTGAAATGAAAGACAAAAAAAATGAATTAAAATGTAATGAATTCTCACTTACATCACTCCAAACAGGGCTTTTGGTTTTTCTTCCTTAGGATTTCTGCTGCCCTGGTGACATGAGGAACATCTGTAGGGTCACAGTAAAGTTTAGATTAGAGAGGACCTGGAGGAGTCTCCTGAGCCAATTTGTGTTATCTCATTAGCCCTTTCCAGACTTTTTTTTTTTTTCCAAGGACTGAATAAACTGGGATTGCTCAGATTGCTCAAGACAGATAGATTTAAAAACAAAATTAAAAAAAAATTAAAAATTAAAAAAAAAATAGAGAGAACTCTTGAATCTTCAAGCACATAATTTTGTACAAAAAGGAGAGGAATGGTTTAGTGTGAATATGGGAATAGTGGTGAACTAGCAGAGATTTTGGGAACTGGAGAGCTCTCTCTAAGCTAAAATTGGACCAATGGTCACTGTGTAAAAATAATCACTTTGTGCACTCACTTCTAGCCCAAGATCTGCTTCCCAAGCTTCATTTCACTCATTCTTCTCACACAGAAGTTTCACTAAAAAGTGGCATCCTGAAATGCTTTAGCCTGACACACCCACAGCAGACAGGGAGCTGCACTTTTTTACAGATTATTGCAGCAATAATGCTTGGATTGGAAGGGAAATTTCTGTATCCACTTAGGAATATTCTGAATAAAACTCCAGTGATACATTATCTAAAGCTACAAGTTTCTTTAAAAAAGTCTCCATTCAGAAACATCCTTTCTTCATGTCACTTCTTATTAAGCCAGATGAACAACTTGAATTTCAGATGTTTTCTACCTTTCAGCTCAGAGAGCTGAACTGTTTCTCAGTGCTGAGAAGTCAAACATCCAGGATAAAGCCATGGAATTATCTGCATTGCCCCTGGCAGTGCCCAGGTTGCAAATCCAGGTGTAACACAGAAGAGCAGCTGCCCTCTGAACTCATTCAAACTGGTGAAACCTGGCCATGGCTGAATTTATGCAGAGCTCTGGGATATTATTTTTAAAAATGAGCAAGAGAGTGCTTTTTAAATTATTATTTTCCTTCTGCTAGTAATATCTCTTCTTTATTACACCCTTTCCTCAGCTGGAATAGGATTTAAAGAGTCCAATTACTAATCTGACAGCTTTTGTCTGATGTTGTTACAGTCATAATAAAGCACTCTCAATGTACACACTGGATGTTCTCTGATTTAATTCTGTGCAAACATTTTCCACAAAAAGCAGTGACTTTAATAATCTGTTTTCTCTCAGTGTTTTAGAGCTCAGTGTCCAGAGAGCCTGCAGGCTCTTCCCTACCTTCAGCATGTTGCTCCTCTGGGGACAGGGAACTACTGGTGGCTGTCCCTGGGGAATCCAAGTTCTGTACATAATCATGTTGCAACACTAAATTACCTAAATTACACTAAATTACTAACTTTAACACTAAATTGCTAAATGTCAAATGTTTAGAGCATGATGAGGTTCATCGCCCCTTGATTTTCAAAGTCAAATTTATTTCTTCCCCAAATCTTCCTTCTACTTTGACCTAAATTACTTGGCTTAGTTGGCTAAGAAAAATTCAGAATTAAGATGACCAAGTCCAACCATCAACCCAGCATCGTGTTTCCCTCTAAGCCATTCCTCAAGTGCCACATCTACAGGGGTTTCGAGCACTAAAATAAATAATTCAACTCCATTTCTTGAAAAGACACCAGAATGTTTTTTCCAAAGCTGCTTTTGAATTTCATTGTGGACCAGCTTTCTAAATCAGAGTGAAAACTTGTTTTTTGCAGAGTTTGACATCAGTGTTCTGAAAATGGATTCTGCCTTGGAATGTAAAGGTCCTGGAATGAAGGAGGGCTCAGGAGGAAGGCTCAGGGAGAGTTTTCAGTACAGCTTGGAGGCTTTTCTGTGGTGGGACACAGAAGGAAGCCACCAGATGTTGGGGTGTTCTTGCAGC
Source organism: Diglossa brunneiventris (assembly GCA_019023105.1). Taxonomy (NCBI): domain Eukaryota; kingdom Metazoa; phylum Chordata; class Aves; order Passeriformes; family Thraupidae; genus Diglossa; species Diglossa brunneiventris. Next base: position 25,576,407 of record CM032361.1, on the reverse strand, counting down.
AGGCCATAAAATGAGCAGGTGTTAAGAGCAGGATGAAAAGCCAGGGACTCAGAATTAATTCTGCACCATTTTATTCCCATAGACTCCTGCAATTAAACACAATGTGGAACCACCAGCAATTCCTGAAAAAGCAGAGCTGCAACCCACTCAGTTTATTTGTAATATTTGTGCAAACAAAAAGCTTGGGGGGAACATTCAAGAGTAGAACGCTTGCAGAGGAATGTTCAGCTTTGGGAGTCTGGTTACAAGTCTGCCAGAATTTGAGGTGATTTTCCACCCACCAGTCCCTTTTTCAAAGGTTCTACAAATCTCTTTCAGACAACTTCTCCCTAAGGCTTTGTTTTCTAATAATCAGTATTTAACATATGGAATCATTCTGTCTCAGGAAATGTGTTCTAAACAACATCCTCTCGGGGTAAATACAACCATCAACAGAAATGCTTCTCTCAAATTATCCAGCCAAAAAAGCTTCTCATTTTAAATGCCAAAGATTGCAAAGAAAACTTGAGCATTTTCTAAAATAATTAATCTATTGGGTCATATTCATTGGGTCATTCCTCAGGATCAGATAAGTCTCCTGCCAAATGCAGAAAATCACCTCCCTAGTGTGCCTCTGCTTTTATTCCAGGATCAGAGTTCTTTCCTCATAGAGTAATTATTCCTGCCTGTTAATTAGGAATAGGTTCTACACCACACAACTGCATAAAGCTAAAGTAAAGCCAGAGCTGCTTTCAGCCCTGGATGTGTTTGAAGCAAAAGAAATCAGGAAGTTGGAAAATCAAACAAGGGTTTCAGCCTCAAATCATAAAGAAGAGCAGTTCTCCTGTACATGGCACTTGGAAAAGACAAACTAAGATTAAGCTGAGTTTTAGGGAGATGGGGCAACATTCCAGCTGCCTTCCCAGGAATATCCACTGCCAGGTAATCCAGGTGGGGCTGGGCTGGGCTGAACTGCTGACAAGAACCCTGGAAAATAATTATCATTAAGCAGAAGTAAGGAGAGAAATTCTTCTAAATATTTTTTTTAATAGATTCACATAGGAACAAAAGAGGGTATTATTGAGGGTGAAACTGCTGCTCATCCAGCACTTTAAGATAAAGGGTGATGATCAATTTAAATGGAAGTGTGACTGTGAAAACACCAGTGTTTAATGGTGATCATGGCTCCAGGAAGGGTGGAGAGAAGTGTAAGTCAATCTGAAGTATTTTTCTGCTTAGAAAGCTTTCAGGTGTGTCTGTGATGTTCTTTTCCTTGAATGACAAATAAACATATCCTGGGAAAGGCCCAGGCCAGGTTGGATGGGGCTTGGAACAACCTGGGACAGTGGAAGGTGTCCCTGCCCATGGCAGGGGTGGCACTGGATGGGCTTTATGACCCCTTCCAGCCCAAATCATTCCATAATTCTGTGATCTTGTAAAATCTACCAAAATTAATTCTATATCATTGTACAATTATTAAAATAAAGTGTTTTTTTTTCTTACAAAATGATATTGACAAATAACTGATCAATAACCAAAATTTATTAAAACTAAATCTTAAAACCAAAAGATCACACCTATGGCACCTTTTGTGGCTGCCTCTTCTTCCTTCATGAGATTTTCTGGTTTGAGCAGCACAGTCAGTTAATGAAACAATTAATGGGATTCAGTCACAGGAAATTCAACAGCATTGAACCCAGAAACTGCTCCCTGTTCTAAAAAGGTGATGGGGTCTCATTAAACACTGAGAATTTTTCTCTCCATCTTCTGCATGGCACCCCAAGCACAGATTCTACCAAAGTATTTAAATATCTGCTCACTCAGCCCAGCACACCACTGCATATTCCAGAGTCCTTTAGCACAAAGCAGCACAAGGAGTCCCAAAGAAAGAAAAAAATGTCAGCAAGGACATAAACCTTCAATTTATGGAGAGCCACAGCAATACCTTAGAAATAACCTGCCAGAAATAATTAGGATATTGGTTTTAATAATGAGGAATAAGGACAACAGTAGATTTATCTTATCTGTTAAAACAGGGTCCACTGTAAATCCATCAGGGGGTTTAATCAGACAATGAGATGCTCTGGGAAGTCTCCTGAGCTCTGCTCTGCCTTGTATAAGCACATTTCAGTAATTGTTTCCAGTGCCCTTTGTACTGCCTAAATGAATGATGAATAGTTATTAAAAGCACGGCTCAGAAAGGTTATTTATGCGACATATTTCACAAAAATGCATGTTTAATTAAAAATCAGCAGTGCAATTATGAGCATCATAAAGGAAATAACAAAAGCAATATTAAACTGTTAATTAGGAGTTTTTTCTCTTCAAAATGAAGTCAAGGCACTCTGTGTGCATACATAAAATCCCTCACTGAACTTATTTTACTTACTTCTGTTGGTATCAGCAAAAATATTAATCGAAATGTGGAAGAAAAGCAGCTTTTCATTGAAAGGTCATTTTGGAATTAAAGACTTTAAGTCAAAAAATCAGCTAATTTTTCTTTAATTTGATTTCATGTCTTATACCTGCTCTTTCCAGGTAGCAGGTAATCTTAGAATCATGGAATCACTGGATGGTTTGGGTTGGAAGGGACATTAAAGCCCATCCATCCCACTCTCTGCCATGGGCAGAGACACTTTCCGCAATCCCAGGGTGCTCTAAGCCCCATCCAGCCTGGCCTTGGGCACTGCCAGGGATCCAGGGGCAGCCACAGCTTCTCTGGGCACCCTGTTGACTTCCCATTTTTATTTCTCTGTGGTGAAATCATCCATCATCTCTCCTTATAAGCTAGAAGAATCATTCTGCAATAGTTTTCCATATTATCAATACTTCTCAGGTTTGTTGGCCTCCAAAAGCAAATCAAGAAGTACTAAAAATGGATTTCAAAATTGGAAGATTCAGATAAATGCAGCTTAGTTGATGAAGCAACAATTTTGTTATCTAGTTGTGCTTTCTGGCCACAAAACAACACAACTCATTAGGTGCTTAGGGCTCACCAACTCCACACCTTCCATTATGGAGAGAACTGGGAGTTTTGTGTCATTACAGATCTTTAAATTCCACTTACTTTACATGCTGTGCTTCTTCATCCATCACGATGACCCTGAAACCTAAATATTAAAAAGGAAAACAAGAAACCCCCATATTTTTGCAGTCAGGTTAAACATTCCTCGTGAAGGCACACCTGTTCAAGTATTCATTCAGAGCTGATAAGCTTCATGCATTTTTGAAGAGCCATTTCTGCACCAGTCCCCAGCAATGTCACACTGTCAAGGCAGCAGTGATATTCCTACACAAAGCACACATTAATCAGCAGCACAAAGAATGGATTCCTGCAGTTAAAAATGCAAACAAGAGTCTGTAGGAATCTGCCACTGGGCTGCAGGCTGATGTTGCCCAAGTCACCAAAAAAACCCCCAAAAAACCCAAACATCTTAAAGCCACTGAAAAAATAATCTTGGCCTGGGCAGGTAATGACTCCTGATGAGGGAATTTGTGATTCCCATTAAAAGTGCTATGGATTAAAGCCACAATAATAACTGGAGTGCTTTAATAAGAAGTTACAACTTCCTATTAAAGAGGATCACATCAGCTACAGATCATTGTGAGGGGAGGCTTTAGATTCACCATGCCAGGTTTAAACTTTAAAAACCTGGCCCAAAACTTTACTATTTTATTAATTAACACCACAGTGCATGCTAACATTGAGTTCTTAATGATCACCCCCACAAACACATTTGTAACCTGTGTGTTCTGCCTGGGTCACATGGTTACAGCACAATTAAAGGTGTATAATTAGCACTGATGTCTATGCTCTTTGCTGGTCTTGGTTGTGGCCATGAAGGTGATCAGAGAGGTCGGAAGAGAAATGGGTTTGTTGTCTTTCACTCCATCCCTCCTTGTTTACACTGATTTTCCCTCTTTCCAGAGGAGGTTTTGCCTCTGGGTATTTTTTACCTTGGGTTTGGTTCTCTAAGCTGTTGCTGTCACCCACAAAATCCTGCTCTGTCACCCCACTTCTACCCTACAACTTTTTTTTCATTCAGATGAAGCTGGCTCTTACTTTTGTTCACTCTGAAGGGGTTTTATCTGGGAAATTCTTCTGGGTTTATGGAAAGGCTTTTTAAGGGCTTAAGGTTCAGGTTACAATTTTGGAGAGAGCGAGAGGAAGCCCAGAGCTCCAGTTAGACTTACCCAGATTTATTGTCACAGAGGTTGAATTGGGAAGAATCATCCCTGCAGGATTTCTCTCTCTGTTCTATGATTTGGGGTCTAATCTGAGCAGTAAAGTTAAGTTTGTGAACATGAAATAAATGCCCAGATCCACCAGAGCTGGTGTTTAAAGGTGTTGCAAAAGGAGGGCCAGGCTGTGAATTCTCCCAAGCACTTTTATATCTGGACAACAGCTGAGGAATCTCATCCTTAATGTGGTAAAACTTTTAAAGCTTAGGTAAGAGGCTGTTTGAGAGCAAGATAAATGCAGAGCTCAGGTCACACCAGGACTGCTCAGGGCTGCCAGAGGCAGATAGGAACAGAAACAAAACCTCCCCTGACAAGTATTTCATGCAGGCTGTGGCTGAGATCTCTGGCAAAGGCTTAGGCAAGAGCTGGTGTGAGGCTTAAGGAGGGGTTTATGGATCAGCTTGAGGGGAAAAAGCCCTTAAGCTTCAGATGAAGCAAGATTGGAAGAGGAAAATCAGGGAACTTGTAAACTGCAAAAAGGATATTCCCTGAGAAGTTATTCCTTTGGGCAATGACTTTGTTTAAGGCTCAGCTGTGTATCAGGGTCAAGAGGAAAGAAAAGCCTTGAGCTCCAGCCCAGGTGTCTCTGTGGGAGGGAGCCTGGCAAGATCCTTTCTGTTTCTCCTTCCAAAGTGGGCAATAATAACAAAATTCTGTATGCCAAGCTCATTCATAAAGCAAAAGATTCCCTGCTTTGGCTGAAAGTGCCAGTCCTGACAAAATAAAGGCAGGGAGGCTCTCTCAGGAATGAGCTTTGTGTCCCTTTACCATATATAATGACAGAGCACATTTAAAATCTGAGTAAGAAGTAGGAATCCAAGCAGGAATCCATGCTCCTGTACCATGGAATAAAAGAATAACATGCTTGTGAGATGGACAGCAGCAGTTCTGCACTCTCACTGCATTCCTCCAAAGGTGCTCAGCTGCACATCAATATTTGGAAGAGACAAATTCAACTAATCTTAAAAAATAAAAATGTACAGAAAGCTTCAGCAGGACTTCAGGCTATGAAATATGTATAGTACATACAAAAAAAAAAAAAAAAAGGCATCTAAGTGCCTCTGCCCATCTGCCATGAAGTTTGCCTCTGTTTTGTACCCAAGGGGAACAGAAACCTGCGCTACACTGGCTGGAAAATGAGGGGAAACTTATTCCCTCTGGAAAGAAAGAGGCTTGGCAATGGCTACAATTTTGCTGGTTGAATTAGTCAGAGTCTGTCTATATCTGCAATAGTTTCTTTCTTAACAAGAAACTTTCTGCTGTTCCAATAAATGATACATTTGAGAGATTCTTCTGCTAATAACAGCATCTCACATTTGGGAGAAAATGGCACAATTATTTGGTGACTGAAGGTAATTTACTTTGTAATTTAGTTATTTTCCCTTGTGATTCAAACTGTATAATAGTTCCTAAAATGAATCAGATTCATAAATACTGCACAAATACATCTGCAATGAGTCTTACTCTTTATGTGTAAATAAGGGAGGCAGAAAAGCAGAGAGATTACCTGACTTGCTTAAGGCTATGAAAAGAGTAAAGGTTGGAGTGGGAAAGTGAGTGATGAATCCCAAGTCAGGCTGATTCATTAGGCTACATTGTTATTTGCCAAAAAAATTAATATTTTCTGCCACCAAAGAAAGATCAACAAGATTTCAGTGATGGACACAAAAAATATTTACAAGTGGACAACAACTGGAGAGTCCAGATGATTTTTTATTCCACTGTGTTTAATTAAGGAGCAAGAGAACTGTTGTTAGACAGCTTAGGAAAAAAATCATCTTTTGATCAAGCAATCAAAAGAGTCCTCGAAGACATCCAAGCAATCCTTGCAAATCTTTAAATATTTTCCCCTACTGTAAACCTGAGACATGAGAGATATCCAAATTTCAATTCATGTATTAGGCATTGTTCTGTCACGAGTATGATGCAACTTGCAGCAAATATTTCTATATTTATTTCTCAGTATTTTGGAGCAAATATTTTGGGTTAAAACTCTGTCCTATCTATCTCTGTCCTGGATGTCCATTGAAAGAAAAAGCTTGTCAGAAGAAGCTGTTTATCAAACAGCTGCAAATTGGGAGAAGTTAGAGAACAATGTTCTAACTTTTTCCATTATATCATCCCTGACATATTAAAAAATTAGCTCCTTGAGGAAGAATATGAGTAGAAAACACTGTTTCTTTGTTGCATTAACCATTATTATATTAATTAAACCAGGATTTGAATTAAAGCTCATATCTCAATACTCATTTGAACCCACTGACTGACATTTTGCGTTTCATGCAAACCCAACCCCTCTCCCCCAGCATTTTTCCGTGTGCTGCTCACTCACCTGTGAGCAGAACTCCTGAAATGCTTCTTTCGAGGTCAATAACCACTTATGGACCAATGTACACATACAGGACAATCATGGGAGTCAGTAGGTTTTGAGCAGGTCTTCAGGCTATTTTAGTTTGAATTTGCAGCTTTAAGAATTACGATATTTTTATGATGTTTTATGTCTTTGACATGTCATGTTTTATGTCTTATTTTATGATGTTATTATGTCTTTGGCATGGAAGAAATTACAAAAGCTGGCAGAGATAAGAATTTCCTTCCACTTGGTGTAGTTCTGAGGGAAGATTTTACTAATGCAGCTCAAAACAAGGCTCCACTTTGGTCTCTAATAACAAATGTTGAACACCAGATATCCGTGGCTAATGTAACAACTGGAACTGCTTTGGAGAGACATAATGAAAAGCTATTTTCATTCTCTTTTTCTCTTAAAATTTCAGAGCCCTTCAGAATCACAGAATGATTAATCATTAAGGTTGGCAAAGACCTCTGAGATCACCAAGTCCAGCCAGCACCATGTCCCCTATTAGGTCACGTCCCCAGGTGCCACATCCACAGGTTTTTGGAGCACATTTTGTATTATTTTCTGGGACCCCCATCGAAAGGAGGAATGATGAATCTGACTCCTTGTTCTTAGAAGGCTAATTTGTTATTTTATGATCTATATTATATTAATGAATACTATACTAAACTATACTAAAGAATAGAAAAAGGATACAGACAGAAGGCTAAAAGATGATAATGAAAACTCGTGATTCCTCCCAGAGTCCCGACACAGCCTGACCGTGATTGGTCATCAAGTCAAAACAACTCACCTGTTGGATAAACAAATCTCCAACCACATTCCAAAGCAGCAAAACACAGGAGAAGCGAATCAGATAATTGTTGTTTTCCTTTTTCTCTGAGGATTCTCAGCTTCCCAGGAGAAAATCCTGGGCAAAGAGATTTGTCAGAAAAGTGACGGTGACACACATTCCAGGGTTGGTGACTTCCCTGGGCAGCCCCTCCCAAGGAATGGCAGCAGAAAGCCTCTGTGATATAGTTCCTGCCTTATGCAGGACACCACGAGCTGTGAAATCCCCAAGGGAGACTCGGGTAGAGATCAACAGCTCGGATCTGCAAAGTTCTCCCAGGTTAAATGGACTCCAGAGTCCTGCAAGCCAGTGTTAGTTTTTATGGGAACTCCAGCACAAGAAGGAGCTGGAGCTTCTGAAGCCAGACCAGGGAAGGCACCAGGATGGTCAGAGGGATGGAGCAGCTCTGCTGGGAGGGAAGCTCTGCTGGAGAAGTTTTGGGGTGACCTCATTGTGGCCTTGCAGTGCCTTAAGAAGCTGACAAGACTTTTCCAAGGGATGGAGGGACACAGGGAATGGCTTCCCACTGCCAGAGGGCAGGGTTAGATAGGGTATTTGGTAGGAATTGTTCCCTCTGAGGGTGGGCAGGCCCTGGCACAGGGTGCCCAGAGAAGCTGTGGCTGCCCCTGGATCCCTGGCAGTGCCCAAGGCCAGGCTGGATGGGGCTTGGAGCAACCTGGGACAGTGGAAGTTGTCCCTGCCCATGGCAGGGGTGGCACTGGGTGGACTTTGGGGTCCCTCCAAACCCAGGCCATTCCAGGATTCTCTCTCTGGAAGGATGAGGATGTGCCAGCTCTCCCTTGTGCTGCACTGCACTCCCAGTTACAAGTCTGACACCTGATCCAGGACTTTCTTATTGAGTTATTTGGCTGTAATAGAGTCAAAACTTGGAGACCAGAAAGAGCAAAACTCTCTGTAAGATGAATGGCAAGAAGAAGCTGAAGCAGATTGTGGAAGATATGCTGGCTAATAACATGCTTTAATAGCCTATTACTGCCCCTGAAACTCCAGGTTTTGGCAGCTGATTACTTGCTGGTGACTTATTTCCAGGTGGGTTTGCCATTTGCAGAATTACGGTGTGCAAGTGACCCTTGCAGAGCCCAAACACTGCTGGCCCAAACACTGATTCAAGAATATTTCAGTAAAACAAGCTCTGATGTAGCTGTGCTGCTCAGCAATAACTGTGCTCTCAGTGTGCCTTAAGTCAAACAAACTGCTCTGGAGGCATCGCAGAGGGGACAATTTTCTGAGATAAGCTATAGGGAAAGAAGAATTTCAATAGAACTCAGTTTTTGTTCCCTACCTGGTTCTCCTGCCATCTCATAATTTCCCATCTAATAAAGATAAAATAAGTTTACAGGGGTTTGAGCAGGAAACTGTTGTGTAGGTATCTTAATTTTATGGCAATGGCATTAAGGAAGAGATTAAAAGTGAAAATCTAGCATTTAACCAGGTGTTTTAAAGGGGTAAGTGGTCCATTTTCCTTTCTAATTTAACCATGTGTTGCAGCAGAGCCATAATTTGAAAATTTGTAGTGAGACTGGTCCTAAGCTTGAATTATGTGTAGTCTTGAGAATAACTGTTAGTACAAATTAAAAAGAAGCATATAAATTACAAAAAAAAAAAAAAGACAAAAGGGCAAAATTACATTTTCATGTTTAAAATATTAATTTACCCTATGTGATGAGTATCTACATAAATATATAAAGTCACAGACTGGTTTGGGTTGGAAGAGACCTTGAAACTTGTTCCACCCCTGTCACGGGCAGGGACACCTTCCACTGTCCCAGGTTGCTCCAAGCCCATCCAATTGGAATATGGAGATATAAAATAAAATACACAGATCTATTGCTCACCTGAGCATTCAGACACCAATTCAATGAGATCCTGGAGGATGTGTTTTTCTCTACTTCTTTCATATTACAACAAAAGTAATTCACCTGCAAAATTCCCCCTAGAAGGAAGACGTTGATGCTCCATGAAATCCATTTTCTCTTCCACAGGAGGCTGTTTATAATTATTTTCTTTATAATCAGCTAATCATATCCCAAATCTGTTACCTCACAAAGAATCTCTGAGCCCATTAGATAAGATAATTCAGGAACAGACAGGAATAATCAATAGGATGTTCAAGTATTCCTTCTTTTGTTTGCCAGACAGTATTCTCATGGAAATTATTCTGAAAACACCAGCCAGGCTGAGGAGATCTCTGTTCTAATCACAGTAATTTGTCACTTCAAAGAAGGCTCCTGAGTGCTGTTAGAGGGTGCCAAGCCCAGCAATTCCAGGGAGCTACAATCCTACTGGGAGTCCCAGTTCAGCTGAACTCCCATTCCCAGTAGTCTCCCACTCACCTCCACAGGATAAATGTGGGCACGACCAGACACACAGGTCCCTCCAGGCAGAAAGTGGTGCCTTCACCAGCCCCAGACAGCACCCAGCTTTGACCCACCTACCCCGGATCCAGCAGCAATTTTTCACCCAAACACCCCACAAAAACTTGTCCAGGACTCTCTGTTCTTGATGGATCTCCAGCACTGGTTGTCCATGGTCCCACTCCAGCTGCTGGCTCTCAGACCTTGCTGGCTGATTCAGCTTGAGGGTTTCCAGCTCAGCCCAGCTCAGTCCCCACAGCCACTCAGAGGGCAGAGAGAGGGATAGTGAGGATAGAGGTTAGGATATAGGGCTTCGTATGAGAAGCATATTGTCCTGCAATCTCCTCACCCTCAGATCATCCCTTGGAACCCCTCATCCTTCTCTTTACCCACCTTTGGTCCTGCCAAACCACCTTGATCCCTCCCTTTCCCCACCTTTGGTTCATTTTGTGAGAATCCCAGACTGGTTTCTATTGGATGGGGCCTCACAGCCCATCCAGCCCCACTCCCACCATGGGCAGGGACATCTTCCACTGTCCCAGGTGTCTCCGAGCCCCATCCAACCTGGCCTTGGACACTGCCAGGGATCCAGGGGCATCCACATATCCCATATAAAGTCCCATCCACCTCCAAAACCTCAAAGTGAGTGTTACACACTGCCCAGACATTCTCCCCTTGTGCCTCAAACATCCCATGAGAAGCCCCAGGACCTGGAGCTGACACCTCACTTCAGATCTCCTGTATCTTCTAGCAGAAATGCTCCTTGGATGGGCTAATCCAGCCCTTTTCTGGGAACTCATTAGTTGGGGATAGATGGTTTTCATCGGGCCCCAGCATTTCCCCATTCATCCTTGTTCCTCTGATACTCCTGGTCTCCAACCTCATCCCATCCCACCCCATCCCAAGTGCCCCTCAACCTAAGACAGGCTTGTCCTTCTCTTTAATCCTGAGAGCTTTTTAAAGCAATATCTGCCATGGTCATTTAGCAAAGAGCAATTGTCACCTTCTAACAGAGCTTGGCTTCCCTTAGTCCTGGGCAGAGGCACAGTGCAGGGCAGCAGAGAGCTCCAAAGCTGAGAATCAAATGATGTTTTGTCATCAACATGGAAGATGACACAATGGGAACAAATTTAAATTGGCTTAATACATTAGGGGACCAATCCCTGTCATTTATAAAGAATACAGAAACCTTTATATGGACAGAAATTAAGGGAGAATATTTGGATGTCTCAAATGTGGACAAAAGTTACAGTACTTTGTTACAATGGTGAAAAATGTGGCAATCCTCCTCACAAAAATAACTTTCAGAAAATAATGTGCAAAACATAATTTTCTTTAATAGTCAGATTTCTAACACACTAATTGTTTTTTGTTGTGAATAACAGAAATAGTTAACCTAGACAAGAACATTTATAAAACTCCAAAGAGCTATTTTTGTCTCCAGTTAGAACTCTATTAGCCTTTCCTGAAAAATTAGCACAGGAGATTATTTTTTAAATTAATCTCTAATTAGACTTCATTAATGGCAATGTTATCTCTTGCAAAATCCTTTCTTTCATTAAGGAGATGTTTCCTACTTTTCATACGAAATATTCAAACCAATTATTTTAAGGTGAACACAACTTTAAAATATACAGCCTGAAGATGGATGTTATTTCCAAAGACAGAGGAAGAACTGGGGTTGTACTTCAATTAACAAATGACCTGGCTGATGGTTCAGGCTTTAGCAATATTCTACTTATTTAATATCCAGGTGTCCCTTGATTCTGTGGCTTTAATAAGGAGAGATATTATGGGTGGTGGGAGGCTTGACAGAGTCTCCCTCTTTGAAACCTCCTGTAACCAACTGCAAGAACAAAACTTAACAGTATTTCTTATTTATTTCTTTATTTAGAAAAAGAGATGGAATGAGAGGAATGAGAAGAAAGAGAGGTATTGATGTTCTTTGTCTCCTCGTAATAATTCTCATGGAAATTAGAGCAAATGTAAGAGATACTTTCCTTAAGAAAGCACATTTCTTCAATTTGTTTTTCAGTCTGAAAATGCAACAAGATTTTGTATAAACTAGCAAAATGATCTGAGCAAAATGCTGTTATTATGTGAAGGAATAAAGGTAGAGAGACAAAGGATTCTCTGCTGAATACACAGTGCCCATGAATGCAAAAATACAGAATATGCTTTATTTTAGCTAACTCTGAATATCCTTGCTTGAACAGGAGTCTGTTCCTTTCCTTCTGACATAAAAGAAAGTGCTGGTCAACTGCTAATTCTGGCACATATTATTCTTTAAAGATGTTATAGATAAAGGAGTAAAAATCACTTTTGAGTTTAGCTTCAGCCAGTCCTAGGTTTTGACATATAATTTTTGGGTTGTCCTGTTGAATTTGTTTCCTGATTCTCCTAATTTTATCTTTTTCTGTTTCCTGATTTTCCTAAATCTATCTTTTCATAAGTAAATTAAGCTATATTTTCTATTCATGTTTCTAAGACCTCTGGTTTAGGTTCACTATTGGACAAAGCAACATAAGTCAGCTGGTGCTCAGTACCAGAAGATTAGGGGAAAATATTAATATTACAACAAGATAAAAATCCAGGGTCAACTAGGATTCCAAACAGGACTAGGTTATTAATCTGTCAAAAAAGATACTTCTTTCTCTCAAAGAACTAACTGTGGAAGTCAGAATTCTTTTGTTCGCTCCAATCCCAATTGAGGGTGAGTCTTGGGAAATGGTGATGGAAATATGAAAACAAAGAGAGGAAGGGAGACTAAAACACCTGGAAAAGGATTAGTCTTTAACCAGACCCCTGCCTAGAAATAAGTTACCCTTCAGTGCTCCACAGGCCCCAGGAATCCTTTTCAGAACAGCAGTTTTCCTTTATTTCTTCCATCACCAGTTTATAATTCTAGTTTTCTTCAAAGTGTTTGTCAAAGAACTGGTTCCACTTATCTGTAGGTAATTCTGATGCCTCTCAGATAGGGAAAAAGAGTCTATTTTTCAGTGAAATCCTCAGTTCTGGCCATTATTTACCTCCAAAGACCAGTATTTCTAGAACCTTCACAGGTGAAGATATTTGAGCTAGAATTACACGGCATTACATAGAATTGGCATCCAGGTGTGTTAAACTCTAAAACTTCTTTTGTGAGATATTTACTACTTGGTAAAAAATCTACACAGTTTTTACTCCAGAATTGGCACCTTCCTCATTGGCTGAAACAGCATGGAATAGGGGAGGGATTTTATTAAAGTCAGAATTATCACCTGGCAATAATTGTTGGTTTTGGATGAGCTTCTCTCTTTTTTAGTTGATTGAGGGTTCAGACACAAAGCATTTAATTCTCTATTGCAGGATTTATTCAGATGAGTTTAAAAAATACTTTGCTATGATTTGTTAACAAATTGGAAGAAAGAAAAACTGAGAGGAGGGTATAGAAGAAAAATGCTCTCTGGAAGGCAAATATTGTCCTATTGGCATCAGACAGATTTGGACACCATCTTTCTTGAACAGATTTTAAAGAGGAGTCAGGAAACAACATTTCACATTTTTAGCAGAACCAGGGGAATAAACTGGACACATCAGCGCCACATTGAGTCTGTGGCTTTTGTTCTCCTGCTGTCTGACCAAGAATTCATCATTTTTTTCAGTTGCTGTAAGTTGGTTGTTAAAGTGGTCACACTGGATCAAAATCAAAGGTTTTTTTCCTCTTGGATCTTGTGTTCCAAGTGACCAAACTGATGCCTGAGGAAGCTCCAGGATAAACGTGAGTCCCAAGGGATTCCTGAGCCAAAAGGCTCTGTAAAGTTCCATGGAAGGGGAGTTTCTACTCCTTTAAGGGCATCAGGCCAAAGACCTTTTTCAGTGTGAAAAGAGACAATAAGAAAAGGGAGAAGCCATCAACAAAACAGGGACAGACTCACTTACGTGACCATTCCCACACTGTGTATGCTCCTTATTCCAAAATTCTGCCACCTGCAGACTCAGATCCATGTTTGGAATTCGTCTGGGATTTTTACCAAGAAAGGAAACCACGCACAAGCAGTCCCTTGATAGAGAACATTTTGATTTCTTCTGTTTTAATTCTTCACCCTACAAACACATGGCACAGATGATAGGGAGGCAGAACAAGCTTGGTCATTGTCACTAACTCAGGGGGATGGGAGGCCGCTTATCCCAGTGAGTCTATCTGATCAGAGACAAGAACAGAGGGATAAAACAGAATAATCTTGGAGACAAGCCCCAGATTTCATGAGGAGGGTTGAGCTGTCACAGTCAGTGTCTCCTGGGGGGATTTTTTCCTCTCTGTGGGGTCAGACCTGGCAGGTGGAACTGTGTCCCTCAGCCTGTGCCCACATCACTCATTCTCCTCCTTTTCAGTTTCTTTAGGGGTGTGCTGAGAACCACAGGTGCCAGTAGCCATAACCCTGAACTGCAAGCAAGCCCTGACCTGCTGTTTGATTCTCCTTGTGATGGGTTTTATCTTCTTATCCATCTCCTTGATGACTGACACTGCCAGGGATTCCAAACCCTTTAATGAAACCTTGGAAGCCCAGGCAAGCTGTTTCACTTCAGTGTCCTTCACCCAGATCTTTTTGTTTTATTCATTAAACTCAGCCAACCATTTCAGTTCCACAGACTCATTGAAATCCCTCTTTTTCTGTGACAAGTCAGAAAACTATGAAAAAGTTTGGCTGTTGTTGCAAGAAAATAATCACAGGACCATAAAATTCATGCCTGTTTATTCTGGGTGAAAATCCAGAGCTGCCTGGTTTTGATAAAATTTGGTTGATAGAGTTCAGTTATTTTCTCTCTTCATTTTTTTCTGAACTAAAAGTGACCTTTTTTAAAAAAACCCCTCAATATTATAATGCCACCTAATAGGATCTCCTTATCTCTTTAGGGATATCCCTTATCTCTTTAGGGATAGGTGTCCAAGTTATGAAATTTCTCTCACATGACTGAGCTTCTCTAAGCTAGTTTTGTACTGATGAGTTTCAAATTTCATTTTTCTTAAATTAGCTATTTTTTAGTATATTTACATTTTGACATATTTTAGGTAAATTACACAGAAGTTCTGAAATTACTCCTCCTTTGAAGACCCATATCCAGTAAACTCTTTAAAAATAAAAATGTTAAATATGTAAAAATTGTTGTAACTTAATAAAAACAGTATTTTTTGTTCTACACAACACTTGATTGATATTTTTATTTCATAAGTTTATTTTTTGATGGACATAAGGTCTACTAGAAAAATCATGGAGCATAGAACAAACCCCACAGGGAAAAAAAACAGGAAAAAAAAGTAGATATACATTATTTAGTTTGGAACATCATAACATAATTATTTTTTGGAAGATAAAGCTGGACTTTTGAAAGTCTCTGCTCTACACTTTCATTTGACTTGCAGTATCATCCTAGATAACAGTTGATATATCTACATTTAATGTCAAAATTGAGACAGTGAAAATTAGTACCTTTGGAAATTTTGTTGATGTATCACATTGCAATATCAAACTGCTCTGGATTTGTATTTTATATGAAATCCCTGTGTTTTATACCAAACTGATGATGAATATAAGGATTTCTAATTATTGATGCTTCTTAAAAGTGCTGTGCAGGTGCTGTAACATTGCCAGAGCTCATACAAAGTTTCCCCATTTTAAATCCATTAATATAATTTTATATTGAAAATTTGACAACTTCATATTTGGAGAGAAGAATTTCATGGATTAGTTCTTCCCTGTTTACCATGCAGCCAGATGTAAAATAAAAATGTTCAGTGCAACTCCCAGAGGAAACACCTTCAATGTATTTCCATTTAATTTTCAGATGGAAAAGGAATTCTCTCTGTTCCCTGCTACTGTTCCTACAATGGAAATGTGGATCCACACAATTCCATGTTGTGCCCAGTAAAATTCTGTGTAAATCTGACTCCCAACATAAGGAAAGTGGGAAGTTCTCATTCATCACCTATGAAATCTGAAGGAATCCTATTCCTTCTAGAAGAGAATTATGTCTGGGCTGTGTTCTGGCCCCTGTACTTTTACTCCTGCTATTGACAACCCTCAGCTCCCTGCACCATTGGATAAAGCTCTCCCCACAGGTGAGATCCTGCCACTTCTCCCAACAGAATCCATGGAATTCTGGGGGACACCACAGTTCCAAACAAGCCAGCAGAGCTGGCCCCAGGAAAATGAAACATTAGACCATGAATTCAGGAAGACATTCCAAGAACAGAGGGTGTTTTCCAACATACCCTAAGTGAACAATCTTTTTCCTGAGTAGCTGCAAAGTGACTCTAGAAACCAGAGCTCTCACGTGTTCTCCACACCCCAGGAGTTTGGAGCTCCACAATAAGGATAAAACAGCCTCCGTGACATTATCCTCCATGACATTATCCAGCTATTTGCTGAAGCAGCAATTGGCCAAACAGAGCCATGAGTGCTCCCCAGTCCCTGGCTTCTTGTCTTATCACAAAACATCCAGATCTCCTTGGTGATTGCTCATGGGCAGCACCTCACAGCACAGCCAACCAACTCCAACTCTCTCCTCACCCAGCTAACCCACTCTTTCATAGCACTCATCCTTACTGGACACAGCTGTGGCCTGTTAAGGGCAGGGCTGTCCCTAATCTTTGGTAATTAGTGCAGCTGCAACTCCTCTGGGGTGAGATTGCCCTCTGGACTATCTCTTCTCTTACATTCCACCTCCCTACATCTCCTGCACCTCCAGCCCAAGCATTTCCTGCTGGAATTCTGTTCCCTCTGTGGATCCTGCCATTCAGCCCTGCTGGTTTCTCTTCCCTTGAGGAAGGTGCTTGGGGGGCTTTGTGGTGACGCCAGGGGTGGCTGCTCTGGAGGAAGCCAAAAGCATACAGTGAGAAAAAAAGTGCTTCATTCAGTGGGGCAGGTTCTTACACCTGGACAGACAACACTCATTGGGGTCAGAATCCCAGAATTACTGAGGTTGGGAAAGCTCTCCCAGCCCATGGAGTCCAGGTTGTGCCAAATCCCCACCTTGTTCCCAGCCCAGAGTGCCACATCCAGGCCTTCCTGGGACACCTCCAGGGATGGCCACTCCAAACCTCCCTGAAACCCCCCTGCCAAGGCCTGACCACCCTTTCCATGCAGAAATTCCTCCTGATGTCCAACCTGAGCCTGCCCTGGCCCAGCCTGAGGCCGTTCCCTCTCCTCCTGTCCCTGTTCCCTGGGAGAAATTAGTCCGAATGGAAAATTTTAAAATTATTTCTCCCTGATAAAAAAACCTTTTCTGTTTGCCTGAAGTAACTGAACAAAGGAAGCAGATATTGGCTTCTTTAATTATTATCTCTGCCAGGTTAATTTCCATGGGGCAGGCTAATTATGGGAGCTTAAATCCTCATTGCTATTGACTTTTCCTTTTGTGTCAGGCCTGTTTATGGCTTCTTATATTTGAGATATTTGAGAATATACTGAAACCTGCAAACTTAGAGAAATTTAGGGAAAATCAAATAAGGTTTGAAGTGGTTTATCTTTTTTTCCATCACGTGTGACATGTGAAGATTAAAATAAGAAAACAAAATTTTTCTGTGAGGGAACATGAATGAGTAGAGTTAGTGTTGGTTCACACGTGTTGTAAACTGCACCCTGCATTTGTTTATAGCTATCTTAGGTGGGTTTATTGTATTAAAATTTGTGTTTTCTGATTTTGAATGAGAGTGAACTGTATGAAATGAAACAGCTGTAAAGCCTGGGAGAGAATGGCTATCTGGAAAAGAAGTAACCTCTGAAAATAGTCCTTAAATTTTCAGAGTTTCAGATTCCAATCATCAAAAATGGATAATACAATTTTTGTTCTCCTGCATTGATAATCTTCTTTAAATAAAGAAAAGAAGATCCTAGTGTTGTTTCTTCTCCAGAATAACAAAGAAACACAGGACAAGATTATAAATATTGCCATTCTTTAATGCTGGGGTAGAGTTTTCAGAAATGATAAGGCATAAAAATGTTAGCACACTATAAAATATCAAAGGGACTCATTCTTTTCTGCCCAGGTTTATTATGCTAATAAACAGAAACAATTTCAAAGAATAATTTTATGTAGGTAAAACAATCATAATAACCACCCTTTTATTCATAGCATGCAATCCTCAAGAAAGTTAATGTCAGGAATTCTCACACCTCTGAGTAAGCAATACTGTAGTTCTTGTGATAAATCTTCATTACAAAACCCAGTTATTGTTCCAGTATTCTTCTGTGATTTAGAGAAATTCCATAGTTGTTGAAAGAGAAAGCAAATAAATAAATAAATTACAAGGAAACCCCAAGCCAACAAAGCAAAAAAAAAACCCAACCCAATTTGGTTATTTTTGGTTATTTGCTGCAGTGCTTTTAAAGTTCATCATAGCCTGAGCCCTCCCAAAGTTAATTAGAAGGGGATTTAACTCTAATCTGTCTCACAGACTCAGTTTTGTGACCATTTCCACACTGTACACACACATACTCCTTATTCCAAAATTTTCCCACCTGCAGACTCACATGTCAGGCCCATGTTTGGGATTTGTCTGGGATTTTTACTAAGGAAGGAAACCACACACAAGCAGTCCCTTGATAGAGAACATTTTGATTTCTTCTATTGTAATTCTTCATCCTACAAATACATGTTGAGCCAGCGAGTTAATTCATTAATATTTAAATAACTCTTATTTAGGGCAGCTATAAATAAGGATAAATTGGAGTTGCTGGTAAATAGCTACAAGAGGCAGATTCCTAAATACATGGAAATACTGACTGCCATACTCAGGCTTCAGTTCTGCTGCTCACCTTCCTCAAGGAAAAATGTGGGGAATGGGAAGCTCTCCTGGAAAAGCAGCTGCTTTCTAACATAAAACCTGAAAATTTGTTTGTTCAAGCAATAAATGACTGCAGAGTTAAGATGGCTCCAAGAGAACACGACTTCTCACAAACTGATATCTTGGATAAAACCTAAAGTTAAAGTTGCAGGGAAAAGCATGTTTTGTATGTGTGAATTTCTTGCCAGAACAATAATAAATGCACTTAAATAATTTTAAGGTAATTTTTTAAACAGGAAAATTTCAGTGAAGAGGGAAGGAAAGGTAAAAGAATAAATGGGAGGGAATTTATTTAAGTTGGTGTAGGTAGGTGAATGTGTCTTCATCACAGGGAGGTTTTGGGGATCATCCCATTAGAGAATGGAAATATGTCAAATTAATCAGTAATTGAATTTGGAAAAGAATATGTGAAATGCTCATTTTACATTTTAAGAGTACTTGCAAACTATGTAAAATATTTATGAATATAAAGGGTTACATTTTATCCCTTAGAAAGAAAAGAGAAAAACCCAACATCTCCTTATGCATTAAAAGAGAATATAAGTTGCAGAAATTCAAAGTGCACTTGGTAACATGAAGCTGTCCCTGTTTTCCATCAGATATTCTTGATCCCTGGCAGATGCCTCGTACAATTCAATGTCAGCATTAAGCCAGTGCAGAATAAAAGGTTCAAGCAAAGTAGGACAGGTAAAAAATGAGCCCTGGTGTCATTTCCAGGCCCAGAATTGCTGCCATCCTCTCAGCATACCCCATGGCTGCAGGGGATTTGCTGAAATCTTGGTTCTCT
Organism: Diglossa brunneiventris; assembly: GCA_019023105.1. Classification (NCBI taxonomy): domain Eukaryota; kingdom Metazoa; phylum Chordata; class Aves; order Passeriformes; family Thraupidae; genus Diglossa; species Diglossa brunneiventris. Next base: position 25,557,009 of record CM032361.1, on the reverse strand, counting down.
GAGCAGCAGAGTTTTCGATACCCTACTTTCCATGCCATCCCTGTAGTTTGTGTACAGGCAGCTCAGCAGAAGGGAGATCTGTGGAGGTTCACCCATGACTGTGTTGTTCCTGCAGAAAACTGATCCTTGTGATTGCATCTTTGCTCCATCTGCGACTGCAACTAAGCTCAGAAGGAGGAAGATCTCCAAAGTGAGTCCAGTTCTGCAAAGTCAGCTCTGACCTCACCACAGCTCCCTGCAGTAGTCAGCCTTTCTCATCTGGATTGTCCAAGGCAAGGTTGGATGGGGCTTGGAGCAACCTGGGAAAGTGGAAGGTGTCCCTGCCCTTGGCAGGAGATGGGACTGGATGGGCTTCAGGGCCCCTTCAATCCCAAATTATTCTGGGATTCCATGGCCATGCTGTCCTCTGCACTGTGCCTCCTACTCCTGAAGGATCAGCGTGTCAATGTCTGAACTTTTGGAAAAGTGGCAAAGTGAAAAATTAATGTCTCTTTTCTGAAAGACAGATACCATGGAGCTTGGGAGTGAAAGCTCTGGGGTTTAATAGAGCCACAGAGTCACAGGATGGTTTGGGTGGGAAGAGACCATAAAGCCCATCCAGTCCCACCCCTGCCATGGGCAGGAACAACTTCCACTGTCCCAGGTTGCTCCAAGCCCTGTCCAACCTGGCTTTGGACACTTCCAGGGATCCAGGGGCAGCCACAGCTTCTCTGGGCACCCTGTGCTCCTGAGGGGCTGAGACAGAAAATTTACAGCAGTGACCACATGGCAGCACAAATAAATGAATATATTTTAAAAAATCTGCCACTACCCTCAATGGCAATTTGAGGAGAAAAACTCCCCAGATGGTGAAGCTCAGCAGTAGAATGTGCTGTCAGTACTTTGATATTAAGAAGCAGTTGCTTTGTGTGGTGTCACATGGTAACAACCTGTTTACCAGAATCCAGAGCTATTAGTGAAGAAAAAAAAGACAATTTTGATATTTTACTATTTCTTGTACTGCATGTAATATTCTTGGAGTGGGAGATGCAGCCCTGTATCTGCTTTGAATCCTTTCTCATCTCACAGAAAGAAAAAATGATATTTAGCTATTCTTCTTTTCATAACCACATGAAAAATACAGTTGGTTGTGTGGGATCAAATGGAATTCTGAATTCCCATTACTCGCCTGTGGAACCCAAAAATGTGTATTTTTAACTAGCCCTTGATATTTTTGCACTAAAGTTTATTATGGAATTGGAACTACTGTGTTATCCCCTTAAACAAAATGAACCATCATAAATCAAATTGCAAAAGTTAGGAAAGCAAAATTCATAATTTCCAAGCTTTCATCTCCTATGACTTATGATGGCCCACTTTGTCACTGAGCAACTGTTGCCAAAAAAATCTGCATCTTAATCCACAATTCCAAGAAAGATGACACCCACTTTCTGTAAATGATCAAGGTTATAATATATATTTCAAATCTTTTTTGCTTCCTTTGGCTGAAATATAACCCAAATAAATTTTTAGGGTCTTTTGTATATTTATTTTTTTTATTACAAATTACTAACACCACCTAGGAATTGGGTGTTTAAGGATGTTGTATGCAAGCTGCTGATGTTTATTTGTGAAAGGGAAAAAACAGGCAGCATTTAAAACAAGGTAAAGTGTCAACAATTCATACTCACTTTCTTATACTTTGGAGAATTTTCCAGAATTTCTCTGGATTACTCCCAACACAACAGAATTATACTGCGTGTATTGTCAGGAATTTTTTACTTACTTATTTTGCTTCCCTGATCCCCGGGAAAATAAACAGCACATAAAATTTGGGTTGACTCATGTTAAGAACTTCCTTTGGGGTTTTCACCAAAATTAAGAAGAGCTTGTAGCACGCACCACGTTACAACCCCACAGCACCTGCAGAAATCTGCAAATTGATGGGATTTATGGAGTTGTGTCCTTGCCATTCTCTTTAGTCCTCAGGTACAATTTTAATAAACAACAGAGGAAATGTTTGAGCTGCTGGATGCTTGAATTGACCCAATTCATGAGCCTTTTGCACTTCCCACTTCCCACTGCTGCAGATCCCGTGGAAAACCTTTGGAAAAATCAATGCCCTCCTAAAGTGAGGAATAACAGGAAGCTGGGATGCCTGAAGACACTCCAAGAAAAACTTGAGTTCCTTCTGAGGATGGTGTGCTTACACATACATGAAATTAATTACATGTCAGGCGTTGCTGGATTGAGGTCTTGAGATAAAAAGCCATCTGGTAGATTTTCATTACTTATCATAACATCCTTGCTGAAAAAAACCATAAAAACTCATTATGGAGAACAAGCTGTAATATTAAAATCTAAATTGCAGAAAACACAAGAAATTAAAAAGTGTAATGAATATAGCACATTGTGCAGTTTAAGATTAAATTAAATTCCAATCATTTGTTAAAATGACTAAGTAATAGACCACATTGTTGCATTTAATTCTGGGGATAAAAGTTGCTGTAGAAATCATTGTATTAACCATATAATTATCTATAGATTGGACAAGAAGTGAAAATAATCAAAGTTTAATATTCTGTATTGCAGATGTACACAGTAGAATAACAGAACTATTCTACAATGATGTACAAAAATAGCCTAGTGAGATTAGTTACAATTTGTTTAAGTTACTTTCAAGAACTTTCTATTAGATCCCCAATCATTTATCAAACAACCAGCTGTTGCTTGAGAAATCAGACTAAAAAAACATTTCTTGAAGTTCATGAACTAATTTTTCATAATTTTTCTATACTGTGTGCACAAAACCCCAAATAAACAGACAATAAAAAATTCCCAGGTTAATTAATTCTGTAAGAAGATCAGTGACAAAGACATAGGTGATTTTTAGTCTGTGCATCATTTATTAAAGTTGGAGGAGTCGTTTATATAAATTATTTGAATTTGGACAGAGGTTAATTGCCAATTCTATAAACCTAGAATGCTCCCACTGTCTTTAGAAGGTGAACCTTCTTATTGTCTCATCAGTGTTTCTGTATAATCATAGTTAATATGGGAGAATACAATTTATCCTGTAAAATGTTACTGGGACTTCAGCCTTATCCATGCTTAGATATTCCCTTTTTTCATTTTCTGTTTCTCTGATAATATTCCATCGGATACTATCAACATCACTATGCTAGTTTTGGAAAACACATGATCTAATTCTACAGGTTTAAGTTAAAAATCCCTGAATGAAGGAAAAGAAAATGTAATCTTGCAGGATATAATTGTCAGTGATATTTTCAGAGTATTAAAATCCAGCCTCAGAGGTTAATCAGGCAATTGAGAGTTGCAGATTTCTCTTTTTATGATGAGAAAAGCTCTTGTATTTTGTGAAGTAGGGAGGATCAAGAATAAAAGTAAATGGTTCCTGTGAGGAAATTTTGAAGGAGCTGAAAATCATTTCTTAGGCTTTTTGCACTTTGATGGAAGATTCGGGAAGAAAGGAAAATAAAATGAGTCAACTTAAAATAGTGTACTTTCCTTATTGTTATTTCCACTTATACTTTCTAAGTGAGTAGAATAGCGATAAAACTATGAAATTCTTTTGCTAAAAGCCATAAATACTAACATTTTAGAAAGCTTCCTGTACTGTATATGTGGACATCTACAGGGAATCCCAGAATCCCAGAATGGTTGGGGTTGAAAGGGACCTCAAAGCCCATCCAGTGCCACCCCTGCCATGGGCAGGGGCACCTTCCACTGTCCCAGGTTGCTCCAAGCCCCATCCAACCTGGCCTTGGACACTGCCAGGGATCCAGGGGCAGCCACAGCTTCTCTGGGCACCCTGTGCCAGTATATTTTCCAATACACATTAATATTTTCTTTTCAAATTCTTGTACATGTTTACATCTGTACTGAAACACAAAAAGCATACAGCACTTGAAGCACAAATTTTACTACAAAAATAAGCAGAGTGCTGTTTATTATGTTGGAGAATTAAACTGAAATTAGCTTCCCCCTGAGACCACTGATATCTTGGCTTGAACAATGCTAAAGAAGATCCATTTCTCCAGAAGTGCAATTCCCTGGACATGGAGAAATCCATCTTGTGTCATCAGAACAGTTACAGAACATCCCAAGCCTGATCTGCAAACAGACCAAATGTCACAGTCAGACAATCAGGCTCCCAGGAAATATTGATTTATAATTGGAAAAGGCACAAGAAATGCAGGGATTAGCAGCATTCCCAGCTCAACTCGGGGCCATTAAAACTTTGATCTTTATCCTGTTGTTCCAGGGGAAGTTTAGATTGAAGCTTAGGGAAAATTTCATCACAGAAAGAGCTGTCAATCCTGGGCAGTGGTGGAGTTCCCATCCCTGGAAGGATTTAAAAGATGTCTAGATATGACACTTGGAGGCATGGATTAATGGTGGCTTTGGCAGGGCTGGGGGAATGGTTGGTTTTGGAGGGTTTCCCAACCTAAAATATTCTACGATTCTGATTCTGTGATTGTGGTTTTTTGTCTTTGGGTTAAAGGTACCGTTTCTGAGGGAAGATGCTCTTGCAGCTGCCAGACAGCCAATTTCTCAGAAACAATTACGTGCCCGCATTGACACTGTCCAAATGATTAGTTTGGTACTAATTTGAGTGAGGTATTGATGGAGGTTATTTCAAAATAAGCAAAAAGTGGCATGGATCAGATTTATCTCCAACCTAAAATCAAATGGTCCCACTAAGAACTATTAATTTTAAAGGCCTGGCCATCAGAAAACCCACATGAGGCTGTGTCATATCAATGAACTTGGATCATTAACTCTCCCAATCACAGAACCACTGAAAATGCCCTGCAAGAGCATTGAGTTACTGATCCCCACCTTGTCCCCAGCCCAGAGCTCTGAGTGACACATCCAGCCCTTCCTGGGACACCTCCAGGGATGGGGACTCCAACACCTCCCTGGGCAGCCCCTTCCCGGTGTTGGGGACAAATTCCAATGCTCAATGTGCCTATTGCAAATAATTTGTGTAAGGCCTGCTTTGGAGATCCTCTCTGATCTTCCAGGCATGTCCTTTGATATTTGGTTATCTTTTGAAATTATAGACGGTTCAAACCTAGGAACAGCTCTTGAAAAGTGTTAAGTTTTGTAGCTTCTCCAGGTAGCAGATAATCCTTTACAATAACATCCACAGCTCTCTGCAGGCCACAAAAACCCTCCTGGAGGAGGCTGCAGGGAAAGATAACTTTTCCCTACTGGCTTTAAATCAAGTTTTCAGAGCAGCAGCAGAACTCAAGTTATTGTATCAGGCAGCTCCCGTCCATAAAGACCCCAATGTTCTCCATAAAGGAGTTACCTCAGCCCTAAGTAGAATATGGAATCTTTTTAAAGTGGGTCTCAGCGCTAAACTCAAAGGGAAGAAAACAAACAAACCTCATTCAAAGGATTTAAGATGTTCTAAGTAAGCCAAATGCATTTGCTTGAAATGGAATGTGGTTGAAATCTAGGCTTACATCTCTTTCTCTTGGAAAAAAATGATGAGTCTTTAATGATGAGAGATAGTCCAAATGGTACTGCTTCAGTGAGAGGATTTGCCTGCAGTGAAGGAATCTTTCAAAATTATTATTTCTTTCCTTTTCCCTGTTTTTAATTCTGCCAATGATTTCAGGGAATGAGAAATGGAGTGTTAACAGAAATCCTGCAGTGAATTGCATGTGCCATCTACTGCAGAAAAGTAGTTAATACTTAATAAACCACCACAAGGAATGTGGGGGAATGAATCTATTAAGTGTGAATAGCTAAAAAGGGCAGTGGGTACCAGTGTGCTTAAGTAGTACCAGAAAGAAAAGGTTGTTAAAATTATACTCCTCTGGAAAGGAGATGGGAATAGCTATTGAAGAAAATAAACTAAAGTGGGATAAGGAAATGAAAGGGAAAAACCATGCACTAGATGAAAAAATTGCAACAGATTGTTGAGCTGGCGTAGTGGAGGTGTTTGCACGTTCCTGTAGCAGGTGAAAAATAACCCAGGAAGGCACCAGGGAAGAAAACATGAGGAGAAATAAGTGCAAGGTGCAGTTCATGCAGGGATCAGGAGAATTTTTTGCTATGGCATCAAGAAGCTCTCATCAAATCCTGAGGCAAAAAGAAGGAAAGCTCAGGATGCAGAATAGAAATGTGCTGAAATTCTCAACAGTTTTGCAGAATAATTAAAAGGATAAACCTGCTTCTAGACTAAATCCAAGAAAAGCATTGTACAATAAAAGTGCATAAATTATTGATTCTTTAAGTAATAGATGTGCTGAAAGGACTAGTGCAAGTAATTAATTAATTCAATGGTCAGACTAAGCAGATCATTTTCTCTCTGCCTCTGTTCTTTCCACATTTTTTGCACATTTGGCTGTAGATAAGTGGCAATGATAAATATTCTACTGAAAACAGTGAAGTCAAGGGAATGGATAGTTGGAGAAGAATTCAGTACTCTTTTTTCTGTGACTTGAAGTTGATCAGTGTGAAAAGCTTTAGACTTAACAGGGAAAATGTGCTGGGCTTAGTTTTTCCAGAACCTATCTTTGTGCCACCTATAAAGTATTATTTGGAGGATGCAGCTTTTACAAAAGAAAATGTTAACCATTAATAGAGAAAAAAACAACCCCTTTCTGCCCCTAAGAGGATAAGTCAGAGTCATACAAGTTATTCAAATGGCATAATGTGACTATTGTATTTTTTTCACATTTTTATTAAAAATTTAATCCCTTCTTTTATGTGTATTGACTTTGTCGAAAATGTAGTTTCTGGTGGATCAAATTATTTGCTAATTCATGTTCAATTCAAACAATAAAATGGTAAAGAAAACAAAAATCAGTTTGCTTGTTTTGATGTTGACATAATGTCCTAACAATTCTACAAACTCACTAAATCTACTAACTCACTAAACCTAAAGTGGATTTTAAGCAACAAAAGGATTTAATCCTTGTTCTGTAAGAATAATTTAAACCCTTGTTTTCTCATTGAATTGAATAATCAAATGTTTGGACAGACCCCAAGAGGACTTTTTGGTATCTTTTTAACCAGTTTTTGGTATCTTTTATCTTTTTGGTATCTTTCTAGGCCCCTGATTCATTTTCCATATTCCTGTGTCTAGTTGGCTTAAGAGGATCCATAAAGTTGTCTCATCCCCCCCGTCTTCACTTTCCGTTGGGAATAGATTCAAGTTGTGCCAGGGAAGGGTCAGATTAGATCTTAGGGAAAATTTCCTCACAAAAAGGAAATTAGACCAGGCTGCCCAGGGCAGTGGAGGAATCCCTGGAAGTGTTCAAAATGTGGATCACAAGTGGTTCACATGCGGATGTGGCACAGAGGACAGGGTTTAGTGATGACCATGGTTGGACTTGGTGATCCAGGAGGGTTTTTCCAGCCTTAGGACCCTGTGGTTGCATTCCTTGGATTTTTACTGAGCACAGGGAGCCCCTGCTGTGGACAGCTTGGAAGTGCTCAGGTTTTTCCCTGTGCAGGAGTCTTGACCTGAGCTGCTTTTCCACGATCAAACCCCCTGCTCTCCAGCACTAGGGTTGGTGTTTATTCATCATCTCCATCCCCAGATTTCTGAGCTGTGCTGGCTCAAACCAGCGCACGACCCTGTAACCTCTGATAAGCTCCTGGGAGATGACAGCCTCATCCATTTTTTATTTGGGCTTTTTTCCTGATCCTGAAGAAGTGACAAGTCTGGAGATGTCTTCATGCACAACGTACCCCAGGGTGACAGCTCCACTCTCGCTTGGGCTGCCTGTACAGCCCCATCCTGTGAACTGTGGGATGAAGTAAAAGTGATGCTGGCTGCAGAGGAATGTGTGATTATCCTTCCCTCAGCTTCCTGGTGGGAGCATCCTGATGATTTGTGTGCTGCTGGAACACTCTAAATCTGCTTTCTCTGCTCAAACCAGCACTAAGTGAGAGCAGCTGTCAAGAGAAGCTCCAGCCAGATCTGAACTTTCTGCCCTTTCTCTCTGCACTGTGACCCCGGGAAATGAAAAGTTTTTTCTCTTCTGGACAAGTGTAAGCCTTAGAATCACTAAATTACTGAATCATGGAATCATTAAGGCTGGAAAAGAATTCTGAGATCACCAAAATTTACCATCAAATCAGCACCACCACCATAATTCCAATAGAGACATCTTCCATTTGAATTCACTTAAAAATAATACTGTTTAAAAATAAACAAACCAGTGGGTTTGTTTATCCTATGAATAATTTAAAAATAGCTGCTGTTTTTGAGGTGTCCTTATCTTTAGCACCTTTGAAACCATTTTGAACTGTAATTGTGTTTTTTGACTGGGATGAATAAAAATTAAATCTGTCACTGGGAAATTATTTTTGTGGTACATATTTTCCAGACGAGTATCAATTTGTTGGCCTAAAGTTGTTTACATTAAAAGCAGTGAATTTACAGTGATCTATTTACACGTTCTGATATCAATATAATTCAATTAATGCATTAGTATAATTAATTATCTTAATGCATCAACAGATGCATTAATAACAAGCTTTTCTATTAATATATTTCATCGGATAAACAAACCCACTAGTAAATGTTCTTATATTATTGATCTTAACAAATTAGTAGAGAAAACATATTCAAAACCTTGAAAGAATTTTGAAGAATTTTAAAGGAACCTTGAAATGTTTCCAACAAGTTCCTCTCCACTGCTTAATGCCATTTTTGAGAAGATATGGACATGGCTTCTTTCAGCAAAGTCAACTTGCCACGTGTCCCAGTGATAAAATCTTGTCATTGTGACCTGATTTCCCGGGCTAGTAAAAAACCCCAAACAACAGAGATTTTCATTCACTGCCAACTGCAAAGAAACAATGAGAAATCAGCTGTTTTTTCTGAGCTATGCCTAATTTTCTTCTCAAACCAGGATGCTACACATAGTGACTGCCCTTCAAGAAAATCTTGGTGAGTGGATGATGCGAAAGCTCCAATTTTTAGAGGAGATATGAAAATCCTGTTTTTAAATGGAAGAGAAAGCACTAAATGTTAAATATTCCTCTGTGTAGTGTGAACCTCTCCAAATCATTCCAATTCCTATATCAAAATTCACCTGTGAATTTTAGTTAAGCATTTCTACTCTTCAAGCAGTGCATGTATCCAGATTTTAACCAATCTAATTATGGTTCTTCCTTTCAAAGGCACAGAGAGAATATTTTTCTTGCACATTTTCCTCCCTTGAATGTAGACAACAATTACATGTTTCCAAACTGTGCAGCCATTTCAAAGGCAAATCAAGGCACAACAAAGGAAGGCAAAATGATAATTTGAAAACAGAATTGAAATACTGTCAACAAAATAATAAACCCCACATTAACTCCATTGATGTCTGTCAAGAGTTGTTTATGGTTCAGACAGTATTCTGAAAAAAACCCAAACCAAAACAAAGAAAAACCTTTCCTATTGTTCTTTTTACTTTATTTTAGATCATTCAGGTAGCTGGTAAAAAATATTTATAATTTTTTACACCTTCTTTCTGAATTGCATTTCAAAATATTTTGAGTTGATAGGAAATATTGGAATCTTGTTCAATGATTTTATTGCATTACCTGTGACATCCTGAAGAGGACAGTGAGCTCCTGGTGACGTAACAAATGTGGGAAATAAAGAAACATGGGGGTTTTTTGTTGTTTTTAAGAGCTTCACAACAAGTGCTCACTGGAAGTCTAAGAGCAGCCCATGAATGGTGTGGTTACTTCTGGGTGTCCCTGTGGATTTCAAAACTCAATTGCTGTTGCTGAAAAGCAAAACAGAAAATCTCTGAGAAAGGGATTGATAATTGTGCTTGAACTGCAGGTCAGCTTTTCAATAAAAGCTAATTTAATCTCCTATAAATTGTCTATTCCACTTGTTTAAGTGAAGAGGTTTAGAGAGCCCAACTCTGAAAGCAGCTTTTATATTGTCCACAAGTAGGACATGGAAATGTTGGAGCAAGTCCAGAGGAGCCATGAAGGGCTCTGGAGCACCTCGCCTGTGGAGCCAGGCTGGCAGAGCTGGGAATGTTCGGCCTGGAGCAGAGGAAGTTGTGTGGAGGCCTCACAGAACCTTCCAGGTTCTGCAGGGGCTCCAGGGAACTGGAGAGGGACAACTCATCAGGAACTGGAGGGACAGGACACAGGGAATGGCTTCAAATTGACAGAGTGCAGGGTTGGATGGGATTTTTGGAAGGAATTGTTCCCTGTGAGGGTGGGCAGGCCCTGGCACAGGGTGCCCAGAGAAGCTGTGGCTGCCCCTGGATCCCTGGCAGTGTCCAAGGCCAGGCTGGATGGGGCTTGGAGCCACCTGGGATATTGGAAGGTGTCCCTGCCCATGGCAGGGTGCAATGAGATGGGCTTTAAAGTCTCTTCCAACCCAAACTATTCCCTGATTCTCTGATTTGGGGACATGATTTACATGGTGGAGGTGTTGGGTTTATGGTTGGACTTGATGATCTTGAAGGTCTTTTCCACCCTTAGCTATTCTGTAATTCCTTGACCTCACACATTCTGAGGTGTTGTATGATGGATACGTGTAAAAACTTTGTAACTTTCTAAGACATCATCCTTCTCCTTCTTGCAGCAATTTTATACCCATGTCACAGCACTGGGTTTTCCTGGGTGTTACCTGAATTTTTTGAAATCTTGGGATAGTAAAGAGATAAACACAAGATGGTGGAAAACCTTGTACTGGAAGGATTTTAGTATGAGTTCAAGACAAGGAGTAGCTATCAAATGAGTGCTCATTTTGTGCTGGGTTTCTTTTGAATTTTCTCTTATTTCTTCTTGTTTCATGGTACTTCATTACCTCTTCATTTTTGAAATGAACTTTTTGCATGCACTCAGCACGGAAAGAAGACAGAAAGAGAAAAAATGCTCACAGCAAAAATTCAGCATCGATAAGACTTCTTTCATTTATTAATACTATACAGTATCAATGTGATTTGGAGGAGGAAAGAGGAGATGGAAAGAAAAGTTCTTGTTTGTATCAGTCTTCCTCATTCTAGATGTAGTCCACAGGACTTAGCAGCCTATCTGTTGCTTTGCAGAATGTGCAGCAAAAACGCATCTCTCAGTAAATGAGATCCTCACTCAAAAAAAAAAAAATTACTGAGCTGCAGATATGAGATGTGGGGAGTGAATTTTAATTTGAGCTCTTTCTGCTGCGGTGAATCCTCTGCATGAGTTACAAAGTGAAAAATATTTCCTACTGCTGAAGTAACACCTTGAGATGTGATCTCCATCTCCTTATTACTGGGGTTTTTTCCTCATTACATGTTCCCAAGTTCTGTATCCTATTAAAAAAATGCCACTACTTAGTTCATAATATAAAATCCCAATATTTTGCCTCTTTTCCTCATTACAGTCAAATTTACCGTTGTCATTTGGCAAAATGCAGCGTGTGTTGATTAGGATTAAGGAACAGGAAAAGCACAAGTCCAAGTGTGGTGAAACTGCTGTGCTATTAACGTGCTATTAAACAAATTAAATCTTTAAATCATGCAGGTTCACTGGAATTCCCTTTGATCAATGTCAGCATTAGGAAGTTGCTTTTCTTATTGCTGCACATTGGAACACCTTCCTGACATAAATACCCTGAGGGTGGGAAATGGGCATTAAATCTGCTCTCAGATCCGGAATTTCAGATGAACCGTGGTTAAAGTAGGCCAGGATTAAATGAACTCCACATTTCCTTTTATTGCTTCACCTGTGCCACTTCCATTCTGTGGAAATCTTTTAATAAATTATTTCCAGTTTATCAAAAGAGAGCTGCTCAAAAGTGCAGGATTCATTTCAGGAGAAACTGAGTGTCAACCTTTCCTGGAAATATCTTTTAGTGGTTTGAGAGCAGAAATGTCTTTCTGGAGTAAATCTGATTTTTCAAAGGTAGATAAAACACCTTTTTAAACTATGGCTACATTTTCTATTTAGAAAACAAAACCAAAGAAAATCAAGAAACCTTGCAATTTTGCTTCATAACCAAAGTATTAAAGCACCTGTGCTCATATGCACTGAAATATTTATCAAACTGTCTGTCACAAGGTGCTCTTTTCTACCTGCAGTGTGCAGTCACTAAAGATAAACTATAACATCCTATTTATTAGTGCCAGGAGTTGATTTTGAAATCTTCTTTTATTTCTGGTTCCTTTTGCACACTGTAAATCATATTATTGTTGTTTGTAATCAGGCTGAACTACAAAAATATAGAACATTTTTAAATAAATGGATTAAAAAAAAAAAAGCTCCACAAGCTAGATGCCTCTAATTTTCTGGTAATGAAAACCTGACATTCTAATTAGAAAATGTGTGTTTTCTATCAGGTGCCACTGCAATATCTGGCTTTCTTTTTCTCCTTGACTCAATCTGCATTTTAAGATAAAATGAGAGAGTGACAACTGCACAAGAACTTTGAGTTGCTTTCTGTCCTGATGCCATCCAGACTGACAAGGATGTGCTGCTGGATGACAGCCATGAGGAGGGATTCCAGGGATTTTCTGAAACAGAGCTTTAGTAAGGAAGACAAGGCTGTGTTTAGCTGGAATTTAAAATAAATAAATAAATTAAAATCGCTAGTAATCCCCAAGGTTTTAATTTGTAATCAAATGTATAAAATCTAAAAAAAAATATAACTACTGAGCAGCAAAACCAGCATCAACTAAGTACTAAGCATTGTTTTGTGAGGTCTTTCCATTCTTCCCAGTGAAATCCAGATCAGGAAGAATTCTTTCCTCTCAGAGCACAATTGCCATCTGAGAATGATGGTCCTACAAGGTAGCATTGTAAAGGTCTGCACACAGCAGGGAAAGCTGCATAAAAAGTGTTTTAAGAGGTCTTTTTATGATCTGCCTCTTCTTCCAGGAAAGAGTTGCTATTTATCCCTGTGTCTTGATAAGGAATTCAGTTTGGGAACTGTATATTTGTATTATTGCTGTGCCTTTTTTACCAGCTGACAGGGAAACATTTAAAACCTGAGCACTGAGGTGATTGCTCTTCCAACTTTTTCTGCTTTGGAGTTTCCAGATTTTCTGTGCCAACTTAACTCCTGTCTGCTTGTTTGAGGGCACAGAGGAACTTTCCATCAGAGCCTGAACTGGAGAACTCTGGTACAATAATAAATCCTGGACTTTCTGGAATTTCCTAACTGGATTAAACCCTTTTTTGCCAGTTTTGCATGCTCAGGCTCAGCATGACTCTGCAAAGGGCTCTGTTGTGGGAAAACCAGGCAGATCAGTGGTTTGAGGTCACAGTGGTGAATTGAGAGCTCTGGACATAACTCAGGGAGGTTTCCTTTCAGAAAATAGACATTGCACAGCACAGGAGCCTGAATCCCTTCCTGTGCCTAAGTCAGTTCACCTCCTCGTGCTGCAGGGCCCCTCAGGTTCTTCTGTCAGGAAGAAGCAGTGAATTTTCCTTTCAAGGATCCTTAAAAATACATCACTGAGGTAATTCTTTCTGCTTTCCACTGCGGAGTGGGATGATCCTTTCCTTCAGGACTGCTGCCTATCATTCTGATGTGTTCTTTCTGGAGACAGCTTGTTACAGGCATTGAAAACATCCAAAAAAACCCCAGCAGCAGAGCCCATTCCTGAAAAAAGCAGGACAAAGCAATCTGTAAAAGCATTCACCAATGCAACAGTACCACAACAACAACAAAAACTATTCCATTTCTTACACTGACTTTTTGGTTTTTTGCAATAAACGTCTCTTCTTGTCCAAAAATACAGCTTGGAATCATGCTATGCAGAAATCCCTGCCATGAATTAAAACATTTTATTTGTGCCTTTCTATCAGGCTGCAGGAAGTGCTAATGGCACCTTTGCTTTGCAGGGCTGTAATTTCAAGGTTTGGCTCTAGTGCAGCTTGAATGAGGCCCATGATTAACTCTTATTGTTTAATGTATCCACTGTGCTAAAAGCTTTGCTTGCAGAAGTTCAGCAAATATTAGATTTTCTGGAGAGACTGTACGGTAAACATCCGAGCTCTTGCATTAGTGTGTACATCCATCAGATGCTTCTCTTCCCAATTAAAAGCACTTTACAGCTTCTTTCATGAAAAAGATACTCTGTGCAGTGCAAGGGAAGGGCCAAGAATAATTGACATTCACCCTGTGGAGAGCACATCAGCTGCTCCAAGGAACAGAAAGCTAAAAAAAGCATCATAGGCAGGAGTGTTCCCTCCAGCTTGTGAGGAAAGAAAAGCCCTGGGGGAAGCTGGCACTCAGCTCTGGGCTGGGAGCAGTGAGTTTTCACAGCAGCTGGGTAAAGGGACTCCCATGAATGCCTTGAAACCCTAAAACACCAGGCAGGAGCCCTTGCAGAGTTAGCCAGGACAGAATGGGGGTGACTTGGGTGGATTTGGGTTGATGGGGTGAAAATGAAGGCAAAGTGAGATGCCAGTGATGGTCTGGAGCAGGTGTTTGGCCTCCTGAGTGAATTTGGGAGAGGGTATTGCTTTGCCACAGCCCCGTGGGTATTTATAATGATTCCAAAACTTTGCTCCTCTGTCCTGCAGAGCCTGGTGTCGGGCATCCTTGACCCCCTAGATAGAGGCCAAATATCAACACTGGCCTCTCAGGAGCACCCCCCAGCTGACAGGTGGCCAAAACTGCATGAACACAGCAGTTTGTCACTCAAATACAAAAAGGGGGAAGTATGGAAGGGCTTGACAGCAAAGCTGAGTTAACAGAAGAAATAACAATTGATGATTTTCAAGTGTATCCATAGCAAGGAAGAAATCAAGGCTGTCAGCATGGAAAGAGATTAGAAAAGATCCATGAAAATTTTTGTAAGCTAGACTACGTGCATAAGTAGATGTGTATACCTGCCTTATTAAATTTCTCTAAAACTTTTGCCAATTATAAGAACGTTAATTGCTTTGCACCAATGAATATAATAATTTATTGTGATGTAGTTAATGACTTAAGAACCAATGAATATAATAAGTTATTGTGATGTAGTTAACGACATAAAATCATGTTTCGTTAAGAGTATATAAGCTGGAGAACGCACAGAACAAAAAACTTTTTTCTTCTTGAACCCTGATCATGTGTGTGTGTATGTCATGTCCAGCCTAACAGTGGCACTGGCCTCTCAGGAGCTGACAGGTGGCCAAAACTGCCTGAACACAGCAGAAAAATCTGACTGCACATCAACCTCTTTCCTGTTGCCCTCAGGCCCTTTGAGGTTCTCCTCCAAAAGCAGCAGGGACATCTCAAGGCCACCCCCCAGAGCAGGCATGGACAGCTTGGTGACATTTTGGCACACGTGTGACATTTAAAGTACACACAGGAAGCTCACGTGGCAATTTTGTATCCCATACTAACTTCAGGTGTGTTAAATTGGTGAGTACTCACCACCAACCCATCTGTTCTTGCTAAATAAATATTCAATAAATATTCATATTCAATATTTTACCTAAATTTACCAGTAAGAGCTCAACAATCTACCTGATCACATTTATCTGAGTGATCTCTCACTACACCATCCTGAACTGCTCTGGCCAGTGTGTCCCACACTGAGTCCAATCCCAGAGCCATTGATTTATGGAGAACACCACCTTTGGAAGGTTTTTATTCACTCTTTTCTCCCCTAAGCTCAGCAGTTTATGGAGTGAGATAAGGTGAGCTGCCTACAGCCTCTTGCTTCAGCTTTCACAAGCCCGGCTGTAAATGCACCCCTCAAACATCCTGTGGCACCTTGAGCAGCACATGGACGTTGGAATGGAAACACATAGGAAAAAAAAAAGTCATTTATACTTGGAAAAGCTTAAATGAAAGAGGGAGTGGCTGAAGGTGAGCTAGCAATTAGTCCAGTAGCACATCTCCAGGAGCCACAATTAACATCCCTCTGTTATCAGTTGGAACATTTCAGTCAGTTTGTTCCTGATTCTCAGATTTGGTTTCAGGAGGAGTGTGACACCAGGCTGTTGTTTAATGCCCTTGAGATGTCCCCTATGCAGAAATCCACAGACAGGGACTATCACAAAAATGGTTTGATGAATGAAAGAAAGAATCTGTGCCAGGAGCCTTGATAAAACTGTTGAGGATTTAAAGTTATAAGCAAACTTGAAAATCTGAAACTCTTTGCTACTTCCAATATTTTGAAGTCACTAAATTGGGTAGTCCTGTTGTTGGCACATTTATATTTTGAATAAAAACACATTTACTGATTAATCTTTGCACTCCAGACTTATCTGAAGGTGCAGTGGGGGTGGAACAAGATGGTCTCTAAGCTCCCTTCCCACCCAAGCCATTCTGGGATTCTGTGGTTGTATCAATAGTCACAGATGGCTCTTTCTTGCAATGCAAAATTGTTTTCCTCACATTTCTAGTTAGGCTGTACCGAGAATGTTTTTAATAGTGTAGAATCATTTCAACATGTGAATACAAAAGGAAAAAAAAATTAAAAAGAAAAACTGAAGGGAATGGAAATATTTTCTAAGAGAGGATACAAGAGATTGTAACATAGTCAAAATCTCTTCCTGAAAGAAGTAGAAGGTTATGACATAATGAGAATAATGTTAAATCTCTGAGGAGAGGTCTTGAAATAAAACAGATGAACAAAGATATAAAAAAAATCATCTACAATTTTTTTTTTTTTTTTGTGATTAGCTAATTTTAAACCATTTCAATGTCCTTTTCAAGAGATACAACATGGGTCACTGGTCGCTGATTTTGGCCTCCATGCCTGCTCCCTGTGTTCTCTGTTGCATATGTGAATTATCAAAATAAATGTTTTGCCTTATCTGCTGTCAGTACTCTATAAGGATGCAGCTGTGTTATCAGTGAAGTTATTAGAGACATGAATTGTGTCTCCCTGAATGAGCTGCACACATTATTTTCCTTGGATGTGTGAACAAGATGCCAGAGCCCTGGAAGTGTTGCAGGGCTGGACAACTTCTCTGTGGAAAGAGGGATCAGAACCTTGTGCTGACAAGAGTGGAGGTGCTGGGAGCTGGTTACTGCAAAACAGGTGAACCCTGTGAAAAACCCTCACTGGTTTTGTTTTTCAGTGATTTTTCTGGTTGTTTGTTTTTCTTATTAAGCCTTGCTGGCTTTCTCTCCCTTCTAAAACTACAACAAATGGGGTTCTCTGCCCTGTTTATACTGCAGAGACACGACACCAGATGGGGCACCCAAGCCCAGAGCTGGGGGAAAGTCTGCTCCAGATGGCAAAGTGAAATATTGCTAAATATGCCTGCAAGGTATTTGAGCACAGCGTGACAGACAGCCAGAACAAACAGAGATGGGGGGAAAGCAGGATAAACAACAGCTGAGGAAAGGCTGCCTTTTTGTGGATGCTCCAGCCTGTGTCTAAGGAGACACATGGAGATGATGCTCAGAGCAGGCACAAGACAAAGAGGTTGTGAGGCAGCTCTGGAGATGGGCACTGCAGCTCAGCTCCAACTGGAACAGTCCCACAGGCTCTTTTTTAAAGAACATGGAAATTTGGATATGACAGCTTTGGGGGTTTTGGTTTTTAGGGAAGGCAGCACATTTCTAGAGAGATTGCCCTTGGATGTTGCTAAAAACATTCTTTCATTCAATTACCTTTCTAAATCATTTTGGCTCTGGTTGTGCAAGGAGCACAGGTTATGGGGAAGGTCCAGAAAATACCAAGATCTGTCTCAGATGCAACCCCTTGCACTCAGATGGATGTTTCAGATGCCCCCCCTTGGATTCAGATGGATCCCCTCTGCCCAGCTCTTCCAAAGCTGGTTAATTTCTGGGAAGAGCTACACCCTTGTCAATTTTTAATTCTTTGTTTGAGCTTTTCTGGTTTTCAATGCCTTGGCTCTTCAGCAAGGACTCTCTACTGACTTTTTCCCTGGTGTGTTTCCAAGAAGTGATAGAAAATCCCAGGTCTCTCACCTTTTAGAAGAGGATGAATTATGCTGCAGATATTTCAAGCATGGAAAAGACTGTATAAAATGTGAAATTCCTAAGCCCAGATTAGAAATCTGTTGTTTTATCAAGTCGACTGAAAAAAATCAAGAATTTTTTTTTTTTTAAACCAAAAAAATCCCAGAGGGATGAACTCAAAGATGATTTTTTGTTCTTTTCATGGAGCAATAGTGAAATACAGAATCATAGAAATGTGGAATAGTTTGCGCTTGAAGGGACCTTGAAACTCATCCCATCCCACCCCCTACCCACTATCAGGGGCACCTTCCACTGTCTCAGGTTGTTTCAAGACCTTTCCAGCCTGGCCTTGGACACTTCCAGGGATCCAGGGGCAGCCACAGCCTCTCTGGGAAACCCATGCCAAAGCCTTTTATGTAGACAGTTTTATCGCCAGTATTTTACTGGTTACGGAGACTTTTAAAAGTAATACTTTATTTCCATAGAAAAAGAATTTCTCACCACCCTTTGTCTAACTGCTTTTCTCTTCTGTTTCTCCAAACTGAAGTTTATTTTCTTGTCTTCAAGGTAAAGCCCACCACCTCCAGTGAGTGGGTTGGAGGAGGGATTGGGGAAATGTCATGGTGTATCATCAAGTACTGTGTGGTACAGGAGCATATCACAACTTTAGATATTGTCCTGGTTTTATAAAATCCTCTCTGAGGGTTTCAGAAAATGAACAAGAGCATTGCCTGCTTTGGGAGATAAATTTTTACATCTGCCAGAGGGAATGAAGGGCACCATCCCCACCCTGAGTACCCAAACTCATGGGCATTAAGTTTTTTTGGGAGAGCAGCATTGCTGTCAGCAGCTGTGCTGCCGTGTGGTGAAAGATTAATGTGATCCATGAGAAAAAGACAAGGAGTATAACACAACCAGAGGCAAGAGTGCTTGTGATGCTGCGCTGGTCTTCACTCTGAGACTGTTTCTGTAGTTTTTATTAAACTTTGATTAGCTGTCAGTGCATTCTAAAGGCCACATCGAGCTGCTCAGCTTTCTGGAGGGCACACAGTTTCCAAAGGTCTCTGGAAGCGGAGATCTGGGGATGCTCACTGGGGATGCTCAAAAACAAACTGGGAAGCAGCTGGAGTTGGTTATTGCCTAACCTTGGGCTTAGTTAGGAGGCACTGCAGGACTCTGCTCCAGACTTCAGCAAAGCAGAATTTATGAAGTAATCTTGGGTGCACATAACAGTGGAGAGTGTTGGGGGTGGAATGGGAGCAACAACAGGACTTGGGGGGTAGAAAAACAAAGGCAGGTTTGTTTTCAGGATTGAAGGATTATGGCTAATACTGCTTTGGAAATTACAGCTTGGGCTGTCCAAGTTCTCCACCAACACTTGGATCCAAATATTAAAAAGGGCCTTTGAGGTGAAATCCAGATGAAAAATTATGTGAGCTAAAGTGCAGCTACCATGCTAAGACTAGAATTTCCAAGTTTCCATGAAATCCTTTAGGTTTTATCCAGGATTCATTATTAGTTCTTTCACAGTGACAGGAATTTTTACAATTCCAGAATTTTCTCTGCTTTTGTTCACTCCTGTCACGTGTTCCTCAAGGTCCTGAGGTCAGTGGGTTTATAACAACTAAATAAAATAAAATTAAAACTTTATCTACAGTTTAGTTCCTTGCAATTATTGATCAATAATATGAGGTCAGATCAGAGCTATTTAAATTTTTTTCCAAATTATCCAACATGACAAAACCTGTGGTGAATTACAGACAAGATAGCAGAGAGTACTTCAGATCTTTCTTTGACTATAAATGTATGGTTTTTTTAATGAAACCTGTTAAATTGATTGATATTAAAGATAAGAATGATTTATGCAAAGACAACAGTTAAAAGAGAACAGCTCTGCTACTCTGGGGTGGCTGTCTAAGCATTATAGGGTACATAAATTCTCCTTTGGTTCATTCCATACTGTTTGCACAGTACATTTCAAATGGGAAGAGGGCAACCCACAGTGTTCCTTCCTCTCCTGTTCCCTGCTCTTGCTCTCCAGTCAGCACACTGCAGGAATTTGGAAGCACTCAGGAATTTTCTACATCCCTCCACTAAGGAAAAGTCACATGACATCTTACACTAAACCTTTCATAACAGGAAATACAGACACATGCTTGACTTTATGGAGAAATGTCTGCTCCTTTCTCCAAGTATAAAGTTCTAGGAGCAACATCTGGATCTGATTTACAGGAAGGCTGGAGATACAAGGTCACTGTTTAAAAGATGGGGACATCCTGTGTCACTGTCATATTTTCTGAAAAATCCCTTTGCCAGGATTTCTTCTCCTGGGAAGATGAGAAGCCTCAGAAAAGAATGAAAACAATAATTATCTGATTTGCTTCTCCTGTGTTTTGCTGCTTTGGAATGTGGTGTGGACATTGTTCACCAACAGGTGCATGTTTGATTGGTTTCATGTGAATTGTTTTTAATTAAAGACCAATCACCATCAGTTGTGTCAGACTCTGAGTCAGTCACGAGTTTTTATTATGATTCTTGTTAAGCCCTGTCTGTCTTTCTCTTACTTTAGTATAGTTTTGGTATAGCAGTCTTTAATATAATATCATAAAAAATAAATCAGCCTTCTGAGAACATGGAGTCAGATTCTCATCTCTCACCTCGTCCTGGGGACCTCACAAACTCAACAATCCTCGGTGTTTTGAGGTTTTATTATATTCTGAAGATGAGCAGAAATTCTTGAAAAAATCCAGAAGAATTAATGGGAGCAGACCAGAGGTTATCTCATTACCTTGGGGGCCAGGAAGGGAGGATTTGAAGCAGCAGTGCAGATGCTGATTAATGTAAGAGGTTAATAAAGGGCAGGATACACAGAATTATCTCATAATAAGGGCATTCAACTTAAGGGATTAAAAGCCTCAATAAGAGAATTATTCACAATTATTATCATTCACTGATTCTGGTGAATATGCAGTGTTTCAAAATGCCTGGAAAAACAAGAAACTCTTGTTTCAAGGCAAAATTAATCAGACTCAATAAAAGTAAAAGGCTGAGGATGCATGGTCAGCCACCTGCTACTATTTGCTTTGTTCATAGAAAATTATTTTCTTAGCATTATGCTCTATTTTTATTGTTATTTTTTAAATTATTATTATAATTTTCCCTTATTCGTCACCTTCCCCATACAGGTCTTCCACTTTCTGAAATTAATTGAAATCCATGAGTTAAAGAAAGTCAGCACCAAGAAAGGTGTTGACAAGATTGAAAAGATGCTCATAAAGAAGTAAAATGTTAAAAATACCCATAACTACCACATTTTAGTTTACTAAACCCATTCCAGCCTTGGAGGCCTTTTAATCTTCTCATTGACCCAAAGACCCAAAGATGCAGTAAATGCTGTCTCCCATGGAATGGCCAGAGCAGTTCATCCCATAATTTCTTCTACCTAGATAATTTCACTGCTTTGACCACTTAACGAGTGATAGGAAGAGGGGGAATGGCCTCAGCTTGTTAGAAGGGAGGTTGGATATTAGGAAAAATTTTTTCACTGCTGGTCAAGCACTGAAAAGGCTGCCCAGGGCCATGGTGGAGTCACCATCCTTGAAGCGCTCAAAAAACAAGAGGATGAGGCAGTTTGGGACGTGGTTCAGGGACGGGGTGGGTTTTAGTCAAAGGTTTGGTGGTCCTGGAGGTCTTTTGCAGCCTTGATGATTCCATGATTCAGAGACCTGACCACAAGCAGTGGTCCAGCACACAATTCTGCTGGACATGCCTGGGTGTGGATGGTAACTTCCAGGAAAGCTGGTTCTCCAGAAGGGAAGGAGCAGGCACACCTTGGAGTGAGGAAATTAACTCAATCTGGCTTTTGCCCCAAAATTTTAAATCTTTATGAAAATAGACAAGTGAAAAAAATTCCCATGCATTGCCATGTCATCTGCAGACTGAAAGGAACTGGTTGTTTTCTAGATCATGGTGTTCAGGTGCGACTGTAATTTCTTGTGAAATTCAAGTTACAGTTCAGCAGTCCAACCAGTTATGTGCCCAACCTGCAGATCTGAAGACATTTAAAATTAATAATGGCATCTTTTCTTAATTTTCAGTATTCCTGTTAATCTCTTGTAATTAAATCCTCTATTTGATATCCATAACATTAATTAAAATCCTGTACACTACACATAGAAGTGCTCAAAGTGTGTAGAAGTGGTACTTAGAATATGGTCCTGGTACCATTAGGTTAATATTTGGATTCTTCTTAGAGGTCTTTTCCAGTTTAAATGTTTCTGTGATTCTATAAAACCTCCAAATAAACCTGCAGAATTATTCTTTTGTAATATCCCAAGCTATGATTTATTTCTTGAGCAGCTTGTCTCATGTCACTGCATCCTTTCCTTTACCCTCTTATCTTGAATTTTGAATCTGAGTATGAGAAATAGATGGGTTCTTAGAGGAGAGGAATTGTGGTGGATGAGACAGCTCTGCAGCCAATTACACACATAATTTAAAGGAGGAAAATTCCCTTTCTAACCTGTGCTCACTGAAGGCAATCATCAGGTAGGACTGCATCCTGCTGAAGCAGCTTCTCACTGATTTCCGTGTAACCAGCTTCTCTTTAATTAGTTTTTATTTATTTCAGGATAATAAAAACTAACATATGCAACAATTTAAAAGCATTCTTCTCCTTTTAATGCATTAAAGTGGAAGCAGAGTTCCTTTGCATAATTGCATTAGTAAACAGATTAATTTACATTTTAATTTACATTAGCAGTGTAATTGGGATTCCAACGTGCAATATACAGGAAGGAATGAAAGCAGGAACAAAGTCCCAGCAGCTACTAAAGGATGGAGATGCCAGACTCCAATTAAGACATTCTTTTGTCAAGCCTTATCTCTGAGGTTTGCAAGATTAACTTGAAACAAAATGGCTGGCTTTTATCTCCCCTGTTACTGCCTCTAATTCCACAACTTAAAAGGATTCCTTTGGAGATTTATGTGAGGAAGGCAACTTCTTCCTCTGTGTCTTCCCAGCACCACTGGCCCTATCTTGGGATAAATGGTGTGGCTAAGAGGAATATTAATCCTGCCTCAGTGGCCCTTGCTCTTGCCTCAGAGAGGTTTCATTTATAAAGCTTTATTTTGGAGTGCAGTTTGTTTACTCTGAGGCTACACACTGAGCAACACGTCCCACAGGGTGACGAGTAAATGCGTTGGTGTCCTGCAACAGCACAGCTATCTGTGCAAAAAAAAAAAAAAGAGTGGTCAGCTCCCATTTTTGGAAGTTTAGAGTGACCAGATTTGTACAGAAGATGAGGTATTTGAGCCAGCAGCATGCCCTGGGGCCAATGGGGTCCTGGGGACAGCATTCCCAGCAAGTCAGGGAGGGATCCTGCTCCTCTGCCCAGCCCTGGACACACATTCTGATAGAAACCTTTCTCTTGGTTAGCAGCACTTACTTTTAAAATAGAAATTTTGAAGTATTCCAGCTTAATTTAGCTCACACTGAAGTGAGGGGGAGTGAGCTTTGCCATATTTATGTCAGGGTACACATGGGCCAAGAGCCAGGGAATCTGTGTCTGAGCAGGGTGTGTCCTGCCACATCAAAATTAGTTCTGTTCCATGTGCACAGACAGGGACATCCTTGGAATTTTCATATTTTCCTTTAGCTGTGGTGTATACAGATACATTTGACAAAACACATCTGGTGTTTCTCTTGCCTTGTCTCTCCTCCTGTTGTGACTTTTCAGTGACATAAGAAGACTTTTGCCTCTGAGCCGTTTGACTTCAGCTGAGTTTTACCAACACACACAGCCACCACACATCACATCTTGCTCATGCATTAGAATCACACTAAAGAATTCCTAAAAAGCCTTTGCAGCAGATTTTTTTGGGGTTAATTTAGCAAATTCAATGTGCCATAAAGTGGTTGGATTGGCTGCAGGTCATGAGGTGATTTAATCAGCCAGTGAACATTGGGGTTATTACATCATCATGGCTGACATTAATTACATCATTCAGGCTGACAGTAATTAATGAAGTAAAAATGAGTGTGATACAGACAGCACCTGTTGCCACAGAAACCCAAAGTGACATTGCTGAGATAAACTCCAAGCTCAATTCACCTGGAGTAAGCATTTCTTCCCTGGATGTGCCAGCTTACTTAGAGGTTCAAGGTTTATTACAGATCCTGGTCCACTTTTAGTGGTGCTTTATATCATGTTGTGCTTAGCTATAAATGAAATAAGTTCAAGAAAGGAGTCTCGGTTCCTCAGCCCTCTGCATTGTTTAGCACCTGTACAAAAATCCTAATATATATTTAAAAAACAAGTCACCAAACAAATCCTACTTGACATGATCCAAAATAGCAGTAATTCAGCATTTGCAGGATATAATTCATTTTTTTTAATTTAATTTTTTTTTTTTTTAATACAGAACAGTTTTGCTGCAGCAGCCACAGTCTGGCTGCTCTATAGCCTCTCTTCCGAACTGTGGACTGTCAAAAAATAAACTCTCAGATTTTTGTGTCAGGTGATGGTTCCAGTAATGCTTCTAAAGAGCTGCCAGTAGCTGGGTGCTCAGGATGCTTGCAGAAATTTCCTTTGAAAAGTCATCTGTTGACAGGTGATGCCTCCTCCTCATCCCCAAAGATGTGACCCTTTCCTTGAGCTCGCCTTGGACACAACATTATTATTTCATGTCTTGCAGCTCACTTTCCTGTGGTAAGAGAGTGGTTGATCATGTCATACCTGAACTGTCAGCCTGCTGCAGTGAGCACTGCTGCCTGAGGGGCTCAAAGGGAGGATTCTCATTAACTCTTCATGAAAGTCAAAACCTTCCATAGTGTATCTCCAAGCCCTGCACTGAAGAATTTCTCCTAATTCTTCTCGAAGAATTTCTTCTAATGTCTTTCTTGGATTATTTAATCTAATTAATTTAATATAATTTAATAGAATTACTACAGCCAGCTCAGAGATTAGGCCACAGCTGGAGTAATCTGGTATTAACAACTTGCCTATAGAATAATATTTAAAGGCTTAATATTGTCTCTTCATACTAATTCATGCTTTGCTGTGCACTCCTGATGGACAGATATTGCTGGCACTTTCCCCTTTCTCAGTGCTGCTACCTCAGCTTAGCTTTGACTTTTGATCTGCTGTGAAATTCTGCTGAACAAATGTTTATTAAATCCTTTTACAATGAGGAAAAAATAACTATAAGGTTATTCAAAACGAGCTGATGCTTTCCATCTTGAGTAGCCTTTGTTGCAGTTATAGGCACGTAAAGTCTTTTAAATCTATGAACATCAAAGACCAACTACATTCTTGACTCCTAAAGGAAGAACCAGGAAAATGTTCATAAAGGAGATATTTCCTCCAAATCCTCATCCCAGGCAATCTGCTTTAGCAGTATCAAAACTATCCTTCATGGTTAGTCCCAAATAGGACAAATGTTGTGAGGATTGCCCAGAGAAGCTGTGGCTGCCCCTGGATCCCTGGAAGTGTCCCAGGCCAGGTTGGATGGGGCTTGGAGCCACCTGGGACAGTGGAAGGTGTCCCTGCCCATGGCAGGGGTGGCACTGGATGGGCTTTGGGGTCCTTTCCAACCCAAACCATCCCAGGTTTCTATGATCCTGTGAAACCCTTAAATGCCAGCACACATAAATACTAATAATAGAAAGATTTGTTCTCTCAGAGGCAGAAAATTGACCTTTTTGGTCAATATTTGTCACCCAATATTATCTCTACTGTTTGTAACCAGAATTCAGTTTTCACTGAATGCAATGTAAAATGTAAATATGTTGTAGAACTCTCAACAAACCCCCCCAAACAACTCTCATTTAGAGTAAGCTTTTTATTATTTGGAAACGTTTGAGAAGTTTTAAATGCTTTATTGAACATCCAGAAAACTTATGAACTAAATATCAGATCTCACCAACAAACAGGGCTTCACTAAGGTCAAGCCTTGCCTGACCATCCTGGCGACCTTAGATAGTGATACACCCTTAAAAATTATCTTTTATATTGTAGGGAAGGGTTTGAGGGTAATGCCAGATTTAAATAAGCAGCCATGGCCACCTACAGTTATTGCAAACCTGGAGTCCCTGTTGTGCACATGGAATAACTCTGGTGGCAAAGAGTGCTCCAGGAGTTTGACATTGTGATTCTAATTGCATTTCACAGTCCATTTAATAGTTTCAACCTAATGCATTCCACAAAGTGGTCATACTGGTTTATATATATATATTATTTTTAATGTTACATTTTCTTCCATATATTAAAATATTGTCCGGGAAACCTTTCTGTGTGCTTCTGAGAAAATGATAAGTTACAAAACTTGCAGCCAGACCAGTTCAGTGGAAAGTTCACAGGTTCACATTTTTAGCACCTGTGCAAACTCTTAATTCAAACAGAAACACATTTTATAACTTTAGCACTCTGTTAGCTAACAAACCAAAATACCCTGGGTGATCTGATCTGCCCAAGAACGTGACCTACCTCTATGTCTTTTGTCTTCTTTTCTGCCTAAATCCACATTCTTACCTCTTCCTTTTTAATTTAGTGACTCATGTAGCTCCAAATACTCAAATTGTCACTGCACTATAATTTAATTCATATACATTCCACAGCTCATTTGATATCATTAATGTCAGCTTTGAATGGCCTCTTACAAGCAATGATTCATTAGCACAGCACATTCATTATTATGTTTGTCTTTCAACAGATTTTCCTCCATTTATCTCTCAGCACTGGAGGTTTCTCCAGTGAAATTCCACCTTTTATTGGTGCAATAATAGATCTGTGAACATCTGCTTTTTTATTTGCTGTTTGTTTCAGGAGCAGTCCTGAGGCAGGTTCAGGTTCTGCCAGCACAAGAGGGGAGCTGTTTGCTGGTGTTTCACTTCTGTGTGTGCTCTGCTTTTTTTTTGGGGGGTATTTCATTTACCTTGCCTTTGATTAAAACTGAATTTACAGCCTCAGAATGAAGTGTTCAGATATGGAAGGACTAAGCCTGGTTAATTAGGCAGGACTGAGCAGTAGGATTTGGTTTAAGTAAGGCAACAGCTGTATTGGGAGGAATTTACCTCTCTAAAATGTAGATGCTGAAGGTTCTTTCATGAGAAAAATCCTAAAAATCCTGAGAGAAACCTGAGATGTGACCAAATCCTTCTGCTTTTCCCAAATCCTTTGCTAAATATATTCACTAATTATAACTAAATAAGTTTTTTTTTTTTCCATTTTAAAGAATTTACACAAAGTCACGAGCAAAGATTTAACACTTTCCACCCAAAATTTTGTG
Organism: Diglossa brunneiventris; assembly: GCA_019023105.1. Classification (NCBI taxonomy): domain Eukaryota; kingdom Metazoa; phylum Chordata; class Aves; order Passeriformes; family Thraupidae; genus Diglossa; species Diglossa brunneiventris. Next base: position 25,529,873 of record CM032361.1, on the reverse strand, counting down.
TCTTCATCATGCAAGGGGATTATTTGTGTAATAATTTATGTTGGCCACCTGTGGCAGGGCCTCACTGCTCTCTCAGAGAAGAATTTCTTCTAATGTCTTTCCCATGGATTTTATTCTTGGATTATTTAATATAATTACTACAGCCAGCTCAGAGATTAGGTCACAGCTGGAGTAACCTGGCATTAAAAACTTGCCTATAGAATAACCTTTAAATGCTTAATATTGTCTCTATTCATTCTAATTTCTTTATATGTATATTAACTGATATTTTAGCCATAGGTTCTTTATATATCACTGAAACCTTCCATGTTTTCAGTATCTTCACCAGCTGCCCCTGAAGGCAATTTGAGTTCAGTTCTGAATATAAAACATCTTTAACCAGTAGCAGTTACAGATGAGGAATCAAAGGCAAAATGAGTGATTAATCTAATTTCTTCTTTTTGTTTCCTTTCTTTTTATCAGAGAGTGTCTTAGATAGAAATGATGTCATTTGATAGATATTATAGGAAAAAAAAATTAATTTGTACTGTGTTTTATCAATTTGTACATGAAGGGTTTCTACCAACAATGATTTTATTGAACTGAATGAGTGCAACAAAGGAATAAAACAATCAGTTCTATTCAAAGCACTCAAGTAGTCACAGTTCTTCCTTGAAACTGAGAAAACTGGGAAAATCCTCCAGCTGTGTAAGGGTATGTGGAAGGAGATAGTCTGCTTCCTGGTCAAGGACGTTTTCAATGCAAAAAAAAAATAATAAATTAAAGAAGGTTTACACATGAACATTCAGGAAAAAAAGCCTGCCTGTGGGCAGAACAAACCTGGTCTGAGGAGATGTGGAGAGCAGTGAGAGCATCTAAGGAAGAGCCTTGGCAAGCTGGGATTACAAAGGAAAAGAAGGGGACAAACACACAGAGACACAAATCATGAACTTGTTTGGGTGCTCAGCGCCAAACTCAGCCTCTGCCTTGGAGAAATCCTTGCCAGCACCTGTAACGGGACGCTGTGCTGGGGCTGCTCCTATTTTATGGGTCCTTTTTAGCACAAGACAATGAGATCTCAGTGTTTGAGAGTCTTTGCTGTAGGCCAAGGGTGACTGTAGTGCCAGACATGTCCAGGATCACATTCCCTCTGGCAGGGTGGTCTGTCACCTGGCTGAAGTTATCCTTCATGCATTCTGTCACTGTCATATTTTCTGAGAAATCCCTTCACCAGGATTTCTTCTCCTGGGAAGATGAGAAACCCCAGAGAAAAAAAGCCAATATTATCTCATTTGCTTCTCCTGTGTTTGCTGCTTTGGAATGTGGTTTGGACATTGTTTACCAACAGGTCATTGTTCGAGTGGTTTCATGTGAATTGTTTTTAATCAATGACCAATCACAGTCCAGCTGTGTCAGACTCTGGAAGCAGTCACGAGTTTTCATTATCATTCTTTTGTGACCTTCTGTTTGTATCCTTTCTCTATTCTTTAGTATAGTTTTAGTATAGCATAATTTAATATAATGTATGTAATGTAATGTAATGTAATGTAATGTAATATAATGTAAATGTAATGTAATGTAATGTAATATAATATAATATAATATAATATATATATATAATATATATATATAACATAATATATATATAATATATATAATATATAATGTAATATAATACAATGTAATACAAAGTAATATAATATAATATAATGTAATAATAGATGAGCCTTCTAAGAACATGGAGTCAGATTCTCAATTCCTCCTTCATCCTGGGGACCCAGAAAGTACCACAGCATTCCAGGAGCCTCCTGGGTTCCCTACCTCCTTCCCAGCAGATGTTGGAGGGGTTGGAGTCATGCAGCAGGATGAGAGCCTGGGAGCAGGACACTCCTCTAGCTGGAAAAAGAAGTCCTCATCAATCAGCTCCCCTTGCTCAGGGATGAGCCAACAGGAGGAATTTTAGTGTTTGTATGAGTGTATTTACGTGTTTGTACTGTGTGAAATGAATTCTATGATATCAAGAAGAGGGGGCTGTGTAAAACATGCTGGATGTGCAGGAGAAGGGCTGTTAGCAGGGAAAAGAGGGATTGGGGTGGATTTGGGGAGGAACAACCATGGACAACAGAGGGAAAAGGAGGTAAAAGAGAAGGTAATGTTGCTTAGGACAGCAGGAGGGATCTCCTTCATCCCCAAATCCACCAGAGCCAGGTACCTCTGACACTTCCCTGGTTGGGTTTTAGCTGCTCAGAGCAGAGAAATGAGAAATATTTTTAGCTTTTGGTCCCAGAGATGAAGCCACATTTAATTAAAGGTGAAAATACATCCTGGCATAATTTAAGAAAAGGCTCAGTACTGCTTCCTCAATTCTGCTTTGCAGGACTTTTCTTGCTCCCATTTCCAGACATAACTTTTGGAAGTGCCAGAGCTGTCAGCTCAGAGCTTTCTTTCCCCAGCCTGGCTGTTTAAAGGCAATATCAGCATTCCCAATGCCATTTTAAAACCCTCACAGCACTGGGAATTTTGAAACCTAATTTCTGGTGTCCAGAATATTGCCTGAGGGAGGTGCTTTAAAATCAATGTGGGAAAATCAGTTTCACCTTAAAATGTGAGGTCAAGGAATAAACAATGCTGTGCTACTGAATAATTAAGGCAGGGCATGACTTTCATCATGAAGCTGGAGAATCTAACTGCCAGGTTTGTGAGTAAAGAAAAGGTAAATGCAATCTGAAAAACAGTTTAAAAATCTTTATCATGTTCTGGTATAAACAAGGATGGAGTTTGTGGCTTTTTTAAAGTATTAGGTCTTGAGGAAAAATGAGGAAGGACTCTGGCTGCAATCCTTCTTCAGAGTGGTTGAGTGAGCAAGCAAAAAGTATTCAAATATTTTTAAAACTTTTTAAAAGTTGTTTTCCCTCAGGGGCAAAAAAAAGTCCAAGAGGACTGATTTTGATCACTGATTTAAAATAGCAGTTGCAAATAAGGGAAAGGGAAAGGGAAGGGAAGGGAAGGGAAGGAAGGGAAGGGAAGGAAGGGAAGGGAAGGGAAGGGAAGGGAAGGGAAGGGAAGGGAAGGGAAGGGAAGGGAAGGGGGAAAGGGAAGGGAAGGGAAGGGAAGGGGGAAGGGAAGGGAAGGGAAGGGAAGGGAAGGGAAGGAAGGGAAGGAAAAAGGAAAGGAAAGGAAAGGAAAGGAAAGGAAAGGAAAGGAAAGGAAAGGAAAGGAAAGGAAAGGAAGGAAGGAAAGAAAGGAAAGGAAAGGAAAGGAAAGGAAAGGAAGGAAAGGAAAGGAAAGGAAAAAGGAAAGGAAAGGAAAGGAAAGGAAAGGAAGGAAAGGAAAGGAAAGGAAAGGAAAGAAAGAAAGGAAAGGAAAGGAAAGGAAAGGAAAGGAAAGGAAAGGTATTTACATACATATATATATATTCCCTTCTCTCAATCATAGATTTTGTTTTTATCTTCCTTTTATTTCACAACAAAAGACATCTCTTAGGAGAAGCAACAATTCAAGCATTTCAAAATCCTTGAAAATTTTAATTTTTTTGGCAAAGACACATCTGGATTAAAGAAAGTTATATTATTGGGTTTCAAGTTTGCTCTGCATTTCTTTCTTGATGTTACCTTCAATTTCAGATTTGTATTTCACTTCATTTGAACAGAAAGGAAAATTAACTGCAGTGAGCGAGCCTTGGACTATTGGGAAGAGAAGGAAATGACATTTGGCACTTTAAATTTGCTGCTCCATTAAATCAAATATTTACCCTGTGGACCACGAAAATTGTATCAGCATAGTGATACTCAGATGCACTTGGACAGAATCATTTTCTGAGGGTGTGAAGTTGCTGTGAGGGATTCTCCTGAGTCTACTCCATTAGGGAGCTGTGCATGGGAAGGTCTCCCTGCTTTTCCTGATTTCTTTCTTTATCCTGCACTGAGCACAAGCAATAATATGAAAGTAAGTAGAGCTGATAATTAAGTGTTTCTAGCCAAATATATCCAGACAAAAAGGTGAATGCAGATGGGATTCATTCCTCTGGGCCAGTCCCAATAGGATGTTTCTTCCACTCATTTCCAGTCAGGCGCACCTCAGCTTCCACTAAAGTCGAATCCTGTGATCTCCCTGTCACACCAGCTGCAGAAACAGATTCTGCCCCCACATGTCTGGATGGGATTAATGTGCCCTGCCCACCAGTGTCAGCCAAGACCTCATATTTTTGTAGTTCTGATGTGCCAGGCCAACAAATCCACGCGGTCTAAAAACCACGGTTTTCCCCATCCTATACCTGGCTCTCCCCGCATCTGCCTGGGAGATAAACCTCCTTAGAGAAAAGTGGAGAAAAACCTGCTTATTTAACAAGCAAATTTCGTCATGAAGTTGGAGAATCCTGAAAAAAGATTCTTGAAAAAAGATGGAAAAAAATATTAAACAATGGAACCTCTCACTGTTCTGAAGAGATGGCAAATTCAAAGAGATTCCTTTTGTAGCTCAGAGTCCTTTCCATGGGTGTGTCCTCAGTCTTCTCTCAGTCTCTGGGGCTTGGGTCTGGTATCAAACAAACTGCAGGCTTCTTCTCCTCTCCTTCACCCTCAGAACCAGTCCTAAAGGCGCAGAACTCAATATCCAGCCTAAACAGAGCAGATGATTGGGGATACCAGCACCATAAAGTCACACCAGGACACCAGGTTATCTGTATCACTCAGAAACAGAGTGGAAATGGTGATTTGGTAGTAAAAAATGGAGATTGTGAGTTGTCCTCTTCTCCCAGGCAGCTAAAGACAGGAACAAGGGAAACAGCCCCAAGGTGCCAGCAGGACGCAAAAATCAGGTTGGATTTTAGGAAAAAAAAAAATCAGGTTGGATTTTAGGAAAAAAAAAAAAATCAGGTTGGATTTTAGGAGAAAAAATCTTCACTTAAAGCATGGTCAAGCCCTGGAACAGTGGTGGAGTGCCCATCTCTGGAAGTGTCCAAAACCCAAGCAGATGCGGCACTTCATGATCATGTTTAGTGGGCAGGTTGGGCTTGATCATCTTGAAGATCTTTTCCAACCTTCCATGGCTCCATGGGATAAAATACAAAGCTAATTTTGTTATAAAACAAATATTTGGCATCTGTAGCATGACAGAGAGCAGGGAACCAGTGTCCTATAAACAAACAGTGAAGCTCAGACTGTAAGAAAGGAATCCTGTCAGCGCTGTTGTTTGCAAAACATAAAAACAGGAAAAGTCATCAGAAAACTCATTTTTTGGGTTTTTGGTGAATCTATTTACTGCAGGAGTTCTGGAGGGTAGCAGAAAGCTGATGGGGTGTCTGGAGTTTTATCATCCCTCCTGAAGCACATCTTGTACCACACCAATCCAACCTCCACAAAGCCAAAATGTGGATGAGGGAGGGAGGGATTTGATTGTGTATCTTAGTTCATCATCTCTGCTCTGCAGTGAAAATCACTCTGTGAATGGTCAGCACCTTTGAAAAGAAAACCTTGAGATGTTAGATTTTTTTTTTTGGAGGAGAAATTAGGAATTCTTGTTTGGGAATTTGTGTCATTATTTGACAAGGACATGGCACGTTCTTGGGTGGGGTTCTTCAGTCCAATGGTTTGACAAGGAGAAGTGATGCAAGAGCAAATGTCTGCTGAGGGTTTGAAATGCTGACTGGCTTTGCAGAAAAACACTTCTAGGGAATAAATTAAAGGAAAAATTATGTCTTCTCACTCAAAGTGAGGTAGTATTCCCCTTAATGGCCTGTATCTGTGTAACTTGAGGAGAAAAATGGACATTGGACTGCACAGCTGAATCAGGGGGGCTTATAAATATCTTACAGATACCTCACTAAAAAAATCTGGTTTACAAATATTTAATAACAATATCTCACAAGAAAACTACAGTAGCTACAGATGCTCATTTTAATTGCAGACAAAATAAAAATAAAAAAAGAAAGGAAGAGGTCAAGGTGGTGAGCTCCACAATTGATTTGATGGAATGAATGGAAACAAGAAGCAAGTTCAATGGTTTACAACCCTTTCCATAAACAAACTATTCATAATATCCAATCAAAACCTCACCTGGAGCAACTTGAGGCCATTTCATTTCAGACCTTGTGTGTATATATCCATGTTTTTCTTTAAAGAAGAACCCGGAATTCCTAATGTTTCAAAGCAGCTTTTGCCAAGCTTCTCAGATATGTGCCAAATACAAATTCTTCCTAATTTGTTTTTTTTTTTATCAAATCTCTGCTCTCAGATGACTTTCTCTACCTCTGCAGAGGTCAGAAAGGAAGAAATAACTTCTGTAAAATCTATAACAGTTATGCAACATAAGAGATCATATTTTCTGTCCTTTATTTCTGCCATAAAACAGTGAGATTAATGACTTTAAGTGTCCAAAGCATTAAAAACTGCAAGAATAATAGACTTTCAGGTTGATGAAGAAGTTCAGATCATTAAAATGAAATTTCCCATATCAGACTCTTTCAGACTTTCCAATTTTGCACAGGGGAAAGAAGAGGTGACTCCAGCAAGGGCAGAGAAGTGAGTGACCCCAGTTCTGTTCTGTATCACTGCCACTGGGGTGTAAATATAAATATATATTGGAGTGAATGGCTAAACAGGACAAGCAACTTTAATTTTGAGGGAAAGTACAATTTGGAGTGTTAGCATAATTCATAGATGAGAAAATAACTGCTAAATTTCTCTGTAAAAAATAGTTCTTATTCTAACAGGAAATATTTTCTTCCTTTTGACAGATATTAAACTTTTCCAAGTTTGCCAGTTTTTGTCTCATCAGTGAAAAAATTGACATCATTTTTATGGATTTCAGTGACATCAATCATAAAAATATTCTGTCCTCTGACAAGACTCTACAAAATTTTCTCTTAAGCAATATAAAGGGAAAATTCTTATGTTCTATGATAGTTTGAAGTCTTTCTCATGCCAGTGTTGATGTTACTATTGAGCCAGTGCAAAACTCTGAATTTATTTCATTAAGGTTTATTTGTGTTATTCTGGCCCAGTAATTTATTAAAAACGTGGTATCAGAATTCCTCGAGTGAATGAAGGGTTATGTTAACACAGGCTGTACATGTTCCCACTCCTTGACTTGTCCCAGGGCTTGAAGCCTGTTTTCAGCTGAACACTTTTTCCTTTGACAAAATCAGCTGGGAGCAGGGCAAGAAAATTTATTGTACAAATAAACCCAAATTCAGGTCAGTGTCTCCTTCACTGCTGGCATTTGTCCAGGATGGGATCCAAAGCCATAATTCAGTTTGGTACAGATTTTTTCACTGGTCTTATGAACTAAGACTGCCTGAAATTTTCCCTGGAATGATACATTTCACCTTCTGCCTTGCCCCTTGTTCTTTACCCTTGCACAGTTGACTGCCTTTAAAATCTATGCCTCTTTAATTAATTTTAGAAACTTTGTCCCAGGGACACTGTCTTATAAAATCACTTTTTCACAAGGTGAAAGAGAAAACCATGATATCCACTGAAAGTTTAGTGGGTAGGGACTGTTAATGGGGTCACTTTGGAAACTGAGATTCATCAAAATACCTCACAGTCCTCATGGCCATTAATCTGTTGGTTTAAAGACCAAATTTTTTGTATCTTTATCAGTATAATAAAATATAATATAATATAATAATATTAATGTCTTTAGATGTGTGCCAGCTGCTCTTCTCAGCCTTTTCTTCACCTTGCAATAAGTCTAAAATACACAGACTGAATCCAGATGTCTTTTGAGAAGGTTTTTCCCTCCACCTTCCCCTCAGCCAGATAATAAATCCAAAGTGTAAACACATATCTACTAAATTATTGATCAGGATTTGGAAAAAAAAGGAAAAGTACACAAAAATATATGTATATTTTTTTTCAAATGAAGTATTGTCTGTTGAAATAATTTTCTCTTTTAGTGTGTGGATGTCCCCATGTCTAACTGGATAGGTGAAGAAGGAGTGTGTGTATATGTGCTCAGGCATTATTGTGTGAATATGCTTGAGCAGGGTAGAGGTCTGGAGTTCAAAAAGAAGAACCCCTCTGGCTGCAAAAAATATCATTCCTGTTGCACAAGAAATGCCAGGCATGAAAAATTAAAACCTGGGCTTAAAATGGCATTGCCACTGATGGTTTTAAAATATAAAATAAATAATTTTTTTTTTAATAGCGCTAAACTGTGCCCTTATGAATGACTTTGGTATTGAATTAAGATGGAAGTCTTACCTATATAGAAAATGAAATTAAAAGAAAATTGAGACACATTGGAAAGAAGAAATTGTACAATTGGATAAATTTTTCTTGTACGTTTTTAAACAGTGGTGGGACTCTGGAGAGTCGATCCTATGAGGAGCAGCCGAGGGAGCTGGGAAGGGTCTGGAGCACCAGGAGGGGCTGAGGGAGCTGGGAAGGGGCTCAGCCTGGAGGAAAGGAGGCTCAGGGGGGACCTTGTGGCTCTGCACAACTCCTGACAGGAGGGGACAGCCGGGGGTGGTTGGGCTCTGCTCCCAGGAACAGGGACAGGAGGAGAGGGAACGGCCTCAGGCTGGGCCAGGGCAGGCTCAGGGTGGACATCAGGAGGAATTTCTGCATGGAAAGGGTGGTCAGGCCTTGGCAGGGGCTGCCCAGGGAGGTGTTGGAGTCCCCATCCCTGGAGGTGTCCCAGGAAGGCCTGGATGTGGCACTCAGAGCTCTGGGCTGGGGACACGGTGGGGATTGGGCACAGCTTGGGTTTGGTGATCCTGGAGGGCTTTTCCAATCCTGGTGAATCCATGATTCCATCATTCAGTCAGCAGGACATTTCCAGAACCTTGAACCATAATAGCAATCGATGATGTTATCATTTTTTTCTCATTTCAAGATGATTTAAGAGCCTTAATGAGTTTGTTGTAGGCACTGATCCCAGTGGAATGTGCTTGGATGATTTCCTCCCCTAAGGGTGTGAGTTGGGAAAGCTCCAGCAGGTCCCACTGCCACAGCTCTGAATGTGTATCTGGAAGTTTTCTCTTTGTAGTTAATTCCAAGTCAGTGTCAACCACGTCAGGGTTGGCTTCCTAAGAACTAGAACTGAATTTGTAAAAGCCCCACATCAGAGTGATCTCTTGTGCTGGACTTTTGGACATTTGAGGAGCCAGCTTGTGCTGTCAGATCCCAGGGAAAACAAGTGATATATAAGGGGCTTAATTCATTTAGTACAGTGGAAACAATTACAGGACACAATTACAGGACAAGCAAAGGACACGAGTTAAAAAACCCACTTTTTGGCTTTTCTGTGATCCATTGTTTGACTTCTGACTTGACCTATGGCTTAATTGTAATATTTTTGGCCGTAGCCTCATATTTGCAATTTGAGTATTTTAAAATTGGAAGCAGTTCTTGCACTGGGTCACAACACTGTGAAGAACAACCAGGCCAAGTTTTTGCTCCTGAATTCCTTACAAATCATCAGTGTCCAGGTCCCTTATTTTTTTAACCTTCCAAACTCTTTGAAAGATCTTCTTAGTTTCGCACACTTTTGAATTGAACTTTAACACCATTAGGAATAGCTTCATTTCACAGCTTTAAGAACTGTTCTTAAGAGCCTGGGATTAAGGGGCCAAAATAATTTAATTTGGTATCTGCACAAGGCTGAGTCCCAGTAGAGCAATCACCACAGAGCCAGGCTCAGAGGGATCAGGGAAGTCAGAGCTGCTATAAACCATTTGTACAGGAACCCCAGTGCATGTGAGAGATGGGACTGGGGGGGCAATGTCCTCTGCTCATAAATTAATATCATTTTTCTGCATCTACAACACACCAAGCACAACACAATCTGTGTATCCGTGAGGCAGGATGGTCAGGGTTATGAACTCAATAACCATTTCACACCAAAAAATGCAGAAATAATGCAAGTTCCACACTCATTCAAATGGGCCAGGACTTGATCCTAATTATGTGCTTAGGGTTTGCTTTCTTGGGAAGCCTCAAGGAATTTCATCCCTGAGTTTCCTCCGTATCAAATTGGCTTTTGTTTCAGCACTTGTGAAAACCAGCAAGGTGAAAGCGACCTGAAACTGGAAGGTTTTATAAAGTGCCACCACAGGCTCCCATTTTTATGTTGAAACTTCTAAAGTTTATACTTCTTAACAGGAAACCAGTATCAAATATTCTGTTTCATATCTGCATTGAAGCAGAAGGGCAGGAGATTTTCTATATTAAGGAAACTTGTAAAGTTTATAATTTTCATACTTTTGAATGTGGAATCTTGACAAGATCAACTATTCTCTTTCACACTTGCATTAAAACAGAATTGATAACATTTAAAATCTTTACACACGCAGTAGAATATTCCTATTTCATTAAAAAAAGGACACAAACTTGCAGTGTCTGAAACATGAAGTCAGGACTTCTTGTCCACTTACACTTCATTCCTGTCTGCAGGAAAACCAGCTGTGGAATGGAGTGTTATTCACCAAAAATAGTCACCAAAAATAGTCATCAAAACAACCTCCCAGCAGACATTAATTTCATCTCAGGAGCTCCCTAAGTGCTCACTGTCTTCAAATATGTATCAAATCTCTCTTTTCTTTTTTAAATTGGTTCCAAATTAAGATTCAATCCCACCATTTCTTCACACTGTTAATGACAAACCACTTCCTCTTTGATTTATTTTTGAGTTTTTGTGTACTCCTTTCCATCTATTTTGCAAGTCAAAAATTAATGTGAACAATTGCTCTCTGTTAATGATTCTTGGCCCTTCTTCTCCTTGTCTACTGAGAAGCTCAAGTTTAGTCAGTTTGTCCTAGAAGACATCCCATAACTATAATTTTCCTTGCTAATAAAAAACCTTATTAAAAGCAATTCAGAATTTTCAGAATATTGTAAAACCTTCTGTGCATTTGTATCAAAAAGCCTGCCATGTCTAAAAGTTGTTTTATCTAAGTGTGATTTTAGGAACATGCCCTGCAAGTGTGACCTAAGCAAAATGTTCACTCTTTGGTTTTGCTACACTCTAAGTGTCCTTCTTATTTTTATTTAATTTGTTTGTAATTCACACAGTGTGCCTAATGAACATATTGAATATTGCAAATATTCAGTTGGGCTAATTACATTTTAACATGGAAATCATGAAAAGAGCAATTTGGGGGAAGAAATAACACCCCATCTCTGCTGCAAACATTGCTTCCACCACTTGGCAAGGCTGAGACCTTCAGCAGTTTTTCTTTTTCCACCTCCCTGTTAACTCATCTTTTTAAAAATACCATGGGAGATAGGAAATGGAGCTGATCCCACATTATTACAGTAATGGAAGCTCTCTGTTCACAGCCTTTCATTTTGATTGTATCTCTTTCATAAAGTACTGAAAAAACCCCGGAGTCTGAACATTTGGCATGTCCAAATTGCTTTAATCTTGCAATGATTTTACACTTGAAAGGCCAAACAGCACTACTCAATATTTGCTGCAGATTCAGCCCTAATTTATTTCTTCTTCCAAACATTTGTTTTTTATTTGACAGCCAGGAAAACACATCACCCACAAGTTTCAGTGGGAACTGGGCTGGAATAATGTTGTGTATTATCTACAAGGCACAGTTCTTTGAGACTTTTTATTAAATATATTACCAAAATGCTTTTGCATTCTATGGGTAATTCTTGAAATAATACAGAGACTGCACAATCTGATGATTTGCCACATTAAGTACATATAAACTCGTGAATATAATAGTCATTAAACTGAATGTTATGCACTCACATGCAATGTGCATAAACTCATACATTCAATTTAACAATACAAATGTGCTATTCCATTTATACATCTACAAACACACTTTGTTTTGCAACCCACCATTCCTTCTGCTCTCCTTAAAGTTTATTTTCTGTGGATTTACTTGCTCAAATCCCAGTTAGCAACCTGTGGTTGTAAAGGGTAGCAAAAAAAGGAGGTTAGGAAACAATGGGCCTGAAAATCTTTGATTTAAAGGTGTAGAAAACTGTGATTATCTGGGAATAAAAGTTGTGCAGTGACATTTGTCCTCAAAAAGAACTCAAGTTAGGAAAGCCAAGAAAGTGGCCTGGGCATGTGAGATTTTTAGAGCTATGAGAAGAGACTGTAAAAAACTGGGATGGTGGAAAGGAAACTAATTTAGATGCAAACAATTAGTGGCTGAATTAGAATAAGGAAGGGGTAAAGAAAAGTTTGAGGGTGGTGGGAAGAGGCAGTCGTGTCCTTACTCAGCACAGCTCAAACAGTCTAGAAAGTCAAACGGAATTACCAAAGTAATTCCATTTTCCTTCAGTTGCAGCAGACAACAATATTTATTGCTTAAACCTCTGTCTCCCAGAATCCACTTGCTTTCATTTCATCTCCTTGATTTCTTTGGACAGTTCTGAAGCTGCCATGAACCATTTCCTGGGATTTTGACATGCCTCCTACCTTGCCAAGGCACAAATATAAAATGAGTTTTGCTTCTGTATTTCACACTCCAGTCAGGTTGGATAACCACGAGAAAATCTGACTCAATTGATATGGTGCAGGTCAACCATGGAGTAGCCAAAAGCTGAGAACACTTCCAGCCCTATTTCCATTTTTTATAAATATTTATAAAATTCTAGGCGTTTTCAATCTAATATCATCTTTACTGCTCAAGGAACTCCTGCATGGAATCACTGAGTGAAATATAAACTCAGGAAAATTAAACTGCATTTAGTTCTTAGACTTCTGGAAGCAGAGAAAGTGTCAACTCACCTGTACTTCAGACAGTTTTCTTTGATATTTCTGGGGAAAATTACTGCCCATAAGTGCATATTTTTGTCTTACCTCTTTTCCCTTTGGAGTGGATTGAGGGCAATTCTAAGGACTTCTGATTTCCCAGAATAAATTAGTTTTGTGAGTGTCTTTGGATAAAAAAGCCTTTCTTCAGTAAATAAGAGGAACTTTTGCAGTGAATTCAGCCTTTCTGGCATAGTTGTACCTTCAGAATTAGGGACCATTCTGAAGAAACTTAATGTCTTCTAGCAAGTGGATTTATTGTTTGGAAAAAATAATTTGGATTTCTTTAAAACGGCTCTGCAAATCTAAGACCTCTCCTATCCTTAGAGTGAATAACTAAAGTAGTTATAACAGCACCAGAACTTGTTGGAAAAAGGAAATTAGTTCTGTTTCCATGACTCAAATAAAATGAAACATTAATGAAAGCAATGAAAATTAATTTGAGTTTTAAGTGCAGGTGGAAAAAAACATTCACAGGAAACTAAGGCCATCTCTCAGTCCTAAAATCTTCGAAATATTGGAAGAATTTAGGCCACCACCATCCTGCAGGAGATTCAAAGCAATAGAGTGTTCAATATTTACAGCTCCTTTAAAATCTGGTTCTTCTGATTTTGGGAAGCAGCTTCCAGCCATGTTTGCACACAGAGAAAAACCATTAATTAAAAATGCTCACGCAGAGAATCCCTTTAAACCTGGGCAATAAGAGCTGCAAAAGAGTTGAAAGCAAACATCTGCAGCTACTGCAATTCCAGGTTATTGGTAATTATTCCCTTTGGAATTTATTAGGCTTGTGTAGGCAAAATAAACCCTCCAGTTTAGAGCAGGCAATAGAATTCCCTCCCCTGGCACCCGTAAAGCTCCACGGCTCCTGTCTGAGCGCTTTAGGAAAGGTTGGGTTGAATTCCCCAAAGCCAAATCACAGCACAATGCAGGGCTCTTGTTCCACTTTCCAAGCATTTAAGAAGCTTTTCCAACTTCCACAGGATAAATCTATCCGCAGCCAGAGTCTTCCCAGCTCTGGAAAAGCCCCAGGCGCTGAATAATTCCAAATCTCTGCCTAAAAATGAACTGAAAATGCAACGTAGGACCGATACACACGCAAATTATCCACGACCACTTTTTTATTTTTAGTCTGCTTAATCTGTCCACTCTAATTCCTCTTATTGCTCCTCTGCAAGATTTTTATTGGATTATTGATCCTTCAGAAAGTGTTACAACAAGTTCCCCTGCCATTATTTTAATAAAGGCAAATAACTTTTAAACTGAGAGGGCTACAAAGCATTTCTGTTATGCAGCAAAAATATGGCTTAATTTCAAGATTTTTCCTTTCTTTTTTTTCCAAAATACTTGATTCACAGTATTTTTCAGTTTTTTTTCACAAGTTTTTGGCTATCAATTTAGTCTTTAAGAGCTGAGATTAAAAATGAGGTAAATATCTAAATGTTAAGCAGAGTTTGCTCCCATCCCCACTATGTAGCTGAAACCCTCCCAGGGAGATTTTCAGATTTATATTAATTTTTTTTCAATTTTCAAGGCCTTGGAAAAATTATCTTGTGCATAAGTATGATAAAATGCAGAACTTATGCTCTCAAAAAGTATTTATCATCATTTCCTGTGTAATTGTTTATTGATTGATTGATTTATAACTCAAATAATGTTTGATTTTTACAATGTCATCCATGATCTTTATTTGCCATTAAAGCAACTGGTAGTAAAACACCTTCCTAATCTTTTAAAATGCCATATAAAATATAAACTAGTAAATATTGCTTATCTGGAGCCATATGTGCACCATTAATTAATTAATTGGTTAATTTAGGATGAAAAAGCCCTGTGATTCCATAGAGCCCAGACTCCTCTTCAAAGCAGGTCAGACCAGATCAGGATTGTTCTGAGACCTGACCAATCAAGTTTGAAAATCTTCCGGGGTGAAGAGTTTTGGGCAAACTGTTCCAATATCTGATCATCAGAAAAGAAAAGAAAAGAATAGAAAAGAAAAGAAAAGAAAAGAAAAGAAAAGAAAAGAAAAGAAAAGAAAAGAAAAGAAAAGAAAAGAAAAGAAAAAGAGAAAAGAAAAATAAAGAAAAACCATAACCAAAACCAAAAAAAAAGACACAAACAAAACCAAAAAACCACCCATAAATCCCCAAACTATATTTAATTAATTAATTGCATAATCCAAATAATAGAGTTAGATTTCATTGTTTTCTTACTGTCTCTGTTGCCTCTCACCCCATCACTCTCCACCACTAAGAATTTGAATTTGTCTTGTCTGCACCTTCCTGTGTTATTTATTCCTAAAGCACCCCATGATTTTTAATTAATAATTTAATTATTGATTTCATTGTCAGTACCATATGGACACAGGCCAGATTAATCATTCTAATAACTATTCAAAATCAATAAATAAACAAAGAGACACAGTATTTTCCGAAGTTTAAGGCCCATGGATCACCAAGAGAATTAACAAGTCATTAGAAGAGTACTACCAACATTTTTAATTATGGCAGGTTTATTTGGAATTTCTGTAGGGAAAGAGGACATCCTTCTGCCCCATTCTGGAGTGAACAAATTCAGCCCTTCTGGGTGATCCTGGGATATTTCTGAAGGTGGATGTGTGCTAGCACAATCAGTGTAATTCCATTTATGTTTGTCTGAGAGCCTGACCAGGGATCAGTGCACGTGGAATTCAGGGCTGATGGGAAGCTTTGAGTTTCTACTCCACACTGCCAATTTTCCTGCTCTATCTTCCTTCTCTTCCTTCTTCCTGCAGCAGAAAGTGTTATTATTCTTATTAATACCCTATTATCCTTATTATTTCTCTATTATTCTTATTATTCCCCTTCTTATTAAACCCTTCTTGGGAAGGGTTTCACTCTTCTTCACCAGGAGAGATGCTCTGCACTACAGAGACTCTCTGGTTATTACTGAATGTGCCAAAATTCCAAGCACAAAACAAGAAATCAGCGTTGCCACTTAACCTCCAGGAGGTGAATGTGGATTTGCACCCTGGAATACAGAACCACAGAATCACAGAAGGGTTTGGACTCACCCTCTCAGTAAAGAGCTTCTTGCTAAGACAAATCATTAGTTCAATTTCCTGTTATCAAATAATGAAAAGAGGGTCATGAATGTGGAGATTATTCAATAAATGTGGAACATAGGAAATTCTGGGTTGCTCTGATGCCCCTGGCAGCCCATGAATTGAACTTGGAAGCAATTTTCTCCTTCCTGGTAAGCAAAGAGGTGGCACCCAAAGTTTACTTTGTGTGTTTATCTTGGAACACCAATTAAAATCTGAAAACTCTTTAACTCTGTGTGTTGCAGTTAACTGTGATCCATTCATTCATTTTAGGAGCCCATATGGTATTTAAGGTACCTATTTGCACACAAAGTTTTCAGTCCCCAAAAGGTTCCAGATGCAGCAAAACTGTCACAATTAGATTTGGTAAATTAATATGAAACCAGATAGTTCAGCCACCAAAAGTTGAATGGAATGCAGAATTCTCAAGTAAGGCAGAAAAAATCTGTAAATGAAATTTTGATGATATCATGCACCTTACAAGTTGCACTATATTCCCTGAATAGAAACTGAAATTTGGAGTTCTTCCTTCTCAAGAATTGTAAGAATTATTCAAACAACAAAAATGAGTTCACCCAAGGACACAGTTATGGTGAATTGAATGCAACAACACTAGGACAAAGTTTATTCTCAAGAGAATCAAAATGTCATTTTATATAAAACCTAATTTGCAGCTCATTACCAGGACAAAAATCTTGCATATGGCCATCCTGGAATTTGTTTAGCAGAGGAGGCAGAAAGAACACCCTGATATTTTTGTGCCAAAGACAAGGGTGATTTACTTCCACACCTTTCCTCCCTTTGTGCCACCCTCCTTTCCTTTGCCAAGTACTTCTGTGCATGCTGGACAACTCCTCTCTTTGATTACCATGTCCTGCTGACAAAATGCTGAGTCCATTTTGATTATTAATGATAATGAGAAATTAAGAAATCAGATGAGAGGGTCCATAAATCCTTGGGAGAGAAGGCCCAGGCTAAATGTTTGTGTTGTTGTGGTGATTATCAGAGTTAATGCATCCTCCCTTCTCTAATAGCAACATGAGGCCAGGTTCTCAGCGGGGATAAATCATTCTGGTTCTTGTTCTATAAAGGATTTTGCTTGGTTGGCAGGTTGGGTTTGTTTTATTTCAGAATTTTTGTTCTATACTATGAATTAAGGCCTCTCTGCTCCCACAGCACAGCTCCCCCATCGTGGGAGCTCTGACTTGTGCAATTGAATATATCTTTTCTCCAAAACCCAACCATTGTCTTAATACCCCATTTTTCAAGTATTTTCACAGAATAACTAAACTTAAAATCTTTTTTTGTTTCATATTAATTTGGTTATCTGTGGCAAAGCCAAACAATGACCTGAAATATTTAGCTTTTAAAAAAAGACAAACAAAACTCAAAGACTGACCTGAAAATGCCAGCTCTTTCACCTGCAGGCTTTGCTGTTAAATCAAGAACCTACCCCAGTAAATCCCAAGAGTTCAGGATGTTGGAGACAGTAATATTTCTTTCGTTAGAGCAGCAGCTCTGTCTCGTTGAGAGCACAGACCAAGGTGTCTTGTAACTTGTCCAGTCAAGCATTGAAGAAAAATGACTCAATCCATTTTCCAAATCTGTGTGCTTTCTCTCCAATTATTTCTTAATGTGCTTTTTGACAAATTGTCAGGAAGGGAAGTTAGCAGGCTTGGCTTCTCTGGTCAGACATGCCAAGCAACAAGGAGCCAAGACCTCTGAGTGGGAATCCAGCCTGGAAAGGTGGTGCTGAGCAGGCTTGGGGTCTGGAATATCAGGGAGAAAACAAACGTAGGTAATGGTGACAGTGCTGTCCTGCTATCTGGAAAAAGAGGAGGAACTGATCAGAAAAAAATATTATTATTATGTTTTTAATAAAGAAAATGCATAGAGACTTTGTTTTGGTTTTATGGTGAGAGAACCAGCCCATAACATGGGGTTGTGTGTGCATTCTGAAGTGTTTATTTTCATAATTTCAATAAAAAATAATGTCTAAGCCAAGTGGTTAGAAAGCACATGGAATTTGCAAACAAACAAACAAACAAATAAATAAAAGTTTTTGCTTTAATTTGAAAGGAATTTCCTTATATTAATATATAAGGAAATATATATACATATATATAAGTAACGAATAACATAATTAGTATAAAATATTATATTATAAATTAATAATATAGTAATACTATAGCATGTATAATAATAATATAATTAATAATATAATTAATGTTAAACATAAATAATTACATTTATAATTAATATTATATTCATTATTTATAAGGAAATATATATACAGATACATGTATATATATATATAATCTAGAGAGAAAAGTTGAAAAAGGGAAAGAAATTTCTGGTTTAGTGGCTGAAGTTATGTGCAGGAAATGTCCCTTGAGGTGACCTTTCACTTCCAGGTGCGCTGGAGGTTCTGTGTGTTTCCTCAGTGTCCTGAGTATTGAATATATTCTGTGTAATCTGCTCTGTGAGACACCCGCTGCTCCTAATGCCTGGTCAGAGACATTGATAAAAGATGAACCAAAAGAGAAATGTCAGGGGCAAGGCAGAGGGATGCCTGCGGGCTTTAACCTCTGTGCTTTGCTGTTCTCTTATCTCCACCCTTTTTCTGGGAGGAAAAAGGAAAAGCAAAGATTGGAAGGGAACAAAGTTTTTTGGTTTTTTAACAGATTAATGTATAGCAACACTCATATAGCAGGGAACAGGATTTTTGGATGCACATTTGCTGGATTCTCTGATTTTTTTTCCAATTTCCTTCTACTACAATCTTTGCTTTTGAGAAAGACCTTCCAGCTTTGCAGAAATTAATTTGTTCCTAGACACTGTAGTGTGATCTAAAGAATAACTGGAAAGCTAAAACTCTCTAATATTCTCAAATTTGTGTCTACCCAGTGCCTAAATTGATGTTCTCTTGTACTCTGCCTTGAAAAGATTAGGTACCAGGTGGTGGAATATTCCAATTAACATCCCAAAATTATGTTTTAAATTTACTGCAAATAAAACAATTTTGTTGCACTGTAACAGCAGCCTCTGGAACAAATAACTTCCAACATCTTCCTCCAGCCAAGGAGAGTTGTTCCAGGTGATTATGTCTTTCTCACCAACTGGATTTCCAAACATTTTAACTGAGACTGGAGAAAAAGCTGATTACAGAAAGCAACAAATATTCCATTAACTGGAAAAGCAAAGGAACAAGCAGCAGCAAACACACAGACAAAACCTAAGGCAACACACTCCAAATGGTTTGGGGTATTTAATTTCAGCTGCTCAAACTGAGACACCGAAGGGTTTGATTTCAAGAAAATTCAGGGCTCAGGCTGATATCAACAGGCTCATTGGAAGCAAAGCATCCTGAGCAAACACAATTTAGGTGCCTAAAATAATTTTCTGTTCTGTCTTGTTTATAGAAATAAAGAATTTCCTTCAAGCTGAAGTAAACAGATTTATGGAGACAGAAGTTGTGCTGAGTGATTTTCACTCCATCAGGTCAGGGCAGCACACTCCATAATACAAGAAAACAAATATTTGTTACTGTCCTCTTTATCTAATAGATTTTGGCTTTCTGCGTGGTTGTTTTTCCTTGCAACATAAAGGATCCAGAGGTTGTGGACAGACATTTTTATAGCTTAATGTAAATCACTTTAAGTAGAAATAATACTCCTTTCCAGCTGGATTATAATTTCTATTCCACAGGCCAGCATTGTTATTTGACCTTTACAAACAAATATCAGATTGTTCCAAAAACAAATGGCAATAACCTTTGGCTGTTCCACTGGGGCGGGGTGACCACTTGTGACACTGCCCTGGTTAACATTCCTGCTTAGTGGGATGCTCTCAGTCAGTCACTGATATTTATTCCCTGTGAATAACAAATGAACTCTCAGGTCTGAGCTTGGCAGGAGGAGGTGAAGAGACACCAGAGGCAGCAGAGCATCACTGCTGTGTGGCTGTAACCAAGCACTCTCTTTGTGCCTCATGTTTAGGTAATAAATGCACTTTGTCCTCCAGAGGTGTAAACCAAGCCCTGTGATGGATGGCCCTGGCTTGGACCCAAAGCATCAGCACCACTTCAGATTGTTTTAGTGCAGAGAGGAAACTGCTTTTGTTCAGATCAGAGCTGCTCTCTGATGACCCTGGTGGGTCCCTTCCCATTCTGTGGTTCTGCGATATCACAACAACTGCAGCCATTACATTTATTGCCTATTTGATATAAAATGGTTCAACTTTAGTTACTTGGTGAGGAAAATCCCACCAGCAGTCCTTTAAAAATGTGGTTTGTATTTTCCTTTCACTGTTCACAGCTCATTTGGGTCTCTGTTCAGCAGCTTCTCTTTGTAGCCCCAAGGATACAGCAAAATGAAGCAGAGCCTTCACAGAGAAAAGACAATTACCTATTTTTCCTTGTCCCAGTAATTTCTTTCCCAAACAAAATCAAGCAATCGCAGTCTCCTGCAAAACAAAGGACAAACAAACCTCAGCAACAAGCACAGCAATGGCACAATGTTCCAGGCAGTTTTGAAATCCATGGATCTCTGCTGGAGATGTGTAAGTCATTCCACTAGCTCAGTCAGAAAAAAGGACTTCAAAAAGCGTCTTATTAGTCTTCCTGAAGTAAAAAAAAATAAATAAAAAAAAAATATTCAAAATCATTACAAATCATTACTAGGAGAAAAAACTCAGTATTCCTGGCACATATTTGCTTCACAATCCGAAGCAGAGATGGGAAATGTGTGTTTAAATTGAATTCTACCAATTGTGACCCAGTCTGGGTCTGTGAACCCTGTGACTGCAATCCCCTGGATTCTGGGGGCAGCCCGTAACTGGAGGATGTAGAAGCAACACCACACTACAAAAACACCACTTGTATCCTTGAGTCCCTGTCTCAGTGCTGCTCACACCTAGGGCCTGAAGAATTCATTTTCTGTAGTCAGATCCTTAAGGTGGTTGCGCCAGTGACCTAAAAATCTTATGGAAAATATAGGGAATACATTTTGTGATGTTTATATCCTCCCACAAGGAGGACCTACAGCAACACCCAACACACTGGCTTTGGTCAGGCAGTTTCCCTTCATCCTGCTTTATCCTTCATCTTCTTCTTCCTTAATCCTTCTTTTTCCTTTTCCAGAAAAAAAAAAACTATGACCTGAAACCAGAATACCGGTTTTCTGAATGGTTTAGGGACCACAATAGAAGCAGGGTGTTCCAAAGTCAAAGAGAGGAATAATGAGAGCCTTGGAAAGGCTCAGAAGAGGAACTGGAAAAGCTCCAGCAGGAATTCCTTCCTCAGGTACTCTAACAGGAATTTCTTCTGAGGAATCCTGCTATCATCAATTCTTCTCTGGAAAAACAAGGCACTGCTTTGCTATGGAGAGTTGCAGAGCTGGGGGTTGTGGCTCTAGAACCAGAGAAGGGAAAGAAAAAGATAAATTAAAGAGATTAAAATAATTCAATAACAAAATCATTAGAGAGCAATAAATTTCAAATTATTAAAGCAGGTTATTTGCAATTAATCAGTAACATGTTAATATGTAAATATTCCTCTGCACATATAGAATCAATGACAGTAAAAAGAATGTGGGTTTGCAGGCACATCTAGATTAAAAATTTACTATTATATCTGGGAATAAATCAAGGATTATGCTGGGAATAGAAAGGCTTTGGTGTCACTGTAGGTTTGCCCTTACATTTCTCATTGACACCTAAGAAATCCTGAGCTAAGCCAACTTTACCCCTAGAATGTTATGGCAACCTTGTTGTTCCTAGGCCAAGAAAAGTAAAAAATAGGATGGATTCTGTGCCCTAGCCTGTAGCTGAGATTCCTGGACTTTGTGATAGGAATACCCCACAGAAACACATCCCTCAAAATGTACCTTTGCGCCACTGCCTCCAAAAGCAGCACTGATTTTTATGCACAAACCCAAAAAAATTCTTTAGGATTAATTGTGGCTGATTGCAAAGCTGCTGTCTAATGACCACACAACTATAAACTGTCAATCAATATTGAACCCCATAAGGAAAAGACCAAATTCAGATCCACTCATCTTTACATCATGTCATTGAAAATTGACCTTCCTGCAAGAAGAGTTGTTTTATGTTTCATGCATTCTGTTATTATTAGATAGCAGATGTTCCTTACTTTGGAAAAGGAAGGGTTTGTAAAGATGTGCATTTGAGAAGGGATTCTGCCCCAAAAGTCTCATTATAAGATCTCTGAGGGACATTCTGTCCAAAAAATCCTCACTGTGAGATGCCTGATTAGTTATTCACTTCTTCTGCTTCCCCCGTTGTGCATACATAGAACTCATTTCTGCACATATACTACTTTTTTTTTTCCAGCACTTGATAATATTTCTCTCATTTATTTAGGATTTTTGGCTGCTTTTGGGATCTTCATTTGTTCAAACATCTGCTTGGGAATATCCCATGTGGATTTGGGAAAGGCAAAGCTCAGCCCATTCATGTGTTGTTTAATGTCTTTATTACCAAGGAGGATGAAATGAAGTGGGATGCTCCAACCACAGGCAGAGGAACTGATCAATTCCAGGGTGGGATGGTTGGACAGGGGGCCTGGACAGGAGCGGAGGGTTGGACACAGCTTCAGGAGGTCCAGCTGCAGCCCATGCACAGCTGGGCTGAGTGCACAGCTGGACTGCTGGGACAGATGGAGAGGCAGAACAGCTGGGGAAGCAGAACAGCTGGAGAGGTGGGAACAGCTAGGGAGCAAGGAACAGCTGGGGAAGCAGAACAGCTGGAGAGGTGGGAATAGCTGGGGAGGTGGGAACAGCTGGAGAGGTGGAATAGCTAGGGAGGTGGGAACAGCTGGGTAGGTGGGAACAGCTAGGGAGGAAGGAACAGCTGGGGAAGCAGAACAGCTGGGGAGGTGGGAACAGCTGGGGAGGTGGGAACAGCTGGGGAGACAGAACAACTGGGGAGGTGGGAACAGCTGGGGAGGCGGGAACATCTGGGGAGGCGGGAACAGCTGGGGAGGTGGGAATAGCTGGGGGGTGGGAATAGCTGGGGAGACAGAACAACTGGAGAGAGAACAGCTGGAGAGGCGGAAGAGCTGGAGAGGCAGGAACAGCTGGAGAGGTGGAACAGCTGGAGAGGTGGAACAGCTGGAGAAGTGGAACAGCTGGGGAGGAGGAACAGCTAGGGAGTCAGGAGAAGCTGGAGGGACAGGAACTGGGGGTCCTGCAGGAGAATGTGTTGAGCCACATGCCACACTCACTCCTTGTGAGTTTCCAAGAGATGAGGCCACACCCAGAGTGCTGGCTCCTCTCTGGAGTTCCCCCGCTCATGAGAATCATGGAAATACTGGAGAGAGCCCAGTGGAGGCACAGGAGATACAAGAAAAGCTCAGGAGAACTTGGTTTGTTGGATCTTTCGGGGTTTGGCTAAAGGGGATCAGGGCCGTCTTCAGCCATAAAATTCCTGATAAATTTGGCTGATTGTGCAGGAGCAAAGTGGGTATAAAAAAATCCTTCCTGTTTCAGTTCATGGTATAAACTCATTGGTTTAACTACCACAGTTATGCATCAAATCATAAAATTATCCAGCCATTTTAGAAATTCAGCTGCACTGTTTGACTCCCTGACCTCCTGCTGCAGAGGATTTCACAGATCCACAAAAACATGTTGGAAGAATTACTTCAATTACCCCTTTTCTTCATCACTGGGTTTTTTAGATTATAATTCAACAAATGGAACACCTACCCTGGGTGCCTGGATGTTAAATCCCACACTTCTGTTCTCCTGCAATGTTTAACCAAATGAATTTCTGTCACTGACATTGATAATCTGGTGAGGGGAGGCAGCAGGTTAAAGGCAAAGGGCCAAAATTTTACCCACAAGGATTAAACAACTGGGACAATTTTAGACAAAACATTGAGAACATTGATATGAATTGTAGAAGCATGGAATGTTCTGAGCTGGAAAAGACCCACAAGGATCATCAGGTCCAACTGCACACAACGCCCAACAGTTCCACCCTGTGCTGTCCAGGAACTCCTTGGGCTCTTTCAGGATTGGGGCTGTGAACATTCCTTGGGGAGCCTGTTCCAGTGCTTTTCTGGAAGTTTCTTACCTGCTTTTGTGGAAATTTCTTCCCTTTTTTCTCCATGTCATCTCTAAGAATTTCTTTGCATCTCAACAACTCCTGTGAGGAATCAAGCAAAGACCAAGTAGATAAAATTCTGCTTCCCCTGAGAATCTAAAAGTCTTCAAAATCACTGAAATCACTGTTTATTATTTGATATCACTCACCTGTGAATCAAAGTTCTGTTAGAAGTTTTATACTAGCACCAGCCTTGCTTTGGGGCAGATCAAAGTACTATCCTTAAAATAAGTAAAAAATCTCCATTATCCCTTGGGGTTGCATGTTGATTCTTTCACCCTCCTTTTCAAGCCCAATGAATTAATTTGTGAAGCAAAACGAAGTCACCACAGACACCCTTCTCTTCTGACAGCCTGGAAATTCACCCATTGACAGGCTGGAATTTTTAAGGACATCTAAAGCTGGGTAATATCATGGATTATGTCAAAGTCAAGCAGGAGCAGATGTTAGACCTGGGGCTGCTGCTGTAAAGAAGAAAGTCTGCAATGGACAACTGGGGAAATAATAGCAACATATCTTAAACTAAAATATATGGGCTAAATTGAGCCACTTAAATATTAATTCATTGTCACAAAAGAGGGGTTTCTGCTCTCGCCATCAAAGGTATTGGCAAAAAGCAGATTTTAATGGAGTTCAGTGGCAAGGTTCACTCTATTACTGACTACAGCAAGGAAGTGTATATAGGAAAATGGGATTGGAGTCAATTTTGAGTGATTTACACAGTGACTGGAGGTGGAAAAGGGTCAGGGGGCAAAGGATACAGATACAAAAGACTGCAAGAGGATTTAGTAGTACTTAATCATCCTCCATTTAACATTAAAAAAGAGTGAGGCACCATCACACTGACTTTATTTAAAAAAGGATTTAATAAAGAATAAATAAGAAATACAATCAAGAATTTATATTGCTTTTAATGTTAAAGATATTTTTTTTACATTAGACAATATCTGGTGCTTTTTTTCCTACAAAATGAAGGTGTTCAGTATACTTCATTTATATACATATTTCTAAAGCATAAACAATGGCAGGGGGTTAGAGTGCAGTGATCTGAAAGATCCCTTTGAAGTGAAACCATTCCATTAGTTTTTGACGAATACCATGAGTCAAAATGACCATTATTAGTCAAAACCATTAGTTTTTGACTAATAGGCATTTGCAGATTTTCAAACAATGATCCAAAAATTGGATGAATGTACAGATGGGTGGAAGACAACAATGAATGTGAGGAAAGCAGCACTGGGTGCTATTTTCTTCTTCATTAGAAAAGGCTACGGATCTTTTCCAGGTCATGGAATGAGGTAAAGGAATTATCTGATAGACCCATTTTATTTTTTTTTCCTAGTAAATATTTAGGATTTTTTTGTGGGATATAGGGAGGGGAAAATTCGAGCCCATGTTTTCAAGAAATCTGGAGTAAAAGATCTTGTTGAGAATTTAATAACATGGGAGAGGTTTAACTCTGTACTTTCATGAAAAATATCTGATTCTGGTGTCAGAGGGTGAAAATGAATGTCCTGGTATCCAAACTGAATGCTCCCTGGAATTCTCATTTCTCCAATGGCCTTTGTTGATGAGAAGGTGAAGGATTTCCTGGGATGCTGCACAACCTGCTCAGGCCAAGGGGTGACTTTTCATGGTTCTTGCACAATGGAGCCTGCTGGAAGTTTCTCAGTCTGCACAAACCCAGTGATGAAAACCTTGAAAAACCTGTGGGGCCATTGGAACTTCCTCTCCCATGCTGAGCATACACTGGGATTGCCACAGGAGTGTCACCACTGTCAATTGCCCTGGTAAATCATTCCATTTGCAGCAGGTATTGATCTTTTGCTCTTTACAATTCTCCATCAAAGCCCCTCAGTGGCCTGGTAGGGAAGGAAATCACCAGAGACACAAAGGACAACCCCGCATCTGTCACCATCTTTGTTTTACCCAGGTCAGATCTCAGACAAATACAAGATATAAGGGACTGTAGGAAGGCAGATGGAAGGGATATCTGCAAAGAGATGCACTGGCTGTGAAAGATATCGGGAAGGAATTGTTCCTATGAGGGTGGTGAGGCCCTGGTACAGGGTGCCCAGAGAAGCTGTGGCTGCCCCTGGATCCCTGGAAATTTCCAAGGCCAGACTGGATGGGGACTGGGAGCAACCTGGGATAGTGGAAGATGTCCCTGGGATGGGACTGGATGGGCTTTAAGGTGTCTTCAAACTGAAACATTCCACATTTCTGGGGTAAAAGATAAGAGGTAGATAAGCTCTATATGCAGGGGACAGTTGGCTAAATCCGTGTAAACTAGATCTAAAGGTTTTAAGTTATCTTGGGAATACAAATGTTGACTATTTCAGTGTTCCCATTTAAAACAGTGAAAGTGTGCATCTCTTTCCTCTTCTAGCTGTGTACAGGGAAGTGGGGTTAATTCCTTTAACTTTTTGCTTGTTTTTATTGTTTTTATCAAGTAGATGAGCAATGTGGCCTTTCTATTTCTGACAGACCTCCAGAGAGGTGTGTATGTCACTACTGGTTCATACTCCTTGTTTTCCTGTAATTGGGAATGAATTACAGTTTAATCCTTTCTTGTCAGTACAGCCAAAAGCAACCATGGAATCCTCACAGGAAAACTCTTTGGAAAACAATTTGCAATTAAACAGAAGTGGAAAGAAGGAAGGTGGTTAAAATGAGAAATAATAAAAATAAAGTGTAATGGCCCTGAAAAGATGAGACTGCGCAAGAAAAAATTCATTGTAACGATGATAACTAACTTTGGGGATTTTTTTTGTATATTTATTTAGTTTTTAATAAAAGGGGCAGACCTTCAGTCACCATAAGGCTTTGTTGACTTCAGTATCAGTTAATATACAAAAACTACTCAATATCTGGCATTAATCCAGTCAAGAAACTCCTCAGGTAAAGGATATTTTCTGTCCATCTAGGAGAAATTTCACAAGGAACGTCATCATTCTGACATTCAGGTTCATTTACAGGCAGCATTTTTATCAGAGCCTGGCAAGTTTAATCCAGGAGTGCACGTTCTCTTGTGGCATAAAATATCTAGCTTGAGATCTGGGTAAGTTTCTACTTTTACTGCCAAGTTTGCCCGTATTAGAACATAACTTGCCAAGCCGTGTTTCCTTGAATTCAGATGGAAAGCCAAGAACTAATCTCCTGTCAGAGTATGGCTGGACAAGCCTGGTGAATGTGAGGAATATTGAAAGGAACCCAGAAAGCTGCACACATTTGAAGACAGGGTACAGAAACATCAAAAATTGTGAGTTCTGAGATGTTTTTCACACCGCGACAAATTTCCATTTCCATTTGGATCTTAGTGGTCCAGTCTTGACTCTTGTTGATATTAAAACAGCAACAAACATGATATTAAAACAGCAACAAACAAGTTTGACAAGAGTTTTAAATGTTTGGAGCTGAGTTTGATGAGAAAAAACATCCACTGTGGGTTGAAATGTGTCACTGGGCTCATCCAGAAAAGCAGAATTTTACTCAAAAGTGCATTCAGAAAACAGAGAGCAGCTTGGGGAGCTTGAGCAGAAGTGCTCCTTCCAGCTGGGAAATGTGGCATCACACATTCAGTATCCTCAGAAAGTTTTCCTTGCAGATTTTTGGAGCCACAGCTGAGGGCTCTGCACCACCGTGGTCCCAGGTACATCAGAGACAGGGAGAAAGAGAATATACTGGAATGGGAATGCCATGGGATTTCTGGGTCTGGGATTTCTGGGCACTCTTCATCTGCAGCAGAAATGCACAGTCAGGATCTGTGTGCACAAAGAAATTGAGGAAGGGTATCATTGCTGCAGAACTGAACCCACCCAGACCTTTGTCTGTAGAAATTTGCATCCCATGAAAATAGGGCAGAATGCACAAAGTGCTTTGGACAGGGAATCTGTAGGAGTGAAGTCTCTGGGAAGCTGGTTTTCCCTGAGATTTTGCCAGGGACTGGCAGAATCCTTCACTATCAGAAACTGAGATGGAAACAAGCAAAGAAATTTGTCCCAAAGAGAATGAACACAACCAGGTGAATTCCAGCTTTTGGCAGCAAATTTTTGAACCACTGTGCCGACACTTTAAGAATCCACCTGTTAATTAATTAGCACAGCCTAATGGCTGAATATTGAAATGCCTGATTTGATCTTAATCTCTTCAAGGCTCACACATTCATGATGAAAATATGTGGGTGTAAGCACAGCAAAACTTGTCCCACTGCAGTGATTTTGTAGATGGGCTGTGAGGATTTTGCAGGCACCAGTTTGGACAAATGGGTTTGTTCAGGTTTGGAAGGAAAACAACGTTTTTGCAGTAAAAATGTAAGTTGAAAAGCTCCTTCAGTATCGGTCCAGAAAATGCTGAAGAGGAAAAAACAACATCAGTCTAAATGAGATTTCTAAAATATCTCACTCACCAGTGAGAAGTTCTGTAGATCATAACTTTATTAGTAATGAGATGAATATGTCACGTGTGGGCTATTGAACTCACTCTGACAGACAAAGAAGCATTAAGTAGTGACCTTTAAATTCTAATTGCTGATGTGTTAGAGCTTGTAAACTTCTTAAATGGAGTCCATGCACACAAATCTTGGAGCAACATTTGGAATATTAAAGAAACAATTTACTGTAACAGTTTGAGAAAGTAGATTTGACATTAGAAGTGTAGCAAAATAAAAACCCATCATTATTAGATATCTAAAGATCAAATGTCTGAGGCCAAAGCCACCACCATGTGTAAAAAGCCAACCTGTTTGAAAGGAGTGGAAGATGTTTAAAACACCTTCCTATGGCCAAATGTAAGCTGTAGAGAAGGAATGGAAATGAGACAGGCAAGAAAGGTCAATAATGGATTTACAAGGTGGTTTCCTGTGTTGGTTTTGCACAGCCTGGATTCTATGATTTTTACCAGGATCCAAACCCTTGCACTACTGCAGTACCTTAACTAGAAATATTTAGCTTTTCTCTTCATACAATTAATTGCATTATTTCCAAGGCTTTTCTTTTTCAGTTAAATTCTGAAATTGAAATACTTAAGCCTTCCTTTGAAATGATTTTAAATTGTGCTCCGAAACAGTTCTGTGAGGTCTTGAGTTCAAACATTTCTCTTTATTGTGTCTTCACTGATATCTATGAACAACAGATTTGGAAGTTTGTGATAAATTTTTTTCTGTTCAGGTGAGAATAGGCAATTTTTAATTTTTTTTTTTTCAGTTATGTCCTGAAATTAAAATATTGATCTGCTTTTGAAGGTTTTGTTGGAAACTGTTTTTTTTACAGAAGTTACTTATGGTGACTCTTTTATTCCAAAGCACAGAGATTTATTTTATTCCTACAACCATAATTATAAACCTAATGAGCCTATGACAGGTTTCTTCTCTCTCAATTTATCAAGGACATTGAAAGCAAGAAGAAAGGGTGTGAATCCCCCTCTGTAGCTCACTCTGCAATGGAAACCATGGAGTTCACCACTGCTGCTGACCTGCGCCAGCCAATACAGGCTATGGCACTTCCCTGGTGCTCCAGGAGGGATATCAGTCTTTCCAAGTGCACAATAAACCTTTCCCAACATTGCCAGCAGGTTGGATTTGTTACACAACCCTTGCAGACACCCCTGAATTCGGCACTTGGTTGTTTGTTTTTTTTTTTCGTCTGCAGTGCATCCATTGAGTTTTGTAAATGATGCTTGGATTTCAATCTGCTCAGCAGAGGATTGGGGATCTGCTGTACCAGGAGCCTTCTGAGTACAAATCCCACCCATTTGATGCAGGCATTTCTCATCAAATTCATAAAGATCCATCAAACAAGCAGAAATTCCAAAAAAAAAAAAAGGCAGAAATTCCAAAAAAAACCAAGCAGAAATTCCAAAACTCCTTGTATTTCACTGCAATCTGCTCATCTAAAATACACAGATATAATTAAAATAGAACAATTTAAAGCAGAAGCATTGGACAGTCTATTTGGAAAATACAGAATATTCAGTTAGAAAACAAAAAAAAAACTCTCTTTGAATTTCATTAGGCAGATGGAAGATTTAAGATTCAGGTCTCCTACCCCCTAGAAAAATCCTGTTCCTCTCACCCTGTAGGAATCAGCAGCGATGAACCCTTTTCTGGTAGATTTTCTGAGCACAATCTCTCTTTCTCCTATTTATTTCTCCCTGTCCCTGAAATTCAGGGAATAAAATCACAATGTGTGGGGAGGGAAGGAGCTAATGGATGGACTTATTTTGCTGCAAGAATTAAAGCACCTTAGCCC
Source organism: Diglossa brunneiventris (assembly GCA_019023105.1). Classification (NCBI taxonomy): domain Eukaryota; kingdom Metazoa; phylum Chordata; class Aves; order Passeriformes; family Thraupidae; genus Diglossa; species Diglossa brunneiventris. Next base: position 25,499,711 of record CM032361.1, on the reverse strand, counting down.
AGAGCCTAAGTGTGTACTCCATACTTGCAGTCAAACCTCCTTGGGGGGCTAAAAGAGAGCTCGACTTTTAATACATTTTTTCCCCATTTTTTAGTAGTTTTCTATTGTTTGCCTTATCTTTCTCCTCCACATAGACATTTGGAAGGAAAAACACTGAATCCGTGTGTTTATGGGCACTGTTTTCTGCTTCTTGCCAATAGTCCCATTCTGCATAACAAGATTTATGCTGTTAGAAAGCCCCAAAATGCACTCAGCAGCTCTTCTGTGCCTGTTCTTTTAGCTCTCCTGGTATCAAGCACAACCATTTGTTTTCTTGAATTCTAACCCAATTGTAGAAATGTACCTCAGGGTTCACCAAGAATACGATTATTTTTGTCCTATTTACAATGTCTCCAGTCACTTTTAGGTTGCAAAACTGCAAACAAGGAAACCGCAGTTGTTTAGCCCACTGTTAAAATCCTTTTTTTACAGTTCTGAACAAAAAGCAGAGCCTGGCATTAAATTATATCTTAACGCTATGTTCACTTTTCAGCCTGGGCTTGGGGAGGTGTAGGGAGATCAGATGTGCTGCAAAAACATTTGTCTTGTTCCTCCTCAGCTTGCATTCTGAGGGAGATAATCCCTGGAAGTGTAATCCCATCCCTGGCAGTGTCCAAGGCCAGGTTGGAAAGGGCTTGGAGGAACCTGGGCTGGTGGAAGGTGTCCCTGCCCATGGCAGGGGGGTGGCACTGAAGGGGCTTTAAGGTTCCTTCCAACTCAAACCACTCTGGGATTCTGTGATTCCATGAAAATCTTGATGCATTTAAAACTGTTTCACTTGCACTTTGCTCTCTGTTCTTATTCTAAAAGAACTTCAAGACAGCAGGAAATACATTTATGTTTTCTCAAGTTGATCAGGTTCAAGGAAAGATGTTTCTAGTTTGGAAAATACTTAGGTATTAAAAAATATGTTTATAGCCCCCTCTTTATAAAGTTCTAAGAAATTCTTGTATTTGCATAGGATTGTTCTATTTTATTTATCTAAATATCAACACAACAGAAGGACTGAATAGACAATTGGGGGGAAATAATGGGAACAAAAAGGGAGAGGAAGAGATTATAGTGATTGTTGTTAATTTTCTTTCATCCTTCCCAAAGTTATGCAGCCATGCTAAATGATTTAGCCCTGCATTAATGGGAAACAATACAGAAATATGTCACCCACGTGTCTTGTTTCCCTAATAATAAAACCCAACAAGTGCTGGAACAAAACACTCTGCTGTCAGTGAAGAACAATGGAGCAAAAGCAACAAATCAGTGTTTTCTCAGTTTTATCCTCCAGAAGGAAAGAGAAGGCAGAGCTTTGCTGCGACCCAGGAACACTTCTGTGATTCCACTCCTGCTTTTGATGTTCCGTGAGGTCACTGCAGCATCTCCCCATCCTTTAAAGGGAAGCCAAACACTTCCATCCCTAATAACTGTTTTGATCATTATCCACGCACTTGAGGAATCAGGAGAGAAGATCTGATGATTTCTTTTGCTCCTGAAAAAGGAGGGAGAAAGCCCCCCCACTAATGAGATGGCTGGTGGCACTCCAGAATTGATTGCTGCACGTCAGCCGGCTCGGGGCATGCTGCTGGACTCCTCAGCACAGGCTGGGATCTTTTTAAATTTCCATCTCTTCAAATATGGCTGGGAGGCTCTTCACATTTGGGAAATTCAAAGCAAGATCTATACTTTTTTGAAGTAGAGGGGAAGAGGGTGAGGGAGAAGTGTCACTTGCCAAGCTTAGCCGCTCCAGCTGAACAGACAAAGCCTCAGTTTGGCACATCCATGTGGCATCCACATTTTCTGGAAAAATCCCTTCACCCAGGATTTTTCTCCTCGGAAGCTGAGAAGCCTCAGAGAAAAAGGAAAACAAATTCTTATCTCATTTGCTTCTCCTGTGTTTTGCTCCTTTGGAATGTGTTTGGAGATTGTTTACCCACAGGTGATTGTTTCATTGGATTCTACTGTGAGTTGTTTTCACTCTTTGGCCAATCAGGGCCAAGCTGTGTTGAGAATCTGGAAAGAGTCATGAGTTGTCATTATTATCTTTTTAGTCTTATGTAAGTATCCTTTCTGTATTCTTTAGTATATTTTAGTTTAGTATTCTTTAATATAATATAGTATCATAAAATAATAAATTAGCCTTCTGAGAAGATGGGGTCAGATTCATCATTCCTGCCTTTGTTGGGGGACCCTGCAAATACAATACATCCACACAGGGATGTGGGAATCCATAAAATCAGAAGGCTTTGGGAAAACTTCAGAAGACAAGCCTCAGATACAGTGGAATTGTGAATTGTGCTAAAGCAGCAGAAAAAATTATTTAAGCTGTAGAGAAGACATGGGAATAAGAACAATAGAGCTGTGTATTGGTATTTGTTTGGCTTTCTAAGTTGTAAAAAGTTTACCTAGCAGATATTAAGAAAGTTAAGCTTATGAATAGTGCTCTGTGCGTTGTCTCTTATAAGCAGGTATTGTATTCGAAAATAAGCAAGCATTGTTTTAAGCAAAGCTACGTGTGCTTATAGTGATTGGATAGAATTACTGTCAATATGCTTTGGCTTTGTGTAATTGGCTAAGAAAGCTATATGGTATGCTGTAACATTAAGTTTTCTAGCCTGCTGCCTGGACAGTGAGCTGTTCTCATCACTCCATTATCATAACCATATAATGAGACTGATGCTGAAAAATAAATAGCTCAATACAATTTCCCAGCAGCCCCGTCCTGTTCGCATCTGTAAATAAACTGCCAGTGTCAAGGGAAACCTCAGGCTCAGGCACTGGTCCACCTTTTGCCCAGCACCAAGACTTAAAATATGTTTTATTTTCCTGAAGAATTATCTGCAGGCACGTGTAAATTCAGAGTTTCAGGCACAACAGATACTGCAATGTCATTAATCTTAGAGGAATATATGATTTTTTAATTTCTTTTCTCTGGTTTTAGACAGAAACTATTTCTTTAATATTCAGGATAATAATCCCCATACAGTTATTTTTCACAAACTATGTAATAATTATTCAGAACAATGATAGCATAACTGCTACAATAACTGTTTGCTGTCTCAGTTTACCATTATTATTTGAAATTTTAAACCTTTCCTTGATTAAATAACATCCTTTAACAGATCCCAGTTTTCTCAAGCCTTATAAGAAGTGTCAATGCCTGTGATTTCAACATCACCATATCTTTGCTCTCAATTTGTTTGCATTTGGAAGGAGATATTACTGCAGAGATGTTTTTAGGGGCTCATTTCACCATTGTCCATGAAAAACCACGAAGTAAATTGTGTTTCAGCAGTGACATTTAATAAAATCCTGTAGTTTTACCTTCCTGAGTGCAACAAGCACAAGCAGAGCTCTGTTTTCTGTTGGCCAGAGCAGGGGAGGTGGTTTGGCAGGTGAGGAAAACATGCCTGCACATCCTCGGTGCAGAACACAGCTCACAAACACAAGAAATGGAATAATTAATCCTAAAACGAGCACAAAGAAAGACTGAAAGGTCAGCTGAGCTGATGGGCATGTTTTGTAGTGTAACAATTTCAGAAATGCTGTTGAACTTCTGCAGGGTACGTGGTGCTGGAAATGCCACCCATCTGCTTGTGCTGAGCTTCAGCTCTGGGTTTTGGAGTTACACAGATGAGGATCAGCCAGGCATGGAAAGGAACAGCAAAGATAATTTTCTAGGGGGGGAAGCTGAAGGTTTGAGTGTTCCCTGTTGCAGAGGTCTTAATCATTCATGCTGCTGCTAATAGTAAATTAAGTCTTTAAATGTCAGACCATTGTTGTGCATCTTTTCTGCGTCAGAACCAAGGAAAATCTTTTGTTACTGGCTCTCAACCTCTAGCAAAGGAGTCACCAAGAGCAGCTTTTCCTGTTGCTGGTCTGGAAAAGATGGAAAGTTGTGCCCTTGCCAGCCTCATTCCTCTGGGATGAATGCTGCATTCCACCCTACTTGGATATAATATGAATTAATATATAATTAATTTGTGTTTTGGTCAAAACCAGTATCCAAAACTGATTTGACCACAAAGCTTAAGTCACTAGCACCGGAGATGGAATTTCTCCAGGTTAGAAATTAAGTGCATATACAAGAGAGAAGAGAAAAATCTGAGAATAAATACAAAGGCTTTAAGCTGAAGGAGGGGAGATTTAGATGGGATATTGGGAGGGAATTGTTCCCTGTGAGAGTGGGCAGGCCCTGGCACAGGGTGCCCAGAGAAGCTGTGCCTGGTCCACCCCTGGAAGTGTCCAAGGCCAGGCTGGATGGGGCTTGGAGCAACCTTGGACAATGGAAGGTGTCCCTGCCCATGGCAGGGATGAAACTGGATGGGCTTTAAAGTCCTTTCCAACCCAAACTATTCCATGATTCTGTGATTTTACCAACAACAAATTCCCCGGCAACAAAAAACCCCAGAGAATCAGCAGTTCTTATAATGACTACAATTGTCACTTAAAAATGCTTACCCTATAAAATATTTACACCTTAAAATGAGATGTGAGACTAAACACAAAAACCAGACAGAAGGAAACATTAATTTTAAATATGTGCTGTGTATAATTGTAGATTAAAATATTACAGCAAGTCATTTTTTCTTGATGGGACACCCTGCTCTCCAAGCAGCCTCGTGAGGAAATACGACAGTTTTGACAGAACACATTTTGCAAACACAGGTAGCAATTTTGATAAAAATACACAGAATTCTGGTTTTCCTCTTATCAAATAATGATATGTTAAATTTTAATTTAAAAATTAGAGCTGTGTTGGTATAATTCACTTCCTGTTAAATAAGTAAAATCAACCCAAGAGATAATATATTTAGATTTTATTAAAATAGAATGCCATTTCTGTAGAATGTATTTTAGCTACTTTAAGCATATATTTATTTAGAGAGTTTTTAGTTTTCCTAGTTTTTCTTTGGACAGAAGCCATTGATCTATCAGTATTGCACCATTTATGTCCTGAACTCAACATGTTCAAATATCAGAGTGCTAAGGCTGAAGCCAAAGATTTCATTCTTGAAACACTTAATGATGTCACAGCCCAGCTTTAGAAGCCCCATCATTGTAAACTCTCCTTAGATCAAGCAAAATAATAAAATATTAATGAGATTAGTTCATCCCTTTAGTCCCATTCACATAATTTTTCCATTAATTGTTAAACACTAACATTTTACTCATTCTTTGGGCCAGTAACAATTCTTCAGCATGACACAGAGCTTACTTTTGGGCTTTGAAGCAGCTCAAACAAAAAATCTTGCAGAATAATAATTTCATTTAATTGTATTCATCACCTGAATGAGTCAGTATTTAATAAACCTAATCAGGTCCCCCTTCCTTCCTGCAATCAGGTGTGGCAGTGTGGTTTTCCTCCCACTACAGAGAGCTGCATCCCAATTAATCAGAGCACTCCAGCTTCTCCTCACTCCATTGAAAACTTGTGCTGAGCCCTGCCTCTGTCCTGGGATTTATTGCCACAAATAAATTCAGCAGCTCCTTCCCTCTGAGCTGGGGCCTGTTTCCACATTCTGGGATCCTGAAATTCCATTGCAGTAGCAGCTCTTAATGACATTTTTGTCCCTGCCATTTGCCAAAGACACATTCTTTAATTGCAACCACAACAGAGTCATGGAGCTCTATCACTAAAATATCCATACATATTTATCTATAAGCTGTAGCATCATTTATTGAATTTCATAAAACCTTATTGCATATAACTTCATTCTTCTGGGAAGCAGCAAAAGTCACATTAAGACACCCACAAGAGGAGAGGTAAGAGGGAATTACTCCCAGTTAACCATGTAAGAAGGATGGATTTTGTCTGAGGTGAAGAATGCTTCAGGAAGGGCTAAAGCTGAAAGGATTTGAAACTGTAAATTAGGAAAATCATTCCTCTGCCTTCTCAGTAGAAATTGATATTAATGTTGTAGCACTGTGACTTATCTGACCACTTTTCAGGAGCAGCAGCCATGTCCAGAGAGGATTTTTTTAACTTGTATATTTGTTTTGTTGGGTTTTAGGACAGACATGGGCTTACAAGCTGTTTAGGTTCTGTATACCATGTTTAGAAGGCATAATCTGCTTTGTACCTATTGACTTTCTTTGCTTGGGATATCAAATTTCCTCTCTGGGACATAAAAATAAACATGCATTCATGGTAAAGACAAGATGCAGATGTCCCTATGTGTACCAGAGAAGCATCCTGATTTTATAATTTCTATATCCTTTGAAAAAATAGGTGTATGTGCTTGTGGTGACATAACAATTCCTGACTTTTAACAGAAGATTTAGGGACTGACAAACTGCACACATAGCAGCCATTCTCTGAAATAAAGATGTTCTTTTCACATTTTCAATGAAAACAGGACGTATAAACACAGCAGCAGCAATAACTGAGGTACCTTCCAATAATAATATAATTAAAAGAGCTAATCCTTGACAAGAAAAAGGAAATGAAGGAAAATTAATAGCAGTGTTATCGCCAAACTGAATCATGACCCATTGTTGTGAAGACACCTGACTTTTACATGGCTAGTCCAGGAAAATTACAAGTTTTATTTCCAAGCTGGCTTGTCTTGGACATCATCTTCGTCTTCTAAGCAGCAGTGAAAATTTTCAAAGAAATACTGTTCTACTTATGAGCACTTAATAATATAGCCTCAATATTTAATATTATTTACAGAAAACCACTCTCTTTGCCAAATTCAGCCAGGCATGGTTTTATGGATGGTTTCAGAGCTCTAACTAGAAAAATGAAGGTAAAAGGCAAAGTAAATTCTAATTCTGTCTTGCCATATGGCCCTTGTATAAGGAGGAAGAGGTTTCTTACTATATATTTTTAATTAAAAATGAGCTACCCTTTGTAATACTGCAGCAACAACATCTTGAAGAAAAGATGTGACCCTAAAATTCAGGTGGGTCACTGCTGCCTGGGACATCCATTAATAATTACCTTGGTCAGACAGTGATGATTAATGGACTTCAGGTGTTCCAGCAGGACAAAGTGAAAACATTTGAGGCTTGGCTGAACCTCAGAGGGAGAGGAGGAGTTGCTCTGAAACTCAATTATACAAGGTTAAAGTTCCAGTGAAGAATATTCCTGTAAATTTGGGACAGGATTCTACCTCCTTAGCAGCCAGCACAGCACACAGAGGGGCTGAATTTTGTCTGTGAACCTGCTCTGTTTCTGAAAGAGAGAGATTTCCAGGGAATTTGGCAGCAATCTGGGCAGTGTCCTGTGCAGCTCAGCAGGATAGGTGGAATAGAGAAGGAATACTTCAGGAAATAATATAAATTGGATATAATATAAATTAATATATGCATTTGGATATAATATAAATTAATATGTGGTGCTTGGCCAATATGAGCTGTCCAGAAAAGGAAAAAAAGAGAAGAAATAGAAGTAAGTCACATTTTTATTTCTGCCCACAGTCTAGCATAACAAAAGGTAAATGTGGTGTGGCTCAGTGGGACTTGGGGAAATGCAGGCACCTCTCCCATGCAGGGATTCTCCAGAGCCAGAGGTTTTCACCATGAGGGTGTTGGTGGTAGAAAATCTTGTTCCTTGTTATCTCCGCTTGGCATCTTCACGAGGTCAGCCTGATATTCCCCAGCTGGAAGAGAATTCCCTCCCACCTTTTCCCCATGAAGAGCAAAGGCATCTGGAGTTACTCTCCCAGTGTTAAATACCCGTGTATTAATTCCATGAAAAGCGCATGGGAACGAGTTTTATCCTCCTGAGGGCTGATAGCTTCTTTCCATGAGATTTCTCTCCTCAGAGAAGAACAGAGATTGCCCTCCTGTGTCCTTGCAAGTCTTCCCCTGGGGCTTTTCCTTCAGCCTTCCCAGCCTCTGAGAAGCTCCCCTTGTGCTAGGGATGTGCTGAAACTCCCCTGTGCTGCATGCAGATACTTCTGCCCAGCCTTTTCCCCAAAAAAAATCTCTTTTTTTTCTGGGATTGAAGCCAACCACAGAGCCCAGCTCTCCTTTTCTTTGGCAGCTCAATGCCAGGTGCCTCAGCAGGGTTAATTCCAGGCCTGGGATGGTGCAAGCTCAGTACCCTGACTGCAGGTTATATTTATATTTTGGGATCTCTACTACTTCCAAGGAAATGTCCAGAATATATCCTCAACTGGGGCTGCAAAACAAGAGCAAAGTAATTATTTCAATTTCTGTTACAGATTTCTGTTTAAACCTGCCTGACTGAAAAGGAGAAGCATTTAAATGAAGAGTTTTCTGTTTGTGCAATTTATGTACAAACAAGTCCTTTAAAATAAAGATCAAGGATGTTTTTTCTTATATTGATAAGGTTTATTTCCTCACACACCAACAATCTTCTCTTTTATTTTCCCAACAAAATATTTGATTTCTGCTGGTTGAGTTTCTTGACTTCCATCTGTAAGTGGCCCTCAGGAGGTCCATCAAATGCTATAATCTTTAACAATAAAAACCAATGGGTGATGCCTTTATTTTATTGTATAGTGGTTTGTTTTTGGTTTGTTTTTTTTTTTTTTTTGCATATAATTCCTGCAAAATTTAAGGAAATATTCCAGCAACACCATTTTTCAAAGAATTCAGTCTCATTCTTATTTTCAATGCTCAGAAAGGCAAATCCCCCAAATAACATTGCCTTGACATTTGCAGCTTAAGGAATGTTAGGCTAAAAAAAAAATCAATAACAATATTATTCAATAAAATGAGTGATATTTCTGGGAAGAAAATTATAAAGTTCAGATTTATTTTTAAAAGTGTATTGAGTTAAAGGTTTTCCTCACCCCACTGTAAACCTGATACTCATGATAACAAAAAGTGGGGCTTCATAACCAGGCTTTAGTGGGTCAGTCTCATGTTAATATTAGGACATATGATTTTGTGGGCTGACAAAAACTTTTTTTCTGTAGAAGACTGAAAATTTTTGTGTGTCATCCACATAAAACTCATTTTCTCCTCCTTTTGCTGGAAGTTTTCTGATGGGATCCAGCATAGCCTGAAAATATGGCTTTATTTTTTTGCTTTTTTGCATTGAGCTTGGTACATCTTGGAATTCTAGCACCAGGTTTTTATGGGTTCTTGGAAGTAGAAAAGGAAAATTGGAAAAGTTAGCAAGTGTGAGGTTGGTACAATAGTGAAAAGACAAATAACAATTCAGTGCAAATATAAATGGAAGTTCTAACATTGTGGTACTGTTGGGAGATAATTTTTATGAAACAATAAAGGCATCAGAAAAGGGCTTCATTCCTCATATGAAAGCTTTAGATGCCAAACAACAATCAGGCAAGATATATCCTAAAAGCATCTTGGAAAAATAACTAATTTTAAAGCAAATGCAAAACAAAATGAATAAAAAAGTGGAAAAAAAAAAAAGAAAGAAAGAACATCTTTGGTGTGAGCAGGGTTAAGATTTCTCTCTGCCTCCTTATTGATTTTCAGACTTGTTTTATAAGTACATGAAACATGGGGTTGGAGAAAAATCCATCCCAAGAAACACAAATGCCAAGTTTTTGTTGGGTGTGACACGGGCAGCAGGCTGTGTTAACTTTTGCCCTGGTCACCAATCAGCAGATAATGAGATTTCTAGTTGGAGCATATCTATATTTTTTCTTTATTTTTGTATAGGAATGTGTTTGTTTTTCAGTGTCTAACATTTACCTAATGCATTGTGTCTCACAACAAAATAAATTGCCTGGTTTTCCTAGCATTGAGTGTTTTATAATATCCTGTAGCAGAGGATTCTCAGGAACACAGAGGTCATCTGGAAATACTCCCCTGGCTGTGGTTAGTTACAAACATATGGGCTGAAGTGGAGGAAAATCCTCCTTTTTTTGATCATAAGACTCACTTCTTATGTTAAATAGCAAAATTGATGTTGACCATAAAGATTAAGAGGACTTCCACTGCCAAGTCTCAGGGTTAAATCTTTCCTGGAGATGTGAATTGCTTATGGAGTCAGTGGGAAATCATAAATACCATTATTATGGTTTATGGAAGACTCGAGACTGTTCCCTACACACCTGAAGCAGAATATGGAATGACATTGGGAAGATTGCTGTGAGCTTATTTTATGCAAATGGTTGTGAGCAGAAAGGATTTGAATTTATTCCAAACTGGAAAAATAGAAGATTTTTCCTGTGACTCTTGGGGATGTTCTGTGCAGGGCTAAGATTTGCACTCAATGCTCCTTGTGGGTCCCTCCCAACTCAGCAGATTCTGTGATTTCTGGGTTGTTATTCTCTCAGAGAATTTTCTTCCTTCATCACCAGGAACCAGCCAGAAGCTGTTGGACAATAAAGATGAAGTGAAATATCTGTGGGCTTCCTCAAGAGCCTGGCTGAAATTGTGAAATTATCCATTTTGTATCTAAATGTGAATTTTCTCATAAAACACTGGAGTTTTCCTGAGTTTATTGTCAAGAGAGTGACAGCCCCATCTATTATTTAGACCTCCACAGGCACTATCAGTGCACAAAACCCTCACATTCCCCACTGCTGGATCATTCTAGGTTAGCTAAATTCATATTAAGGATTTTTAGTAAGAACAAAAATCAAACAAAGAGTTGTTGAACAGTAGGAGAGAGAAGTTTATTTAGAGAAACCCATGGAGAAGTGGAGGGTGAGAAACTTCAGGAAAAACTGGAGATTGAACCTGGTTCAGCATTGACCTGCTCAAATTCTATCACCAAGGTGACACCAAGCCCTGTGCTGGTGAAAAGGGAGGAAAAAAGTATCTTTTTTTTCATATTCTGTAGATAAACTTCAGATAATTATGTGCATATTTAATGCAAGAATACAGAGAAATTAAATATTTCTGTAATGAATTTGGTGCCTCTGTTTTTGAAAAACTTTCCCAGAGATGCTCTGAAGACTAAAGATTTTGATCTGTAATGAAATTGCTAAAATAGCTACTTATTTCTATTCCTGTTTCCAAAATGATCAAATTAACAATTTGCAAATAAACCTTTGTTTTGAATTTGTGTCAGCAGTGCCAATATTGAAAGGAGCAGCCTCTGTATTTGTTCTAAATCCAGACTTTTACCAAAAACAGTAAAATCACAGGACCTGTTGAGCATATATCAGATTTGTGTAGGTTTAAAGCATAGAATCATGGAAAAACCTAACTTGAAAGGGATCCTCAAAGGACCAAATCCAACTCCTGGCCCTGCACAGACACCCCAACAATCCCACCCTGTGCCTGAGAGCGTTGTCCAAGGAATCCATGGAGATTTTTAGCTCCTTGAATTTACCAGGCCTTGACATTTCCTGCTGAAAAATCCAGGTAAGACATAACCAAAAGCTGTTTAGTGAAAAATAACACATAAAAAAAAAAGGAAAAAGGCTTTAAATATTAAATAGTTTTTTATTTGAAGTTTTGGAAGTGAATTCCCTAGAGGATGAGGTAGTTGTGTCCTTGAGCTGTCTTTTTAACTCTTTCGTTCACCTTTTCCTACAGCCTTTCTCTACACTCTGCTTTTTAGTAAATGCAATTGTTTCTTCATTTGCATGAATTCATGATCTATGATGAGTGATTCCTGTACATTTGGGTTTTTTTAAGCTATATTTAGATCTAGTAGAACTTCTCTTTCTGCTGGAAAAATCACAGGAACATAAAAATTAGATAGCCTGAAGTCTCCACAGATTTCTCATGTTTAATTTTTCCAAGTTGCTATAGTAACTTATAACAAAAAAATCGTGTTGTGTAAAAAAAATTACCCTAGGTAAGACAAGAAAACTTGATAGGAAACAAAATTAAATTCCAAGATAGGAGATTGAAAGACATTAAAATAAAATGGATACCACCATATTTCAGACCTATGTAAAAGAGAGCATTTAAAAACCTAAAGATGGCAATCAGTCCTTAATCTGCAGCAATATAAGTAAACAGCAAGAACTTAGTTTTAAATTTTCTTTGTCCCAAGGCATTGGTTGGTGACGTTTATCTTCCTGCTCATTCCAACCTCTTCATATGAACTCAAGGAGTAATGGAGGAATTCAGCTGTGGAAGTGGAAAGGGTTTTAAAAAATAAAACAAATCACACTCAAATCCACCCCTAAGAGGAGCTGTGGCTGCCCCTGGATCCCTGGCAGTGTCTGAGGCCAGGTTGGACAGGGCTTGGAGCAAACTGGGACAGTGGAAGGTGTCCCTGCCCATGGCCAGGGTGGCACTGGATGGGCTTTAAGGTCCCTTCCAGGCCAACCCAGTCTGGGATTCCATGAACATCAACAGAAAAACTCAACAAATGGGATTTAACTCTCCCAAAATTCAGTATAATCTCACAAGTGAACAAGTGTGCCTTAATCTCTGCCCAGATTATCTATGTCCTTAAAAGCAACATGCTCCCCCAGCTCTTGGAAGGCTGATGATAATCTGCTTAAAGCAGAGGAATCAGCATCTCTTTATTAATACAAAACCACAAAAATTCCATTTGCACTTCCACCTCCTTGTAAGAGAATCCCTTGCAATAAATGATATGCAAAGAGTATTCCATTTCTCTGAAGATAAAGTTCAGTTGACTTAGTAAAAATCCACAATCTACAAAGAGAAAGCACATCAAATATTCCCTGCATCCATTAATAGCTGATTAAACAGTGACACTGAAATACTGAATCAAATTGTTTCCCCTATAAAAACTTTGAAGAGGCTCCTTGAAGAGTTTATTCCTCTATGGAAGTCTGTGTGAAACATTCACAAAGACAAAATGAAGGGATAAATTCAGGCTCAGAGATGCCCTGTAGGTGACCTTTTGGTGCACTAAAAACTGCATATTCCTTGTCATTTTATAGGCCCCTGTTACCAAGTCTCTCAGCCCATCTTTAAATATTATGGTCCTTTAGAGTTTACTTCTTTTTCTGATGAAATAGTAAAAAATGTTACTGCTCATTTCATGATTTTAATCATGTTTAAGGTGGATTATTATTATGGTGAGGTTGGTAAAGATGAAAGAATAACATGGGGTCAGTTTTGAGGCACTGGGGACAAGACAGACCTTGAGGGGCTGGAGCGTGTCTAGGGAAGGGAACGGGGCTGGGAAGGGTCTGGAGCACCAGGAGGGGCTGAGGGAGCTGGAAAGGGGCTTAGCCTGGAGAAAAGGAGGCTCAGGGGGGACCTTGTGGCTCTGCACAGCTCCTGACAGGAGGGGACAGCCGGGGGGTCGGGCTCTGCTCCCAGGGACGGGGACAGGAGGAGAGGGAACGGCCTCAGGCTGGGCCAGGGCACAGGTTGGACATCAGGAGGAATTTCTGCATGGAAAAGGTGGTCAGGCCTTGGCACAGCTGCCCAGGGAGGTGTTGGGAGTCCCCATCCTGGAGGGATTTAAAGCTATGTCAAGGTGTCAGTTGGGCACATGGGTCAGTGGTGGCCTTGGCAGTGCCAGGGGATGGTTGGACTCAATGACTTCAGAGGGCTTTGCCAACTTGAACGATTCTTGAATTCTGTTTTGGAGCAGTGAGGGAATATTAACTTAGAAAAAGACCAAGAGGAACATTTTGAGGAAGATAAGGAAGATGTGCTGACATGGCTTTGGCTGGGGGAAAGGATCCTGTGCTGTTTAAGATGAAAGCTGAAGAAAGCAGACATTTTTTGAGGAGAAATTGAACTTGGAGGTGAGGGGGAATAGTTGCACATTAAACTCACTAATCAGAGACCAGCCAGGAGAAATTAGCATGACACAGAAAATCAGATTCTAACATTAATGTTGATTAAAAAGCGAGAAACTGATTGCAATGGAAATAGAAGCCCCTTCTTCATCCATGAGGCATAAGCACCACAAAAATTAATTATTAAAAAAAGTTCAGTTACTGAAGCATTTAATATTCCATAAATGAGCTCCTGGCTCTGAGTGAAAGAGCGGCTTCCTTTATCAGTTCATGGCATGCTTTGCTTGTGGAATCACTAAGAACAATATTGATGGCACAGAGGAATGTGCAACTGGGCTCTTTTCACAATGCTGAGCCTATTTAGTCCTGACAAACTGGAACACAGAGCTCTAGGAAAAATGCAAACTATCAAACACTGGATTTTTACTCCGTAGGGGAAATGTGGAGAGTCTATTTAAATAGTGCAGCTACTACACTACAGCTAATTTATTAATCATAACTGAGGTGTAATACGCTGCATTATTTAAGGCTTTCCTACATTTCCACTTGCACAGTTATTTCAGGGAGATTCATAACTGTTGGCATGTGGAGCAGTCATTATTCTAATTAGGAGGGAAAATACCGATGGCTCAGTTCATCCTCCAACAAATCAATATTTAATTAACAATATGTCACCACCCAAATGTCTGGAATTAAATTCTGTGTGGGTAAGATGACAATACTGCTCTTTAGCCACGTTGCCCTATAGATTAAAATACTTGGACACATAAGTGAAAATGTACAAAAAGGCTGTCACAAAGCATTCAGGCAGCCAGGGTCTCTTTCAACCTGGCCTATTTGGATTTTTTAAAATCTAGATTTCTTCCTTAACTTAGATCATTCTGAGCTGTATGAACAACAAAAAGTCCTCCAAAAAAATTGGTGTGCAAAGAGCTCTGGCTGTGACAGTCAAACACATTCAGTACCTGGCCTCTGTGAAACTTGGAGCAGGGATAAACTTCCTTTCCATCACTATTCTCCTATTGGGGTATTTCCGACCACTGGTATGCAACCATATTATTATGTGTATGAATATTTAGTGCAGAGAATTGCAATGTTCCTAAGGGAACTTGGGAAAATTTTCTGCAAATGCTTCATCTCTATTGAAATTGTTTGCTAAAGTTTTACTGGACAAAATACAGAGTTAAAAATTGAACTAGGGCAATATTTGGCTCTGGAATAATCCTGAATAATCTTGAACAACCCGACAATATTTCTTTGGTTTTCTTCAATTTCATGTTTGTGGTAATGAAGGATGATGTTTAGGAATATCTTTTTTTTAGGAATGTGGTTCTGCAATGTATGACAAGGCAAAAGGATGTGGGAGGTGAGAGAGAAGAGAGGATTGACACAGCTGGTCAAAACAATATTCTCAACCTAGAAAATACCTTAATATTTTTACATTAAGAATTTCCAGAATATTATTGAATACTATTAAATATTAGAAACAATAATTTTACAGAAGCCTACTTCCCTGGGGACAAGCTACAAACAATATTTTCTTGAGCATATTTTCAAGGTAAATTGATTTTTTAATTAAAGGTAAATTGTTTTTTATTCCAAAGCTAATAGCCACTCATAGTCATTTAGAGGTCATGGATTTGTTGTTCATTTATGATTTCTTCTATTTAGTTATCTTAAAAGAGAAGAGAATGTGGTACATTCTGAGTCTTCCCTAATCTTGATTGCCACAGCTTGGCTTTAACTCTTTTGAAATATTTAACTTGTAAGCCCTGGAGACTTTTAACTTTGCAGGTGGTAGCAAGTTAAGCCTCCTCTCAGCCTCTGCTTTTCCCTGGTACATGACCAGCAGGCAGGATATAATCGCTGTAATTCCTTCAAAGACAGGGAAGGAGATCAAACAGGGACTTTTCCTGCAGTAACTCAGCAAATCCCAGGTGTGAATGTTGGAGATTTCCCAAGGCCATGTGTGCACCAGGGTCAAACCAAGGCAGAGCTCTGGTGCAGGGATTAAAACAAAAACAGGGCAAAACCAGGGAAGGGGCAACTTTATTGCCACAGAGCTTTTCCTTCCTTACTACAAGGAAACTGGATTTATTCTAGGAATATGTATTAATATCTGCAGTAAGATATTACATCAGTTGTTGTCCTGAGAAATAAAACCATTTAGGGTTTATTGCTGCATGGAACTGCTCTGCCTATGGGTCCAGTTCCAAAGTCCAAATCAGTTCTCCAGCTGAGCTCTAAAATTCTAGGATTTTATAATCTGAACTGAGGTGGGAAAGACCTCCAAGATCACCAAGTCCAGCCTTGAATGAACACACCCACTCCCAGAATGCCCATGTTATAATAATCTCTTTGTAGGATGGACATAGAGAAACCTGGTCCACAGATAGATTTTCTAGACTGTTTTACACAGCTTTGCAAATTGCCTTTGAAATTTTTAAGTTGTTTAAATCAGTTGAAATTATTTTCTCAACTTTCTTCACTTGTAACTCCATAAGTCATGCTCAGGTTTAGGTTTCATGTGCAAATAAAGCCCCATGCCCCTGTGGAATGTGGAAACCCAGCCCAGGACCACCATGCATCCGTTTTCAGATAATTTCTACATTTTGATGCACTTCCAACTCTTCTCCTGACCCTAGAATGCAGAAACTGATAAAAGATCCATTGCTCTGGGGCCAGGTAACCTTCAGCTTGGCTGTCCCAGAATCTGGATCTGAACTTCTCATGCAATGAGTTATTTGTGCCTTTCTGCTTGACAGCTTCTATTCCTGGTTGTTTTTCCTTAAACTTTTAGCATGGTATTCAGGACTGCAGTCAGAAAGTCTGGAAAAAACACAGGATTCAGAGAAAAAGGACCACATTTCAATCCATCATCATACACATGGCAGAAATAGCCTGTAAGAGGTTATTTTATCTTTTATTCACAACACACTGCTTGCAAATGAGAGAAGAGACTTCAAATTTCATTTGAGACAAAAACCAGGATCAGCATCAGGTTCCAAACATGCTAATTTTTGTCTCACAGACTGACTGGAAACTCCATCTGGTTACAGTTCCATTCTGCTCTACTAATTAATACACATAAAAGTCACTTATTTACCTTTTTGCCTTGGAAACAAAAGAGCGAAGCAACAAAATCAGGTCTTTCATCACATGGGAAAGAATCAGAAATAGAAAAATAGGCTCCAGAATCTGATCAGCTCCTCTTTTAGGAGAGAAAAATATGATCAAAATCAGGAATTTCTCTCTATATTCCTGACCTGAAAAATCAACTACGTATGACAGTTTTCCTCCCTGTTGTCAAGGTGGAAGTTGTTACCACACCTTTCTGGGTGAAACTCAAGATATAAAGTAAAAAATGCACAAAAAATTTAAAAATACTGCACATTACTTAGACAAGGATATGCTTTGTATTCCTACTGTTCTCCCACACTTTCCACATTTCCACCCCAAATTACCACTGACCTCAGTGAACATGTTAGGTATTTGAGATACCTGGATGTGACCATGGCATAGTCCCACATCACAAAAAGAAAAGTCCTTTTTGATATCTGCCTCCCTAAACCCAAACAGAACAAAGCAAACATTTTCTGCAAATTATTTACATTTCTTTAGGTAAGATATGCCTTAATGTCATTGGAAACTGCACAAAGGGAGGAAATATTTAAGTGGAAATCCTGATAGATTTGTGGAGTGTCCCTGGGTGAATTCCATCCTGCTTGGCCTGCTGAAGATGCTGATTGTGCTGCCTGAAATGCAACTTCTGCCTGAGCCCAGAGACAGGACTGGGATTAAGGCCTGACTGGCCCCTGGTATGAGTGGGTAGCAGTAACGATCACCTTTTTAAAAAATTCTTCCAAATATCCTTTTTTCTGAGGTAAGGTTCCACAATGAAGGTGCCTCTAAAGACCTAAAGAAGGACAATGCCTTGTCTCTGTCTGGAGCCAAAGCAGAAATGCTGACCTAGACAGGGAGACCTTCCTTGGGCAGGAAGGTTTTGTTATTCATTCCATTGCAGCTGTGCTGAGCCAGTGATGAAAATCTGCCTTTCTACAGTTAAATATGAGGGACAGTGGAATAGAAGAGATATCACTTTCAATTCCCTGTTTATTTATGCACATGCAGTGTGGGATGCTGGTGGATCTGCACCAACACACAGGAATTGGTTTAAATTCCTCCCTCAGCAGTGGAGCTGAACTCCTGTGAAATCCTGGTGCCTGAGGCTGGAGCCAGCCTTTTCTCCATGCAGGATTTTTATCAGTGAGCCTGTGATATTCACTCTCTGGCCTTTAGGAAAGGGAATTGTGCTGTTACCACCTAGAGGAATTTTATTGCAAGTGGAATGATTAAAGCCTGTGCTTTTGGGAGTGTGGGACAGGCCTTTATTCTTCCTGCACCAATTACTCTGTGATTTGTCCAGCTATTGTTCCAGTTGTCTATGGAATAGGACTCCACTCTTTATGGATTGGATTACAGGGAATACTTGTGTTTGTGAGCTCTTAATTAAAAAGACAGCTCAGTCTAATTTACAGATAAGTCTAAGCTATAAAACTCAGCTGTAGATTCCAACTCCTTCCTTCCCTTTAAAGAAACAAAAGCATTTATTAGGATTCAAGCTTTGGATTGCCCAGTTAAACAGAGAAGAGCCCACTGTGAAATTCAAGTGTGACTTTATCCCACAGAAACCTTTGCCTGGCAGACATGATTTTGTTTTTGATGAACTACTGCAGATCTTGCATAAATAAACCCCAGCTCCCCCTGTTATTTAGATACTGTATTAGCAATAAATCCAGTTTGAATCATGGAATCACACAATGTTTGCTCCTCGTGGTATAAGCCCCACTTCATTATTCATGATTTCAAGGGGTGTGGTTATACCTTCCACATACTGGAAATTAAATAATGGGGTGTGGTTATACCTTCCACATACTGGGAATTAAATAACACAGTCATGGTGAAAACATTCTTCGTCTGCAAAGATAACTGTCATAGATGGCTCAGATAAGATCTTTTTTATCAGATAATTAATAACCAGAGCTTAGGTGAATAACAAATATTCAGTTTATGTGGAAAATAACCATCTGAAAATTCTGAAGAGTAAGAAGATGAACTGAATGCTAAAGGGTAAAAAACATTAGGATTAAATAAGATGTGTATGGAAAAATATTTGAATATTTGGGTTTTCAGCTTTGAAGTTTTTATGACTTTTTAAATATATTTCTTATATACCTCACAGCTTATCAATACATAACTGTATTCCATTAATGTGCCATATTTTCAACATCATCCCTGAAATATGTCTATAAAATCACTGTAAATCCTAAACATGATTTCTGTATTAAATCAGACACTTTTCTTCTTATCTTGCTGTTTCTTTTTGCTCCAAGGATATTTCTTGACTGCTGTTGATCAATCCAGATTTATTTGAGTGAATGTCTTGCATTATTTAATACACACTGTGTTGCTCTGCTCTGGTAGCTGGTATGGAACAACAGCTTCTAAACTTTTTTTCTCCTTGTTATTTTGGTATTTGTAGAAACTTTACAAAACAAATGTGAAGTTCTGTATACCTGTTTCATGTCAGAAAATTATTCCAGGCTGTTGCAGGCAGCCTTTCTTTTTTGAAAAATGGAAAGCTCTACAAGCTCTAGGAAAAAAAAATATCTTAAGGCAAATAAAAATAGGATCTTTTCAAAAGGGAGTTTGGAAGATGACTGAATTTTTTTTTTTTTTTTTTTTTTTTTTTTTTTTTTTTTTTAGCTATTAACCTTTCTGCCACTTCCTATCTTCCTCCCTCACATATACATGATAAAACTACATTTCCAACATGATCAGGAGAGTCCTCACCAATTAATTTTCTGTTAGGAAATGCAGCTATATAATTTCTCCACTTCCATAATGATTTCAAGAATGAATACTCTGATCTCCACAACCAATATAATCTGCATGAAAGTGCTAATGGCCAAGACCACTGAAAATCAATGAAAAGTGAGATAAATGAGAAACCAAACTGGTCTGTCTCTTAATTTTAACTGGTTTTTCCACAGCTGGGAGCAAGGACATGTCAATGGAATGGTTTGGGATGGAAGGGACCCCAAAGCCCATCCAGTGCCACCCCCTGCCATGGGCAGGGACACCTTCCACTGTCCCAGGCTGCTCCAAGCCCCATCCAACCTGGCCTTGGACACTGCCAGGAATCCAGGGGCAGCCACAGCTTCTCTGGGCTGGGCTGAAAATCCTTAAAAGTGTCAAGTTTGCTATGGACAAAGTCCAAAGTGATTTCGAATGTTTTCTGTTAAAGCCAAGATCACCAATTGTGCCATAAAATATACTGAAAGTAGAAATTGTTTAACATCCATTGAATCTGGGCTTCATTGAGAAGAAAAATGGCAATACATGAACACCTGGGATTTTCATGAGGAAATTTTTGTTTATTATTGAATGACCAAGACTTTTCCAAGTATGCCATCTGGAGTATCATATCCAGGATTTAATGGGATCAGTAGTTGTTGAAATATCCAATTCCTAAATTAAAAAAGGTAAAACTTGCAAAAAGCAGAGAAAAGCAAGTTAAATCAAAAAGGGTTCTGGCTTTTGACGTTTCTCAGTTTCTTTCTTTACTCAAAACTGAAGTTGGATATTTATTTTCTGATTCTCATGGCTCTTTGTAATTGAATCAGTACACATTGTATATACATTGTTATTCTGTATTGTATAATAGATATGAAAATAACATTTAATATATTATAATATTATATATTTAAATCTTATGAATTAATTTTTCCATTATGCAGTAGAGAGTGCTGGGAAGAGATTTTGGGGTTATTCATGGCATTCTCAGCATGGCTACAGACATGGAACTGGATTCAGTCTCATGGTTCTAATTTAGGTGAAAACTGAAAAAATTTGGAAACATGTAAGGTTAAAAGAATGTCGAAAGTTTTAGGAGATAATATATTCTACTGCTTAGTGGGGTTGAGTTTGTTTTATATATTATAAAACTTCCCATTTTTCATGCTATTTGTTATTTTTAATAGTAAGTACTCATCAAAGAATCATAGAATCTTGAGTGCCCAAAAAATGTGATGTCTGTCGAGAAAACATAATCAGGAATTTTATTTGTATTTTCACTGACCTTTCTAATTTGAAACTTTATTTATATATAAAATATACATAAATCTACAATGACTGAAATATAACAGCCCTATATACCAAGCTAGGATATGTTTCATGTGCAATTATGATAAATTAATTCATTACAATTCTGTGTCACACTCTTCATCCTTTACATAGAAAGTATTTCCTTCTACAAGATTTTACAGAACTTTTAAATAAATTCTTTTAGGTCTTTAATTTATTTTCCTTTTAAAATGTGCTGCACATCCCTTCAAAAATGTTCTTTCCCCAGAACAAACATGTAATATAAAAATGAGGAAAATTTCTTAGTAAGTCTTTCCCTTTAGCTCTACAAAGCTGTGTTTCTCCAGAGAATTGTTAACAGTGGGATATAAAAAGGGTCTGAGCTCTTAAAAGTAACTTAAGAGCTCCTGTACCATGCAGTCAAACCTGGTGCTACTCTGCAGTTCCTTCCTATTACATAAAAGTTCTTTTTCCTCTACAATTTTTCTCTTCAGATATTTCACCAGCAGCAATATTTCCCTGCTGGAACCCGGAGCTCTTTTGAAAATGTATTTATTATTGCTGTGTTTATTGTTTATTTATTATCCTAATAAACATTTCTTTATGATTCATCTTTGTTCCTTTTTTGCTTTACCCACAAGACTTTGCTGTAGCATCTCACAGTAGGAACTGACCTTGAAATTCTTCACTTCCAAAATAAAATTCACCATTTTTCACATAGGAAGAAGGGAAATAAAATATTTCTTAATTACGGTAGCAAAGCATTTCTTCTTGTCAAACATTTTCCTTTTTTTTTTTTTTTAATTTTTCTTTTCCTGGAAACATTCAGGAATAAATTTGCCCAACAATTAACAACAATCTGGGGGTAGTTTGTATGTTAATGAACACAACTGCATGAAGCTGTAGGAACTCCCACTTTGCCTGTTCACTCCATGAATTTTAACAGCTATAAAAACTTCACCTTGGAAGATATCCAAGCCTTTACCAAGAACAACCTCAGCAAGAAGTATTTTTCCCTGTTCAAAATTCATTACTTTTGTTTGTTTATAATTTACCTATCAAGGGGAGGTTGTCTCTTTTTTTTAACAAAGTTTTCCTAACATTTCCCTAATTTCTACTGGGGTTTTTTAGCAAAGTAATCCTCAAGAGATTTTTTTAATATTTTTTTTCCCCCCAGGGAGAGATTGTCTTGGAGTTTTCCCACTTTCTATTAAAAAATTTCTTGATGATGCAGGGGTTTTTTTGTGTGGATTGAGCCACCCTTTATGCACACACTCCATATTTCAGCACATGGGCTGTAAATTTAGGAGTGCATAATTCACCTCAAACCAGAGGCTGACAGCATTTTATGGATCTTACATCGAGTGCCACATCTGCCAGGCTCTTTCCTATCCTTCCCATCCCACTGAGCTTCCCTGCAACAGTTTATGAGAGGAAATAAAGGAATTTTAGGGGTGGGAAAGCTTCTTGGAGTAGGAGAGTGTAATTATCTCCCTGGGGATTTAGCAAGGATAGCAGGCTAAAACACTCCTGTCGAGGTGCCATATTATCTTTAACAACTACATGTGGCCAGATCCACAAGATATTTTTTCGATGGATGAATAGTTTGTTGGAATGTCTGACCCAAGTAAACTGGCAGAACAAGCCGGGATCGCTCCTGGTGATTTCCCAACACACAGCTCAATAAGAACAACGCAGAGCCCTTGGATTTTGCCTGCAGGTTACATCCTTATATTGCTGTAGGATAAAAATAATTCCACAGGGGGAAACACATCCAAAGAAGGTCAGACGGGCATCTAATTCCAGCTGGCTCAATCAGGATTCTTCACCATAGACTGCAGGAACACAGGGCAGTGGGGGCAGCAGGTGGAAGAATCCCCCCCACATCCCCCTAGCACAGGCAGCGCCTTTCTCCTCTGCCCCACACAGCTCACACTGCACCCACAGCAACCAAAACTTCAGACTTCAGGATTTCCCCCCAAATCAATGAGCACAGTGCAATGAGAACAAGCACTCCTGATTTATAAATTCTATCATTTTATTTCAATAAAAGTGTTTTATCTAACCTGTTCTAACTTAGAAAAGATACAGTTCAACTGCCTAAGGAACACATTCCAGAGGAACATATTCCAGACCAAGCGCTGAAGATCATCTATCAGAGAGCTAAAAGAGCTTCCTACTACTTTTCTTTGCAAACTAATGTCTAGCTTAAGCCTTCTGAACCCTCTACCTTAAACACTTGGCTTTCTTATGTCACTGCCAAGGCTGAGCCCCAGCTTGTAATTTATTAATTAAACAGGAATAGAAGCCATGAGATGGCTTTTATCCTGTTATCTTATACTCAAAGAGGGAGCTCTACAAATAGCTACGCCTACTTTCACCTACAGAATTTAAGTCTCTTAATTCTCCTAGTTTTAGTCTTCAATTTCTTGAGGCAGCAGCTACAATGACACCTCACTCATGAGCCTTCTGGCCCTCCAGCAGATTGACACCACGACCAAACTTGGTATCATCTGCAAAATGACTGAGCGTGCCCTCAGTCCCGTCTTGTCCTGATTATTGGAGAAAATGTCAGGGCCATAGTATGGCTTTTGGTTACTCAGACCAGAGCCCTGACTGCTTTGGCACTTGCTTTGCCATGTCTTGTTCCAAGTCGTGTCCATGTCCCAAAGAAGAGAAGCAGATTCTTTGGTAGGGGCCTTGCCAGACTGGTGAAGGGGCCTTTAAACCCAGTTGGTTTGGCAAAGGTACTGATCCATTCCAAGGCTGCCAGCTGGATGTCAACAGCTCCAATGGATGCTGGGACAATGCAAAGGCATTCCAGATACTGCAGCCAAGGCAGGAGTAGTTTCCTGGCAGAAACACTGACAGAGTCAGGATCCAGCCTGACACCATGTGGGTCAGGGGCTGTTAGCAGTCTCATTAAATGATGCCTGCAATCCTGTTGAAGTGACAGACGTGGTTCGGAAGTGGTGATCCTTTAGAAGGGTCTGGTCTTCCTCAGAAGGCCCAGTGGTGGTTACGTAGCTCTTGTCCTCTGGGAATCCAGTAGGTAAGGGCTGCTGTGGTGTTCCTAGCCACAGATTCTATCCAGGCAGGAATGCTTGGTTCCTCCCCTGGGCAGAGCATCTCCCAATGGGATGATGGAATTTATGAGTCACCAGTGAGGCTCGATGGCCCATTAACAGAAGATATCCCTACAGAGAGCGTTATCAGGTATGAGTCATGGAAGAGATGAAGAACACTGCCCCACCCGGTTTTAACAGATGGTGATAGAATACACACCTTTGGTTACATCATAACCTAAGACACTCTTATGAGTGGTGTTGGGTGTGTTTTTTGTTATATTATTATTTTCAATAGTTTATTTTGTACCCACCCCCCCTTTGGGTATTGGTCTAATCCCAGCTGTCAGTCCTCCCTCATACCCACCCCTCTTTCCAGAGATTACCCTGTCATTTTTGTATCCTTCAATGCCTTATTAGTTTCTTTAAACTGTTCCCCTCCCCAATAACTCCCTATTGGGTTAAACATTGGGTTAAATATCTTGTGTTCCTCCCCGGTCCCTTTGTTATTGGTTCCCAACCCTAAACTCCACCCTGGTCTTGTCCTTACCTCTGTTCTCCACTGGAGTTAGGTATGCTTTTGTCTTCACTGCATAATAAACGCTCCTTGGATTCACAAGCAAGGCCCATCTCGCATCCTTACGTTGATCCACCGGTGACTGCACAGGAGGTTTAGGGTCCCAGGGGAGGTGTTGTGCCCCTGTCAGGTGCAAAACATCAAGTGCACCATGACAAGTGGAGCCCTGGAATGAGGCTCCTGAGGCTCCGGAATGCCCTGTGCAGAGCCCTGAGTGCCCTCCTGAAGGGGCATGGCCGCTGCACGGGGACAGCTGCAGCTGAGTGCAGGCCCTGGACATGCTCAATTGACTGCCTGTCTCTCTCCAGCCACTGCTCCTCCCACCAAGTGGCCCCCAGGAAAGCCTGCATTTCTTTGCCATACGTCTCCATATCTTCCATTTGGGACAGGCTTCCGCCTTCTGACTGCTGGCTGCTGACGCCTGTGCTCATGTGCAGGAGTGGTGGGCGCACATGAGATGAGCAGATCAGGGCTGCCACCAGCTGATCTCGACCATCCTCTGGGGCTGTGCAGTCTTCAGAGTCTGAGCTCTCTGCCCATGACTCACATGGCAGCAGCCAAAAGGCACACCCGTCCTCAGTGCTGCAGCTTCGGACTTGGTCTTCTGCCCAAGCCTTGTGTGGCAGGGTCACTAAGCCAATCTCTGCCCTGCTCATCCTGCCTGGCTCTGTGTCTTCAGGCAGTGGCTCAGACTGGAGGGACCATGAGATGCTCTCTTCCTCAGCCATCCTGCCTGGCTCTGCATCTTCAGGCAGTGGCTCAGACTGGAGGGACCATGAGCTGCTCTCTTCCTCAGCCATCCTGCCTGGCTCTGCATCTTCAGGCAGTGGCTCAGACTGGAGGGACCATGAGCTGCTCTCTTCCTCAGCCATCCTGCCTGGCTCTGTGTCTTCAGGCAGTGGCTCAGACTGGAGGGACCATGAGCTGCTCTCCTCCTCAGCCATCCTGCCTGGCTCTGTGTCTTCAGGCAGTGGCTCAGATTGGAGGGACCCTGAGGTGCTCTCCTCCTCAGCGCTCCTGCTCAGGTCTGTGTCTTCTGGCCACTCTGTGGATGGGCCAGAGCTGAGCTCCTCGCTGCAGGACCCTTCCTCTCCCCATAGCTCTTCCAGGAGGGCCATGGCTGCTGGCCCTGCCCACTGCCCGAGCTCTTCCAGCTGTCTGGGCCGTGGGCTGGGGGGGCAGCAGGGGCTGTGCGGGGCCGCTGCCTGGCTCTCTGCTGCTGCCGCTTGTGCACCAGAGGCAGCAGAAGCTGCTGTCTTTGCCGCCCCTTGTGCCTGGGCAGGGCCACTCACGTGCTGCTCCTCATCCTCTGGAGCTCCGGCCATGGCAGCAGCTGCTGGCTGGGTGTCTGTGGGAGCTGCTGGGGCAGGAGATGTGCTGGGCAGGTCAGAGTCTGCCTCTTCTGCCTTCAGTGAGCCGGACTCCACCATGAGGGCTGGGCAGAGAGGGTTGACCCAGATGGTGTGGATGGTGACATCCTTGCCCTTCTGCCACAGCTCTTGGGCCTTGCTTTCTTCTCCATCAGACACTGATGGATCTGTGTCTTGGAAAAACTGCTTTTGGAGTTGTCCTGGGTCACTGTAAGACTCCAGTTCACTTGGGTCAAAAAAACTGGACAATGAAAGCCTCTCTCCCCCTTCACTCCCAGCTTGGAAATCATCAGAGCAGTGCCACTCCTCACTCCCCAGCTCTTCCAGGAGTGCCATGGCTGCTGGCCCTGCCCACTGCCCGAGATCTTCCTGCTGCCTGGGCAATGGACTGCAGGGGCAGCAGGGGCTGGGTGGGGCCTGGAAAAGAGGGTTGACCCAGGTGCTATGGATGCTGCCATCCTGGTTCTTCTTGTGCCACACTCTTGGGCATTGCTGTCTTCCTCATCAGACACTGATG
Organism: Diglossa brunneiventris; assembly: GCA_019023105.1. Lineage (NCBI taxonomy): Eukaryota > Metazoa > Chordata > Aves > Passeriformes > Thraupidae > Diglossa > Diglossa brunneiventris. The sequence goes on along the minus strand of CM032361.1, from coordinate 25,473,423 downwards.
GATCTGTGTCTTGGGGAACAGCTTTTGGAGTTTTTCTGGGCCCCTGTAAGACTCCAGTTCATTTGGGTCAAAAAAACTGGACAGCGATAGCATCTCTTCCCCATCGCTCCTAGCTTGGAAATCATCAGACCAGCGCCCCTCCTCGCTCCCCAGCTCATTAAGGAGTGCCATCGCTGCTGGCCCTGCCCACTGCCCGAGATCTCCCTGCTGGCCGGGCAATGGGCTGGAGGGACAGCAGAGCCTGTGTGGGGCCTGGAAATAGGGGTTGACACCGGTACTTTGGATGCTGCCATCCTTGTTCTTCTTGTGCCACCACTCTTGGGCCTTGCTTTCTTCTCCATCGGACACTGATTGATCTGTGTCTTGGAGGAACCATTCTGGTTGTTGTCCTGGCCGCTGTCAGACTCCAGTTCATTTGGGTCAAAAGAACCGGACTCTGAGAGGCTCTCTTCCCCACCACTCCCATCTTGGGAATCATCGGACCAGTGCTGCTCCTCGCTCCACAGCTCTTCGAGGAGCGTCATCCCTGCTGGCCCTGCCCGCTGCCCCAGCTGTTCCAGCTGGCCAGGGCAGTGCGGGGCAGCTGCCCGGCTCTGTGCCCCCACTGTGGGGGTTGCTGCTGCCGTGGCTGAGCCTGTGGCCCGGTGCAGGGACCGCTGTGTCCCCGGCTGCCGGTGGCAGCCGCCACCCTGCTGAGGATGGCCCGGCAGCCGCGGCGCAGCGAGCGCAGCAGAGCCCGGCCGCAGGCCCTGGGGCTGTGCGGGGCCGCTGCCCGGCTCTCTGCTGCTGCCGCCTGCGCGCCAGGGCCAGCAGGGGAGTCCCGGTGCTGCTGGGCCTGTGGAGCTGCTGCCCGTGGCTCAGAGCTCTGCACCTGCACGCAGGAGAGAAGGCTGAGGCCGAGGCGGCCGCGGGGGACCCGCAGCGCGCCGTGGCACAGCGGCTCCCTCCGTGCCGGCTGGCCCGGCCCGGCCCGAGACAGCTGCGTGCTGCCATCGCTCACCTTGGGCCTCCTCAGAGAGTGCAGCCACCTCTGCTTGGGCTGGACGCCCGTTGGTTTCTCCTCGATGAAAGACATCTCTGCCTCGCCTTGGCGCTGCAGAATCCCGGGAGCTGCTGTCTCCTGACGGAGCTGCTCTCCTGGGAGTGCCACCCCCGGGCTCTTTGCGCCCTTTTAAGCCGTCCTGGCCAGGGCGCGGCCCCAGGTGTCACAATGGGCTCTGGGCAGATGCAGCCCCATGTCACAAAGGGCCTGGAAGGCGCTGCTGTCCCCAGGGCCACTGCCAACACCCCGAGGATGGAGGGGGCTCCGAGCCAGCTGCAAAGTGGCTGGAACCAGCTGGGAGCGGCTGGGACAGGAGTGTGTGCAGAGTGCGGGGACAGAGCTGTCCCACCGCTGCTCGCACTGACTGATCAATGGCTGCCAAGGAAAGCACTGATTAGGCCTCCGCTTTAAAAAGTGTGTTTCCACATCATGCACAGCTGTTACATTGTTGTTGGGGTTAGGTTTCTTCCCTTTTGTTCCTTTTTACTTCTAGATTTTTTTCTCATAAATGACTAGGAAATGCTAACAACTGGTTACTTAAGAAAAACAAACGTGGTGGCCAAGCTGAGGGGAGGAGGGCATCTGGTTGCGCTTCTCTCATCTGGAGTTTCTCTCTGAGGGGCAGAGATACGGTGAGAATTGGGCAGGGACAAGATGGGGCTGGGCCAGCTGCTGGCTCTCTCTTTCTCTCTTTCTCTCTGTTTTGGAGGAGCACGGTCGGAGCTGCTGCCCGGGGAAGGGAATTCGCTGCTGCCGCCGGGGCCCAGCCCAAAGCTGCTGCTTCTGCCCTGGGCCGGGCCTCTGCTTGTGAGAGCAGGCCCTGAAGTGGGCCCTCATTCACACCCTCCTCACTGAAACTCACACAGTTCAGGAGGCAAAGGAAAAACTGCATCGATGAGCTTTTGGAATATAATTCCAAAATGACTGTGATCTCTACGTAGCTCCAGTTGAAACTGGGAAATTACAGGAGGAAATAATGGGGAATATTCCAGTGGACGAGTGCTTAGTTGGGCTATTGGGAAGGAATTGTTCCCTGTGAGGGTGGGGAGGCCCTGGCACAGGGTGTCCAGAGAAGCTGTGGCTGTTCCTGTATCCTTGTAATTGTCCAAGGCCAAGCTGGATGGGGCTTGGAGGAACCTGGGATAGTGGAAGTTGTCCCTGCTCATGGCAGCGGTGGCACTGGATGGGCCGTAAGGTTCTTCCCACCCCAAACCACTCTGGGATTCCGGGATTCCATGACTCAGCTTGTTAGAACCAGATTGGTGCTGGAGGAGCTCAGCACCAACGTCAGTGAGCTGCAGGTCCCTTTGGCTGAGCTCAGGAGGATTTTCCCTTTCCCTTTGCACACCCTGGCAAACAGGGAGCCTTTTAGCCCACAGCATTCCCTCTGTGCCAGCACCAAGCCATTCCCAGCCAGGCAGTGCTGGGTTGCCACCCCATGTGCTGCAGCTGCTGCCAGGCCTGCTCAGGGAGCCCGGGCAGTTCTGCACACATCTCCTGGCCATTGCTCATTTGGGAGCAAGCAGGAGCCTGGGACTGCAGAGACAAAGCCAGCAGCTGCTTTGCTAGGAACCCCAAGGACAGGCAGTGTCCAGGCTGTGGGATCCTGCAGTTTCAGCTGCTGTTGCCAAGCACGTGTCCTCCCAGGCTCGGTGTCTCAGTAGATTTCCAGCCAGGCAGCAAGAGCTGCATTTGCAAATGCATTTTAGTGCTGCAGCACCTCTGGGGGCTCCTGGCACAGCGAGTGGGATCCACTCTCCTGCAGGAAAATCCCTGTGTGCCTCACAGCGAGTCCCACAAAACAGCCTGGGAGCTGCTCCCCTGCAGAACAGGGAGTGCTGCAAAATCGCCCTGGCATGGCTGAGAGCACTCCTTCCTGCAGAGATCCTCCAGAATGATTCCTGCACCAGGGAAGCTCTCTGGGAGGAGAACTGCACACAAATAAAGGGGCTTTTGCATCAAACAACCGCCCTGTGCCACAAGTCACAAGGACTTGGTGTCCCCACATCCCCCTAGCCCAAGCAGCGCCTTTCTTCTCTGCCCCACACAGCTCACACTGCGCCCACAGCAACCAAAACTTCAGCCTTGAGGATTTTCCCCAAATCAATGAGCACAGTGCAATGAGAACAAGCACTCCTGATTTCTCAATTCCATCATTTTATTTCAATAAAAGCGTTTTATCTAACCTGTTCTAACCTAGCAACCTGACTTTAACCTACAGAATTGAACCTAACTGTAACCTACAGAATTGAACCTAACTTTAGCCTACGAAAGTCAACCTAACTTTAGCCTACAGAATTTAACTCTATTAGTTCTACGAGCTCTCCTCCTCAAATTCCCGGGGCAGCAGCCACAATGACCCCCCAGCCATGAGCCTCCTGGCCCTCCAGCAGATCGACACTGCCACAGAGCTTGTTGTCTTCTGCAGAATGACTGAGGGTATCCTCAATTGTCTTGTCCAGGTCCTTGATGAAGACATCCAGGCCATGGTCAGGGTTACTTGGAGCAGAACCCTGACCAGCTTTGGGTCTTGCTTTGCCTCTGTTGGTGTTTTCTCATTGGCAGTGTGGAGCCACGGTGGGATGGCCTCTATGAGTGGAGGCATGGAATGAGGCGTTTGAGGCTCCTGAGCGCCCTGAGCAGAGCCCTGAGTGCCCTCCTGGAGCGGGACGGCCACCGCACGGGGACAGCTGCAGCTGAGTGCGGGCCCTGCGGACCCTCAAATGTGCTCCTGTCCCTCTGAGCAACTCTTCCTCCTGCCAAGTGCTCCCCATGGCAGCCTCCAGGTCCCTGAAATCCCTCCCTGCATCTTCCACTCGGGACAGGCTTTGTTCTTCTGCCTGCGTGGCTGTGCCCCTGTGCAAGAGCAGGGATTTCCTGGGATGTGGGCAGAGCAGGGCTTCCTGTGGCGGATCCACACCATCCTGGGTGGCAGTGCAGACTTCAGTGCCCCAGCTCCCTGCCTGTGACTCACACTGCAGGAATCCTGAGGCACTCACATTCTCGCTGCTCTGGTTCGGGTCTTGCTCTTCTTCCTCTGACTCCCATGAGAGGCACCATGACATGGTCTCCATCTCCCTGCCCTGGCTTAGGTCTCGGTCTTGTACCCAAGCCTCGCGTGACATGAGGCCAATGTGCTCCCTGCTCAACCTGCCTGGCTCTGTGTCTTCAGGCAGTGGCTCAGACTGGAGGGACCCTGAGGTGCTGTCCTCCTCAGCCATCCTGCCTGGCTCTGTGTCTTCAGGCAGTGGCTCAGATTGGAGGGACCATGAGCTGCTGTCCTCCTCAGCCATCCTGCCTGGCTCTGTGTCTTCAGGCAGCGGCTCAGATTGGAGGGACCCTGAGGTGCTCTCCTCCTCAGCGCTCCTGCTCAGGTCTGTGTCTTCTGGCCACTCTGTGGATGGGCCAGAGCTGAGCTCCTCGCTGCAGGACCCCTCCTCTCCCCATAGCTCTTCCAGGAGGGCCATGGCTGCTGGCCCTGCCCACTGCCCGAGCTCTTCCAGCTGTCTGGGCCGTGGGCTGGGGGGGCCGCAGGGGCTGTGCGGGGCCGCTGCCCGGCTCTCTGCTGCTGCCGCTTGTGCACCAGAGGCAGCAGAAGCTGCTGTCTTTGCCGCCCCTTGTGCCTGGGCAGGGCCACTCACGTGCTGCTCCTCATCCTCTGGAGCTCTGGCCAGGGCAGCAGCTGCTGGCTGGGTGTCTGTGGGAGCTGCTGGGGCAGGAGATGTGCTGGGCAGGTCAGAGTCTGCCTCTTCTGTCTCCAGCGAGCCGGACTCCACCATGAGTGCTGGGCAGAGAGGGTTGACCCAGATGGTGTGGATGGTGACATCCTTGCCCTTCTGCCACAGCTCTTGGGCCTTGCTCTCTTCTCCATCAGACACTGATGGATCTGTGTCTTGGAAAAACTGCTTTTGGAGATTTCCTGGGTCACTGTAAGACTCCAGTTCATTTGGGTCAAAAAAACTGGACAGTGATAGGCTCTCTCCCCGTCACTCCCAGCTTGGAAATCATCAGAGCAGTGCCACTCCTCACTCCCCAGCTCTTCGAGGAGTGCCATGGCTGCTGGCCCTGCCCACTGCCCGAGATCTTCCTGCTGCCTGGGCAATGGACTGCAGGGGCAGCAGGGGCTGGGTGGGGCCTGGAAAAGGGGGTTGACCCAGGTGCTATGGATGCTGCCATCCTGGTTCTTCTTGTGCCACCACTCTTGGGCATTGCTGTCTTCCTCATCAGACACTGATGGATCTGTGTCTTGGGGAACAGCTTTTGGAGTTTTTCTGGGCCACTGTAAGACTCCAGTTCATTTGGGTCAAAAAAACTGGACAGCGATAGCATCTCTTCCCCATCGCTCCTAGCTTGGAAATCATCAGACCAGCGCCCCTCCTCGCTCCCCAGCTCTTTAAGGAGTGCCATGGCTGCTGGCCCTGCCCACTGCCCGAGATCTCCCTGCTGGCCGGGCAATGGGCTGGAGGGACAGCAGAGCCTGTGTGGGGCCTGGAAATGGGGGTTGACACTGGTACTTTGGATGCTGCTATCCTTGTTCTTCTTGTGCCACCACTCTTGGGCCTTGCTTTCTTCTCCATCGGACACTGATTGATCTGTGTCTTGGAGGAACCATTCTGGTTGTTGTCCTGGGCCGCTGTCAGACTCCAGTTCATTTGGGTCAAAAGAACCGGACTCTGAGAGGCTCTCTTCCCCACCACTCCCATCTTGGGAATCATCGGACCAGTACTGCTCCTCAGTCCCCAGCTCTTTGAGGAGCGTCATCCCTGCTGGCCCTGCCCGCTGCCCCAGCTGTTCCAGCTGGCCGGGGCAGTGCGGGGCAGCTGCCCGGCTCTGTGCCCCCACTGTGGGGGTTGCTGCTGCCGTGGCTGAGCCCGTGGCCCGGTGCAGGGGCCGCTGTGTCCCCGGCTGCCTGGACAGCAGCTGCCACCCTGCTGAGGATGGCCCGGCAGCCGCGGCGCAGCGAGCGCAGCAGAGCCCGGCCGCGGGCCCTGGGGCTGTGCGGGGCCGCTGCCCGGCTCTCTGCTGCTGCCGCCTGCGCGCCAGGGCCAGCACGGGAGTCCCGGTGCTGCTGGGCCTGCGGAGCTGCTGCCCGTGGCTCAGAGCTCTGCACCTGCACGCAGGAGGAGAAGGCTGAGGCCGAGGCAGCTGCGGGGGACCCGCAGCGCTGCTGTGGCACAGCGGCTCCCTCCGTGCCGGCTGGCCCGGCCCGGCCCCGACACAGCTGCGTGCTGCCATCGCTCACCTTGGGCCTCCTCAGAGAGTGCAGCCACCTCTGCTTGGGCTGGACGCCCGTGGGTTTCTCCTCTGTGAAAGACATCTCTGCCTCGCCTTGGCGCTGCAGAATCCCGGGAGCTGCTGTCTCCTGACGGAGCTGCTCTCCTGGGAGTGCCACCCCCGGGCTCTTTGCGCCCTTTTAGGCATTTCTGGCCAGGGCGTGGCCCCAGGTGTCACAATGGGCTCTGGGCAGATGCAGCCCCATGTCACAAAGGGCCCTGGAAGGCGCTGCTGTCCCCAGGGCCACTGCCCAGCACCCCGAGGATGGAGGGGGGCTCCGAGCCAGCTGCAAAGCGGCTGGAACCAGCTGGGAGAGGCTGGGACAGGAGTGTGTGCAGAGTGCGGGGACAGAGCTGTCCCACCGCTGCTCGCACTGACTGATCAATGGCTGCCAAGGAAAGCACTGCTTAGGCCTCAGCTTTAAAACGCATGTTTCTACAACATGCACCGCTGTAGATTTCTAGAGGGCAGCCTGAAATTTATTTATAAATACTTACGTATTATAGAGAGTTGTGGAAATTTTTCAAAAAATTCCAAGAGTATTATTGTATTGGTCTCTATTAAGTGTGATAATTGCACACTCACCAGAAAATTTCCTTCTAAAATCAGAGTTGAACTCCCACTGAAAAATGCAGTGGCTCTTGTATATGTGACATGTTCATCACCAAGTTTAGGATCAAGACCTATGGTGTGAAAGTACTGGGCTTATTGGGAAAAAGTCTTTCCTTCCACTATTGTTAAGTATGCCATCATCTGCCCCTTAATAATGCAGAGTAAACCAAGGAGAACTCACATGGTTCAGGAGGCAAATGAAAAAACTCCAGAGATGAGTTGTTGGAATAGAATTTCAAAAATGGCAGAAATGTTCACATAGCTCCAATTGGAACCGGGGAATTACAACAGGAAATAATGGTGAATACTCCAGTGGAGGAGGACGGGGTTACATGGGATGTTGGGAAGGAATTGTTCCTGGTGATGGTAGTGAGGTCCTGGCACGGGGTGCCCAGAGAACCTGTGGCTGCCACTGGATCCCTGGCAGTGTCCAAGGCCAGGTTGGACAGGGCTTGGATCACCCTGGGATAGTGGAAGGTGTCCTTGGCCATGGCAGGGGTGGCACTGGATGGATTTTAAGGTTCTTTCCAACCCAAATCATTCCATGATTCCAGAATTCCATGTTCCTTCAAACTACTGTGAAACCTTTCCCATCAGTGTGGAGAGGTCAAGTCCACCCTGCTTACAGATCCAAAGGATAATATTGATGGAGTTATGTATGTCAGAATTTTTTCATGGCTATAGAAGAGAAGGAGATTCCTCTGAAATACAGGCATCTAAAAATCTTTGAATATAAAGATTTAATGCGTGGCATCTGCAAATGATGACTGTGAATTCACCTACATGTCCCACTCTCCACTGTTAATTTAACAAGTCATGTTTAAATCAGAGTGAATTTACTTCACAGACTCTGACATTGAAATTTTTTGAAAGTCAGAATGGAAAACAAGTAGTATTTAACTCTCCAAAACAAGACATGTAATTGTATTTCATAATTTTCAAATTATAAACATGTAAAAGTAGGAGTACCCGCTGAAGAAAATTGGTAAGAACATGACAAAATCACCTAAAATTAAGACATAAAGCAAAGGTCCATTGAAACTGTTTGGTATTTCCTTTAGCAAGTCAGAGAGATCAGCTGCAGGTCATGTTTTTAATGCATCAGGCACAGTGTGCTGAATGTTCATGATTACATTTTCAGGGTTTCATGGCTTCCTATATTCTGAATGTCAGAAATAGCCAGAAATTCTAACAGGGACGTCCAGAGCCTTTCCTTGGCAGCCAGGTCCCCAGCCATGGTGATAAAAAAGATCCAGCCTTCCTCAGGGGGAACCGCAGAGTTGTAACAGTATCAGGGTTAATTGTCTGAATTATTGGGACACCTTTTCATGAGTTAAGTTATTAAAATGGGATGCTTTGTGCACTGAACTTTAGATGCTGACTTTGGGCTAAAAATACAAGGTAAGCATAGGCTAAAAAAACAATTTTTAAAATGTCTCTGATCATGGAGTTCTGTAAGAGAAAAAGAATTAAAGATTAAGTCTGGGATTCTTTCAGAATTCTCTTCTGGAGCACAAACCTTCCGTCAGGCAAGAATCCTCCAAGTGATGGGTCTGAGATTTCCCAGTTCTGGATTATTTTTTTTCCTGTACTCTCAATGTATTTGGGGGAAACCAAGGGAGTTGGAGGAGGAAAAAAAGAGAGGGAAGAGAGGCAAACATTTTAATTTCCTTCAAACCTTCTCCACCCCACGCACAATATATTTCCAAATGAACACCAAGTTTAGGCTAGATTATTTGGGTTTGGCACAAATTTGTGTAATTTTAGGATTATTTCTCAAATTCCATGGAGGAGATCTGTGCATGTGTATGTACATGTTTGAGATGCCTTCGGTGTAAAAGGAAGGCACTGAACTGGAAAGGGATTTCTCTTCTTCTGCTCCTGGATGATCTGGGGAAAAGAGGTGTCCTTACAGGCAGACAAGAAAGAACTGAAGTTTACTTTTAATTATATCAAAAGAAAACAGGGAAAAGCAGCTGAATTCCTAAAGGAACCATGTGAGGAAGCACTGCCTAGAAGAAAGAAAAGCTTTCCTGAAAACAAACCTCGAGTTCTCTGGAGAATCCATGTGGTGTCTGCACAGCTGTAGACAGTTTTCATCTATGAGCTTGGAAGAGATCTCTGTTTCTTACACAAATTAGGAGATTTGGGGTTCAGTATTTAGAGTCAGCTGATGTGTTAAATGACTTTTCCTCTCAGTTCCTCACTCCTTTAAAGCCTTTCCAAAATGATCAGGAAACATGGCCCTGCTCTAGGGAAAAATTATGATTCTTCCAAGAGAAAGAGGGATGGTGATAAGAAGCAAAAGGAATTCAGTCAGCAATTACTCAGCGAGACACCCCCATTGAAGGGACATTCCAGCTAGGAAATCAGGCTCTTTAATGGCAGGAAAGGCTGAGGCTGGCTGGGATTCAGGCAGGAAAGGTAAAATCCAGTTCAGGTGTGACAACACCTTCCTGCTTCTCCCACTGCACAAACACCTGCTTCAACCTTCCAAGCTGGAAGTGTCCTCTCCAGCCACATAAAACTGTAAATCCTGGCCCTGGGAACTGCCCCAGGAATGACAGTGAGGAGGAAGACAGCCTAGTCCAGAGTCTCAGCTCATCCAAAGGGCCCATCCAGGAGCAGCACAGGGAAGAGGAGGAGCAGCAAGACCATGGCCCTGGGCTGGCTGAAAGGGGACTCCTGGGCAGATTGGGGTACATGAAAACCATCAGGCTCACAAAATCCTGCCTCAGGACTCATTAGGAATTAATTGTCTGGATATGTCCCTGAGATTGGTGCCTCCAGGCCAAGCACCACCCTCTCTGTGCTGCCCAGATTTTGAGCTTGTAACATGGTTAGAGCAAGGAGAGGAAGAAAATGTCTCCATTTCCTAGGAGAGAAGAAAAAAAGAAAAGAAAAAAGATAAGGTACATCGATATTTTGTTCTTAGTGTATCTACTTTATAATAATAGACATGTTAATACCAGCACTTGAAAGAAAACCGACCAAAGCTACTTTGTATTTTATAAGAAACACACCTTTAAGAGGGAACAACAGTATTTGCTTCTCTGAACATTAAACAGGATACAGAGTCACGCAGTGGTTTTTTTTTCCCTCCAGGATTTAACAGTCACAAACCACAACTCTGCTATCATTGACTGCAGTGTGAGCTTTATTTGGAAGTATTTTGAAGGCTTTGGGAATACTCAGCAGCTTTTCATAGGACATCTCTTGCAGACAATTTTAGGTCACACTTTAGGAGAAGTCCTTCTCCACTTTATGCCCATCCAGCCAATGGCATTGCTGTTGATTTACAGCTGTCCTAAAGAGGAAAAGTCCTGTTCCAAGACACCCCTGAGCACAGGTGTCCTCCCCTGGGACTCTGATGAATCTGTGTCTTGGAGGAAGAGCTTTTGGAGTTGTCCTGGGCCGCTGTCAGGCTCCGGTTTGTTGGGGCCATTAGAACCGGACTGTGACAGGGTCTCTTCCCCACTAATGCTGGCCTGGCAAAGCGTGGACCAGTTCTGGCTCTCATTGGCCAGCTCTTCAATGAGTGCCATCAGTCCTGACCTTGCTCCACACAGCTCCAGTTCTTCCAGCTGGTCGAGCAAGGGGCTGGGAGTGCGGCAGCGCTCCAAGGGGTACGGGCCTGCGGGCTTTGTCCTCTTGGGATGGGATCTGGGGGGTTCATCCGGGCCCTGCTCTGGGCTCGGGTGAAGCTCCCAGGGCTCTTCCCATGGTCTGTGTGTGTCAGGAAAATTAACCCACAAAATCAGAGGTTTGTGTCCAGAAAGGAGACAGAGGAGTCCTTTTATTTTATTTGAATAAACGGAGAGGCGACGGGGCATTCCCCTGGGATTGCTCAAATTTTTGGAGGACACAGCCTTCTTTTTATCCTAATTTCCTGGCCACTTCCTGTCACAGACATTTCTTTTATGAAAAATCCTCTCTCAGGATTTTTCCTGCTGAAGCTGAGAAGTTCAGCAACAAGATGTAAACAATAAGTTATCTGCTGCTGTGGAATGCAACAGGTCTGTCTGGATTGGCACAGCTTAGGTGTTTAGAGATAATAACCAATCCAGAACGGAGCTCGCTCAGACACAGTCCCAGAGAGCGACGTTTGTTATCATTCTTTACTTTCTATTCTTAGGTTAGGTAGCAGCTTCTAGAAACCCTTCCTTTCTTTTTCTTTTTAGTATAGTTATAATAGATGTATATATCATAAAATAATAAATCAAGCCTTCTGATAATGGAGTCAAAGATCTCATCTCTTCCTTCACCCAAGAATCCTTGTGACAACCATCACAACTTCCCTTCTCTCTTTTCCCCTTTGGCTGAGGTACTTGAGAGGTACAGAATTCCTAGAACGCCTGATACCAAAGATTTCCCTCTAATGTATAACCCTTGTTTCTAATTTTTAATTCTTATGGAATTTAGAGGTTTCCTCCAATTGTTTATTTCATCTTTCAATTTCATTCATCATCAAACCTACAGAAAAATATCTTTTTCCATTCATCAATCAGTGGCATCCTTCCCAAAGTTGCCACCACCGCCAACTCAGGCTGATTTGGCAATGCCAAGCACCGCCTGCAAACACACCCTTTGCCTCCTTGGTTATCCAATAAGACTGGCTCAGCAATTCTTTTCTTCTATATCAAAACTTGCTTTCGTTTCTATTCCTTCTCCAGATTCTACATCCAAAAGTCTTTCTGCCAAGCATGCATATCCGTGAGACTTTCTTGTTAAACTTTCATCCTTCCCAGCACAACTGGCTGAGCAAGGGGCTGTTCCACATGGAACTCCTGGAATAAAGGAAGCAGCTGCTGGCTATCAGCTCCCAGGGTTCCAGGTCCATCCTGTGTGCCCCAAATCAATATTTATGCTCATCAATTAGAGGTAATGTGAAAACAAGGCATCTGAAAGATCAGAAATGGCATTTTCCCTCTCTGTGGCACTGTGGGATTTGTCAGTTGTGACTCAGTAAGGATACAGGATTTGGGGAGCTGCGACCATCTGGATGCATTTTGGCATCTGTTTATTGGTCTGTGCAGGTCTGTCCAAACAAATAAAACAAAGCCCTTTAGCAATATTTTGACAACTTTAATGATTATAATTGTAAGGTACTAATATCTAAGAACATCTTGTATGGAGTCCATTAATATTTTATTGATTTAATTGCACAAAGGGATTAGGCAGACAAAAAAAAAGTGTTAATTAAATACATTAAATGTGACATTTTCCACAGGCTTTTACTTTTTTTAAAGTTCAAAGTTACCCTGATGTAGTACTTATCTGGATTACTAATGGCTGAAACTTTTGTAAGGGAAAAATGAAAGCATTTACTCTTTAAATGACTAATAAATGTCTCATTTTGATATTTTATTATTACAAGTTTAGTGTATGAAGGAAATTATAATTTCATCCAAAGAGGTTGAAATGAGATATAACAGCTACTCTCTGTTTGCTACATAATGTTCTATCAACATATATTATTTACAAGTTGAATTTTGTAGTCCTTTTTTATCCCATTAAAGAGTGACCTTTTAATCATAAATTTAATTAAATGCATTATATCTAGATGTCTTTATAACTGCATTTTGAGAATATTATTTTTTAGCTCAAACATCCCTTGCTATTTATAATAGAATTTTACCTTGACTGTGGTCAAATGGAAAGAACAATTTTTTATACCATTCTTAGTTCAAAGTAAATGATGCAGAAAACAAAAATATGAACAACTAATGGTTTATTTGCTTCAATTTTGTTTGTTTTTATACATCTCCTGTTGAGGTCTGAAGTGTACAATTTCAGAAGCTTGAAAAGCAAGTGCAGGGAGACAGAGGTAGACCATAGTGTTATAGTGTAATTTCAATCAATAATATTCTCAAGTTCACCTTTTTGGTTTAGTTTTTTTGTTGCTTTGCTTAATTTTAGTCAAAATTTTATTATTTCCCACTAATCCATGATGTCTGAGTTCAGTAAATGGTATTTTCAATATTTTTAATAATTACTGGATGTTTTCTACTGAATTCCCAGGCAGGGCCAAAAGATAAAGCAACCAGTCCAGGTGAAGCAAAGTCTCCTGAGTTTGTGTGAGTGCTTTAAAAGCAAAATCTGCTGGACATGGCCCTGAATCTCTGTTCTTTTCTGGGATCCTGTGTCTTGAGCTGCTTTTAATCCTGAATTTTGGTCTTACTGCCAGGATACTGCTAAAAAAAGTGGCCTTTGTGATGGCTGCAGCTAAAGCCTCGTCTGTCACTGGGGGGAGGGTTCACCATCATGCTGGAGGTTTTGTGAAGAGTTTCTTGTAGCATCAGTGCCCTGAGTGTTGTTGGCTCTTCCCTGTGATTTGAGGCACATTTCCCTTGGTGCTGTCCCTTGGATCACCCCACACTTTGGCTCCTCTGCTCGCTTTTGTGCCCTCACTAATAGAGGGACATTGAGGAGCTGGGGAAGGGTCTGGAGCACCAGGATGGGCTGAGGGAGCTGGGAAAGGGGCTCAGCCTGGAGAAAAGGTGGCTCAGGGGGGCCCTTCTGGCTCTGCACAACTCCCTTATTGATGCAGGGGGATAATGTGCTGTGACTCCATGATTTCAGGAGGCTGAACAAATGCTTTATTAAGCTATGTTATATTACACTAATACTATACTATATTAAAGAGATACTATACTGAGATACTAAAGAAAACCTGTGACTGTCTTCAGACAGCCAGGACACAGCTTTGACCCAATTGGCCAATCAAACCAAACAATCCTCACCAGAGTCCCATAACAAATCACTTTGGGTAAACAATATCCATAACACATTCCACACGTGCCAAGCATCAGAAGCAGCAATTAGAGATATTTGTTTTCTCTTCTTCTCTGAGCTTCTCACTACCTTCCCTAGGAAAATCCTGAGAGAGAATTATATGTCTCTCTGTTCAGAGACTGTGAACACCACACTCCCTGACAGGAGGGGACAGCCGGGGGGTTTGGGCTCTGCACCCAGGAATAGGGACAAGATGAGAGGGAACGGCCTCAGGCTGGGCCAGGGGAGGCTCAGGTTGGATTTTAGGGAAAATTTCTTCCTAGAAGGAGGGAAGCAGTGGCACAGGCTGCCCAGGATGGAAGGTTAGACTAGATGATCCTGGAGCTCCTTTCCAATCCTGATGGTTCCATGATCTTGGTATCCCATGTGGATTCACTCATGAAGAAACACCTCTGGTGCCCAAGTCATCCTGGGCAAGGATGAATCCCCCTTTGCAGCCCTTCCTGTGGAAAACCCCCCATGTGTTTAGAAGACTCAACCCACCCTTGATGAACAAACTGCCATTGGAATGGTGGATTTCCTGCATTTTGGAGGGACTGGGACCTCAATTATTTATCATCTGGGGCAATATTGCTTATAGCAAGCAAAGTGATACAAAAATTAAATTTTTTGTGGAAAAAATAAATCCCCTATTTCCACATTAATTTTCTTCATTACCTTCCATTTATATTAACTAATTTCCAAGTGCTCCTTTCTCACCTTAGCTGGTTGCAGTCTTCAATTACCTTAATTTAACCAGAAATCTCCAGATAGGTCACAGCTCTCATGTTTAATGAAAAATGAGTGAAAAAGGCTTAATAGAAATTCATAAGTTCCTGATGTTCTTTGGAGTAACACATACATTATTTAGCTCTGAGTGATGCTCTACACATTTAACCATATTTAGGCTGCTAATTGTACTGGATTTAATGTCCCTGTGGGAGTATCCTTCATAACACAAGACAGCTTCTCACTGAACTCCCTGCATTGCTCACCAAAGCAAAAACCACTCCTGGATATTGATTACTCCTAATATTCAAGAGTTTTAATGACAGAAGAATGCTTTGTAGAATAAACCAGAAAATCCTTAATTACTTTTAATGTTCCCTGGACCGCTCTAAGTGAAGGTAAAGAGATAAGGAGAAAATTTCTGTAATGTTTTATAGTATGGTGAAATACCTTTATTTTTTGTTGTTTTTCAGTCATTGTGGGTATTCTGTCTCAACACTTGGGGGTCACTAATTCCAGTAGAATTCCAGTAGAAGCTGAAAGTGCTTCCACACTGAAAATAAGATCCTCTCCCTTTTTTTTTTGGTCTTTTCTGACTCTACACTGGGAAGGCTTTAATAACAAACACTTTGGAAACTCACTGGTGCACTAAACTAGGCAAAGAAATGTTATTTATTCCAGAGTGCCTGATGAAAATTGGCTTCAAAAGAATGTCCTTCCTTTGGAATTTTTCTTCTTTTTCCCCAGTACGTGATTGCATTTGATGTTGTTCAGGGCATTGAACTGGAGAGGGGAAATACTGATATTCCAAGGGAAGAAAAAAGAGCAAAGAAGAAAAAATTGAAAAGTGAAAAAAGAGAAAGGCTGAATTTTCCATTCAGTCATCAAATTATATTAAAAAAATTGAAACACAAAATGGGGTTTGGCTATGAACAATTAATTTTTTTTTTAAGAAACGGATCTGTGAAATATTGAATTCATTCTGCAAAATCTATATAGTAGCAAACATTCTTTCAGCAAAAATGATGGAAGAGGTTTTTTAAAACCATTTTCAAAAGTCAAACAATTTTCAGCAATTTGAATTTTTGTAAAATCACAGTGATCTACGTATAAAAATAAACATAGAGGCTTCTTTTAGGTAACAAACTCAGTATTCAAAACATCAATTTTGATGATTTTCCAAGTTTTGCGCCACTGAAATAATCAGTATTATACAACTTAACTGCCATGGATTTCTAAGCTAATTGACAAAAACATTTTGGGGTAAAAATGTTCTTTTTATTATATTTTAATTCTGTCTTAAAGGAATTTACTTTCTACATAAAACATATTCAAAATATAAATTCAAGTGCTTGCTATCAACTTGCGGAGAAGCTAAGAATTCCTGTAATTTAAAATTGCATATTTCAAAACCTCTAAACACTAAACAGATACCTGAAAATCTACATAAGTATTCTTCCTGCTGCTTTATGATAAAATATTTCTTTAGATCTTTACCTATTTATTTTCTACTCTTTATAAAATCTTTCATTTCTGAGAACATCACTAAAAGAATAAGTCACTAAAAACATTCTTTTAGATGTCAAAGCTGAAAGTGAATCTCTAACCTGCAGCTTCACCTGTGCAGATTCCTTCTCTTCATTCAGATTAAAATCTTTTATCCCAAAAAAATAGGATGTTTCTGTGAATACTGGGGCTGATATATACACTAAAATCAAAGGGATCCATGGATCTGTCCCAAAAATCCAGAGCACAACAGCAGCTGAGGAGATTTGGCACATCTCATAAATCACTCAGTCAACAGCATACAGGATTATACCTTCACTGTAAACCTCTGACACATTTCTTTATGGAATCTGTATCCTACACTGGATCATCCCTGGATATTTATATCATCTTAGAGCCAGGGAAAAATGATGCCTTCTTCTGATAATGTCATTTTAGTTCTAGGAAAGAAGAAATCTAGACAGGCTGGGGGAGCAATACAAGACTTCTTGGGTAGTTCTGTTTGATGCAAAACCTCTGCCATAAATAAAGCTAATATTTCACGTGACAACAGAAATTTTTAAGAGGGATGCCTGAATGTGCATAGAGATCCTGACAAATGAAATGGCAATGAAATGACAGAATTTCTTGCAGAAATTGCAATGTTGTTTTTTCTGCTGTCAACGAGGCCTGTCTCATTGAAGAGTTTTCTAAATGTGGTACACAGAATGTTTAGTACAAAGGAAACTATTTTTAAGAAATTATAAAATATCTTTAAATATCTGTAGAGTAATTATTGAAATACAATCCAGTCACATCACTCAATCCCTTCACAGACTGGCTAAGTTTGCTCTTGAAACAAGCCTGCTTCCCTCCCTTTTGTTAAATACAGTTTGCTAACTAAACTTATTATTAGAATCCTTCTGGGTTTTCACAGAACTAATAAATAACCATGGTTAATTTGAATTTCTTGCCCTTGTGCCATTGTTGTCATTCCACAGGAGATTGTGCTCCTTCTCCAGTGACCATCCTTTAATTATGGCATCTATGGAAAACAACTCCATCTCCTTTCAGACTTTGGTTTGCTTGGATTAACAAAAAAAAAAAAGCCCAAACCATCTGTCACCTACATTTCACAAGGGAAGGGACTCCAGTTCCTAACGTTCCTAACATTCCTGTGACTTCTCTCTGCATCCACTCCAGCTGGAATTAATCCTGAAAGCAAGAACTGTAAGAAATGCTCAATACAAGGTTTAAATAGTGCCTGGCATAACACTAATAATTCCCATTAATTAGAGAAATCCTCTTCCTGATACATCCTAACATCTGCATTTTCCATGGCTTCACCACAGTGTGGATTGTCACATAATCATCAAAACAGGAGATAGGAAAAGTCCTAGCAATCCTTTTGACTTGGCTCTTCAAATCCATTCTGTTTCTTTTTTTATTAATTTTCAAGTGAATAATACGATATGTATTAAATTAAGGGTGAGAAAAGTATAAATGTTAATATTCCTGGAGGTTCTGTAGAACATTGCAAAATGAGTTGAGAATGTCCAGAACCAGGTCTGAGCAAATCTTCAGAATTGGGGTTCTGCAAGTCAGAGCAAACCCAAAAAAATGGGGGAAAACCCTGGGAGAATCTGAATAATACTCAGGAATAACAAGAAAATGCAAAATAGTATTACTTTTGATGGGCAAGGAAGAGCATTCTGCTTTTTGCCACTTACAAAGAGCTAAGTTTACTCTTTTATCTACATTTCAGATTTTTTTCAGCTGAAGTGGTGCTACCAGTTCTGTGAGTAAACAAAGAAAACAAAGAGAAGGAAGGAAAAAGAAAAGAAGAAAATAAAGACAACTTTAAGAAACCAAACTTGCCTAGGGAAAATGGCTGCTGGACAGAATTTTATGGAGGCACTAAAAAACATCCTTAAAATTCAGACACCTTCCCTTTGTCCATAAGCAGCAAACAAAGGATGGATTTGAACATTTAAAATCACCCTACCAGTAAAAATAAGAAATTCAGCTGAACAGCATTAGTAGAGTTAAGTTTATATTGAAACTGAATATCTATATTGGTGTTGCAAGTAGTGAAACTGGAAAACATCACAAAATACCCAGTTTGGGGTGGGGATTTTTAAAAATAATGTGTTAGGAGCATAAATATTTTAATCATTTACTTCTCTTGTTCAAAATTTGGCCATGCCACCAAAAATCCCCTCCTCTGGAGGTTGTGTTAGAGGACAACCCAGGCTGATATTGATCTACACAAGCTATTTGTATTTTTCAGGCTTTCTGAAAAGGCAGAGTGCTTTTTAGCAGAGCACAGAAGCAAGGAAAAAATCCCAAATTGTTTGTATTTGTAGCAATAAGAATGATCACTGGAGCAATATCAAACACTTACAATCCCCCTTCCTGTCTAGTCTTTTATCAAGTGATTTAAAAATGACTCATGTAATTTAAATTCTCCATTAAAAAAGCGACTTGTGTTGTTCTCTGAAGCTTCCAGCTGCAAGATATGATTGCAACATGATTTGTTACATGCAGGAAAATAATTGATCAAACCCCAAGTTCCACAGAGCCATCAGTCACACCAGCACCTGAGTGGGGAAAAAATGCCATAAATTCACAGGTTCTGAGTTATGGCTGTGCCTTGGTGTGGGATGAACAAGCTGCTGATAAAAACAGCTGCAAACAAAACTATATCTCAAGAAATAAAGGATATTTATTCCTGACAAGATCTGGAGGGTGCAGAGAAGACAATTAAGGGAAGGGATACTGTTGAAGTCAGGCAAATCTATACAAATTATGCAAAATCATCACTTATCAGTTGAAAATTAACCCAGAATTTCTGACAACCAGCAGAAAACGCAGCCCAGTAATTCAGTGTTCTCGTGGCAGCTGCAGTTTTCAGTGGTTGCTTGCACAGAATGTCCTAAATTCTGGTTATCTGCTGCAGTGGCTCCATCTTCTCCCACAGATTTGAGAGACTTCTCAGGAAATGTGTGGCTGCCCCTGGATCCCTGGAAATGTCCAAGGCCAGGTTGGACAGGGCTTGGAGCAGCCTGGGATGGTGGAAGATGTCCCTGCCCATGGCAGGGGTGGCACTGGATGAACTTCAAGCTCCCTCCAGATGAATTGTTCCTTTCCACCCTTCCTGGAGCCCCTGGAAGGTGCTCTGAGGTCTCCACACAACCTTCTCTTCTCCAGACTGAACATTCCCAGCTCTGCCAGCCTGGCTCCATGGGGGAGGTGTTCCAGCCCCCTCAGCAGCTCCATGGCCTCCTCTGGACCCTCTCTGACAACTCCTGAACCTGTTGGATGGCCTTGTTCTTTCCCTTTTCCCGGGAGAAGTGCTCTGTTCTGCTGATGCCACCAAGAGGTGGAAAGCTACATGGTTAAGGCCCAAAATTCTCTCTATTTTAACCACATTTCCTGTAGTGCCAGGATTCCTCCCTGGTTAAAGCCCAAATTTCTCTCTATTTTAACCACTTTTCCGGTAGTGCCAGGATTCCTCCCAACCTTGACTCTGGGGCTGTGTGCCCTCCAACACTGGCAAGGTCTCCTTCAATCCACAGCCTTGCAACCTTGGCAAAGTTCTCTTTCCACATGCCCTACCCTTCATTTTCAGAATTGGTAGTGCAGAGGGGGCTAAATGCAAAGTCAGGGAATTAATTTAGGTGTGCTACCCTCATCTGCACGTCCTTAATTCAGGCTGTGCACTGCACTCAATTATGGGTCAGTTCCAGGGAGATTGGACCAGAAATGGGGAACAATGGGGCCAAGAGCTGAATCTCAGGAACAAATAGATTAACGTGCTAAAACAGCAGAACTTGTTCTGAAGAATTTATATTCAGTCACAGAAAGCAGAAAATATATATATTTATATCTGTATAACTATATTAATATATAAACATAGATATCTTCTAATTTCAAGCAAGGAAATAAGGTAGACACAAGTTTTTTACGTGTAATTCTAAAAGTGTATAACAAGGGCTTAGTGTTAAATGGAAAATAAAACTCTCACCTGAATTTGAGCCCTAATTGGGATGAAAAAGTTGATTTTACCTTTAATACTACATGGCCTGGAAAAACAAATTGTCCTTGTCCTGTCCTGGAAGATGCTTGGGGCAGAGAAGTTTCAGAATATGGGGGAGATTCCAGAAGAAATGCTTCCACAGTCCCTCCTCTTCCTGAGCTGGGATGCTCTGAGCCTGTGGCTTCACCTCATCCCAAAAGAAAAGGGGTGAACCTGCTCGTCCCAACACACTTCACCTAATTGTGCTTATCAGAAGTCTTGGAGCCAACGCAAATTAATATTAATTATGCCTTCCTCAATCTCCTTCTCCTTTGTGGATGCAACTGCCTACAAAGTTCTGCCATCAGACTTCATTGATATTTACTTTTGCTGTGCTCTCTTTATCATTTTCTCTTTTAGCTTTTTAAAAATTTATTTATTTTTAGAGTTTTTAAGACAGCAAAGTGCTCCAGAACACTGCATTAAACAACTATTTATGTGCATATTGGATGCACTTCAACTTCCTTTCTTAAATATATATATTTTAAAGCAACAATAAAATAGATCTGGTGAACAAGATCTATTCTTCACCAATGATTATGCCAACAACAGAGGAAAAAATAGATGAACCTGTGAATAATTTATAAATTGGATAGGAAAAAGGCAGATTGATCAGTGAATGTATTAAATATTAATAATCCTACAAGCCTGACATGATGACATAATTCAGGATAATGGTGAAGTTAAACCAAGCTGTCTGTGCTGGGTGTTTAGAACACAGACAATGTTGAATGGAGACCACGAGGTTCCTCTGGGTGAAGATTAGACATCATCAGATCTTCAAGGATCTTCTAAAATGATGAAATAACCTTGGGCTTGTGCCCTCTTTCACATCTGTTAAAGTGACTATTAAAAAAAATTTAAAGGATTTCTTAATATCCATCAGTTCTCTGATCCTGAGGGTCTTAAAGCAGCTTTTCCAAAGGCTCATTGCTGGGTACCTGAGGGGCAGGAGCAGGGAGATCCATCAGAACTGGAAGGGTTTGAGAGTGGGATCATCTTCCCAAATATCAGAAACCCCACAGTGGGCAGCAAAATATCCAAGCTGAGACCAGAGTTCCCAGTTTAATGAAAAAAGAAGAAATGGAAAAAAAGAAAAAAAGGGAAAAAAGGAAAAGGGAAAAGAGGAGAAGGAAAGGGAAAGGGGAAAGAGAAAAGAGAGGAGAGAGAGGAGGAGAGGAGAGGAGAGGAGAGGAGAGGAGAGGAGAGGAGAGGAGAGGAGAGGAGAGGAGAGGAGAGAGAGGAGAGGAGAGGAGAGGAGAGGAGAGGAGAGGAGAGGAGAGGAGAGGAGAGGAGAGGAGAGGAGAGGAGAGAGAGGAGAGGAGAGGAGAGGAGAGGAGAGGAGAGGAGAGGAGAGGGAGGAGAGGAGAGGGAGAGGAGAGGAGAGGAGAGGAGAGGAGAGGAGAGAGAGGAGAGAAGAGAGAGGAAGGAAAGAGAAGAAAGAAAGAAAGAAGAAAGAAAGAAAGAGAAAGAAAGAAAGAAAGAAAGAAAGAAAGAAAGAAAGAAAGAAAGAAAGAAAGAAAGAAAGAAGAAAGAAAGAAAGAAAGAAAGAAAGAAAGAAGAAAGAGAAAGAAAGAGAAAGAAAGAAAAAGAAAGAAAGAAAGAAAGAAAGAAAAGAAAGAAGAAAGAAAAAGAGAACGAAAGAAAGAAAGAAAGAAGAAAGAAAAAAGAAGAAGAAAGAAAGAGAAAAGAAAGAAAAAGAAGAGAAAAGAAAGAGAAAGAAAGAGAGAAAGAAGAAGAAAGAAAGAAAGAAAGAAAGAAAGAAAGAAAGAAAGAAAGAAAGAAAGAAAGAAAGAAAGAAAGAAAGAACCCCCCCCAAAGTCTGTTATTTCTGAAGTCATGCAAACACATTAATAGGATGAAGTTCTGTCCTTATCCCATGGTGTCCCCAGAGCTCATTTGCAGAGCCTGGGATCTGAGACAGATAAGCACTAATTTCTGAGCAGTGCTCATATGGCAACTGCTAAAGTGGCAGCTCCTGACTCGGGTGTTCTGCTAATAACATTTAGTGGGGCTGGCAATCCCATTGATTTCCCATATGTAATAAGGAGAGTGCATTGCTACCTTCCTACTTAAGGTTTATTAAGCAGGCAGGATATTAGAAGTCAGAACTGATTAATTCAAGGCATAAACAATCAATTTAGGTTTTTTAGTCTTCTTTTTCTTTTTTTTTTTTTTCCTGCAATCTTTTCCCCAGACACATCCCTATTAGTGCTCTCATTTCTGGTGACACTTGCTTTTTACTTTCCTTTGTGAGTTTTCACCTCTATGTTAAAGAATGTATGAAACACTCATGGTTTTGTCTTGATTTGTGTCATCACAGTCACAATCAGCTCAAAGGTTTGGTGGCAGACCCTGAAAGGGCTGGAGCAGATAAACCTTATCTTATCCAGTTCACACCAATAGTAAAAGTCTTCAAATTATAATACAATAATAATAATAATAATAAAATAGGTGTGTGTTCTGTAGACTCAAATTAGGATTTTTTACAACAGACATAAAGGAACACTTATTCTCTTTTCTTTGCATCAATTTTAAGGTCAAGAGCAGCCAGGGAGTAGCCTGTAATTTAGGTAAGCCCATTTCAGGGTCCTTGGGGAGAAATTTGTATCCAAGTAGAAAGCACCTTTTTAACTCTCCTAATTTAAATAGAACTATCTCCTAATGTCCTCCTTGCTCAATAAACTTCTACTGGAATTACAGCATTCTCTTCTCCTTATTACTTATGGGAAATCAAGGGAATTGCCACTGGATATGGCATTGCCACAGCCACAGGAGCCAGGATGTGCCAGCACAGCAGTTGCCATAGGAGCACTCTTTAGAATCACTAATTTGTCACAGCACTGGAGTGGGAATGAGCACCTGGAGTGTGACTTGATAATGATGGAGCTCTGTTCCAGTAATGAGCCTGCTGCCTTAGTGGAGCTCATTTTTATAACTTCAGGTAACTTCAAAAGAACCCACTCACTGACAATGTTATATATCTAGATATCTAAATTTATTCAAGCTTTTAGTGGGTACACAGATATTGCATTTATAAAAAAGGATATTTTACTACTTCAAGACAGCAGTGAAACAACAGAAAGACCATGAGAAGGGTAATAAAAAGGGCAGATCTTCCCAATAGAATTTTTCTTTGCCATGTTCATAAGAGAGAAACTAAAGTAAAGGCATAATCATACTAAAGGTGATTAAATAGAAAAACAAAGCAAAAGTGAAAAATACAAGAGTCCAGAGCCAGTTTGGGGTGCAATGGGACACGGTGGCCTGGTCATGTCACAAGCCACCAGGTGTCCCCTGTGCCTTGTCTCAAACACCAGGTTAAACACCCCAGAGCACTGTGATAGCCCCATCAGCTCCTGAGCAGGTCATGATTCTCAGTTTCTGCTTTCCTTCAACAGCTCCTGAAATATCTCCTTGCCTTGGACCCACTGACAGGTTGGTTGGTTCCAGTTCACAGCTACTCTTGAGATCCCAAGAGATTTTTTACAGCTTGAGGTGCCTCTCTGTCCACCTGTACAATTTTTTCCTTCAGACTGTGTAGATCCTTCTTTCCCTGCATGCTGCACTACAAGACACCTCTCTCTTGGTGTTTTTTAAATTTTCTGTTATGGTTTCTCTAGGAGAATCCTTTGTTGCCAACTATTACAGAACTCCTATTCCTGTTCCCCTCCTAGGGGATTCCTCACACTCATTTCAGACAACTGAATTTGTCCATGGCAGTCAGTAAAGGGATTATGTCAGGCTACTTCTCCAATAACATGGGGTTTAGTCTCCCCTGACTCAAGCAATCAAGGAGTGCGTCTTCTTTTTCTAAAGATGCAGTCAGAATTTCTGTGGAATAAATAGTGGAGGTGATATGGCAAAGGAATGGAGCAGGAGGAAAGAAATATGATTAAAACAACCACCACAAAAGGTTGAAACATTTAATTACACACTGCAAAAGATGTCACAGCCAGGTGGGACTGGTGGGATGATACAATAAAGAAACAAAGGCTGAGTATTTATTATACGGCTTACCGACCTGGGAACATCCTGAGCTGCTTTCTGGCAGAACTAAAACAAGGCTTTAGGTTTACAGTTAAATCCCTGGCTGATATTTGTGACATTTTCTATCATCTTCACAATCCTCCTTCCAATTACAACTTGTGATTCTCTGTGTTCAATATACATCTCCATCCTTTACACCATCCAACTCCCGAAGGCTTCATTCTCTTGTTATGCTCAGATATTATGTTTTAAACCACGAACTTCTTCAAGGCATCCCAAAACCACAGGATCATTTTTACTTCCTATTTACTCTGCCCAAGTGGAAGGAGATCATTCCTGCATCATGATGCTCTTCACATCAGGGTTCAGAAGTTAAACCTGTGGGGTGTGGCTTTATTTGGATTTTTGGGGTAGAAGGGGGAGGAAGGTCCTGTCTCCTCCTCACATCAGAGTTTCCATCTCTTTTTGTGGTATTTAACTTCATTAAATGAACTGAGCCTATGGTTCTGCTGAGATAAAAACACTCTGATGGTGCAACAAAGAAATCATTGTGGCTTTCAGAGGAGAGGGGACACAAGGACTCGTGGCTCCCTGATCTGCACACTCCCTCCCCCTATTCTTCAGCTCTTCGTAACCATCCTCAGCAAGTCAGTAAACATTCCTGTGTACTTCTGATGGAACTTTTCCTGAATTCATAACCCCAAAGCATTCTTCCAGCCCTGGAGTAAACCTTTAAGGTCCTTAAAGGGTCCCTTCTCTTGAAAAAAAACCAAACCAAACCAAAACAAAAACAAACCAAAAAAAAGAAAAAAACAACAACAAAAAACCCCAAACAAACAAGCAAACAACCAAAAAACAAACCAAAAAAAACCCCAAAACCCCCCAAAAAACTTGCACATTTAGAATCATGTAAAATCCTATTTTTCCACAGTCCTAATAAATCAAAATCACTTAATTGGAGCAGATGTCAACATCAATCATACTAATTTGGGTGCTATAGCAATAAGTGAATCAATAAAGGCCTAAGAACAGTTGGATGAACACAGTTAATGAACTCTTTCCTGTTTTCCAGTCAGAGAAATGCTCAAAAACTCACAAGATGCATTTATCTGTTGAATTTTTATGCATTGATTGTATTGCAAAGCAACAACCCAGTGAGAGGCCTTCAGAGCTTTTTCTGGGGAACTACACTGCGCTGATCAGACTTTGATATAAATGAGCTATAATGAGATAAAGAGTGCATTTAAGTGTCTAAAGTGGGGGTTCTGAGTTGCTTTCTCTCACTTGCAATACTGTCACAGCTCCTGCTGATGGCACTGTGGTGGGCTGCCCCTGGTGCCTCTTTATGACTCCTCCATCAGCAGGACAGGGCAGGAAATCTGGTGAAAATCTCTCCTGGGGCAAGATGAGGACAGGGAGATCTCTCACCTATTAAAGTCACAAGCAGAAGTCTTGACTTGGGGAAAGTAATTTAATTTATTGCCAATTACTTGTAACAGAGGAGGAGAGTATGAAACACAACAAAACTAAAATCTTCTTCCTCCCACCCTCCCTTTTTCCAGGCTCAGCATCACCCCTGATTCTGCTGCCTCCTCTGCCCAAGGGGGCTCTTCTTTGTCATCCATACATGTCATCAGTGTCCTCCTACTGTTTATGGCAGTGTCCTTGATGGAATTGTAAATCATTGCCCTTCTAAGATATAATCAATACAATCAGCAGCTCATGTTCCCTTAAGGCAGGACTTAAATGAGGTAAATGCATTACACAACTTTACCAGAGATCTGTACAGGTCATTTCCACATTGCTGTGTGACCATGTATGTCTTCTTCATAAATATACACATTTTTCTACAGTTCAGAAATAAATACACAAAATAATAGTAGTTAGATCTTGTCTTAGGCAGTGTCACCATGTCTGAATTCCCCAGCAGACTCACACTGGCTACTCAAAACTCTTATCATCTTGAAGATATAAATGGATTTTGGTTTCTCTTTCCCTTGGGTTTTTATTTCAGTTCAGCCCACGAGAATTTAAAGCATTTTTTAAAGATTACTCTTACATTTTTTTTTCCTTTTAAAGATTTTCCTTCAGCTTTAATGAACAGTGTGGATACTGCTTCTTTTCTCTGGGAAGGAAGGATGAAGCACCACATTGCACCTGTCTCCTGCTCTGCTTTGCCCTTCTTGTTCTCCTGTGCCTTAATTTCCCCAAATATAAACAGCAGATAATGTACATATACATATTTGCTCCTGGAGACTATTTCTACTGAAATTTGGCTGTGAAACTCAGCAATCCCTAAACACTCTGCCTTTTTAGAACAGTGCAGTGTAACAGCCTCAGAATTCCCCTGCAGTTAGAGGAAAGCCATAACTGAAATGAAGCCTAGTACATAATAGGCAATACTAAAACAGCTCACAATTACTGTAATTTTACATTTAACTCACTCTCAGCTTATAGAAAAAAAAATCAAGCAGTAGCTCCTCGTGCTGTATACCTTTGTACAGCTTCCATTAGAAAATGTACAAACAGCCTCGTTATGTGAGACACAAAACCCTTCCTGAAATGTCATCTCAAGCTCATTACTGGGAGAACGAGAAAGCTCTCTAATGTGATTGCTCTTTCTTCATAACAAAGGCAAAAATCACCTGTTCCTTGGAGTCTGAAACGAGTTGTGATTGCACTTGGCTGAAGTGCTGCTGATGAATATTCACTTGCACTGCCTGTGTGTGTGTAAGGCTGTGTTAAAATGTGTAAATTTAATCTGCACTGATCATTTTTATTCATTCTTTGATGAAAATCATAAACTATAAAATCACATAATGGTTTGGGTTGGAAGGGACCTCAAAGCCCATCTGGTGCCACCCCTACCATGGGCAGGGACACCTTCCACTGTCCCAGGTTGCTCCAAGCCCTGTCCAGCCTATCCTGGGACACTGCCAGGGATCCAGGGGCAGCCACAGCTGCTCTGGGCACCCTGTGTCAGGGCCTGCCCACCCTCATAGAAACAATTCCTTCCCAATGTCCCATCTAAACCTGCTTTGTTTCAGTCTGAAGCCATTGCCCATTGTCCTGTTCCTCCAGACCCTGTAAAAATTCCCTCTCCATCTTTCTTGTAGGCTCCCTTCCATTCCACACTTAAAGAGTCATCTGAAGTCAATGTCAAACTTACACAAAGCTGTAACCCACCCTTTGTGACCATTTCAATAGAAAAAACTTTTGTCACTGGTAGCAATATTGGTTTTTATTAGTTTTGCTTGAGTCAATTGAACTGTGTCTTAGATGGATCATTCCTCAACTATAATTTCCAGAAGGATTAGATCAGACTCACTGGGTTTGTCTCATGTGTGCACCTGCCATGGACACACACAGTGGGCCACTTTAGGAATTCTGAATTTGGGAAGGAGTCCAGATGGACCTTCCTGATTGCTGCCCATGTGGCTGTGAGATGTCACTTTCATAGCTCCTAGAGAAAGTGTGGGGGTGGCCAAGTCCCACATAAATCTGGGGAAAACAGCTCTGGTGTAAAACTTATGCTGCAAACTGAAAGCCCTCAGTGACTGTGAGCTCACTAACCTCATTGTGGCCATTCAGTGCTTAAAGGGAACTCATGTAAAGGAGATGGAGGAAGCTTTTGACAGGATAGGACAGAAGGGAACAGTTTTAAACTAAAAGAGGGATATTTCAATGAGAAGGCAGGAGAAAATTGTTCCATGTGAGGGTGGGCAGGCCCTGGCACAGGGTGCCCAGAGAAGCTGTGGCTGCCCCTGGATCCCTGGCGTTTTACAAGGCCAGGCTCAACGGGGCTTGGAGCAACCTGGGACAGTGGAAGATGCCCCTGCCCTGGCAGGGGTGGCACTGGATGGGCTGTAAGGTTCCTTCCAACCCAAACCATTCCCTGATTCTATAAACACCATCAAGTGCCTTTTTTATCTTTCATCACTCATTTGTTCACTTTTGTCCAGTCCTCTTTTTGATGCTGTGCTGGGAGTGGAACCAGACCTGTTGTTCAGAGGAAATATTAATGACTGCTAACCACCTAGGTCAGGGCTGCACTTGCATGAATATGCTTGATTTTAAGCAGGATCCTTCCTTTTTCTGATGTTTGCCTTGGCAGATAAACTCACACTTATCAGAATATAAAAATACAAGAGAATCAAACACACTGAACACTTTAGTAAGATGGAGCTGTTTGAATTGCCAACAATTCCAGAGCTTTTCAGGCAAAACACAAAATCTGTGACAGTCTTTGCTTAGTTGGGTTTTGCATGTTTTTCACGTAATGCTCAGATGCTCCAAAAATACCTTCACGATATGAGACCTTCTAATTCAAAGCAAAAGAAATTTATCTGTGACAATCAAAAATCCAGGGAAGAACAAACCCCATTCGTGGAGTCTGATTCTAGAATCATCTATCACTTCAAGCTGCTGTGACTTCTCTTATTGGTGACATAGTTTATAATAAGCTGAAAATAATAAGTATCAAGCAGAGTCAGATGAAAATGCAGTCTAGGACAGAACTATGGATCCCTGTATCCAATGTAATTAGGGCTGCAATGTGCTAACCATGGAAATGAAACTGGTAATAAAATAGAAATGTTATTTTCCATGACACAATGAGCAGCCTGCATACTTTAATAACCACTAACTTAATGAGTTTGGAAGCAATGAAATTCTTTACTTGTATTAGGAATCTAGCAGAATTGTATTTACCTCAGGTGTATTTCTCCTCCAATGTTAATTAGAAAAATAAAAGGAAAACTATAGGAAAAAAAGCAAACAACTTAGGCTAATTTATCTATTTCAGAAATAAAAGTCATGGCATGTTTATTCTTGAGAAAATGATAAAAAAACCTTGTTAAACAAATGAGACAAACACTGTAGATTAAAATTTTGTGTTGTTTGTATTCTGAATGAAAGCAAGAGATTAATGAGATGTAATATAATTAGTGAGATGTGGTATAACCACACAGGGCAGGTCCCTCAGCACAACACAGCCTGGCCAGGATTCAGCAGCATTTTTACACTAAAAATCAATGCATCTCTACACTCATTTCTCTTCATCAGAGCACTGCTGGAGTATCCTATTCAAAACCAGGTTTTTAAAAGGGACCACTCTTCTTAGTTGGCCTCCTCCATGGAATTGGAAAAGACCCTGCTCTCACAGCTCCATCCTGCAAGCCACGGACATGGGGGAGGATCTGCCAGAGCCAAGGCTTTTGTACTCCCTGCAATTTGCAAATTGCTAAAATTCTCTTTTCTTACCTAAAACAAACAAACAAACAAACCAACAAACAAAAGAAATGGGGCTAATTCTCAACCCATGGGAATAAGGAATTTAGAGGTAATCTAGACGTTTAAGTATTGCAAGAGAAAAAAACTTTTTTTTTTTTCCCGGTGCTGGCAGTGCCCTGCCTTTGCCAGTTTCCGAATCCTGACCTGCTGTATGTCAGCATAATACTCCACATCAGGGGAAGTTTTAACCCCAAATATTTCAGTTTTCCAATTTCATCTTTTAATAACAAATAAGACTTTTTACAATGATTAGTAGCATTGAGGTCAGTTGTTCAAAATGTTTAGGAATAAGCAAGTTGCCATACAAATGCAATTGAGTAATATATTCCCCTTTTCCCAGATTGATAACTAATGATTTTTCAGAGAACTCTTTCACTTTTTCTATTCAGTTTGTCCAGAGTAAGATTAGTGCACAGTGATGTTCAGGCATGCTTTGACTTGCTTTGACTTCTCTGATCCTGTTGAGCCTGGTAGTTGTACAAAAATGAGTTACATTCCCACTTTGCCCTAAAATGAAGTATAAAAGCTCTCCTTCTCAGGGGAAGAAAAATTAGACTCTAAAATTGACCCTTGCTCGACAAAACTCATACAGACAGAGGGGTATCAGCCACACCATCTGCATCTGGATGGTGTTTTCTCCTTCTCTCCATAATAAGGAGGTGTGAAACACGTTAACCTTGAAGTTTGACCCATTTTTCTCTCACACTTGCACGCCCCCAAAAAGTACCCAGGTATTTGACCTTCTCTGCCTCAGGTGCTCCATTATTCCACACGTAGCCTCTGACAAGCAGAGTTTTCCATGAGATGGAGTGTGCTTTGACTCCTGTTACAGGAATCAGTTTTCAGGCTAAAATATTTCTCCAGAGAAGTGTCATGATACAATCTTGGCAGCTCATTTATTCTCTGGCGACTCCTCTTTCCAAGAGCATCTATGAATGTATTCATAGACAATATTTCACCCTGAAACTGCTTGAAAAGGATGCAGAACAGAGTGCACTGTTTTCATGCTGAAAAATATGCAGCTTCAAGAGGCTGCCTCCTTTGTTCAGCACTTCCAGCAGTTGTACACCCTGTTCTTTAACTCTTATCCGTGCTCTTGTCACTGAGTGCATCAAAGAAAAATAACTTTATTCATTAATTATGCTTTCATTTGCACCAATCCCAATGTGGTTACAGTGCACTAAGCAATCATCATAAATTAGCTCTTGTATCACATATTGCAAAGAATGAAGTTTTTTTTTCAGTGAGGAAGAGAGATATTGATGCTTTTAACTTAGCAAAAAAGAAAATGCACGTACAAGTCTGTTCTTTGCTCGTTCTCTGAAGTGTGTAGCTGAGATAAAATTGATTTTTCCAGGTGCTTTCTTCTCATTTGTCCTTCTTTCAGAACTCCTATTGTATTAACTGTACAGGGCTTGCTTACTCAAGGGTCATACACTGCGAGTATAACTGAATGAATTCTGAGTAATAAAAGATGAGAGCTCCTCTGGACTTCATTTAAAGTTTGCAGCTCAAGAGGCTGGAAACTCAATGTGGTTTTGCTCCTTCCTCAAGTATTCCCAAAAGCTCCAATCTCAATGGATCACTTGGGAGCCTGAAATGATATGTCTGTTGCCTACCAGCCTTGGAGCTGAGAGGAGGGAAATTGAGGTCTCGACCTGGACATCCAAGTCTGTATGGAAAAGGCTACTCACCAAATGCCATCTATATTAGGATCTCTCCTGCTTATTTCAGCTTGTTGGGAAATTACATGTGCAGTAAGTGTTGTCCTTGAAGAGCCTCCAAGTCTTGCTGAACCTCAGCGTTAACCTTTCACCAGCCTGAAAATCGACCATTTATTTCTCTTCTTTGTTTCCCACTTCTTTCAGCTGGTTTCTGATCCAGGCAGACCTTCACCTCCCACCTCAGCGCTGCTTTGTTCCCACAATCTCCTTCTAAGAAGGACTTTGCTGCAGAGTTTTTGAAAGCCCAGGTAAATCACACCAATTTTTCTCTTCATCCTCTCCTTCCCAGACATTCCAGGGGTTTGTAGTGGGTTGGCAGTGAGGTGGGATGTGCACTGTTGAGTTCTCAGTCAGCACAGACAAAGCATCAGCAATCTTTCAGGGGCTCAAACTGGGAAAATGTAGAATCATAGAATCCTTAAGATTAAGGAAAAAAAATATCCAAAAATGCCACATTCAACTTTGACAAATCCCACCAGGCACATTAAATTTTTCATAAAGTGTCACATCCACTCGATTTTTGGACACCTCCAGGGATGGTGACTCCACTGCTGTCCTGGGCAGCCTGTTCCAGTGCTCAACCACTCCTGTCCCAGTGCTCAATCACTCCTTCAGTGAAGAAATCTTCCCTAATATCCAAACAGAACCTCCCCTGGTGCAACTTGAGGACCTTTCCCCTGGAGGAAGCAGAGCTTAGCCTGAAAGCGTAATTTGGTACCTGATGAATGACCTTTCCTCCTGGTAAAACAAAACCTGGTGGTTTGGAACAAAGAGATTATCCTCTCTGAAAAAAATAAGAAGTTGGCGTGGTTTTTGTGAATCCAGACACACATAAAGCCCAGTGAAGACACAAAACACCAACAGAAAACATGAGGAGTTCTCTTGGAGTGAGAGTGGAATGGATTAACAGATAAGGAATAGAGCAGTAAGAACAGATTTGTTTAAAAAAACAAGTCTTAACTTCTTTAAGCTTTCCAGCAAAGATTTAAAAAATAATTGCAAATATTCAGCACCAAACTAGTGCTGTAGAGGAAAAGAAAAAACCCAAAACAAATGAAATAACCACCATCAAAAAAAACCCCCAAACAGCAGCAACAGCAGCAACAACAAAAACAGAATAGAAAAGACAAAAAGAATGGGAAAAAGTAATTTCTCTCTCTTTTTCACTCTCCCTAAGCAATCAAGATATTGCCCAGCATATTATGAAAATCTTTTGGGAGAATTCAATGGAAATCACCTAATTTAACATTTTCTCTTTGCTTCCCAATTTATGTCTGTACAAAATTTGGCATTTCCAGTTCCAATGCCAAGATAATCATAACCTCAAGGGATGTTACTGGTGTGGCCCTCAAGGTGCTTTTGGCCCTGTAAAACCTCAGTGCCCAAAATATCCTTTCAGTTACCTCTGTGGATTGCAACTGTCCCTTAGGTGGCTGTGAAGATCCAAACACCTTCCACAGTTCTGCTGGACATCTTTGTGTCTTCTTTTGTGACTTCTTTTCCACATTCAGCAGCTTCCCATGCCCTACCAAGCAGTTTCCTACCCCCTGCCTGGTCAGCTCAGCTGAGGGCAGGACCTGCTCAGAACTTCTACCTGGCAATTGTATTCTATTGGAACTATTTGGTGAAAAATTTGGAGAACTGCCTCAAGAAGCTAGTCCTGTTAAAGGCTGAGAAAAAAAAAAACACCTTCTGGTTTCTCCATCGGGATAAACTAATTACTGTCTTCTCAACATGGTTCTGTTTGGAGGAAAAAAGTTCTTATTTTCACTGGGAATGCACCTAAAACAAGTAGATGGGGAGAAAGGTCTCAGTTGTGGACATTGAGTCCACATATTCTTGATCCAACTCACGCATCTTTGCCAGGAACAGAAATAGCTCAGGGATATTTA
The DNA here is from genome assembly GCA_019023105.1 of Diglossa brunneiventris. NCBI lineage: Eukaryota > Metazoa > Chordata > Aves > Passeriformes > Thraupidae > Diglossa > Diglossa brunneiventris. The sequence goes on along the minus strand of CM032361.1, from coordinate 25,440,531 downwards.
GCCTCTAACCCAGACAGACTTTGTCCTGATGAATGGTTCTCTTACAGATCCTCCTGAGGGGCTGCTCCAATCTCTGCCCTCTGTGACAGGGACAGGACCCAGGGGATGGCTGGAGCTGTGCCAGGGAGGTTTATACTGGAGATCAGGGAAAGGCTCTTCCCCAGAGGGTGCTGGGCACTGCCCAGGCTCCCCAGGGAATGGGCACAGCCCCAAGGCTGCCAGAGCTCCAGGAAGGTTTGGACAAAGCTCCCAGGCATGCACAGAGTGGGATTGTTGGGGTGTCTGGGCAGGGATTGGACTGGATGATCCTTGGGGTCTAATCGCATCCTGGATATTCTGTGATTCCATGATTCAGATTTCAGCTGGTGAATACATACACCCCACCCCTCTGCTGGGTTACCAGCTTGGGCACAATTAGCAGGGAACAGAAACTCTGCCAGCAGGACACACAGGGCTTCGAAATAAACCCATTATTTATTGTCTGACACACAAAAGACAGGCCAAGGACTTTGTGGCTCTTCACTCCCCAGGTCCTGGTGTTGCCATCTTCCAGCAAAATCCTGGACAGCCTCAAGAACCTGAACTGAACATCCTGGTCCCCAGTGTCTCCCTGGTTTTTCCCCAATAACCACTTAATCCCTCTGCATGTGGGTGATTTCCACCTCACTGTGCCACCTCTCCTCGCAGTTTCACCTCTCTCTTATCCCTGCAGGTTTCACAGCTCAGGCTCTTGGCTCAGCAATTTTCTCAGTGGCCTGAGCCAAGGTTAAGCACCAGAGCAGGGCTCTGTGTCCTTGTCCTTGTGTCCCTCCTGCAGGGGGGAACTTTTGGCAGAACTCACCCAGTGAGTCACAGTTTTTCTTCAGCAAGAGGCAGAGTGAGGAACACCACAGGGAAAGGTGGACAGGAGCCACATTGTTGGAGATGTCAGAATATAAATCAAAATTATTGCACCTAAATAGCCCAAGGAAATATACTTTAACTGTAAAGGCAAATGGCTGAGAAAGTCAAATGAGATGCTAAATGCATGCAAATATTTACTTGAACATTAACTAGAAAAATCTTCCCCCAGGTGACATTTTGAAAAAGCAACTTAGTCCTAAAATATCATTACCCAGATCCAAGTTTTTATGCTCATATTATGACCATGTTGATTCTGAAGTTACTTGGTAAAAAAATTAAAATTTAATATTTTTAACATGTACCGTTATTCTGAATAAGTAAAAATAGGTCCCTGGTATAAAATTTTTAGGAGGGTTGGGCTGCCAGTCTAGAAATTTTGGACGTGAGAAACAAGTCCTGGTATTTGGACTACAAGGTCAGAGCTTTCTCATTTCTTTAGAGAAGTTAAATCTCTGCCATGTATTTGGATATAAAGCCAATAAGTGACAGTCAACAAAACACTACCTCAGTTTCATAACATTTTTTAAAACCTTTCTTAAGACTTTGGTTTTAATTGATAAAGGTGTGGTTGCATTGGGTTTGTTTTCACTGTATTTTGTATTTGTTTTCACTGCTCAACGGGGCATTTCGGAAATTTTGCAGCAGAAAAAAAATCCAAACTCTTAAAGATGCCCTGTAACCAAGCTGTGGACACAAGATTACAAGATAAATGACAATTTAACAGTAGCCTGCAAAAGAATAATGAATATTTATTTTCTCTGCACAGATTAATCTGACTGAGATGGTTGGAATGGCTGACATGCAGTGACTGCTCTGCACCCCAGGTTCAAAGAGCCAGGCAAGGAAATTCTTTGCCTCAAGGAGGAGCAGGATTCATAAGGATGGTGTTTAAGGGTGGCTGAAGTTATCTATCCTGATTTCCAACCTCGTCCATGCACATGAGCTCCTTATTTGCAGGGATGGAGCACTCCTGAGCTTGCAGGAGCTGATCCTTGAATATCAACCAGCTTTCTTGGGCCCTTCTTCCTTCCAGGGCCTTCTCCCATTTTTTAACAGGTCCAAGTCTGCTCTCCTGAAGCTCTGGAGAGTTCTAATCCTTTTCTGTTCTTTTATCCTCTCCTCAAGATCCTGAGCTCCTTCCAGAACTCCAGATAAGATGTTTGAAACCAGGACAGAGAATAAAGAACAAGCAAAGGGAAAAAAACCCTCCATAATTTCTCCTTCATAACTTATTTGAAGGGCCAGTCACCAGTAACAATTATGGGAGCTTAACCTGTTGGCCAGTGGATGTGGTTGGTAAAATCTTTAAAATCTTTTTCCAAGAAGGGTAATTTTCATTCCCTTTTTCCCTGATCACTGAACTCCTGCTTTGGTATCAAGAGGTACTTCAGTCATGGAATCATTAAGGTTGGAAAAGCCCTCTAAAATCTTAAAACAAATAATCCCCAGCACTGCCAAGTCCACCACTACCCAAGTGTCACATCCACACACTTTTTTAACCCTTCCAGGGACAGTGATTCCATCTCCTGAGCCCCAGGGCTGTGTTGCCTCATCCTTTCCTCCTGCTGCTGTTGGATTTTTGAGCTTTGCCTAGAGAGGGAGTGGAGTGACTCCAACTCTGACCTGTTCCCGCAAAGCATCCTCACAATTGTACCTCCTCAGCGAGCACCCTCAGCTCCAGCCCAAGCCCTCTGTGGAAAAACATCTCCCTTTCCTACCTATTCCCTTTGCTTGAGGAGAAAAGGGAGCAGAAAACTAAAGCCAGTGAAATTGTAGCCTTAAATGAATTTACAAGGTGGACATGGAAGCTGCTTATTTTTCAATCAGAAATTTGAAGCCATCATTGCACTTCCCTCACTGGGGAAGGGGTAAAAAAAGCAATTGTTGGTGCTCTGAAATTCTGCCTGAATTCACCCTGGCTTTGTTTTTATGGCCCTCTGAAAAATGACTGCGAGAGAGCAGAGAGAGAGAGAGGGGGTTACTTTTATGGTTTTCCATATATCCAAAGTGACACGGATGGGATGTGGCAGGACTGTGATTAGAATGAAGAGTTCGGGAGACAGGGTCATCATAAAGTATTTATAACAGCAAGTTGTAGATTTTCCCTGTCAGGGAACAATGGATGGGGAAGCAGTAAAGCTGAATTAAGTTAAAAATATGAAATGCCAGTTGGTGTGGAGAGTCCTTGATGCTGCTTGAATAAACAAAAGGAAGGACAAAAGTGTTTGAGAAGAAAATATCATAGTCCCAGTGACTGGTGAATTTATTCTGAATTAAAAGTTGCACATTTTGACCTCTATTTTTCTGGTGGTTCAGATAATCACCCCTGAGCCTCAGCTCCCACAGGCTAAAGAAGTATTTTACTGAAAAAAACCCAGCTGTTGGGAGGGAGAAAAGTGAACACAAACTTTAAATGCTCCATGAAATATTCTTGTGCATTAAAAAAATTAGGAAGAGTAAATGAAAAATCATGATGGAAATGACTTAAACATTGGAGCAAATAGCCCTGCAAGATCTTAAAATATTTTACTATTTCAAGGCTAGGCAGCTTCACAGTAATTAAAAGTAAATATAGTGCATTAAATAATAATTCTGCAGTGCATTCCAGCACTCTTTAGATTGTAATTACTGGAACTGCAACATATGCTGTAGTGTCTCAAATAATTGGGATAATGGCCTTAGTTATTCTCTTATGCATTTTTAGAGCTGCTCCTATGAGACATGGAGACTTTTTTTTTTAACATGCATTGTCCATTTTCTTTGGAATGTTTCTTTAGGAAAATATTTTTATAGTTTTAGGAAAAGAGTGTTTTTTAAAACACAAGTATAACCAAACTTCTTTTGATGAAAGCAATGAAGTTCCTTTTCCACAAGAGTTTCTCCAATTTCACTCTCTAACCCCTCTCTCTGAAATTGCAGAGGGCATGGGCACATCAGTAGGTTAAAAACATGATAATACATGAATCTGGGAGAATACAGAGATTATCAATTTAATTACCTCGAAATATCTTTTTTAACATCTCCATTCTCATGGAAAATGTGTTGCTCATTGCTTGCTAAGGTTTGGAATAAAAGCCTTAAAGTCTGTACATTAACTAAACATTTCAAACTTCCCAGAACAATTCTGGATGCACATATTGTAATCATACAATGCTGAAACAATACATTTATCCCAGGATTTTCCCAAATTATTTTTTAATTGAATATTTTGATAATCAAGAATGACATCTCATGTTGATCATGCCTCAGTGCATGATTTTGAATATCCTTTTACTGGATACATTATATTTTCTGAATATATTTTGAACAATCCATATTTGGGAAATATTGAGTAGGCTGAAGATATTTGCAGGTTCACAAAAAAAGTGACTCACTCTGTAGCAAAATTTTGAAGGAGAAATGAGGAAAAAGTGTTTGGTGATTTCTAATTACTATTCAGATTTCTGTCAAAATATGTAAATCAGCAACCACAAATTAGAAATACGGTATTGTATCACAAATACACTGCTAGATATTATTGTACTGACACCCCAGGTGTCACTTCTTACAGGCAAAAAATGCCAGTTTTGATTAAAAGCTCTTATCTAATACAGTTCAGGAGAAAAACAGAGGAGGGAAACTCCCCCTAACCTTTGAGCATTTTGTTTGAGGGAGTCAGGAATAAGTGACACAGCTTCCTCCAAAGTGATTAGTGAAGGATCTGGAATTACACTGTGAGCAGACTCTGGGTTTAATTGTTATTATTTTATTTTACTGCCAGGTATTTGATAATCTGCTTAGTTGGGAAATGTGTGTGCTTCAGACAAACTGAGTATTTTAACAGCAGTAAATTCATTAATAAGGGCAAAACTGCAGTGAAATTAATTACATACTGAACCTGTCAGGGATCTCTGCTCATATTCCCTAAAATGCTTTGTCTTCTGACTTAATTTTCATGGAAAAAATTGATTCATTGGAGAGAGAAACTGTTGTGGCCAAGCAGAGAAAATGCTGAAAGAGAGCACATAACAGAAAGGTTTTATTCTTTATACTGTCACCAAGCAAGTAATTTCATCCTTAATTCTATCTTCCTGTCCTTTTTGCCTCTTAGATCTGTCCACTGCTTTCTTGCCTATTTAGATTATTTGCAGCTGGGAGTACCTCTTTCAACTGAGAAATTCACCCAAGATCTGCCCTTTGCTGCAGATTTTTGCCTTGGCTTGACACCTAAAACTGTGAAACTGTGTCCCCAGGAATGCTCAGAATCCTGTTTCATCAAATTTCCTTTGCCAGAACTCTCTTTTCCAAGAGTGTTTAACCAAAAATATATATAAAATTTATACATATTTCCTTTACTTTGACTTCCATGGGTTTCCCTGCCAGTGTTGCTCCTGGAGTTCATTGCTTTCCTCTTGCACTCCCAAGAGGGTGCTTCTCTTCCTTTTGGGAGCACAGGTCCAGCACTCCTGGGGCCAGATCTTCCAGCTGCCTCAGTGTCCATGCAAAAGGAAAGAATTTGGAAAAGGAAAGAATTTGGAAAAGGAAAAGGCCCAGGCAGGAGTCCTGTGCTGCCAGGCAGGAGCTGCTCTGTGCGTTTGGTGCAGCCTCCTGCTGCTGCATCCACTCTGTTCTATAAAACATCCTGAAATGTTCTTAGAGCTTCCTCTGAACTCTGGCCTTGGCAGCCAGGATTTCCCAGAGGAGTTTGGCACCCCTCATACCCTTTAAAGCTGTTTGTAGGGATAACTGGCAGTGTTCTGGCTGGTGAAACCATGGTCCTGGAAGACTCTGGTGTTATAACTGGAATTTAGCTGCTCGTTGCTGGAAGGCTGGGATTACAGGCATTGAGCAGTTTTATGGGTGACAAGTTGTTTAATTCATCAATCATGGCAGCAGCAGCAGCATCTGAGGCAGGAAAAAATTCCCATGGAAGTCAAAGATCTTATTTTGGTGCCCACAGAATCCTTAAGGTTGGAAAAAAACAGCCAGGATCATCAAGCTCAAGCTGTGCCCGATCCCCGCCGTGTCCCCAGCCCAGAGCTCTGAGTGCCACATCCAGGCCTTCCTGGGACACCTCCAGGGATGGGGACTCCAACACCTCCCTGGGCACCCCCTGACAAGGCCTGACCACCCTTTCCATGAGGAAATTCCTCCTGATGTCTGTAGCCACAGCTCTCCTCATAGAAAGCAAGCAGGCACAACTTCTGAAGGATATTTCCTGGGAATCACAGAGAGGAACCTCAGAGAAAAAGAAAACAATTCCTATCACTATTCTCTGCTCCTGTTGTTTTTGCACATGTGGAATGTGTTAGGAAGATTGTTTACCTGAAGGGATTTGGTGATTGGATTCTGGTGGTGGTTGTTTATATTTATTAACAAATCACTCAAAGCTGTGTCCTGGCTGTCTGCAGGCAGTCACGGGTTTTTCTTTAGTATTCTTTGTAGTATAGTATCTCTTTAGTATAGTTTAGTATTAATGTTATATAGTAGAGTTTTAATAAAGCAATTGTTCAGCATTCTGAATCAATGGAGACAGATGCCAATCACTCCCTGTGTTGGGGCTCCCTGCATTTTACTATAGATGTCCAACCTGAGCCTGCCCTGGCCCAGCCTGAGGCCGTTCCCTCCCCTCCTGTCCCTGTTCCTGGGAGCAGAGCCCGACCCCCCCGGCTGTCCCCTCCTGTCAGGAGCTGTGCAGAGCCACAAGGTCCCCCCTGAGCCTCCTTTTCTCCAGGCTGAGCCCCTTTCCAGCTCCCTCAGCCCCTCCTGGTGCTCCAGACCCTTCCCCAGCTCTTTTCGCTTCCCGGGATTAACTCCAGCACACCAAAAGTTAAACCTCATGACTTGTTTGTTTGGTGCTCAGTCAAACATCCTAAAATTAATAATATTAAATAAAATAAATTCAGGCTACATTGAGATTAAACACGAGATCAGTGCTAATATGGTTTGAATTTGCATATATTTTGTTTGCTTTATTTATTCAGCACTATAATGAAAGCCTAATGGAATTTGCCCTTCAGAAGGGCAAATGCAGAAAACACTTAATGATAGTGCAGAATTGGGATTCAAAGAAGATGTTTCATTTTTTTTTCTTGTTTATTACTACTTAGCTTTTAATGAAATATAATTGTATGATTATTAATACAGAAACTATTCACTGTCACTTATAGCAACAATTTTCATTCTAACTGGCAGCACACTGTGCTGAAAGAAAATAACCTATTGATAGTGTTTAATTTCTGATTAATATTGTATAATTAAAGAGATTTCTTTCTTACAAAATAAAACTCATTAAAAGACAAGAATTCAGGGATATTCTGGAAAAGAAATATGCATTTTTATTTAAATTAAATTAGATTTCATTACATGTTTGAAAAGACAATATATACTTAAAATACCTATAAATCACAAGCCTGTAATATATTAACAAATACCATTCTATTCAACCAAGAGGTGCAAATGTATTTTATATATAAAGTACAGGAATCATCATAAATTTTCTGTAATTTGAATTAATTCCATTTGCTCTGTAATGAGCTTAGTTTAATCATGTTAATGAAATATTGGAGCCAGCACACCTTCTGTAAACCCCGAAATGCTGAGTAAACAACCAACAAGAGTTGTTACTTTCAGGAACAGCTTCCAGAAGAGCTTTGTCTTATGCAAAAAAATATTATTTTTGGCCAAAACTGGTCTGCAGGTCCTCAATAACTTCCACGTGAGATGGAGAATAAGGAATGTCTGACCCAAAAGTGGGTGACAGGATCAGTCTGCAGGCACAACTTGGTCACTGTGTGTGATGGTGTAGGAAAAAAAAAAAGTAGCATGAATAGCATTAATAAAAATTAACCTCAAAAAATATTAGCAAGTTTTAATAAAATTAATAAAAATGTGTAACATTAACACCTCAATAGAATATATTGGTTCATAGTCTGAGCACTGCAGATAATTTGTGTTGGAATAATCTACCACGGATTTTCCCTTTACCACTGAAAAGTTATGTTGGTTTTTTTTCCCTCTTACTCTTCTCTACCTTAAGAAAAAAACCCCCCAAGAAATTATATTTTTGGGAGGTCAAGAGCAAGAGCAAAGCAAGAGGAGTCCTAATTTTTATTTCTTATTTAACTGAGGTATATCACTGATTTTATATACTTGAAAATAGTTCCACAATTTCCCCTCTCTTGACAGAATCCCAAGAAGGTTTGAGTTGTGAGGGACCTTAAAGATCATCAGTTCCAGCCCCCCTATTTGGAAATGTGGTTTTAGCTTCTACTAAACTTGGTCAAAGAATGACCTATATGATTTTTAATGCAACTTTGTCTTTTATACTTGCCTTTCTTGTGCTATTTTTTTTTTGGGGGGGGTTAAGAGACATGCCCAGTTTTTCTTAAGAATATTAATGGATTGTGAATATTTAAGAAATTATGGTGACAGACAACATTTTATTAAAGCCTTTTCTCTGTGCAAACACCCTGACCAAGAAAATAAAAGTCGTTATTAATATAGTGCAGAAACTTGTGTCCTTCAGAATATGGTTTAGTGGGAGTGGTGGAATTTGCTCAAATGTTGGACTTGATAATTTTGGAGTTCCTTCCCAGCCTTAATGATTCTGTGATTTAATTATTCACATTCCAGGTGGTGATGGGGTACAGCAAGATGTGTGACATGATAATGACTCCAAACCTTCTTTTGATAGAAAGAAGCAAATTAAAACATGGAGCCATCACCTTGTGCAGGATATTTTAAAAGAGCAATGAGAAATACAAACAGCAAAGACATGGAAATGTTGTGTAAGGTAAATGATTTATTTCTTTATTTGTTTCTTTCACTCGGTGTATTTGAGACATGAAACTCAGCTCTAAATGTCCCAATATCCTACAGGTTGCTGTAGTCAGTTATTCAGCCAAACTTCCTTTTGATTTGTATAGAGATCATTATTCTTTATATTTTTTTTTCTCCCCAGTGGATAAACTTCAGAGAAAAGCATTTAAAATCCTTATAAAAACTTCCATCCCTGAAAATAAGATTGCCTTCACCTCTGGAGTGGCATCTGCAATCCAGGGCTGTAGTTTGAGTTGTTTTGTTGGGAGGTTATCCCTGATAAAGAGTGAGGGTTGGAAGAAAATTTAACTCCTACTGGAAATATTTATTTGCTGCTGCATTCTGATACACGATCTGGTTTCCAAAAGCTTTTATTACAGCACTTCATTTGCATTAATTACATACTCAAATTAGAAAGTATATTTGGGCTTGTAGCAATTTGTAGAGGAAATGATGTGTTTTAATTATTGTTTGCAGCTTATTGTGTGATATTTCTTTGAAGATTAATTGACCTGGAAAGAGGAGGGAAGGATCCTCTTTTCGGCCTTCCATGAGCTGCTTGAAGTCAAGGGGAAAGCGCTGGAGGGAGCAGGGGAGCTTCTCCTTTCCTGGAGGGAAAAAACTGGAAGGGCTGGGCAGTCAAAATGAGATACTGCAGCAGCTCCTGGGAGGGCAGGGAACAGCACCCAGAGACTCCAAATGAAATCTAACACAAAATAGAAATCCTGGGAAGAATCCCGGGCTGGGCGTGTGCCTGGGAACCAGAACCTCCCTGCAGACATGCATCAGGCCAACGGGAGACAATGATAAACCTTATTTTTCACTCTTTTTTCATAAGAACCTCAGGGTTTTCTCTGGTTTGTAACCAAAATTATTCTTCTTTTCATTCTGCTACAATATAATTGTTTAAATTCTAGATTTTTCTGAGGCTTGGAGGGATTTAAAGGAAGCTACAGACACCTTGATGGTCTAGCAGAAATGAGGGTCCTGTATTTACTAAATATAGTGGTTATATATATATATAGTAGTGTATATATATATAGTGTATATATAGATAATATAATATATAATATATATAATATATTATATCATGTATATTATACATATTATATATATATTATATGTATTATGTATAATATATAAAATATATATTATATAACATATATCATATATATATATATATATATATATATATATATATATATATATATATTATATTTTTTATTTATTTTTTTATATATATATAAACTCACCATATTTAGTAAATACAGGACCCTCATTTCTGCTAGACCATCAAGGTGTCTGTAGCTTCCTTTAAATCCCTCCAAGCCTCAGAAAAATCTAGAATTTAAACAATCATATGGGGAAAGTAACAAAACAAACAAAGGAAATTGCATATAAATGTTATATGCAATTAACATATATGTTAATTGCTATAAATGTTGACAGAACAATGGAATATCCTGAGATGGAAGGGATGCACAGGGATCATGCACTTTGACCCCTGTCCCTGCACAGACACCCCAACAATCCCACCCTGTGCATCCCTGGGAGCGCTGTTCAAACCCTCCTGGAGCTCTGGCAGCCTTGGGGCTGTGCCCATTCCCTGGGGAGCCTGGGCAGTGCCAACACCCTCTGAGGGAAGAGCCTTTCCCTGAGCTCCAGCCTGACCCTGCCCTGGCACAGCTCCAGCCACCCCCTGGGTGCTGTCCCTGCCCCAGTTTTGTTACCCCAGGAATTGCCTGTCCAAGGGAGGAGCCCCCATGGGACACACCCAGAGTGCAGAGCCAGCTCTGAGGTCACTTCCCCGGGCCACCACAACATTCCTCTGGCCAGAAACTGAACCCATGGCAGCTGGGATCCTCCCATCCCTGCAGAGACAGACCATCACAGCAAGGAGGCAAACCACCTTTTGGGCAATTCAGCAGCAGCCAAGCTCCTTCACAAGTGCATCCTTAATAAATATTTTTATTACAAGCTCCACTTCCCATATTCGATTCAGAGAGAATGAGTCACCTTATCCTCAAAGGCACCACTGGGCAACATAAAAACTCCTATTGGATCCAGGATGTTTGGGTATTGATATTGCACACAGCAGGAGCCACTCAGGAAAATAATTCCATTCATGACCTTCTTGCAAAAAAAAAAAAAAAAAAAAAAAAAAAAAAAAAAAAGATAATTGTCTTTGGTTTTTCTGAGAATTAATACTAATAAAGCTCAGTTAGGGGATCCTCCTGACTCATTTCTTTCTTTGTCATTAATTTAGTCTGCAGGTGTGAGGGATTTTTTATAGTATTTATCACCTAATCTCTATTACCAGCTTCATGGCAAAAATCATTGAATTCCTCTTTCTTGGTAAGATAGCTTTTCTGTTGCCACAACACTCACATTTGGATTTCTTAATTGTATAACCCACTTTCTTGGTAATTTAGTTTTTCTAATGCATCAACAATTATATTCAGATTTTTTTTAATTATATAACCCAGTGTATGAGTGCCCTCAACAGCCAAACTTCTGCTCCCTAAGGAACAGCTGGAGCTCAGGGAAAAATTCTTCCCAGAGGGTGCTGGGCACTGCCCAGGCTCCCCAGGGAATGGGCACAGCCCCAAGGCTGCCAGAGCTCCAGGAGGGTTTGGATAATGCTCCCAGGGATGCACAGGGTGGGATTGTTGGGCTGTCTGGGCTGGGACAGGGGTTGGACTCCATGAACCCTGTTCATCTCTTCCCACTCTGGGTATTCCATGATTCTGTGATCCTACACTCATGCTAGTGAGTCACCACATGCTACTTCCCCAAAATTGTCTAATTTATTCCCTGGATTCACTGGAAATTCTGTTTAGAGGATATTAATTGGAAATGTGAGTCTGTCCCCAGAATAAATTCATGCCTTTTGGCATTGTTGTTTTCCTCTTGTAAACTTCTGTAGCCAGATAATTAATTCTTTTCTCTGCCATACAGAGTATGTTGTCAAAGATACTTAACTATGATATCAGAAGAACAGATCTCTCTCTGTTTTTTGTTTTTAATTTTATTCTTACTTTTATTATGTTATTCTGCTGAACATGGATTAGGACTTGATGAGATAACGCACAAACATCATCCCAGTAAGAAACTGCTGAGACTGCACTGAAAAATATAAGGTAACATAGCTACAAGATTCTGATGTTTTTGTTTTATTCAGCAGATACCAAAGCAAAGTTCCATGTTCAGCACAGTAAATACTGATTTAAACATCTTATTTAAATTTTAAATGAAATTAGGTGTAATTGTAATGTTTGATACTGGAATTTGGTGTGAGGGAATCAGAAAACGCACAGGTGAGTCTTTGGAATAATGAGTTTATCTAGAAAAATGAGTACTAATAAGCACTGGATGAATAATTTTGTTTGCAGCATGAAGTATTCTGAGAAATAAATGCAAAATATTTTGGTGACAAGGTCACAGAGAGTAGCTCCAATAATCTACTTTATTTTTTGTCTGGCACCCTATGGTGTAATACTCTGAATGAAATATTAAAAACAGTTCATTTATATGGTGGTATCTTTAGACTCTTAGACTATTTCTCAAGATAGTCTTCAAAGGATTGAAAAAATGAATTATGGAAATCAAAAAGAAAAAAGGAAAAGAGTATTTTTAGTTTGAGAGCATGTGGTAAGTTAAGTCACTAAATCATTTTATCTCAGGATTAAACCCAACCTTCTAGACAGGCAGCAAGAACTTCCCTGCTTTCAAACTTCTGCTGTAACACAAATTTTGGTGTGATCATTTTTGGTTTAATCAATTAGATAAGTCTGCATCAGAATACTTAATAAATTTATTCCTGTGGGATTTTTTTCTTCCTTATTGCAGAAGTGTTATGACAGTCATGGAAATGAAACCAATAATGATGTCAGTGGTTGTTAATGAGAGCTTTTGCCCCAGACAGGACCTCACATCTCCTCACTCCCACACCAGTGGGATCAGGGAGAGAATTGGGAGGGTAAAAACTGGATGGGCTGAGATAAAGGCAGTTGAACAGGGGAAGCAGAAGCCACCACACAAGCCAAGCAAAACAAGGAATTCCTTCAGCCCTTTCCAGGGCTGGGCAGGTGTCCAGCACATGCAGGAGAGCATCCCATGGAACAGTGACTTGCGAAGACACCAACCACCCCTGAAACACCTCCCAGTCCTCCTTCTTCCCCCCTGTATATCCTGAGTGTGAAGTGACCTGGTCTGGGACATCCCTGGGGTCACCAAGGGAAGGGCAGGGGAGGCCTTGGTTCTGGGTGAGCTCAGCAATAACAAAAACATCTCTGTGTTATCACCCCTGTGCTCTGCACAAACCCAAACACAGCCCTAGAGAAGGGAAGAAAATGAACCCCAGCCCAGCCCAAACCCAGCACAATTGGGAATTGTCAGGAACACCAGAGGGGGATGGAAGCAGACCCTGGGATCAAGGAGGATGGGACATTCCAAGGCTGAGGTGCTGCTGAGTATGCCAGGATCTCTCCAGAGCACCGAGCATCCTCTGCTGCTCTTCCCCAAAGGTCAGAACCTGGGGCTGAAAGTGAAAATTCCTGTTGATCAAGTTGCTCTTTGGTGCCATTTCACCAATTAAACAAAAGTGTGTGGCCAGAAATGCAACCCAGATCAACTCCTGGCTTCATGGGTGGGGCAGAAATGGAACCCAAATCAACTCCTGGCTTTGTGGATGGGGCAGAAATGGAACCCAAATCAACTCCTGGCTTTGTGGGTGGGGCAGAAATGGAACCCAAATCAACTCCTGGCTTCGTGGATGGGGCAGAAATGGAACCCAAATCAACTCCTGGCTTTGTGGATGGGGCAGAAATGGAACCCAAATCAACTCCTGGCTTCGTGGGTAGGGCTGTTGGGACAACCGGACATTCCTTGATGTTTATAACCTGTGGGATTCACACATCAGGAATAGAGCAGGGGGAGATTTGGCAGCCCAAATCTTCTCTTGGAGGGTGGCAGAGCACTGGACAGGCTGCCCAGAGGGGCTGAGGTTTCTCCTTCTCTGCAGACACCCCAAACCTGCCTGGGTGTGACCCTGTGCAGCTGCTCTGGTGACCCTGCAGGGCTCGGACTGGGTGATCTCCAGAGGCCCCTTCCAACCCCAGCCAGTCTGGGATCCTGTGATTAGAGCTCTTGTATTCATCGTTCAATTATTAAAGGTAAAAAAGAAGGTCAGTCATGTTTATATCACCTAAAATTAAGTTCCTCAAGTGTCTGAGGGAGGAATTAATGCAGATGCAAATTGTTCTGGCAGATGCACTGGAAAAAGGGAAGTATACTTAAAATTTTAATTTTAAATGTATGGGTTACAGTAACTTCACCTAGGCAAGTAAACATATGCAAAAGATGTGCCTGTGGTAACAATAAGGTAGATTCTGCAGAAAATTACATAAAACCTCATAATTGTTCTTGTTGTTCACACTTGTCTTTTCACTGACAGGAAAAAAAGTAGGAATATTAGGTAGAAATATTCAAATTGCCTATGGAATAGCAATAAGGATGAGGGCAGAGACCACAATCTGGATCTTTCTTATATTTTTGAATTTAAGAAGATTTTTAAAGTTCCTAACTTTTATTTATTTGTTTATTTATTTATTTGTTTATTTATTTGTTTGTTTATTTGCTTATTAGTTTATTTATTTATTTATTTGTTCATTTATTTATTCTATTTTAGGCGTTTTTGCCCTACACCTGGAACACCCCAGGCTTGTACCTTCCAGTGTAATCCTTGCAGTAGATTTGGTGTTGGAATGCACAATTCAGAGTGGATTCTTTGTGACAGAGATGTCTTTAAACATCCTAGATGCAAACACAAAAGATAATGAAGAGATAAACTTCTATACAGTTGTGTCTGATTGGTAAAGCTATTACTGTTCAGTGAGATTGAAAATAAGTAAATAGTTCAGTCTGGGAATTGAGTATTTCATGCTGATTTTCCTGGCAGAAACTCATAACCTGATATCAGAAAAAAAAAAAAAAATCCAAACCGAAATCCAAACAAACAAACCCAAAAATAACCCACCAAAAAAAAAAAAACAAACAAAAAACACAGCACACGACACAGGAAAATCATTCCAGCACATTTCTAATCAGATCGTATTTAAACTTATACTCATTATTAAAGCACAGGATTAGTTGTGTTAATTCTTCACATGGAAAGTCTTGTTTTAATACTCTTACAGTCTCAGGCTAAAACAAAGGTTTTGAATGTTAGTCCTGTAGGTTTTGTCAGGCCTGTATATCTCACTGCAACACGAGTGGAGTCGAGCAAGGGGGCAGAATTTTTAATTCTCTGGTGCATCCCAGTCTAGGGAATAGGTTTTATTCCCTAAATAATACAATAAATAAATAAATAAATAAATCTAGGTTGGGGTTTTTTAATTAATTAGTTCATTTTCTTTGCTGTTGATATGCTACAGAAATTTATTTCAGGAAAGAGATGCACAGTCCAACTGAGCACACCTTTCAGCTCTGGTACAGTTCATGGAAGGTTTTGTAGGCTACTGAAACTACCATGGCCCCAAAGACATTCCTGTAAGCCCATCAAGTTAAAGTCATAAAATCCCAGAATTATTAAGGTTGGAAAAGAAGTCCAGCATCATCGAGTCCAAGCTGTGCCCGATGGCCAACTTGTCCCCAGCCCAGAGCTCTGAGTGCCACATCCAGGCCTTCCTGGGACACCTCCAGGGATAGGGGCTCCAACACCTCCCTGGGCAGCCCCTGCCAAGGCCTGACCACCCTTTCCATGCAGAAATTCCTCCTGATGTCCACCCTGAGCTGTCCTGGCCCAGCCTGAGGCCGTTCCCTCCCCTCCTGTCCCTGTCCCTGGGAGCAGAGCCCGACCCCCCCGGCTGTCCCCTCCTGTCAGGAGCTGTGCAGAGCCACAAGGTCCCCCCTGAGCCTCCTTTTCTCCAGGCTGAGCCCCTTTCCAGCTCCCTCAGCCCCTCCTGGTGCTCCAGACCCTTCCCCAGTCCCGTTCCCTTCTCTAGACATGTTCCAAGATCTCTTTGGCCGTGAGGTCCAGAACTGGACACAGCACTCACAGCACTCAGTAATGCCAGCACAGGGAGACAAAGTTTACAAAGAAAAAAAATAATTTGCCCATTCCATTGTGTGGATCACAAAGTCTTAGGTTTCTTCCATGGATTTTCTGTCTGGAAGCACCATGAGCTCCCTGAAGAAGCAACTGCCATTGCTAATGCAGGACCTTGAGGTCTAAAGATGCTCAAAATCAAAATTTGTTTACAGTTACAGGGGAAAGGCCATTTGGCACAACAAGCCTGCACTTTAAGGTTTATTAATCCCAGCCTCCTCCCTACTTCTTCCCTGCATCCTTCAATTAATTCCCTGGACAAATAACTGGTTGTCTTGAAGTAATTTTTTATATTCTCTTTAATGGCTTTATGGAAGCACTTTGCATGTATTAAGGGGAGAGAGGAAGTGTGAATGCTTTGGGAATGGCGTGTGGGTTTCGCCACAGAAAGCTGTTATTTTAATGGAATTCTTGTGGTTACAGTCACAGGAATCACTGTCACCACACAGGGGTTCAGATGATACCTCTGAAACAAACAGATGTGTTTTAATCTCCTGGCTGCAGCGAAGATTTAGCTTTTTATTATTATTTTTTAATACAAAGATTGCACTTCATCCCAGTTGAAATCATCTCCATCTACAATATGAGAACCCTTAGTTAGAGGCTTATTAATTGATTATCTCACTAATTAGACTCTGATTGCTGTTGTACGGCTTCAAATTAATTTTAAAGTGCTTAAATTAAAAAAAAACACACACAGAGATTGCATCTATTGCAATTTTGAATACAAATATAATAGCAAGAGATATGAATGACAATTACCAGTTTAATTAGCCTTTCAGCACAGAAAGGAATGAAGATAGAACAAATTTGGCATCAAAAATGGTCCTGTTTGGTGTTTTGGTGGAAATAATAATTTGGAATATATGGGAAGATGGCTGTGGTGAATTTGGTGTGTCTCCATATTAGTTGTTCCCTTGTTTGCTTCATTTGCTAAAGGCCTGTGTGTGCAGAATCCTAACACACACTCAGTCATTATTTTTTGATTTGGCCTAGGAGCTAACTGCAGCTTTCTTATTAAAATGCTTTCTCTAAAGGAAATATTCACAATAGTCTAATTGCAGCAGGGCTGCTCCCAAAAGAAATTTAAAAGAACAATTTACTAGACTGTGAAATGCTGTTTATTTAAATTTTAGAGGAGCCTTTTTCTCTGTCATGAGCAAATATAAGGCCCTTTGGGAAGAGCTGTGATGTCACAAAATCTCAGCCATTACAGTTTACCTGTACATGTGTCTTCAGATCTATATGAAGAATTACACAAACAAGAATTCCTGAACTGGAAAATTTCCTCGAAGAATCATGCAAGACATTGGCTATTACATCCCAAAGTTTACAGATAGAATCCCATATGAGTTTGGGTAGGAAAGGACCTCAAAGCCCATCCAGTGCCACCTCCTGCCATGAGCAGGGACACCTTCCTCTAGCCCAGGTGTCTCCAAGCCCCATCCAACCTGGCCTTGGACTTTTCCAGAGATCCAGGGGCAGCCACAGCTTCTCTGGGCACCATTAAGTCTTAAGGTTTGCTTAAAACTGATGCTTAAATCTGGCACTGATTTTGGTCTTCAGAAATACAGGGAGCTTTATGGAAGTAAACTTCTTCTGATGTTTCTGCTGATGACTCCCACTCTGTGTTGTGGGACTCCTGTGGGAATGTTTCACTGGCAGCTTTTCAGAGGTGCCTGTGAGGAGGGCACAGAAATTCATGGTTGAAAAATCCATACAGCATGATTGGAATTTGGGTGCAGAACATCTGATACAACTTTTTTTTTTTCCTTTTTTAAAGTGTGATGGAGCAGCTCTGCTGTGAGGAAAGTCTGGGAGAATTGGGAATGTTCAGCCTGAAGAGGAGAAGCTTTGGGGTGACCTCATTGTGGCCTTCCAGTGCCTGAAGGGGCCAACAAGAAAGATGGAGAGAGGCTGTTCACAAGGGCAGGACAAGGGGGAACGGCTTCCCACTGCACAGGGCAGGGAGAGATGGGATATCGGGAGGGAATTGTTCCCTGTGAGGGTGGGCAGGCCCTGGCACAGGGTGCCCAGAGAAGCTGTGGCTGCCCCTGGATCCCTGGAAGTGTCCAAGGCCTGGTTGGATGGGGCTTGGAGCAGCCTGGGATAGTGAAAGGTGACCCTGCCCATGGCAGGGGTGGCACTGGATGGGCTTTGGGGTCCCTTCCAATCCAAACTATTCCCTGATTCCATGTGAAGCTCTGATGCCCATGTCAGGGGTGTAATACAGAAAGCAAATATTTCTAATGTTGCAACTTTCAGTTCTTGAAAACTTAAAAATAGATGAGGACCATTAAAAAAACTGAAAAATATACATCCAATTCTAGCATATCTCTATTCAGTTTTGGGAATGTTTTAACTTACAATTTCTGGAAGATATTTCTTAGATTATCAGTGATAGTTTAGGATTTGCTGCTCCAAGGCTCTCAGTTTAGTTCATTTCACATCAAACCTGCCTAAACTCACATGGCAGTGCTGGGAACTCAGTGAAACACCTTTCTGAGCATCTTCAGGAAAGAAAGTGGGTCAATGTTCAGACAGTCATTAATCTAAGGAAGGCTATGATAATTGCAAACCGTCAGAGTGTGAGTCTATAGTTATTTCCTTTAATACCAAAATCCCTGGATACTGAACCACCAGATACAGGTTGCTATAACAGAATGCTTATGTAAGTTCAATAGCCTGGTTTGTAAATCTTCCAGTCTCAGAAGGATACAGATTGATGATATTTGGTACTAAGTTCTCAGATCAGCACTTACAAGGCATTGCTTAAATCTTTCCTGCCACTTTCTGTCTAGTCAATTGGAAAAGTCTGTCCAGAGAGTAATTGAAAATTGCCCCAGATTGTCATTGAGTGATTTGCAGAAATACCCTTTGATTATAGTCCCAGTCATTTTATATTATACTGGCAGTCATACTGCACTGAGAAAAATAAATAATTCCTCAGCTTTGGACAACCAGATAATTGGTGTAGTTTATTCAAAAAAATTATGTCTATTTCTGTAGGTGATCTTCAGCAAGGTTAGAAAAAAATCAATACCATAAAGCATGTTTCAAAGGAAATATGATGGACTTACAAGGTCTGATAGGCTATATCCTGATGTTTATTTTGCTTCAGCAGGATAACTTTTCTGCAGGAGGTAAAAACAACACAATTTATACTGCTCTCCTTCCTGCAAGTGTTCCAGGCCAGGTTGGACAGGGCTTGGAGCAGCCTGGGACAGTGGGAGGTGTCCCTGCCCGTGGTAGGGGATGGCACTGGATGGGCTCTAAGGTCCCTTCCAACCCAAACCAGTCTGGGATTTGATGCTCTCCCACTGCTCTCCTCTCCCTTGCTATTTGTTTATGTATTTCAACTTCCACTCTGAGAATAAACTCATTGCTTTGAGGTTCCTAAAGGCAAATATACACCAAAGAAACTCGTTGCTTTGGAGACCCATCAAAACTCCTGGTTCCTCAGAATCCAACTCTCCTGCTTATATTTGAAATGCCCAGCAACAAAAGCCTCAGTGGTTCTATCCTTGAGTACTAGATTTGCTCAATGTCTGATATTTATGAAATCATTTTCTAGATGTTCTTTAACTCCGCAACATAAAAAATATAGTTTAAAAAAATAAACCACAAAAACGGAGAGGAAAGGAGGGTTAGGGAGAGGGAGAGCAAGAAGGAGGGGTAGGGTTGGGGAAAAAGGAAAAGGAAAGGAAAAAGGAAAAAGGAAATAAAAGGAATGAAAAGGAAAGAAAAGAAAAGCTCACAGAATAAAATAAAATTCGAATGCCCAGTTCCCAGACAGACAAAGCCATTGCTCAGAACTGAAGCCTAAAATTGCCCATTATTCAGATCTGTTTTTCTTCTGCAACAAGAAAATATCTTTGAAAAAAACCCTTCCAAGGTGGAGTTGAGCATGTTTGATCTGCAGAAGCAGCAAAACAGTGATGCTGAGGATTTACAGGTGCAGTCTCAGACCAGGCACTGCCTTCCAGTGCCACGTGTGGTTTGGTATTGAAGATTTTGTTTCAAGTGAAGGCAGCCAACATTAATGTTTCTCTTTGGCCAACTTTCAGTATTCCGGGAGGAAACTTTAAAGTGAAAATTGGAATATAAAATAATGGCAGAAAGACAGTGCACTCTGCAAAAAATAAACCCTATGTCCCTTCAGTCTCTTATTTTATAATCCAGCATTCAGCAAATGCTGGAACTGAAAATCTGCCCTGACATGTGGGAGCCTCATGTTTGGTTTATTTTGACATCATCACAGGACCATATGCAGGCAGCCTGCTCTTGGCTGCAGAAATCACTGTTTCTGGGATTTCTGAGATATTTTAAAAGCTGCTTTGCCCTGACATATAAAAAGAGGAAAACCACCAGGTAAAGATGTGCACCTTCAGAAAAATTCTGGTCTAAATACAAATTTATTATAAAAGAATGACTTAGCAGAAAGGTTGATTCTGTTAGAATGATATGAATTGGACTTCCTGCTTTATTAAGTATCATAATGAACTGATGGGACTGGATGACAATAAGAGAACTGTTCTGAAGGTTTTCCCTTCTCAGGGCTAAAAATATCATGAAATAAATATAAATAACAACTAAAAAACAAATGAGTATTTGTTATGTGATAACACTGGCTAGTAATAATAAGCAATAATCCTGGCATTTAATAATAAACAAATTGAACTCTAAGGATTCAATAATAATCAATTAACCCAACATTAGGATATAAATATTTGGATGTTATTATTTTTAAAAAAGAGAAAAAAAGAGAGAAATTACCTGTAGGTGAAGGGATGACAAGTGAGTGAATAAACGAGCTTAAATGGGCTAAATTATCCTTTTAAATATGGGTTAAAATACTTAAGGAACTACAAACTGGAGAAGAATTTTAAGAACAGGAGAAACAGCAAATGTTGACCTGCCAGTCTAGACCACTCTGTGTTTGATCCTGAGCAAGTTATTGAAGGTGTTGCCACCCACTTCTCAGACTTCAAATACCCACTTTAGACATGTGAAGCTGTTTTTGTTACTTTTCATCATTTTCCTCAAAGGAAGAGACAGTAAATACAGAATTTGCACAAAATTTGAACAATCATTTTCCATGCAGGAAAAAGAGAATAGTCCTAAGGTCTTCTGTTCCAGCCTTTTAATGATCTGTATTCTGGTGGGGGTGATTTGCAATTAGCACAGTTACAGTGCAAAAACTATCCCTGAAGATACATCTTGTTTCACCCCTGTGAAATTTAATTAGTAGGTCACCAGTAATTGTGCTGTGAAATGGCTCTCAATTATGTTTTACTCCAAAATCACAGAATCATGGAGTGGTTTGGGTTGGAAGGGAACTTAGAGATCATCCAGTGCCACCCCTGCCATGGGCAGGGACACCTTCCACTGTCCCAGGTTGCTCCAAGCCCTGTCCAACCTGGCCTTGGACACTGCCAGAGATCCAGGGACAGCCACAGCTTCTCTGGGCACCCTGTGCCAGGGCCTGCCCACGCTCACAGAAACAATTTCTCCCTAGTTTCTAATTTAAATATCTTCTCTTTAATTTTAAAAGCATCCTTCCTTGTCTTGTCCCTCAATCTCTTGTCCACAGTCTGTCTCCAGCTCTCCTGGATCCTTTTTAGGGGCTCTGAGATCCCTGTGGAGCCTTCTCCTCTCCAGGATGAACATTCCCAGCTCTCCTAGCCTTGCTCCAAAGCTGAGGGACTCCAGCCCTCAGGAAATTTCATCTGTTTCCTACTTGGACCTTTCCCCAGCCATCCTCCAGTGCCCATGTCCTGACAACAACGAGAATTCAAAGTTGTTCATGGGATTTTGACTTTCTTTTTTCCAGCTGAGAACAACAAGAAGATTCCCATAGAGAAAAACAAAATCCCAGTATGAGAAAAGTGATGTGGGTTTCTATGAGAAGGTAAGATAGGATAAAAAATTGATGTTGATTTAGGTTTTGAGGTGGGGAATTCAGATTTCTCCAGGAATATGTGACAGGTCTTTAACCACTTATGGTTTTTATGGAAAAAGCTGTCATGGTAACTAGAATGTTGGAAGAAGGAGGAGGAAAGAGTTAAATCTTGGTCCTTAGAGATGAGTTTTGCTGCCAGCCTCTGAGCACAGTAAGTTGCCTCTGAGGAACTGCATGAATCCACATTTCTGGAAAACTGGCAGGGATGGAACTGTTGGAGTAGATGATGCTGCAGATCTGAGAAGAAACCTGAACTAATGTGACAAAACCCTGTCTAGGTTTGAAAAGACAGGTGTCTGCTAAGGAAGGCAGGAGCCTCCCTTGAAATGGGAAATGTAAACCCCTCCCTCTGAATTATTATAATTTTGAAATTAAGGGTCTCTCAGGCAAAGATATGGGAGTAGGAATAACAGCTCTGTACTAGGAAAATTAAAAATATAAATGCAATAGTACAAAAAAATTCCCAAACCACTGCCAGAGTCAGAGCAGGAGCTGCCCCCCTGTGTGCCAGGGTGGTGGCACAGCCCCATCCCATGGGGGCTCAGCCCTCCTGCAGTGCCAGCTGTGGTTCTGCTGCAGCAGGGATCCTGCACAAGGGGGGAGTTTTCCTCTGCAGCTCCAGGGCTGCTGGAGATGGGCCTGGGCTCCCTCTGGGAATGCAGGGCAGCAGAAAGCTGCTCCTCTGGGAATGCAGTGGGCAAAGGCTGCTGTGGTGTCCCAAAGCTCAGATTGGATCCAGGTAGGAATGCTTGGCTCCTCCCCTGGGCGGAGCATCTCCCCATGGATGATGGATTGGATCAGCCATGCAGGGACACTCACTGGCCATGAACAGAAGATAATTAATAATTAATGGCCCATGAATAGAAGAGATCTCCTGGAGGGAGGATTGGTTGTGGAAGAGATAAAGTAAACTGCCCAATGAGCAGAGGAGAACTGCCCCACCTCTGTTTAGCAGATGGAGATAGAATACTCACCCCCAATCCTAAGAAAATCCCCAAACCTGAGGAAGCTTTGCTTAAACTTTGATAAAAATCTGATGTTGAGGGAAGCACAGAGTTCCCCATTTATGAACAGACAAATTCAGGTAGCAATTTGTGTTACTTGGATACAAAATTTCCTTAAAAACCTTTAAAAACACATGCCTTGACTTCTCATTGTGTCAGTGAAGAAATAACCAAAGAGATTTGCCTGTCGTCTTGTGGCTTTGAAGTGCAATGTAATTTTAAATAGGACATGTTTCCAATCATTAGTTAATTAAAATGTAAATTGAATACTAGACTGAGCAAATAATAAAAAACAGGGGGAAATGGTAAAAATGGTTAGAAAGGAAGAAGTTTAGTTTTAGTTTTCAGTTGAATTTTTAGTTATCTAATTGTATTAGTTTTATCTGACCTATTTCTCAGCAAACACCCCACTCTCTAACAGTTCTGCTGAACTGCAAGATCTGTTTTTAACCAAACCCCATTAAATACACATTAATCTGAGCCAAACCCAGCAGCTCAAACAGTGGGTTCATTTCTCTGTGTTAGAACACCTCCAATAATTGTGAATCATATTCTAAGCTGACAAGGTAAATAAACAAAATGAGAATTAGACCTATAAAGTCTAAACAAAAGCTGCACATTCCCAGCAGCTGGAGCACAACAGCCTCTGCTGCTTTTTCCTTTTCTCTCACAGTTGCTGCTATAATTTTTTGGCAAGGGCTGAGGGAGGTACATGGCAGCCAACATCCTCCCTGGAGGCACAGAGCATTTACCTGAGTGATGCACAGCCCTTCTGCCAGCCTGAGGCCTGGAGCAGCCCAAGCTCTCCTCCTGGATGTCTGCACGGAAGGGGAATGTGCTCCCAGCTGCTCCACGAGGCTGCAGCTGGGGCCAGGAACCACAGCTGGGGCAAGTGGCACGGATCGTAAACAATTAAGCAAAGGAATTGTGCTTTTTGAAGCCTCCATCCCCTCAGATACAAAGAGGCATCAGGCAGAAGTGCCCTCCTTCCCCCCAGAGGTGTCTGGAACCTGATGGAGCAGGTGAGTTGGTGCAGGAACAGGTTGCAGTGATGTTCACCCCCCTGGCATCAGTACCTGGTACCAAAATCACTGTGACAGTCCACTGAACATGACCCCAATGGGAACAGCCCCATGGGAACAAACCCCATGGGAATAAACCCACCCCCAAAGGAGAGGCTGAGCTGTTCTCTTGGCCTTAGGTTAAGCCAAATCATAGAACAAAACAGCAAATTTTGATAAAGGTCATCAAATCCAACAATCAACCCACATTCACCACTAAACCACGTCCTCAAGTGCCACATCCACAATGTTTTTTCAACAATTCCAGGGATGGTGACATGGAAATATCAGTGGTTTTGTACTGTAGACATGTGAATTCTAAACAAGCTGGTCTTGTGAAGGTGTCCCTACCCATGGCAGGGGGTAGAATGGGATGGACTTTAAGGCCTTTCCAACAAAAATTACTCCAGGATTCTGTTTGTTTCAAGGATTTGATTTGTACAATTGTATTTCAATAAATACATAAATAAAGAAAGGGAACTTTCCATTCAGAAATCTCAAGTTTTTATATTTTATATTAGTATTTCTCTTGCCCATAACAATACTGATAGCAAGGTGTGAAATTCACTGGTGACAGCTGATTTATGCATTTCAGCACAAACACACATTACAAATGGCAACTGTTAATGCAGGGAGGGGGAGTGGGGAGGGAAGAAAAAAGAAGTAAAACTTGTTCTAAACAACATTTGTTTGTGTCTTGTGTTCTACTCGACACCAATCCCACATGGAATTAAGTACATGCTGCACAAAAAGCACAGGATTAGTCCTGCTGCAAGAAAAAAAATAAATAAATTATCCAGCTGAAAGCTGCACGTAGCTGAAAACACTTTGTAACTACAGAAATGTCCAAGTGCTTTCAGGCATGAGTTGCTTTGTAAATTAAATTAAGTGTTGCCATTTCCACTTAGAGGTACACAAGGATTATTACAAATTATTAGGAGAAGGATGTAAATAGTGATGAATTTTGAAAACTTACATGTACACAGGAAAGTAAATGTGAGGATCCTTGGTGGAACAAGAATGTTAACTTCCCTTCCCCTTTGCTTTCCCCTTTCCCTTGCCCTTCCTCTACCCCTTCCCCTTCCTCCTCCCTTCTCTAGCATTACATTCCAATACCTGACAAAAATAATTTGGGGGACCAGAGCTTGATGATGATTTTCCCTGTAAACCCAACATTTCCATGTATTTATTTAATCACCTTGTATGTTTAACCAATTGGAAATATCTGGAAATGCAGCCTTGCTTATAATATACAGGATGTTAAGAACAGGAATCTAAAATTGATCTTTTCCAGCTCTGTTCTATCTTTTCCTTGGGATTTTTTTCCATTCTGTGCTGTGCATCATCTCATGGTCTCACTGACAATCTGCTGTCTCGCCTCTGGCATTGCAAAATCAAAGAAGAACAAATTTATTCCTGTTTATTTTAGTAACAACAAAACTTTCCACTCCAAGCTCTACATTTTTTACTCTTGAAGGTGATGTATGAAGCAGGAAAAACAGCTCGACTTTCAGATACTCAACAGAGGTTATGCTGGCAGTAAACAAAATCCTTTCAGACCTCTGCAGCAAGAGAGCTTGATGCAGAATCCACTGGGGAAAAGGTACCTGGAATAGAGGTTGTTATCAACAAAACTGTAGTTCCAGGTACCTTAAAGAACGTGAATGAAAGATGATATGGAAGTATTTGGAATTGCAAATCATTGTTCCAAAGTGTTTTCTTCCTCTGCTGTTTGCAGTATTCCGATCACAGAGCTGTAAATATTTACTCACCTGTTACAAATGCAGTAATTATCATGTTTCCAGATTCACATGGCAGCTGGAGTTTGCTTCCTGCAGACTAAATATATATTGTCATGGTATGTTATTTACATGTAGTGGGGTTGTTTTAAACATGGAAGATTTCTCTAGAATATTACTCAACAGGGTTCTTATGTATGAATTAAGAAGAAAAATATAAAATATTGAGTTTGGCTGTTCCTTGGACCCGAGGGAATGGCTGGAGCTGTGTCAGGGGATGGTCAGGCTGGATATTGGGAAAAGGTTCTTCATCCTCTGGGGGAAGCACTGCCCAGGCTGCCCAGGGAATGGGCACAGCCCCAAGGCTGCCAGAGCTCCAGGAGGGTTTGGACAACACTCCCAGAGATGCCCAGGGTGGGATTGTTGGGGTGTCTGGGCACGGCAGGGGTCGGACTCCATGATCCCTGTGCATCCCTTCCCACTCAGGACATTCCCTTATTCTATTATCCCCTCCTGTGTGAATTGAGCAAAAATGATCAGATAAATGCTCGAATCTGATGGAAATTGCATTTGTACCTGTAAAAGGATTTGCTGTTGGAACCATTTCCTAAGAGGTAGAAACACTTTGCCTGGAGCTACTGGGACACAGAGCAAGGTCACCCAGGAGAGTGATTTTGGTTTAAGGGACACATTTTCAGTAGGATCTCTTAGATGGGGCAGCAAAACTGCTGCAAAATCATAGGTTTTCCCCATTTCTAGAGCTTCAAAATATTTGAGAGGTTTTTTGCATGTTTTTTCCCCCACAGGGAGCAGCCCTTGAGGATTTCTAGTGGAATTAAAGGAGAGGCCTTGTTTTCACTGTGTGCTCTCGTGTGTGTAGAGGTTTCCCACACAAAGATTAAAGAATATAATGCTGTTAATTTAGAAATTGAATAATAGAAATCCCCCTTTTTTCCTGACTCTTCAACCAGAGCTTCACAACCTCCCTATAGGCTGTTATGTATATATGGACTAAAACCATTGGCCTATTTTTGATATTCTGTGCCTCACTCCATGAGAAATAATTTATATTTGCTATTTTATGAGTTTTCAAGTGAATTTGCCTTTTCCAAAATGAAACCTAGCAACAGGATCACTGCTTTATCCAGGATATATGAATAGGCAGGAAAGTGATTTCCTTCTAATACTTTCTTTGCATGAAGATGGTGAAAGAACACAAAATCCAAACTCTAGAAATTAAAGAAAAGGCAAAATCAACACACGGGCTTACAAAAATATTGGTGTAGGCATATAAAACACTCTGGGAGATGATGTGAAATGAAAAACAAGACAAACTGTTGTAAATCTAAAAAATAGATTTCAAAAAGGTGTTTTAAGCTCTTGAGTAGAAAAAAACGTTAATTGGATGAAAAATTAGTGGAAGAATCTCCAATTAATAAAGAATCATCCACCAGTTCAGCAATTAGGGGGGACAGGTGAGGTCGGTTCAGACCCAAGATCTGAGCTCCAGGTCCACACAGATGTCACAACCACAGACTCTGATTCAGGGTCTCTATTGTGCCCAGGGAATGCTTTACACTGACAACTTTATTGCAGTTCTTTAAAAAAATAAATTAATTTAGGAGCATTTTAAGGGCTCTTTGTTTAAAATCTCAATCAGCTCTAATTCTGACCTGAAGCCACTCTGTTCCCTTCTGCAGCAGGACTGCATGAAATAAATGAGTTTCTTTTCACCATTCTTCAGGCTAAGCCTGTCTTCAAAGTGCCCTCATAGCCAGGCACAAGAAATGTTTCATCTCAGAAGCTCTGCTTTGACAACTCTGATCCTTTTTTCCTCCTTTCCCCAAATTGGGATTGCTGTGCCAGCACAGGCTGGCCTTTTACACTGCATTCCTCTACCTGGCTGAGCAGAGCAAAGAGCGAGCAGCTCTTGAACTCACTACATCATTCTAAAATGCTGCTCTTATCAGCTTAATGCTGCCATAATTGTTCTTTTTGCCTGTTTGTGCCACGCTGTGTCTCTGACTGCAGGACAATCCCCTGATTTTTCATTCCAATTCTGTGGAAATGTAGCTGTTACAATGTGAGTTATCTGCACTTTAGAGCGTCTATCACTCAGAATGAAGTTCAGTATCTGAACCCTGCAGCCTCCAGCATGTTATCAGCTGCCATCCAGGTAGGTCAATCATTTATAACACATTTAATTCCAATCCTTTATTTTCCTTCATAAGTTGCAAGGTCACCTTAAACCCTGGAAAGGCCTGAAGAGTGGTGGGGAGATAAATGAGCCTTCCCTGTTGCCATAGGCTGCTTGTTTCCAAGCAGGGTGATAACTAAAATGCTAATAAATGGGATCAAAAGGCAAAGAGGTTCAGCAAAACCCTGCCCTGGTCACTCAGATCCTTCTGTGCCAGGAGTGTGGGCCAAGGAAATGCCACTGCAGCTGAGCACCACTTTGCCCTGAGCTCACAGTTCAGGGAGCAGCTCTCCACGGCTTCCCTGGCTCCTCCCAGGACTCAGGGTAAAGCCAACAACTTATTATTTTTAATTTAATGAGAAGCCAAATGTTAACCCCTTGTCACTGTGCTGAGAAAGCCATGTGCTTCAGGAGCTAATAACGAATAAAGTTGTGTTGACAGTGAAATATTATATTTGTGTTATTTTCTGCACTGGAAATTGAAGATTTTGGTGGTTCGGGTGTTTTTAGATTTTTTTGTTCTGTTGGGGTTTTTTTAATTGGTGGGGTTTTTTTGGTATTTTTCGGTGGGGTTTTTTTGGTGGACTTTTGTTTGTTGTTTTTTGTTGTGTTTTTGTTTTGTTTTGGTTTTGGTTTTGTTTTTTTTATATTTTGTTTTGTGTACATTTGTACCTCTGCTGGAAAGATGAGAGCTGCAAACCGGTCAAATTTCCATGAAACTATTTTCTCAAAACTATCAAGATTCAGTTAATCTAGGAAAGGACAAGAGATCTTAACAAAGCCTGGTATCTCAGCAGCACAATAGGGCTGAAAGTCACTGTGACAGCTGCAAGGTAAGGCACACTGGAAGGAACAATTGATACATTGATGGGATCTAAATTAACTGTAAGTACTCAGGGGAAAACGTCCCGGCTGTCATTGTGAACAGCCCGGTGGAAATCTCTGCCCGGTGTTCTGCAATGATTAAAACCCAAACAAGACGTTACAAAGTGCTAAGCAGAGAATAGAGCACAGCGCTGAAAGTGCTGTAAGGCCATTCTGTAAATCAGTGTGGGAGCTCACCTTGAACCACATGCTCAGTTTTATCACCCCATCTTGAAAAGGATGTATCAGAAATAAAGAATAGGAGCTCTGAAAGTCTGTCTTTTCCGAGAGATGGTTGGGTCAAACTCAGCCTTTGATTTATACCCTGTGCTGTCCCTTTGAAATCAAGCGATTCTCTGGGTTATAAATCACAAGGCAATATGACCTATTTAATTTAGTGAAGGGATGCATGAAAATGCTTATGATGAAGATACACAAACTATTGAGTGCTCTGTCTGCAGGCAACAGAGCTTTTCTTTTCCCTGCCAAGCAGACTTTGCTCTGAGACAACCAGCAGTGCATAAAAACAAATACAAGTGAATCATTTTTAGACAGAAATAGGCAGCTGATACTTCCTCCAGATAAAATATGTAATCTTTCCCCAGTTTCTGCCACTTGAAAAAAATAATTTGGGGATACAGGAGTAGAAGAGCAAGAGGATTTAATCTTCCTAAGCAGATGTAAGGACTGAAAAGTTATGATAAATTGATTTTGGAAAAAGAGAGAATCATTGAATATCCTGAGTTGGAAGGGAGCCATGGGAATCATGAAGTCCAGATACTGGCCCTGCACAGGACATCCCAACAATCCCAGTCTGTGTCTCAAAACAAAACTCCCATGAATGTACAGGGCCTGGGAAACAAGGGAATCATATCACTGATTCAGAATGCACAGATAAGGTCAGGGAGCAATGAAAAAAACCCAACCATGAGGTGATCACCAAGGTGACCTGGAATGGAGAACAATGTTCAGCAACTCCACAGAGTCTGAGGCAACATCCTGTGCTCAAAGAGGGCAAAGCCCCCAATTCCTGCCACAGCTGAGTTGTGGCAGCCAAGGGACAGGGAGCAGAGCAGTCAGTGTCTGGCTGGGCTTTGAGCAGCCTCTGCAGCCTCTGTTTGCTCTGCTTTGGAGCCAGTGCAAGGCAGAATATTTCAGGACTAATTAGAAGTCTGTGTGCTCTGGTGTTTGAAATGTCTGAAGAGAGTCAGAAGCTCTCTCTAGCAAGGCAGAACGAGCTGGTTATTAGTAATGAAAGCTGATCACAGGGGGAGATACTCAGCCTGTGAATCAAATTCATAACGGGCAGGAGAGCAGGATTTCAGCAGGGGAGAAAAGGAACATTTCATTCTCTTGTCACATGTCCTGGCAGGGGAGAAAGCCCAAATGGAGCATGTCATGGAGACTCTGCAGCTCTGTTCTGGATGATGTGATTTACCAGAGACAAGAGGAACTTGGGGAGAGAAACAAAGGCAGGAACTCCAAATTCTGATCTCTCCTGATTTGGTTAACAGATGCTCTGACCCATTTATAATGATGGTTCCTGTTCTTGTCTCCGCTGAGCTGAAAGGGACACAGCATGGCACAAACTTTGCCATCCCACACCACCCCTGCTATTTTCTTTGCCCTATCTGGGAGAGGTCATTGTTCTGATTGCCTTGACATGGGTTCTTACAGAAAAAGAAAATGCTTCCCATCCTTGCTAAAGGATAAAGCACACTGGCCTCCATTTTCACATTCATTTTAGTATCAGGTAGCTCCAAGTAGAATTTAATAAGGCTGTACATTTTATTTTTCTCCTTGGTTTACTGCTTGGCTGAACTGCTGGATAAAAAGACCAAATATTCCAGTTTGGGTTTGGAATCAAGACCGTGCATTTCTCTCACATTTTCCCATTAGGTCTTGGCTCAGCCACTTATTATTCTGACAAGTATATTCATCACCTGAGTGTGTGAACAAGGCTGGAGCTGTGGGCTGTGCAGGACACTTGGGGTGGTCACTGGAGTCACCAGTGTGGCTCACTCCTGCAATGACACCCCCTCTGTAGCTGCAAAGAGGGACAGAACAATTCCCAGCACTTCACTTTGCTCAGGGCTCTGCAGGGAGCAAAAGGCAGGGAAGAGAAGCAGGCTTCCAGATTTAATTAGGGGTATAGGAAAGAGTTTCTCTTTCCATTGCAGGACTGTGATGTTCTGCCTGTGCAAATGGCCTTGGCTGTCAGGTGAGGATTTGCATGGACTTTATAAACTTTAATGATGCATTCCCTCGAGGAATTCCTCCAACAGTGCTGCTCCAGAGGTGAAGTAGCCCTTGTGGTGTCCTGAAACACTCTCCCTGCCCAGAGACAATTACACAAGTGCATGTACTGGGTTTCTGCACATGCAAGTGCAGAAAACTGTACTTAGCTGTTGCTTGATATCTCTTGGAAAATGGACAATAATGAACATTTCTCAGGGTAATTGGTATCTCCCTCAGTAGGGTCACGGAAGGGTTTGCAAGCTGTCTATTAACTGCACCTCAGCTGTTCTCACTCAGTGGGAAGCACATTCCACACAGACTTTTTCAGTGTTCAGGAAATATTTTAACTTTTCAGCAACAGTTTTATAAAGCCAAGCAGAGAAGTTTGCATGACAGTAATTGCTTTCCTAAAACCAGAAGCAAGCCTGCCAAAATATTATTAAAATCAACACCTCAAAACAACTCCTGTTTTGTGTCTTCCCTTCTCCTCTCTTTGGAACATTTGTAAAGAAACTCTGCTATCTTGCATAAAGAAATTATTTTCTTAAAGAGAGTTTTAGTGTCTTCAGCACAAGTAATTAGTATAAGAACAGGAAATATTTATCAATGTTATTACAGTGAACACAGCACTCAGACTGTGACAACTGAGCTCTTGTAGTGAAGTGCAGAGAGAACAAACTGGAGCAGGTGCAGACAATAAACCTGGCTGGGTCCACCTCACAATGCTTAAAATTCTTTATGGAACTGCTTTGTGAGTAAGATTTCAGGAGAAACAAGCAAAAGGTGAAAAATCTCCGTTATAAAAGTTTCAACACAATTTCTAGAGAGGGCAAGCATAAAAGTTTACAGTTCCCATAATGGCTTTCCGTGAACCAGACAAACCCTGGAGATTACGGGAAGGCAGGCATGCCAGGGTTATAAATATATTTATAGGAAGCACTGGTGCAGTGAGTAAATGGGCTGTTGCTCCCAGCAGGCTCCCAGGAGTGATCACACAGAGGCTGCACGGCTCCTCCAAGGGCAGAAATCCTGCCTGGCATGTCCCACCCTGCAGGGAGCACTGAACTTTCAGCAGTCTCTGAGAGTGCCCTGCAGCACAAGTGTCATGCAGGCTCTTTCTTCTCGCAGTAAACAACTTCTCTTCCCAGCCAGGGACTCTCTCCCTGTGAATACACAAGCTACACGTGTTCCTTTGGAGGTCCTTGGGTGTAGCTGAGAAGCAGCAAAGCAAGTGGGATGAGATGAGGAACTTTTAGCTCTTTTTGTGACTGTTTTATGGGGATATCACATGGAAAACTCAGCTAAGTAGGCTAACAATTCTGAGTACTCTTTTCTTCCCCTGATATCTTTATAGTAACTTTCCTGCATAGAAGTGTTCACATAGTTAGACATTTATTATGGACTAACCATTCTAATTTAAAGCTGGAGAATTTACCTGGTAAGACTCCAGATTTAGGCTCCCTCTGATCTGCCTTCATTGTGAAATTGATGTGAAACAGTGACCAGAGGCTGGATACTGTCCACATCCTACTCTGGACTTGTGGCTATGCCCTACAGCACTTCAGCTTTGGTTAGAAAGAAAATAAAACTCACTGCCACAGTTACAGCCCCAAAAGAAATCTATTTCTACTGCAAGCCTAGACAGAAGAGTCACCAGCAATGCTCCCAGGGTGAACAGCTTGGTGTGCTTGTACAGCTAAAGAGAATCCTCCGCATGGCAAAAACCTCCTGGGAGCTGATGGACTACAGGAATTTACTCCCACCAAGAATAAGATTTTGCCTGCTCTCAGTGAGTGCTGTCTTCAGCAGATATAATGGATATTTTTACCCCGACAAAGGGGAGAGAATGTTGAGGAGGACTCCATCTTATCTAGATGGCTAGATTAATTACTTTAATTCATTACACTAGAAGGCTAATTAATTACTTTATTATACTATATTATTCTATACTGTATTACACTATGTTACATTACATCTAAACTGAATCTGCCAAGTACTCCACTCTGAACACTCTGCTCAGAATCTCATGACTGTCAGCCAACAACCCCGACACACACACGCTTTTATGTCACAGACATGTTTTACGAAAAATCCTTTCCTTAGGATTTTTCCTCCTGAGAAGCTGAGAGGCTTCAGGAACAAAATGTAAACAATGATTATCTGCTGCTGTGGAATGCAACAGGTGCATCTGGGATTGGTCTCACGTGGTTGTTTCTAATTAATGGCCAATCACAGTCCAGCTGGATCAGACTCTCTGTCTGAGACACGAGCCTTTGTTATCATTCCTTCTTTTTCTATTCTTAGCTAGCCTTCTGATGAAATCCCTTATTCTATTCTTCTAGCATAGTTTTAATATAATATATATCATAAAATAATAAATCAAGCCTTCTGAAAAATGGAGTCAGATCCTCGTCTATTCCCTCATCCTCGGACCCCTGGGAACACTGTCACACTCTTGACCCTGATAGGCCAAGAGAAACAAAACACCACCACTTTGGGTAAATAATCTCCAGATTGTATTCTACTTTTTTGGAAACACAGGCACAGCAAATGAGATAAGAATTGTTTTCCTTTCTCTGAGGTTCAGAGAATGTGAAACCCAGAAAATATTCTTGGGAAGAATTATGCCTTGCTTTTCTCTGTGAAGAGAAATGCGTCTACAAGCAGACTATGTTCAGCTCCTTGGGTATCTGTTCCACTCAGGTCATCTCTCAATATCCAAATTTCCAGAGAGATCCTGCCGTCCTGTACCAGAGTATCCTGGACTCATCCAAAAAAGCATGGGCGGCAGGTGAGGAAGGGGATTCTGCCCCTCCACTCTGCCCTGCTGAGACCCCACCTGCAGTGCTGGCTCCAGTCCTGGCGTCCCCAAAATAAGGAGAACAAGGAACTGTTGGGGCAAGTCCAGAGAAGGCCACCAAGCTGCTGAGGGGCTGGAGTACCTGGCTCTTTAGGCCAGGAAGAGCTGGGAATGTTCAGCCTGGGGATGAGAAGAATACAGGGTGACTTAATTGAGACCTTTCAGTCCTGAAGTAGCTGACAGGAACCATGGAGAGAGACTGTCTACAAGGGATGGAGGGACAGGACAAGGGAGAATGGCTTCCCACTGCCAGAGGGCAGAGTTAGATGGGATATTGGGACGGAATTGTTCCTTGTGAGGGTGGGCAGGCCCTGGCACAGGGTGCCCAGAGAAGCTGTGGCTGCCCCTGGATCCCTGGAAGTGTCCAAGGCCAGGTTGGACAGAGCTTGGAGCAGCCTGGGCTAGTGGAAGGTGTCTCTGCCCAGACTGAATGGGCTTTAATGATCCTTCTAATCCAAATAATTCCATTATTCTATGATTATGATAAGATTTTTTTGTGGTCTTCAACAACATTTTGTGTCTTTTTCTATCTATAGGGAGACACAAGGAACAGCTTAGTTATTAAAATAAATATGGAATTATTGTAGGAAAATTCTTTTTTGATCAATTTCTGGTAATGGAGACCTTACCATCATGGTAAGGTCTGCATTGCTGTACAAACATCTCATAATCTCAGAATTATTTGTCCTCATCACAAACCTCTGAAGTGCATTGATATCCCACATATTTCACAAATAAGAAAAAGGCAGGATTGAGTACTTTGAGTTAAAAAGCAAAATAAAATTAGATGCCATTAAGTCTCTGAAAATCAAAAAGTAATGTTGCTCCAGATAAAAATTAATGGGTCTCATTTAACAAGACAGTGATGCTTATATGTCACATGTAGCATTTTCCTAGGAGTTTACTGCTGATAAAGAAGTCATTTCCAAAGCTTTAAGGATATTAATGAGCTACTTTGAAGTGCTTCAGAACTATTTGTGTTAAAATAAAACTCAGCAGATGGGCACAATATCATGGAAAATTATTGGAGCTTGGTAGTTTGTTTTTAAATACTTTTTTAAAACAAAATTGACAATAATGTGAAAATTGTTCTCAAAAGGTGTAGTGTATGTGATAAAGTAGAAAAACTGTTTCATCCATTATCTTTCCATATTTTGAACCTGGCTGTTTATGATCAGCCCCATAAATCACAGGCTGCTGCTGTTGGTTTGATGGTTTGGGGTGAGGTACATGGGTTAAAGGTGGCAGCTGCTGTGGTTTAATTTTAGCAGTTTAAAATGTAGGAGGTGTGAATAACTTTGCTCCCACAGCCCTACCTACCTGGAAAAAAAAACACCTTGAAGACAGAGTTCGAGGAAGAACTCAGAAACAAATAGAAGACAAAAAGAAAAATAGCATATGGAGGGACATGTCTGCCAAATTAGGGCTGTAGGAAAGGAAAACAGGGCAGAGGGGAAGAGATTACACATGGAAAACCCTCTGCAGTTTACAGATCCTCCAAATATCAATAAATCTTTCCAAGTCTGCTTTAAAAAGAACTGTGGTTGTGTGTAATCCTACCTCAGCAAAGCATTCTGGGATAGCATTCAGCCACTTCTCATCCATTAATTTAATTTTTTCCTCAGTCTCTCTCAGTGGACCTTTTTTTGTTCCTTCCTTTTTTGCAGTGGTTGAAGAGATCTGTTCTTAATTAGTATATCAGTAGAGATTTTGCAGGTGAAACTTCTGCAATTCACACATTTGTCTTCTTCAGGAAGGTTATTAGACTCGAGCACAGATCATTTGTCTCCTTTTGCAGGCTCCTGACAAACCATTCTTTGTTCCCAACGGGACTGTGGGAATTGTAATATAGGCAGAAAATTGACCCTGCGTGAGCGAGCTGGGGAAGGGAGGAATACATTTGCAAACTGTCTAAAAAACAAGGCAAAACTCCAATTTGCAACATTTAATAAAGCCTGAGAAACTGCCAAGGAAAAAGAGAAAAGGAACTCCACTTTCTAGGTCATTAAAACCCAAAAATTATGGCTTAATCTTGAAATGATTTACCTTTGGTGTTACCATTGCTTTGTCTCTTCTGAGATCAGGACATTTGGGTCTTTTCCGCTCTGGAGTTTTGGAAGGGAGACAATAATTTCTTTTTTTTGGGCTGGTCTTACTGCTGGACAAATGTGGTCACTTTATGCAGAGGATGCTGCTCATGGAGTCATTTTGCTTAAGGAAACCTCTCTAAAGCAATGAGTCCTGGTTCCTATGGGAATGGAGCTTCTAGGTTCCTTGTTTTTTACTTCTGTTCTCAGTTTCCTGGGCCTTGTCCTTGATATCTCAGGCATAAGCAGCTCCTGCTGTCACTAAAGCTTCAGTAACTTGAGTCAAAGTGCTTGCTGCTGGAGTTTAGGTAATTTATTGCATAAATAATGACCACAAAACTGGAGGTGAGATCTGTTCACAAAGCTGCTTTTGAACCATTCAGCACCTGGGGATTTGGACAGGTTGGATAATGGGACAAGGCCAATGGGGTCAAGGGCCAGGTCCTGCCTTTGGATCACTCCAACCCCCTTCAGGCTGAGGGGAAGAGTGGCTGGAAAGCTGCAAGAGGCCCTGGGGGTGTTGGGGACAGAACTTAAAATGAGCCCAGGTGTGTTTAGGTGGAGCAGAGGCCATTGGCCCCTGGGCTGTGCCAGCCCTGCTGTGGGCACAGGCCCAGGGCAGTGGCTGTGCCCTGTGCTGGCACTGCTGAGGGACCTCCAGTGCTGTGGCCAGTTCTGGCCCTCGTGGCCAGAGAGACCTTGAGGGGCTGGAGCGGGTCCAGGGAAGGGAATGGGGCTGGAAAGGGTCTGGAGCACCAGGAGGGGCTGAGGGAGCTGGAAAGGGGCTCAGCCTGGAGAAAAGGAGGCTCAGGGGGGACCTTGGGGCTCTGCACAACTCCTGACAGGAGGGGACAGCCGGGGGGGTCGGGCTCTGCTCCCAGGAACAGGGACAGGAGGGAGGGAACGGCCTCAGGCTGGGCCAGGGCAGGCTCAGGGTGGACATCAGGAGGAATTTCTGCATGGAAAGGGTGGTCAGGCCTTGGCAGGGGCTGCCCAGGGAGGTGTTGGAGTCCCCATCCCTGGAGGTGTCCCAGGAAGGCCTGGATGTGGCACTCAGAGCTCTGGGCTGGGGAAATGGTGGGGATCAGGCACAGCTTGGACTCGGTAATCCTGGAGGGCTTTTTCCAACCTTAATTCTGGGATTCTAACATTCTTACAGGTTCACTCAGCTCTCCAGTTCCTACAGAGGAATTGTCTCACTCTTGATGGCATGTGCATGTTGTACCTGAAGCCTGAGCTGGGGTTGTGAATGACCCTGCACATCCAACACCTGGAACTGTCACTTGTCCCTGTGAAGGGGAATTACAGGTTCTGGTTGTCCTGCAGAAGCAGAGTAGCACCACTCAGAGCTGAATAGTGTTCAGTGACCTTTTGCCTTCAGAACTGTGCTTTTGCCCCAGAGTTACCCAATTTTAAGTCAATCAAGATTGTTTTCAGTAGTAGCAGTATTAATGACTGATACAGCTTTATTTACACCATTTATGCTTCAGCTTCATTAGTGGTCCCTCGTTTTCTTTCTGCCTCCTCACACTGGCATCCATGGCAGGGTTGTATTTTTCCAGAACACCTTTCCTCCTTTCTCCTTCTCTTGTGTTTCTGGCATTCCCTGAGGGCAATATCACAACAAAAAGGCGCAAAAATCATTGAGAATGTGGGGTGAAGTAACAGCCAAGTCCTTTTTAAATGACTCCATTTTTCTCCCCCTCAGACATTTGTCTGTATCCTGTATAATTATCAACAGGCAGCAGGCCTTCAAAGCAGTTTTGTGCTGGTTGAACACCTTGAAGCAGCTTCCCTTTGTTCTTTAAATTATTCTGGAGGAACTTTTGGAGGAGCAGAAAGTTCCTTGATGCTTCCTGACCTGTTCCATGGAGGCCTTTTATTTATTGCAGGTTGCCAGGTTACCTCCTGCCTGGTCATTGAAGTCACTTGACATGAAGATTTTATCTGCCACCAAAAGGTTGTTGACCAGGCCATTTATATCAGTAAAGAGTTCTTCTGTCACACTCAGTCATAGCTGCATAAATGCTGCAATGATAATAGTGAGAAAATTTATCTCTTAAAGTGGCAACTGTTATTTTATCCCCCGGAGCAAACTGTCAGGATTCCTAAAGGTCTTGTATTAAATTGCAAATCCAGCACCATTGTGTCTGAATTCTAATTTTAGATGTTCTTGTTACAAAATCTGAGCAAATGTGCATTCAATTAAGGTAAGGGTTTGGAACTTTGCATCTAAGGAAATAAGCTTTTAAAATTAGTTCAAAATTAAATCAGAACATTTCCAATCCACTTGTTCTGAAATATAGTCATAATAATTAAAAAATCATTAATGTGCTTTGCACTCTAGGGGCCTTTCCTTTAATATGGGATTTTGTGTACACAGAAAGTTGAGGGTTGTTTGTCTGCTAAGGAAATAAAAAGCAGTTGATAACCCAAAACTGCAGTCTCCCATTTTTTCACTAAACGCTGATCAGAAACGTCAGGATTCCTTAATATCAACCCCTAAAGCTATAATTTAACTGGAACAAGCTCAAAATGGCTTTCAGCAACCCCTAAATTAACACTTTGTGGACGATTCCACCAGAAATGTTCTTTCATAACATACATTTAACTCCCTTCCCTCCTTGATGTGCAGAATGGCAAGAAGTTTGACAAGGAGTCACTTATTTGCTCAGTTCTGAATTTTCCAGGTTGCTCTCTAGTGTGTTGGCCAGGACTGCAGGTACCACAGAAGCACAAGATAATCCTTCATTCTGAGACAAAACTCAGAAGCTTAAAAACAACCAATTTCTACTAAAATTACAAGTTCTGTAAAATCCTGAGTGCCAGGAAAAGAGTGAACAGGGATCAACAGTGCAAAATCCGAGGGTGTCAGCTGAAGCCAGGAGATCAGAGAAGTGTTCAGAAAGCTTTTTCCTCCATTGCAAAGATCCCAGTTGAGAAGGAAATCCCAAAATGTGTGTTGGGGCTGTTTATCCCTTGCTGCAATGCTCTCCCACTCTCAAAGGTACCTCTCAGGATATTTTTTTTTCTTGATGGGCCAGACACCATTCCTAGTGTCTAAACAGGGAGATGTGGGAGATGTCCACACATCTGTACCAGCCCCTGAGACATTCCTGTAGGAGTTTGGGGTGGGAGGGAGCCAGCTGCCTGTCCTTGCCTCTTCCCAGCAGTGCTCTGCTTCCACAAACCCTGGTTTAGTTACAGAAAAAGCCATAAAAATGCATTACACTGAACTCAGGTAAGTTTTACAGTCGAATATTAAGCTGCAGAAACAACAAAATTAGCTGACATATATGTGGCAATAAATTCTTTCTCAGGACTTTGAGTGAACTATTACATTCTGCAGCTCCCTCAGCAGCTTAAATTGGCTCTATTTGGCTCATAAAGGCAGGATGGATCCTCATTTATACACATAACAAATGGAATAAATACATGTCTTTGAAAAATGGCAATCTGACAGTTTAATATATGTTAGTTTTTTTTCCAGGATGTTTTAACTTCTTCAATAAAATTTCATTAAGATGACACATCTACATATAGGTACATCCACATGTACAGACAAAAAAGATTAAATTAAGATTCCTGTTGGTTTATTTGCACCAGTTTCAATATGAGCTTATTCTCAGAATGATAATTCCTACACGCAGTTGGAAGAATGAGCTAAGCTCTCCTGCTCACATGTTTTTGTAACTTAAATGTCATAAAGAAGAGGTGAAATTCCAGAATAAAGCTCAGCTCTAATTAGTTCACTGATTTGAGCACTGAGTTAATTTTCTGCTAGGTTACAACTTTCTAAATGTTCCAAAGCAGATGCACCTCATGATTCCTCTGCCACTTACTCTAATGCACAGAACACTTTACCCCTCTGAATTGGCACTTTAAATCACTCTCCTGGCTGCTCCTCATTACATGCACACAGGCACCACACTCTGGAGCTGATCTGACCAGGAAAATCAGAATCAATTCTTTCTTCCTCCTGCCAAATGCCCTCTGCTGCTGCAGAGCCCTGTTCACGCATTCTTGATTACCTGTGTCTCACAGATCAACAGCACACAGTGCAAAACATAGGGATGCGCTCCAAGAAAAGATCAAAACAAGCTTAAAAGCAGCCGATTTTTACTGAAACAACAAATTTTCTTTGCATGATGTTCAATAATGTTACAATAGATGAAAATTAAGAAATATTTTTACTCCCTCAAGGTGTAGAGTTTGGTTTTGGTTTCTGTTGGGAAAATTGTTAAAGTTATGAGCTGTAGATACAGAATTAGAGCTTAAAAACAACCAATTTTTACTAAAACAAATTTTTTTTGCATGATGTTCAATAATGTTACAATAGATGAAAATTAAGAAATATTTTTACTCCCTCAAGGTGTAGCGTTTGGTTTGGTTTTGGTTTCTGTTGGGAAAATGGTTAAAGTTATGAGCTGTAGATACAGAATTAGAGTTACAGAATGGCTTGGGTTGGAAGGGAACTTAAAGTTCATCAAGTGTCATGGGCAGAGACAGCTTCCACTGTCCCAGGTTGCTCCAAGCCCTGTCCAGCCTGGCCTTGGACACTTCCAGGGATCCAGGGACAGCCACAACTTCTCTGGGCACCCTGTGCCAGGGCCTGCCCACCCTCACAGGGAACAATTCCTTCACAATAGCCCATCTAAACCTACTTTTTTTCAAAGAGATGTAAACTTATGAATTGTTAGGTTGATGTCCATTATAAACTTGCTGAATGGGGGAAGAAATTAATGTGCCTCAGAGAAATTGTTTATTAAAAGTGGTTATATGAGGGGCTCATAGCCCCTACCCTCTGAATACTTTGCAGCTGCCACTCTCTTATTTTCCAAAATAAAATCTGAACTGCAGCAGCTCCTGTGTTTCTAATCAGCATGGAAATTCAACATCCTGCCCATTTCCCCTGGGACTAATTAAGAAAAACATCAAAAAAAGTGGAGTGACTTTAATTAGCAATTTATGCAGCGTGATGTTATCATTAGCCTGCCCTGTAAGCACCACCCTCATCAGAGCCGTAATGATGGGCTAAAGGGAGCTGTCCATGGTGACCCTATGGAATAAGCAGTTCCAAAGGCATTTGGATTTCACAGTGGGTCAATGGGTGTGACTGCAGATCCCAACAGCCTCACAGAACTCTGAGCCCAACTGCTTTGAGACCACAGATAGGAATTTGTGTCTGCCTCTGTGGATTGGAGTGCTGCAATGAACTCTCAGGGAGGCAGTTTAAAAAAATCACAGTTGATTAAGAAATCCTATTAATAAATGTTTCTAGATTTAGTGAAAGGATTTCTTAAATCAACTGTGAATGGGAAGGAAGATTGAAAAAAAACTTCCCTCTATGGAATAGAAGTCTATGACTCTTCCAGGGATCCAGGGGCAGACACAGCTTCTCTGGGCACCCTGTGCCAGGGCTTCACCACCCTCACAGGGTCTAATAGGAGCCTCCTCAAGCCAGGTCTCATAAGCTCTTGAAGGTCTATTTCACACCCAAAATAGCCCAGCTACCTTTAGAGGCATATAATCAGTAGGCTGGCTTCTGTTGCAGTGTTGGAAACAAACAAAAGGCAAAATAACAAACTCTTTACAGAGAAAAACCGTCCAGGTGCAAGAGGCCCTCCTGCCCCTGGTAAAACACCTCACAAAGCCATTAGTTTCTTTGTGCTCTTCTTTTTCTAGTAAATTGCCCAGGTGGGACTTTTTGGTTCCTGTCCAATTAGGTATCCTTAAGTTTGAGGTGAAGTCTCCCAGGCCTATGAAATGCCTTTTTCACCTAATCAAGGAGAGAAACTTCTGGGCTTATTTCCTTTTTAAGGGGACAATGGATAGTTTTGTCACTCCATCAATGGGGGACACATTCCTACAAAAGGGGAGAATTTCTTCCTAATATCTAACCTAAACTCAGCATGAAGCCATTTCTCCTTGTCCTGTCACTACAGTTTTTGATTAATTGTCCCTCTCCAGCTCTCCTGGAGCCCCTTTAGGCACTGCAAGGGGCTCTAAGATGTGCTTGGAGCCTTCTCTTCTCCAGGTGAGCACCCTAAGCTCTCCCAGCCTGGCTCCAGAGGGGCTCCAGCCCTGGGAGCATCTCTTTGATCTCCCCTGGACTCTCTCCAGCAGCTCCAGCTCCTTTCTGAGCTGGGGCAGCTCTGCAGGTGAGGTCTCACCTGAGCACAGAGGCAGAATCCCCCTCCCCTGCTGCCCACTCTGGGCACTCAGCCCAGGGCATGGGAGTTCTGGTTCCAGCTCACATCTTCAGCACCTTGAAGATCCTACACCTTTGACCGTGTCCTTCTAAAGACTTCTTTCTCTTTCTCTCTTCTTTCTCTTTTTTCTCTTTCTCTTCCTCTTCCTCTTCCTCTTCCTCTTCCTCTTTCTCTCTCTACAAAGTTGTAGCTCCTCTCATTCCAGAAGACCTGAATTAATTTGGAACAACAATCTTTTCTTGAGCCCCACAAACATTCATATTTGTATGAGCCATTGTACAGCCAGCCCTGTTCTAATCAGCCAGGGGTAATTTAGATTCACCAACAATACTCACAAATATTGCACAATGTCACAAAGGATCAAATGCAAATGCACATTTCTTCTCAGCCACTGAGAAGCATTTAAAAAGAAATTAAACAGCAGATCTCATCTTCTCCCAAATATAAATATGCAAACTGATGCAAATTGCTTGCTCCTGACCCAGGAACAAGATGGCCAATTGCCTGACCTGTGTTCACAAAACAATATTTCATTTCATTGCCTGTTCACAGGGAGTCCATTTGAAATTTTTGTGGCATCAGGATAAAAATCAGAATGAGCATATGCTTCTCAGAGCACTTCAATCATTTCTGATTTCCTAGGCAGTGTCTGTGCCTAGCAAAGCGTGAAGCCTGGAATATATTAGCAAAGTATTAATTATGGTTGAAATCCTCAAACACATTTCAATACTTAGCTGTCACCAAAGTGGTGGCAAGAGTCATCCTCTAGCAAAAACCATTGTGCAGCAGCAAATGTGGTAAGACCTCTTCAATTTCTTAAGGAAAGTTGTAAATATATATATATATATATAAATCATGCTCTATACCAAACAGAAGAAGAAAATAAAATAATAAATCTGCTGATTGGAAGAGGGTTTTGTAGAAGTAACACTA
The DNA here is from genome assembly GCA_019023105.1 of Diglossa brunneiventris. Classification (NCBI taxonomy): domain Eukaryota; kingdom Metazoa; phylum Chordata; class Aves; order Passeriformes; family Thraupidae; genus Diglossa; species Diglossa brunneiventris. The sequence continues at coordinate 25,397,563 of CM032361.1, read as the reverse complement.
ACTAAATAGAAACAGAGGATCACTTAAAGATTTGAGGTTTTAAAGATCATCTACTTCTAACCCTTGGTTCTATTTCTGCACCATTACTGAAAACAAATCCAACACCAAGTTCTAATCCCATTATAGGCATGTATATAATATCAATCCACAAACTCATCTCTACTGCAAAAAAATTCCAAACAAAGAATAAAATCATCATTTTCTCATATGCAATGCAAAATTCCCTCCTGCTGGAGGTCACTAAATTTCTCTGTTGCTTCCTAGTGATGCTAAGGGTCTCAAAACTGAAACATAAATATAATAAAAAGCTGATACCTTTTCAATATGATGGAAGCTACCATCAATTATTAGGTCTGTCCAGTTTAAATATTAATGACATCAATAAAAATAATAATCAATAATAAAAATAATATCAATACTGATAGCAACATTCATGATTTAAAAACACTACAATCACATATAAAATTATTATTATTATTATTATTATTATTATTATTATTATTATTATTATTACTATTATATTTTTGTTGTTGCTGTTGTTGTTGTTGCTGCTGTTGTTCTTATTAATTACTACTGCTGGTCTAGTGGAAGGTGTCTGTGCCCATGGCAAGGGGTTAACTATATCATTTATTGAAACAATATAAATGGATTATAAAGGGTGTTTTCCTAGTGTTCTCCATGAATCCTGGAAGAGATTTCCCAATAACGAGCCAAAAAACTTTATTTCAGTGCTATGAAATGCTTTCCTTCCTTTAATATGGAGAGCTTTTGACAATCTAATTTTTCTGTAGATTCATCTAAACTGGATATAAACTCTGAATTATTAGAAATGGTTTATTGGGATATGATCATGGAACTGTGAGAAACACATTCCAGTAGCTGATATGAACTTCAGGCCTTCCTTTTCAGCAAAGAGCTGTTAAAAATATTTTATTAGGCATGTTTGAATGTTGTAACAATCTCCCACAGCCACTGTCATTATCCTCTTGATTCCCCATTGCCTTAAACCAGCAATTAGAAGTTGATGAGAAATGTCCAGGAACAATAATAGTTAAAGATCAATTAGGGATCCATGAGGCTGAGGAGATTAAATATTTATTAAAATAACAACAACCTTTCAAATAATAGTTCAAACTTCATTACTTTAATCCATTCTGGAGCTGCTATTTTCTGCCTCACTTCCCTGTAATTGCAAACTGCACCAGTGACAGGGAATGTCTCGCACCAAAGTACATAAAAACATAAAGTGTTTATGTTGCAGTGACAGTGCTGAGATTTTGTAAACAGATTGGAACAGGTTTATTTTTTATTTGCCTGCACATTTCTGAAGTTTTTTTCTAGTCCAAAGTAACAAAATTCTCCCACTTAGGTAAATTTAACTGGAATTTCCAGCATGGATCCATAACCCTCCCTTTGCAGGCAGACGGACAAATGACCACAGGCCTGCTGCAGACCTGGAGAAGGGAAATTGGGAAGCTGGGTGAAAGGCAAGAAAGGATTTTGCAGAAGGGATAGAGCTTCTCTCTGGAATTCAGTGTGAAAAGTGACAGCTGGTGGAATGTTTCTGTGCAACTGTTGTGTGGTAACAGAGCGGCAGCTCTGCTTTCTGTCCCTGCCTTGGTGACAATAAAAAGTGTGTAACCCACTCTTTCCCTAACACATAACACAAAAATGTCTCTAATTCATTTAAAATGGTGATTTAAACCAAACCCTGACAGAATTTGGGGCCAACAGATACAAGCTTTGGCATCTAAAAAGGCAAAAGATGAAACAAGAAATCATTAGCATGGCAAAAGGGAAAGAAAGGGAGCATCTTTAAAAGAGAGCACACAGCTCCTGAGAGTAAAGTCAGATTTGATCCTTGTGGATTCCTCCCAGCTCAGATGATTCTAGGCTGTAAAATTCAATGAAAACATTCTTCACTGGGGCAAAAGTGAGCACACAGACTGTGGTGGCTGGAGAAGCCCTCAGGGCACAAGGGAACACGTCACACCCTGGAGCTCCAGACTGCGGCAGCAAGGTGTGAAGATGCCACAAATCCATCGCTCCATTTGGCCATGACATGGTGACATGGATGCACCAAGTGGCATTTTTTAGTTTTTTTGTTAAACTTTGTTTTACTCCTCAGCACAGCAGAGACAGGAGCTCCTGGAGCTGATCAAGGGCCTCTGTGCCCAGGAAGGCTGAGGGAGCTGGGGCTGCTCAGCCTGGAGAGGAGCCCCAGTGAGAGGGGCCTCAGCCCTGGCTGTCCCTGGGTGTCCCTGGGTGTCCTTGGGTGTCCCTTCCTGTCCCAGTCTGTCCCTGTGTCCCCCTGTCTGTCCGTCTCTGTGTGCAGAGGTCAGAGCAGGCCCAGGCCCTGCCCCAGGCCCAGCCATGGCCCCAGAGCCCTGGCAGGGCCTGAGCCCAGCAATTCCCCTGGTCCCTTCCAACCTTACTCATCCTTCATTTTTGTCTTGATTTTTTTTTTAATAAACGTACATCCACGTGTTTTATGATAAATTGTGACTTTGTTATATTTATCCTAAGTCCTTTATTCATTTCCTTCGGTGAAGGAAAAAATATATGGAAGAACCGAACACTGAAGAAATTCCTATGTCATCCAAACAAGGTTAATTTTCATCTATAAAAACCCCAAGTTTAACCACTGCTTCAGCTGATCATTGAAAGAAGCAGCAGTGATTTCAAATGCTTTTAACATTTGACAAAACATTATCCTCAAGTTGTTCTAGCACTCCTCTCTAAAGGTTTCTAATCAACTGCTGAGAATGGAAGCACCTCCAGAACTCTGATCACTTCCAGAAGCATACTTAGAAAATGTGAAACTATTTATGCCAATATAAGTATGCCTAACGGATTTGGTTTAAACAAGTTTCACACTGCAAATCTTTTTTTTCCTTTTCATGCCCAGTAATTCTATCCCTGATCTTTAAACTGCACTGTGTTTCTCTTGCTGGATCCATACCTCAGGGAAAACATGCTAATCATGCTGCTTATGCTTCCTCATGTTCTGAACTTCTTTCCCTCTGTCGCTTCCATGCATGATTATAATTTGATGATAAGAGAAACAATTTAAAACTGCAATTATGAAAGCATTTCTTTGTTAATTCCCTCCTGGCTAAATGACTTCCTCTCACGCTAGGAAGTTAAACATCTGACAGCACCACTGAACTCCTGGAGCTTCAATTCCCATTCACAAAAGCCTCTTTTTTAGCTGCCTCTTATATTTCATATTGGAATTTATAGTGATTTGTTCCCTCCTCTCTTATGGATTCATGGATCCCAGAGAGACTCAACCTGGAGACAATATTTGCAACTCTGCTGGACCTCTGTCTCTTTGTTTCAGTTGACATTATGAGGTGTGTGTTTTATGAACTGGGTAGAAGAGGAAATGAACCCTGTTGGGGCTGCTCCTCTGGGCACCATCTCACCAGCACAGAGACAGATCAGCACAGTGCTACCAGAAGGATTAGGCAATAACAGCAGATTACATTGTGTGGAATAAAATATTACAGAGCAGCTCAGAAATTGTCCTATCAATACTGCAATATTGCAATGAGACAATCAGGAGGTAGAACACGGGGTGGAATGAAAAATCCTGTAATTGTTGCCTTCGTGTAGGTAAAATGATGAGCTGCGGTGCTGGTTCTGCAGTTCAAACACAGGTTAAAGGGTGCAGGGAGTTGACTAGGTTACTTTTTTCTTTTCTTTTTCCTCTAAAATCATACCCACACCAGCCATAAAGGAGAACAGAGAATAACTGCAGTGTTAACATAGCAGGAAATAAAAATTATCCTCATTTATCTACTCATCTTTATTTCACAGTTGTGAGCAGATACCAGTGGATGACTTGCAACAAATACAAAATTATTGTGCTTTCTGCTAAAAATATGTAACTTTGATTTAAAGTAATTTGTTTAAAAGTCTAATGAGGTTGACATTTGAAGCAGGTTCCTGCCATTTCTGTTCCTTCTGGCTTCACTGAGATAAAATAAAATTGTGGCAGGTGACTCATAAAATGAGCTGACCTGCCAGGGCAGAACAGACCCTCTGAAATGTCTGTGTGGAATGATGGGATTTTTGATCTTTATTGGATACATTGGGAAGTTTTCCAGTGCTGCTTGAGTTGGGCCAAGGACACAACACCCTGGAAAGACTCAATACCCAGGAAGGACTCAGTACCCTGGAAGGACACATTCAGGGTCCCATAAGGGGAGATGGGGTACAGGGGGTGAGGATGGACAGGAGAGCCGCTATAGGTGTGACAGAGAGGGGAGCAGTGGTGGGAACTGGGCATGGCTCAGGTCCCTGCAGGGACAGGGCAGACCTGGAGCCAAGAGCTGACACCGGAAAAGGATTAGGCAAAAAATACTGGGAATAAGCTGGGGACAGCTTGGCTTTCCACAGCTGAGCAAACCACACCAGAGAAGAGCCCCTACAACATGAGCTGAGATGGCGGAAACAATGGGCTCAGAGAGAAATGGGAACATGAGCTTAGAGAGAGGGGAAAATCCCATTGCTTGTGCATGAGTTGAGGAAACACCTTTAGCTGTGGCAGCCCCACTCCTGGCAGTGTCCAAGGCCAGGTTGGAGGGGCTTGGAGCAACCTGGGCTAGTAGAAGGTGTCCCTGCCCATGGCAGGGGAGGGCACTGGATGGGCTTTAGGGTACCTTCCAACCCAAACAATTCAGGGAATCCATGAAAATTGTCCAGCCTACAAGAGACTATAGTGGCTTGACACATCACTGCCCTAAAAAACCTGAATGCCTTGCTTTGATAAATGGGATAATGATCGTGAACACCTAGCACTTTGGAGCTGGATTGTCAAAATCTATCCTTAGAAGAAGAGATAAAAATTCATCCATAAATCTGAAGTTTTAAGGACAATCCTTAACAAAGAGAGGGAAGGAAGGAACAGGCAGGAACATACAAATAGAAACCGAGGGAGATGAATGGGAGCATATGAGCAAACATTTCTCATGCTATAGAAGAATCTTCAACTTGAAAGAATTTTTTTTAATATTGTTTTATTTGTGGCTGAAGTATTTTGCTTAAAATTTGTATTTCATGTATTTAAAAGATCTTTTGAGTTATATGATATTGGTGTGTTATTAAACATGCTGTGAAAGGTAAACTGCTGATGTAGAAGTGTCTCTGGACAAAGCCTGTGCCAGGAGGAAATGGCAGAAAGTTGATGCCTTGAGAAGGCTGGCCTAGAACAGAGTTTAAGAATAAAGTAGGGATTTATTAAAAGGCCTCCATGGATGCACCTTGGGCAGCACAAGAGCCCAGCCAGGGCTGCACCCAAGATAACCAAAATGGTCACAAAATGCACGACCACTCACAGGGTCTCTCACTTTTATAAGTTCTGCTCCATTTGCATATTGGAATTAATTGTCCAGTTCCAGTTTTAGCCCATGCAGTCCCATCCTTCTTGTTTTTCTCTCTTCAGCCCATGTTGTTTGTGCTCTTGGGCCTGAGATTTGGATCATTTGTCCTTGGTCCCCAGCTAGAGAAGGAAATGTTTTGTCTCCCTGCTCTGTGCACAGAGCTCACCATCCCCTCATATGAAGCTGACCCACACACTAAAGCAGCACAGAATCTGAAAAATATAAAAGCTAAAACTTAAGGCATCAAGATGGCTGAGGAAGAGCTGACAGGCATTAAATCAAGTGGTTCCAGGAGGATTGGGAGGAGCAGGATAAGAGCAGAGAAGTAGGAAATGCCTGACAGTTCTCTGGGAACAGAGGGATGCTGTGTGTTCTGCACTGGTCCTGCATGAGGCTCAGTGTTGCCATGAAGAGCCATCACACACAGTGTAATATCTTATGTCTCTTTCTCTTGACCTGACCCATGACTGTGAGCCTTAAAGATAATGAGATCTGAGATAAGGAGGTCTTTTGGTTCATATCTGTCTCTTCTCATCTCACAGAGTCCTGCTCAAAAGGTCACAACACAGATAACAGCCCCTGCATGAAGACCTGAATTGTTCATTTGGGCTCCTCTTATTTGTCATCCTGCTGACATCCTCATCAATCCATAATGTCCTCTGCAGGTAATGCCCTCCTTAAATCAGCATATTCAAAGAATTGTTTTTTCTTTGTCTAAAGATGCTGTATTTTGATTTAATCTGATTTCAGTTCAAATTCATGTTCACCCTATTTTTGGTTTTGGATTTTCTTTTTACATGACCAGTGTCTGGGTCACCAGTTTGCTGCACAAAATCATGCTGTCAAACAGGAGAGGACGGCAAAATAAGTCCAGTGAAAACCTCCAGAATAATTTTTGCAATGAAAAATAATCAGGGAAAAAACATATCTTAAACCATCTAAATTTTAAGTGGTTTTGTATCATTTTTAAAATGAATTAAATTAATTACAGGAATGATTTCACTTGACTGAAGTGTGTTGGGAAAGTTTTGGTCATGGAAGTGTCATGACCCAGGACATTCCTCTGGCTGCCCTGGGTGATTCAAGACCCTGGCAGGGGGCTCAGGGACCTTGGCACAGAGTCAAAAACACCTGTGCCCTCCATTTTAGCCCATGGAAAAAGATTACCAACTTTGTGTGAAGATTTACAAGCCACAAGGGTTTGAGTAGAATGATGGTTAATTTGTCACAGGGTGAAAAAGTAGAATTTTGGGGATTTAGAATGGGGGTTCAAGAGGCAAGATGGAAGAATCTGGGCGTGTCCTGTCCTTCTTCTTCTTCTTCTTGTCCTCCATCTTCTGCTGTGATGGTGACACTTGTGGATTGGTTTAGAGTAGAGACAGACTGTCTAACATAGGTGATAGGTATTGGAAAATTATTGTCAATAAAGTACATGTAGTTCATAGTATAAAAAGCTAAGGGCAGGCACTGTGCCACAACCTGACCTGCTGGACAGATCTCAGCAGGTCAGAGAAAGAATGTCATAGATAAGAAAAAATAAACAACCTTGAAAAGCAAAACTGACGAATCTCGACTTCTTTGGCCACAAGGCTGGGAGAAAAAGACTTTCTAATACCTCAGGAGTGACTTCAACCACAAGGTGAAGCACCTTCAAGATGGAAGCACCTTGATCCACCTGAGGAAGATGAATGCCTGCAACAGAGAGGTGCTGAAAACAAACCAAGCAATTCTTCGCCAGCCTTTCCAAGCTGGGAGCCCCGTGGAACTGTCACACACTTTGGCCCATCCCCTGTGTGATGTCAGCAGGGCCCAGTTCCCAGCCATGGAGCTGGGGGTGTTCCCATTGATTTTGTCACATGGCTGTGAGGTGACAGCTGAGGAATTGCAGGGATAAACCTGTGCCTCTCTCTTGCAAGTAGCCTTCTTAATCTTCTCCCTTTTTATCACCCCACTCAATCTCTCTCCAGAGCACAGGTGTCTGCCTTGTCCTTTAATGATGTGTCCAAATGGGGAAATCAATGGCATTAAATACTCATGGAATGGGATGTAAATAAGCAGCTATAAACTTACTTAAGAGAGCTTTTAAAGGGCTTTTCAGCCAAAGATATGCCATAGGAAGTGGGATTTTTTTATACTGATGATTATTCTTCCAATTTACACAGCGCTTTGGAAAATCTTACTGCTTTCCTCAGTATTTCAGGAATGTATTTAATTGCAGTTTGCTTGCAGAGAAGAAAAGCAAAGAACAAATGGGGAAAAAAAATACATTTAAGGAAGTTGAATTAGAATTCTGCTTTTATAGAATCTTATAGAATAGTTTGGATTGGAAGGACTCAAAGCCCATTCAGTGCCACCCCCTGCAACGGGCAGGGACAACTTTCACTGTCCCAGGCTGCTCCAAGCCCTGTCCAGCCTGGCCTGGGACACTTCCAGGGATCCAGGGGCAGCCACAGCTTCTCTGGGCACCCTGTGCCAGGGCCTCCTCACCCTCACAGTAAGGAATTTCTTCCCAAAATCCCATCTATCCCTGCCCTCTTCAGCTTAAGGCCATTCCCCCTTGTCCTGTCACGCTCACTTAATTATATTTTGTTAGAACAGTTGGAACCAAACTTTAAAACAAAACTAGACTCAAAGATGACAAATTAATAAGCCAAGTAATTGGCAATATTATCATATTTTGCCAGGTCTAGCCTTCCTGCTGGCAAAAAAATTCCAAGCAGAGGCACCTGGTGAGGAAAGAGACCCTCAGTGTCACATTCTATTTGTGGTTTATGTGGTTCTGCTATTTTAAACACATGCATTTAATTGCTTCAAACAGTGGGACTCTAACATTATTCTGGTGCCTACTGAACAGTTAAATTGATCAGAGCACTGAGAATTTGTATATGTTTTTAAATCAACCTCCTGGCAAATTTCCTTTGCCTTAATGCTTCCCCATTACCCTTAATTAAATCCTTTTCTTATCCATTGCCTCCCAAATTACATCACTAACCCCTCTCCTTCTCATGTTGGTAGTGCCTCCAAAATTTACAAAAATTAATGGCTCCTCAAGCTTTTTAACCACTTTGGGCAAAATTCAGCACACATAATTTCATGGGGAACAGATGGAGCTGCACCAGGAATGAGTTTGGCTGTAATAGGAATTACTGAGCAACCTGAGGACTAAACTGATTCTGCACTCTGGTTTTGCAAATCTGATTTCTCCAGCAGTGCCCAGGAAGATAAAGCAGCAAAGCCAAATGCTGAAGATGTTGTGATGTCTGTGAGGCAGAGCCTGCCCTCAGCTCACACCCACAGCTCCCAGGGACAAGGATGGGACATCTCCCATGGACCAAGAATAGTCCCAAACTTCTGTGTGTTGGGTGGTTGAAGCATCTTTTTATCTAAATATATTTGAAGCACTTCCCGTGCAGACATTTTTACTACCTGGGATGTTTGTTGGAATTGAATTACTACTGCCTTATTTTAGTTTTATTCTTTTGTAATGGCATTAAAAGCAACACTTACTCCACATAAACCCAGAGAAAACTATGGTGAATCAAGTCAGATTCACTTCTGGTTAATTGTGCTCTTTAAAATGTGGGAAGAATTTGAGTGTGAAGGAACCAAACTGCAAAAATTAGACTTCCTCTAAAAAATTACACTTTCTCTCATTTTTTTTTGTTTTTTTTTTTTTTTTTTTATTTCCTCCATAGCATTTTGAAAAATATTAGCTTGGAAACATAAAACCAATCTTACTGAAAGCTTTATTTGGACACTGAAATACGTGTAGAACACAATAGTTGGGAAAGGAAAATGCCCAGGAAGAAACACGCCCAATTAATTTTGAAACATTTCAAGCAATCAATTAAAAACCTTTTAAGGCAACACCTTTGAATGCAGCAGAGCACTTCAAACATCAAAATTGCCTGTAGACAGATTTTTCTGAAACGAAAACCTGGAAATGTTCTTGCTAAACCACAGATTGCTGGAGGTTCTGCTAACCCAGAGTGACACTGGGGACAGGAGGGACTGTGTGACGTGGTCCAAGAGCAGGGCAGGAAGTGTGACAGCAGGATTTGGGGACACTTGGGCACAGCTCCCTCTAAAAGGCTGTCAGGAAAACCAGCCTTCTTGTTAGAATTAGATTTCATGAAGCACATTGCAAAAGAGTTGTCTTTATTGGTTCTTAAATATAATGAAGTGTTTCACGGGTCCAAAATGCTGTTGTTTTAGGAAATTCTATGTTTTCCACTTTGGAATTTGCTGTTATTTGAAAAATTATTCCTTGGGAGGATTCCAGCTTCACTGTGTCACACACAAAAACCCATCATTGAAGCAAATGGCTTGCTGGGATTGATTTATAGATACTATATAATATAACATAATGACACGTAACAAAATTTCATTACACAGCGAGGTTAATTTGAATTATGATTTGTTCTCCCTGCCAGGCAAAGGGAGATGCTGGTGTTCAGTAACTGCTGCAGTACGTTACCCCAGATTTCAATGGACTGCAGCATCCTGAAAAAGCAGCAATTGACTCTCCTGAAGAGAGAAAGCCTAAGTGATCTCCAAGGTTTTATGGGCATGGGTTGTTTAAAGGTAATTGCTGCAGTATAAGCTGGCAATCTGCTACATCAGAGCAGTTAAAGAGGCAGCAGTGCATAGGGGGAATTGAAGCAGCTCCTGAATTGCAGGTACACCCCTGGATCCCTGGAAGTGTCCAAGGCCAGGTTGGATGGGGCTTGGAGAAACCTGGGATAGTGGAAAGTGTCCCTGCCCATGGCAGGGGTGGCACTGGGTGGGCTTTGAGGTTTCTTCCAAACCCAAACCATTCCAGGCTGATGATTCTAAGAACAGTGGAGTGGAACAGGGATCATGTTTGGTATTTGCTGATTTATCTCACTGTGGGGAAAGAAAGTGTTTGCAAGAAGAGCCCCAGTTCCTGTGCACAAGACCCTGTGTCCCTGCAAGGACAAAAGTACCCTGCTGTCCTGTTGGGGGTTAAATCATGGAATCATGGAATACAAAGAATGTCAAGGGTCATCTGGTCCAGCTGCTCTTGGTCTGGACAGGATGGCCCAGCACTGGAGCCAGACAAAATTTAGTGTCCAGTGTTGGAGGATCCACTGCTTCCATGGGGAGATCATTCCAATGGCTGACTGTTCTCACTGTGAAACATTTCCCTTTGGAATCAAGGCAGAATATCCCCAGCAGTAACTTGTACCCATTTCATCTTTTCTGTGGGGCTTCTTGTGAAGAGGGCATCTCCATCTGGTATTTTTGTACTCTGATTGAATTATTTGTCAGCATTTTCATTCCCACAATGTCTGTGGGACAGCAGATTCTGGGGCAAAGTATTTAATGAAAATACACAGCCATGAGCAATTGGGGTTCATCTGATTCCTAAAGAAACAGATTTTGGGAAGAACACAGAAAAAGGTATGAAATATGATTTGGAAAAGTAATTAAAGAGGCCTTTGGAGAAAGGCAGAAAAGAGGGAAAGGGAAGGGCAAGGGCAAGGGCAAGGGAAGGGGAAGGGGAAAGAGAAGGGGAAGGGAAGAAAAAACCCAAAAGCTGGCAGGTCCTATTGAAATGGGAAGGTATTTTTGGATTCCTCTAAATAAAATCAAAACAGTAATTTTCACTCTTTACAGGCAAATGATATTGCAGAAAGGAATGCTTCAGCAGCAAAACTATCTGGAAATCAAAATGGAGTCCAATTTCTAAAAACTCTACAGTTAATTCTGAAGTGATCACTTGCTTGGGAGGTTTCCCAGCTCTGTGAAATCCCCTCAAAGGTAGGTTGCGAGTCCTTGTGTTCCTATATTTCCATTATCCTTTGACAAACACACCTTTTATCAATGTCAGAAGATCTCTAAGAGGAGATGTCCAGCCTCATAGAGGAATCATTTCAGCAGGTCTGATATGTCAGGACAGCCCACATGTCTTTTGTCTTTTTGAATAATCCAACTCTTCAAAACCGCACAGAAACAGGTTCTGATAGGGTTAAAATGGCAAAAGCAATAGGGATGAAGAGAGGAGGGTTTTCCAAGAGAGAAGGGAAGCTGGAATGGACATCCTCATGAATTTCTTTCTCCTTCCAGAACCTCTGCTGTTCTGGATTTGCAGGTCTTTCTTCACATAAATTCCAGTTCAAATGTGAAAGCCAAGGAGAAATGACTTCAGTCAGGTGCCAAGAAAACAACAAAACAGATTCTCAAAACCTGGGGAAGTGGGAAGAAAAAATGACAGAGAGAAGTCAGGTGCAGAGATCCTAGTTCTTGCTGGGACAGGATTAAAACCTGGGAATAACTAAGAGATGTGTAAAAGACTGACTCTCATTCACATGGAATGCTGAACCACTGGGAGCTGGGGGAGAGTGAGAGGGTCTTTGCCACCACGATCTGCACAGATTATTTCAAGAAATTACAAATCAGTTTCTCTGCTGTTTAAAACTAGATGTAAGGAATATCTGCTTGCTGGAACTCAGACTCCCACGCTCACAAAATTGGTGCTACCACCTGATGCAGACCCTGAGAACCTTTACAGGAAAGCAATAAAAGTGACAAGAAGAGCTTTGAGAGCTGAAAACAAAATTGAACTCTTATCTTCTTTGATATTCCATTTTCCCTGCAACAGTTTACAAAATAATCTCAACTTTACATTTCTTTGTCACTTGCATTTAAAGATATGGCACGATGAGGTGAAAGCCCTGCCTGCATTAAAGGAGACTTTTCTGAAAGCACTGCAAGACATCACAGGGGGAGGTGAAATCCAAGACAAAAAGTGAGGGCTGAAAAACAACCTCAGCCACTGGCAAGTTTTGTGGGGTTGTTTTTTTCTCCTTCTTAAGAAAATACCAACCTTTCTAAACATGAAATATATGAGGACTTGGTGCCCTTACCAAATGAATGAGTGTGAGAGATAGAAATGGAAAGAAGGCCTAGGGGAAAGTATGATCCCTGGTTGTTAATGGATACACAGAATGCAGTGCCAGGATAATCAGAAGGAGTCTGTTGGAGAAGAGGGATGTGTGGCACACCAATTACCGACAGCAGGGAAAATTGAAAGGAATTACATTCAGGGGACTGTGAAATGTGAAAGTCAAGGAAATAAATTAGATGTTGCATGACCTCTAGTGTAATATGTGGAGAACTAATACATTTAACCTAGTTGTAATCATGTCATAGCCAGACTGCATTAGGAACTTTTTCATTTACATTTTCCTTTCTATGGCTCCGCACTCAACTTTTGGAAATGGGGAATAGCACAGCAACACAGAGAGGTGGTTCTGGAAAGGGGAAAAACCAGCCAAGCTCAGAAATTACTAATGGTGCGCTACTCCAATCTGATAACTTTAAATATCAGGGTCACCAGAGGTTTCCTCAAAGAAATAAAAGAAAGGCAATATATCAGCTGCAAACTCTGGTCTGTCATAATAGGCTAAAATACCTACAGAATAAAAATGATCTCTGTGGAAGTAGCTTTGCTAGGACCAGTACAGGGGAAGGAGTGGCTTAAATTGCTTGAAAATGTGATTGGGGAACCTGAAGTATAATGAGATTTCTTTCAGGAAAGCATGGATTTGAGCTGTCATCTGTCTTTAGGAAAGCTGTGAAAATGGTAAAAAAGTCTGACTAGAGAAACTAAAAGACTTTGGGAAGCATCTGTTAATTTGATCATGCAGGAGTTCTGAAAGTCTCAAAGTCTGCCTGGTTCCTGATTTGAGTATTTCAAGGCATTTTATGTCCACAACTTTTTGTCTTAAGCATCACAGGCTCAGAAAACTTTGTCTTCCTCTTTGCAAAAGCCTCTTCCCATGTCCTGTCTTCAGTAAAAACAACTGCCATTCTTTCTTTATTTTCTCATGATTTCTGCAAATCATTGTGTCTGTGCCCCACTTGATCCCTGTTCCTAAAATTATTAATGTGCCAATAAAATTGCTTTTAGTAGATATGAAATTTCTTGTTTCCATCATGAGTTCAGTTCAAGCAGAACTGGGATTAATCTTGTCAGGAAAAAAAAAACCCAAACAACAAAACAGCCCATCCTATGAAGATGAATCTGTAAAGGTACCTGTAATCTGTTGGAGGTGGTTTATACATTTTGGGGAAGGAGAGGAGAATTTAATAAAAGAAATCCTGTCCTTTGGTGCTGTTACAATGCACAAAATGTGTCTTTAGTGCATCACAAACAGAAAAAAGGGATTTTCTCCCCCTGGACACCTAGAAGGTGGGTTGGACAAGCCAAATGTCTCAGAACTTACTTGTGTGTCACTGTGTAGCTCAGTTGCAATCACTAAAGTGGTTTTACTCTGTTACTGGTAGCTGTTAATTGTTATGGATATGTCTACCTGAAAAAAAGGCAGTTTCTAATTAGTGCTGTGCAGATTGGGGAATCTGCCTTTTTATATGTTTAAACAGAATAATGAGTAACTGTTTTTGGTTTTTTTTTAACCCCTGCAAAAGGAAGGGTATGTTTAGAAGTTGTCTCCATGATCCTCAAAGTGTTTTTTGCAACCCTCCCATGCTGCATGAGGAGTGTTGTAGGGACAGTAGAAGGAGGGACTGGAAGAGCAATAGCCTTGTGAGGGAATGATAATTAATCTAACTAGGCACTTGGTGTCCTGGGGTGAAACCAAGCTCCCCCAATTAATCAGTGTGACATCCAGAGGTCACCACCAGCTCTCCAGACATCTTTGCTTCTCTGGATATGAAGATGAGGAGACACACAATGAAATTGCATCTCGTGGCTTCCTCCTCGTTGCTGACCTTTGCTGGAACCTGCTCTTAGGAGGCTGCTGGCTGCTGTTCCAGGGGTTTGGGGCTGGAGACACACAGGTGCTCTCTGTGCTGGCTGTAAACTCTGTTTCCTGCCAGGGGCAGGCACTGCTCTCAGCAGGGAAGCTGTAGCCATGATATTTTCTGAAAAAATCCTTTCCTTAGGATTTTTTTCCCTGAGAAGCTGAGAGACCTCCAGAACAAAATGTAAGCAATGGTTATCTGCTGCTGTGGAATGCAACAGGTGCATCTGTGATTGGTCTCATGTGGTTGTTTCTAATTAATGGCCAATCACGGTCAGCTGGCTCGGACTCTCTGTCCAAGACACAAGCTTTTGTTATCATTCCTTCTTTTTCTATTCTTAGCTAGCCTTCTGATGAAATCCTTCCTTCTATTCTTTTAGTATAGTTTTAATATATCATAAAATAATAAATCAAGCCTTCTGAAACATGGAGTCAGATCCTCGTCTCTTCCCTCATCCTCAGACCCCTGTGAACACTGTCACAGGAAGCAGCCCAGAGGAGGTGTCAGAGCCTGAGACACGTTTGCGTGAACACTTGGCACTCTTATCCCCTTCCTGCACAAACCCAAACAATGAGCAAAAACCTTCCCCCCTCTCCCACAGCTCCTCTGCTGGGTCCTCCCTGCCAGCCTCCCCATCCTGTCAGCAGTTGGGAGGCATCCAGTGGGACAGCCATCCACCACTAGCAGCCAGCTGGCCTGCCCTGCCTCCTTGCCCACCTTCCCAAAGCTCTGTGCCCTTCTCGGAGCCCTAGAAAACCAAATACTCAACTTCTAAAAATACTCTGATAGTCTATGAAAAACACTGGTCTTGTAAACCAAAGAGTGAGGACTAAACCTCTTCTGGAATTCCACAGGACATCTCAGGGAAAAGGACTTAAAGCTCCATCTCCAACACCCAATGCTGGCATTTTTACGTTGATAACCCCCCCACAGCTCCAAAACAACAATTGGAGTCTGTAACAGCCTCAAATCCCAACCAAGAAATTCCCTGTAACACAAATGGAAAAAAAAAAAAAAATAAATAAAAAAGAAATTAAAAAAGAAATAAAAAAGAAAGAGGAAATAATGGTTGGGACATGTCTAATTTCCTCCACATTAAGCTGCAGGGTGTTAAACAGCTTTACTTCCAAAGGCATATAAAAGGTAAGGAAAGGACTTGACCCAGAGAGTAGGAAAGAGAGAAAACATTCTACAGGGAGCCCTGAGGGTTCAGGGTCTTCAATTAGGAGAGGATGGGAAAGATAATTTGATGGAAATCAGGCATTCGGAGTTTAAAGATGGGATGTGGAAACCCCTCAAGTGAAAGAGCTCCCAGGCAGAGGCTTTTTCCTGGAGAACTCCCTCCCCACAGATGTTGTGGAATGTGAAGCAGCTCTAAGGGAACTAATGGAATTTTTGGGGAGCTACTTCTTCCATCAATGCATGGGCATCCTAGAGATCCTTATTTAGCTCTTTTTCTCTCTCCAAGAGGCTGAATATTGGTGGGCAGTAATTGTAGGGGTTTTTTTTAAATCATATGAGTGATAATAAGCATAACAAATTCACAAAAAGTTGCTTTGCTTATTATTGTGCTGCCATAGCTACAGCCAATGTGGTGCAATAACAGATTTCTGTGACTTCCATATGGCCATTTTAATCTTTTATTTGATATTCTGTGATAACCACAAGAAAAAAACTTTTGGAAGGGATTTTATTTTGCTCCCTTGCTACGGCCCTAATGAAATGCAGTAGGACTGGACGCAGCTAAAATGTCAGCATGAACTGGGACTACTTTATTAAACATGTGACTTTCTGAAGCTCTGTTACCCAATCAATCTCCTGTAAGCCAGATAGAGATGTTTTTCAGGCAATATAAAACAATTATGATCTTCACAGTCCTCTTTAGTTATGATTGTCTTCTGAATATTTCAGGACTTCTCATTTGCTGTTTTACCCAGCTTGATTGACTTGTGGGAGGGCTTTAGCTAATGAGGAGGGTCTGGAGAGGCCATATAAGGAAGAGCTGAGGACACTTGGCGTGTTCAGCTGGAAAAGAGGAGGCTGAGGCTGGACCTCACCAAAGGCTGCAGCTCCTCCTGAGGAGCTGCTCCAATCTCTGCTCTGTGTGACCAGGGACAGCACACAGGGGAGGTATAGGTTGCATATCAGGAAAAAGTTTTTCCCCAGAGGGTGCTGGGCACTGCTCAGGCTCCCAGGGAATGGGCACAGCCCCAAGGCTGCCAGAGCTCCAGGAGGGTTTGAACAAAGCTCCCAGGGATGTACAGTGTGGGATTGTTGGGGTGTCTGTGCAGAGACAGGGGCTGAACTGCATGATCCCTGTGGGTCCCTTCCAGCTCAGGATATTCTGTGGTTCTAATTCTGTAAAACACGCAAACTGAAACTCAGGAGATTCCATTTGAACAGAGAAGTTCCCCACTCTGAAGATGATCAAATCCTGGAACTGGTTGGCCAGATGTGTTATGGAATCTCCATCCTTAGAAATAGCCAACTGGCCAACTTGTTATCTCTGTCTCTGAGCAGGACAGTCTCACAGGGTTACCTTCAGAGGTGTCTTCCAACCTCAGTTACTCAGGTACTTTGTTAGAGATGTCAGATCTCAAAGTATGTCAGTTCTGGGTGTTTCTTCCATGAAATCCCAAGGTCCATATTCATCCCACAGAACTTCAGGCAATTCAGTTAGAAACCTGGATGCTTCTACAGTTCTGACAACACAGACAGAAGTCTCCTTTAGCACTTCAAAGCAAGGGCAGGTACATCAAAATCAGCAGCCTTATGTAACAGCTTTGGAAGAGCTGTTGCTTTTTAAAGAATGCCAGAGAAGTTATGCAAGAGAATGAGTTTTTGATCTCCTATTCCCAATCTCCTCTCTTTACATTTCCACCTCTGGAAATCCTTTCCTGTAAAGGCTGTAGAGCTGGGTCTTTGATGGGTACAGGAGTGCCATCAAGACATCATCATGAGCAATATTGATCCCTTCCAAAAACTTCTCTGCATTTCAAATTGTGCCACTTACTTGATAATCTTTATAAAAATATTCTGGTCCTGTCAAAACCAGAATTCTTGGCTGCTTCAAGTCCATGTGCGAGTTTTTATATGCTTAAGTCATGTAAGGGTGATTGTTGGCTTATGCCAACTTGTGTCTTGACAAAAGTTTAAAATCCAGCTTTCTGAAGTATTTTTTCATAAAGTCTTTAAGGGGAGAGTTTTAGGACTGACAGAGGAGATGTATCTCAACTCTTTTAGGCCACTGGATTAACACCAGGCTTTATATAAAACAGGTGTGAGTGATAAAATTAGTCAATTACTGAAAAATAATGAGCAATTCAAAGAGGACTTCTCTGGATTATAGCCCCCAGCTGCTGGTGCACATCCTGGAAAATAACTATCTCAATTATCAACTTGGCACCAAGAGTGATGTTTGTGAGTCACAATTAAAGCCAGTTCTTTGAACTGGCCTTGCTGTGCTTTATGACCAGGAACCTGCAGGTGAACACCAAGCTTCACTTTTAAGACCTGCTCCATAATTTAAGCCAGAGGATCATCTAACATGCACTTCTGTGCATTTAGCAAAGACCTGGCTGCCTTGTTCCAGGAAAAAAGCAGAAAAAGAGAGAAACTTCCAATTTAAAGGGGATATTTTTAGAGATGCCTCATTCTGTCATATTTTTCATGATACTTTATTACTACATTAACAACTTAAAAAGTCTTTTGAGCTACTTCACTCTATTTGTCTAATTACCTGCCTTTCTTTTCTGGAACTAGTACTATAAAACACACTCCAAGCACTGGAATGAAGTCATTAATCAAATTGTAAATTTTACTGTCACAGGGAGCAACAAAAATTGGCAGGAATAGATGGTGGGTGGTAGGAGAGTGTTTCTGGCAAAGCACGACTTGACTTGTGATGTTTTGCAAACAAAGCACTGCTTCCTGCAAATTATTCCTCATCTCAGGTGTCTGGGTAGGAACAGAGCTGTGAAAAAGTGGTGGTACAAAGTCTAAGAGCTTTTTAGACTTAGGACATCTTTAATTTTGGATGTACTGGGACCAAAATGTAAAAGCAGTGATTCCTGAGCCACAGAGTCACCCAGAACTTCCCTGGGCATTGAGCAGATCATATCCTGCCCCTCATGGAATGAGATGGTGAAGCAGTGCTTTACTGAGACATATTAGCAGAGGGTTTTTTCTATATATCCATATATTTTTCTATCCATCTATATGTTTTTATACACTTTTTATTAATTTAAATATCTTTGTCGTGTTTCTCCTTTTGCTAAATTTGAGTAAAAATGGCCAGTAAGGTTAAGAGTTTTAGCGAAATGGCAAACATTCCGTTTTCTTGGAAAATCAGGTTGAAAATGACAAGTTTGTTCCCCTATTTTGTACAGAATCAGCCACCACAAATATTGCTGATTTTTAGTGTGTTCTCAGTTCTGAGACATTCTCATTCTTCCGCCCTTGTTGTCTACATCTCCTTCTATATCTAAGCCCTGTGAACTGGAAGTCTGCATACAGCATGTCTGGTGACAACTTACCAGGAAGAAGAAAGAAATACTTTTTTAATAATACCAAGGAAATGAATCCTTAATATTCAGCAACTTTCCAGTCCACTTTTCACTATCTTAGCTATCCACTCAGATAAAACATGCCCTGCAATTTAAAAGGAAATCTGTTCCAAGGGAGTTTCATTAATACACACCCTTCTCAGTTAATGCAGTGCTCTGAAAGCAATATATTGAGCAATATCTGAGTGATTTGATGGTGGAATGTTAATCCTTTGGGAATGGCACGTTAATAGTCTTGTTTGGATTGAACATCATTCATCCAGACCATGACATTCACAATTCATTGCAGATATCTGATATCAGCAATTAATGGGGATGAATTGCTTAAAGCAAGCCCTGGGTGTATCATAGATCATTTTCCATCTCTGCAAGCAATGGAAGCTGTATGATACCAAGTCTGACTCCTCTAATTCTTAACCTAGTTTAGGTTTAACTGAATTTAGCCAAATTTGAAGAAGATAATGGTCTAGAAGAATTCTGGATTCACTCTAGAAAGCAGACTAGTGGAAGTTCCAAGTTTTGCTTTTTGTTTTGATCAAAACATTTCTTGCTGAAAAATTGGTAAAATGAGAGATATTTCAAAAAATGAGCCATGGGTCTCCAACAAGAATGAAACACAGGGAAATTGGGCTGCCTGAAGGAGGGAGAGAGGGGAGGAATGCATGAAAAAGAAAGAGACCTTTCAACTTGGAAAGCATCCCTCCAAAATATCCACATTTATTGTCCAAAAGATTGACTAGCAAGTTGTTCCTTAGCAGAGCTGTAACATTTTTATGCACCAGCATTATGAAAGATTCAAGTTACATTTCCTGTCATCTTTCCTTGGTGGCTTTGATGCTGGCGTGCTTTAAAGTCAAATCAAAAGCATCAGAGGGGCAGTCAAAGGCCTGTTGTCTATGTAAAGTCCTGTTTCCCAGCTGAAACAGCTCTGGGAGAGGCCTGGGGTGATCCTTGCTTTGAAGGGAGGGAAGCAGGAGTTCAGTTCTGAAGGGGTCTCGAGTGTGGCTGTCCCCAGCACAGCAGGGCCCTTCTGGTGCTCAGGGACTGACCTCAGCCACGCGGTTTGAGCGAGCTGGGAAGTGGTGCCAGCTCATTCAGGGATGGTGGGATGATAGAGAAAGCACAGATCAAAGGGGGATTCTCACAGGGACCAGCAGTGAGAAGAGGATGGAAAAGATCTGCAAAAGGGGGTGGCTGAAGAGGTAGGATGAAGTGGCCCCTAGTCTTGTCTATGTCACAGAGCAGTAGGACTTCATTATTTAGAGCTGGGAGCCAGAGTTTGGTTTTGCACAAGGATGTGGATCTTTTGGACCAGGTTCAGAAGGGACCACACAGATCCTCTGAGGGCTGGAGCCCCTCTGCTCTGCAGCCAGGCTGGGAGAGCTGGGGGTGTTCATCTGGAGAAGGGAAAGCTCTGGGGAGAACACAGAGCCCCTTCCAGTGCCTAAAGGGGATTTATAAAGAACACTGAAAGGGATTTTTATGTGTGCAGACAGTGATAGGGCAAGGAGGAATGGTTTTAAACGAGAAGAGAGATTTTTGTGGGATGTAAGGAAGGAATTGTTCCCTGTGAGGGTGGGCAGGCCCTGGCACAGGGTGCCCAGAGAAGCTGTGGCTGCCCCTGGATCCCTGGAAGAGTCCAGAGCCAGGCTGGATGGGGTTTGGAGCAACCTGGGCTGGGTGTAAGGTGTCCCTGCCCATGGCAGGGGATGGGCTTTAAGATCCCTTCCAACCCAAACCATTCTGGGATTCTGTGAACCCCTGAGATATAAAGAAATCCTGAGGACTTTGTGGTTGTTGGTGTCCCCATTGCATCCTGCAGATATTTGTGGTTTTGTCCTTAGGAGTGTGTTATTGCTCCTGCCTTTGTACTCACTGCACAGGAGAGGAAACGAAGGCTGGAAAGGAAGGTTGAAAGAAAATTGAGATTTGCACTTGCAGAGACTAAGAATGAGACCAGAAAGGGCAGAACTCCAGCTCACTGGACTTGTTAAAGGTTACATGAGGTGGGCAAGGTGTGCCCACCATGTCCAGTCTGGCACAAATTCTGCCGAAACACTGCAACTTCAAATCCATGTTGGGACATCACTGGGTTTGGGGCATTTGAAAAAGTTTCATAGACTTACATAGAATGGTTTGGAAGGGATGGTAAAGCCCATCCCATTCCACCCACTGCCATGGGTAGGGGCACCTTCCACTATCCCAGGTTGTTCCAAGCCCTTTCCAACACAGCCTTGAGCAGCTCAGAGCATTTTCCCAGTGGAATATTGCATTTGCTCTTCCACTGTTGTAGGTTTAGGTCAACATCAGGCACCCAGAAACTAGATTTACTGTCATGAGGAATGATGTGCTATGGTACTCTGAAGAGAGCATAGAAATGCGAATTGGCAGCTAAACTGTAGATAGGTCTCATTACAGAAAGTGGCCAAAATATTGGATTAAAGCAATAGCTAAAACCATTCCCAACACAAACCTTTGTATTTTTTATAATAGAAATGCTAATAAGGACAGTTTATAACACATTACTGAGTAAGTTACATGTGCAAGAGAATATTTTAATCTACCCAATGTCCCCAAATGTCCAACTTCTACAGTAAATAAGTTGAATTACAAAGCAGTTGTCTTGGTTTTCAATTGAGAAGCAAAAATGATGATGCAGAACAACTTCCCTTTTATTACAGCCCCTGTAATATTACATTGATCCCATTTTGTTCTGAGGAAATCACACCACTTCAGTCAGATCTATCGATTTATTTTAAATATCACATTAATAATGTCATCAATGTGTTCTTTAGTTGAAGGGATGTGCTCATATTTAGGCCTGGGCTGAACTCAAGCTGCCACTTCTCACAAAGGAAATAACAATCTTGGATCATTCCATGGGAAAAATTTACCTTTACTTCCTCCCAGCACTCCTTGCACATTGGCTAAAACAAGAAAATATTTGGTGTGATTTGCAGACTCAAATGTTCATTGGTACATTTGTGTTCTCATTGGAGAAATCTAAAGAGCTTTTTTTTTTGCTTTATTTTCTGCCTGAAAGGACCATATTTGCTGGCTCTCCAGGCAGACTGGGCCAGTGTATAACCATTGGGACTCTTGTGCTGGTCTGCTCAGTGGAATTTTGCTGCAGCCCAGGAGCAAAGAAGAGAATTACAATTCCAAGATGGATTTGTGCTAAATCCAGTCATGTAGATTAATTATTACAGCTTGCTCCAGGATGTGTCTTAAACCTCACTCAAGTCCATTACATTATAGTTGGAAATAAAAAGTGGCATTTAGAATCAAGGCCATAATTCCTTTTTTTATTATTATTTTTTAACCAAAGCCAGTTTGTCACATGTTGAATTTCATACCTATAAAGAATATTTGGGATAGAAAACCCTAGGCTGTGTAAACAGAGGAAACAAAATGGCTCCCAACACAGATAATAGGTGAACATTTATTAGAATTAAACACTTAAATGTGGCTAATTAACTTATTAACCTTTACATTAATGATTATATTTCACACTGTGCACTGCACTGCTGTGGTTCATGGGTTTCTTAATTAAATCTAAGTCCACTGGTCTTTCAAAGATTTCCCATTAATTCCACTATTATCATCCTGGGCTGGTGGAAGGTGTCCCTGCCCATGGCAGGGTTGGAAGGAAATGAGCTTTTAAGATCCCTTCCAGCCCAAATCAGTTGGGATTCTGTGAATTCCACAACCTGGTGGGGAATATCCCGCAAAATATTCCTCAGGATCCTCATGGTTCCTCCTGTGTGCAGCAGAGCAGGGCTTGCCTTTAGTCATTGCTTCAGAAAGGCAGTGAGATCCTGCTGCATTTAGCTAAAAGAGTCCATTTGAAGCATTTAGGAAGCAAAAGAGCATTGTGACAGTGCCTGAGGTTTGCTCAGGTGCTCACCTGTCCATGGTTCCATGTTCTCCCATCTTGGAATGCCTCTCCTGGATCCTGTGACCAACCCCAGTCAAAATCCCTGCCTGAACCCCTCACCTCTGTGTGGTTTTCTGCCTTTTCTTCCCCAGTTTACTTCTAGATGGGGATCAAGATTCACATTTTGTGGGAATGGTAGGATTTGCTCCAAGTTTGGACTTGAAGATCTCGGAGGCTTTTTCCAGCCGTAATGTTTGTGTGAATCTCACTCTGAAAATCTCTTTTGTTTGACAGAAGCAAACACAAATCAACAACAACAAAAAAAGTGTAATTATTTGAGCTGCAAAATGTCCAATACTCCGTGTAAGATAATTGTGTAATATTTTGGCCTGATGTAATTAAATATTGCTGTTAGTATATTAAAGAACTGCTCTGGCTGAAATACTATAAACACCAGAGAACTCAGTTTTCAACTCTACAGCATTGGTGTAATCCTGATCAGCTTCTTCTGGGGGACAAACCACCCCAAGCAAGGTCTGCAGCACCTCCAAGCCCAAATTTTCCCTGTGGAATATAAACCAGGTTTATAATCCTAATGCATCACCCTGTTCCTCAGATGTGAACATTGTCAGACAGAGTATGGAAGAGACAAAACCTCTTAAATCATCTTTTCCTGGAATCATAAAAAAGAAAGAAAAAGTTAATTACTGACGCTCAAGATGTATGAGAGGTTTTTAAGTGTAACTATTCAATGACAGAAACAATTCCAGAAGTTATTGCAAAAACGGTGACAGGAGATTTATGTCTCCTCAGGTTTTGCTCTTTTTCTCCTGGCTTCCCTCCAGTTCACCAGGTACAGTTTGCTGCCAGGCTATGAGGCTGTTTCATTAAAATAGCTTTTATATCTCTTTTTATAATCCATTTTTTTCAGTGTAAAGGATGAACTGCAATATTTTGAGATTTTCTATTTGTTGATCTTATTGAAAATATGAGTCAGTGCTCCATCAAACATCACAAACTTCCTGTTTCTGCCATTAATACTCCTCCCATTTCCAGCAGTCATCCAGTGCTGCTTATTCTACCAGTTTATGAAGCTTCAAAGTGCAGTGCAAACAGGCTCTGAATGGGAGAGAGAGAGGAGTATCAACAGTTTTACCTTGCTTTTCATCACCTGTAGCTGAAAAGAAAAGCTTTTTAGTGTTCCTCTATTTTGTGATTCCAACCCAGAACTGCAAGTAAAGAGATGTATTTTTCAGGTAGAGAGGCCTGCAATAATATGGAAATAAAACAGTGAGAGAAACATAGGCATGGGTTCGATTTAGTACTTGATAAGAAAACTGAGAAGCCCCTTAAATGCCATGGTAAGATACTGGCTTGGAGCAGATTCCAGAGGAAAAAAATGTTCCCTAGGGACAGCACTGATTATTCAGGAATTTTAGGCTCCAGCTGCTGATGTTCCCTCACCTCACTTGACTTCCCCAAGCAGAGTTACAGGACATAAACAGTGAGAAGCAGTTTGTGTTGGCAGGACAGTTTAAACGAGCCTTTCCAAAAGGAATTCCTGTTTTCTGAAAAGGTCTTTTGTTGTCCATCACAATGATCTTGTGGTGTTTGAATTTCACATCCAGCTGCTCACAGAATAAATGAAATTTCTCTCCTGGAGGCCCTTCACAGCTGGATATTTCCCCTTGGTGTGCCATCAGGCAGAGTGGAGCAGAATGACAGAGAGGTCACAGCCTGATTTCCAATCCTTCCATGAGTGACCCCCTGGCAGTTCTGCTGATGGACACATCCCTGAGTTACCCACCTCATCCTACAGACATTTACTGCCAAAAATTGTCCATCCTGGGCACTTGCTGCAGACTTCCTGGGCAGTCCATCACATCTCCTTGACAAAATAATGAACTGGTGCCAGGCACAGACACCAATGTTTATTTATCTGGGATTGTCCCTCCGAAGGGTCCTGTTCACTCCGTGGGACAGTGATGGATGGCTCTGCAGACAGATCTGCTGCCACAACTTTATCTTTATATGGATTTTGTTATTTCTAGACTGAGCTTGGGGAAAGGTCATCTCACTTTTTTTCTTTTTTAACTGAAATTCCATATTTATTTTTTACATCTACTTGAATTCAGGCACTGAGCACAGGCACAGAATCATGGAATATCCTGAGCTGGAAGTGACCCACAGGGGTCATGGAGTCCAACCCCTGGCCCTGCCCAGACACCCCAACAATCCCACCCTGTGCATCCCTGGGAGCGCTGTCCAAACGCTCCTGGAGCTCTGGCAGCCTTGGGGCTGTGCCCATTCCCTGGGGAGCTTGGGCAGTGCCCAGCACCCTCTGGGGAAGAACCTTTCCCTGATCTCCAGCCTGACCCTGCCCTGGCACAGCTCCAGCCATTCCCTGGGTCCTGTCCCTGTGCCAGGAGCAGAGATTGGAGCTGTCTCTCAGGAGGAACATCCTGATAAACTCTGCCTCCAGGTTCTTCTTCTCCAGCTGAACAAAACAAGTGCCCTCAGCCACTCCTTATATGGCCCTCCAGACCCTACAACCTTCTTACATGACCCCACACCATGACCCTACACCATGACCCCAAATCTCCTCTCTTTCCTGAGGAATTAGTGGCAGGAATTTGGCCCAAGTTACAACACTTGGTATTTCACCACCCCAAACTGCCATTTCCTCATCCTAGAAAGGTCAGAAAGTTAAGCAAATGATAAAGAAACATCTCTGGAATATTGCAAACCCAGACTCGTCTGTGATTTAATTAGGCAAAGGTGTAATCCAAACTTTTCTTTCATTTTCTCAGGGAATAATACCTATAATTTAGGTATTATCAGTTTTTCTGCCTGCTGAGGGTCTGAAAAGACAGCTAAACATGTCCTGCTGCTGCTATGATCTGAAACTCAAATGCCAGCACTGTCACAGGTTTGTCTTCTGCTTCTGGGCAGAGGTGCAAGGTAGAAACACATTAGGAAAATAGAAAAATTCAGGGTTTTGTTAGTCCCTGTAGAGTCCAAGAGGCTTCCCCTTCTGCCTTGGACTCTAACCTGGGCTCTGCACCTGGGCAGTTTTTCTACTGAAGAAATTCTCCTCTCTAATATCCATATTTGTTACACGTTCAGATGATTTGCTGCTGATTGAATGAATGGAAATATTTTGTCTAATCTATATTGGGTTTAATTATCAAGGGAAGATTTTTTTTTTAAAGCTACCAAAAAGCTCTACGAAGGCTTTTCAGGAGCACAAAAAGCATGAGAAACTGTATGTCTAAAATTCAGGATAGTTTTAGAATTCAAACAAACAAAAGGAACATTTTTTTGTTTCACTGGGATTTATTTTCAATGAGAAGCCACTGTTCATTAGCTAAAGCAGAAACAGTGCTGTGCCCAGAAGAATCTCAAACAGCATCATTAAAAGTAACTTTTTCTGTGCGTGGGCATTTAAATCTTCTGCCTGTATTGAGCTGTTTAGCAACTGGATATAGAAGAATCTTCTTTAGCAAAGTTCTGCAAATCCTCTAGGATGTGGGATCAGGATATGTACAGCTTCAACCAGCTCCCCAGGAATTTTCCATCAGCATTTGACAGCTTTTCCTCTTGTCCCTCCTGGTGATTTTCCAGCTGAAGCCTTGATCTGTTAATGTGCCCATCTCATTAGCACAGGTTGTCTCTGCACTTTCACCTGCCTCATTTTTCTACAGACTTTTCACAGCCCAATGAGTCAAAGTTATTTATTTGTGCCATAACCAAGATGAATCCTCCCTAAAACTGTTAAGGAGGGGTTGGTGAGAATTTTGGGGTTGGTTTTTTTGTTTGCTTTTTTTTGGTTTTTTTCTCTCTTCCCATTTATTGGTGTTTTGGGTTTAGTGGGGTTGTTTGGTTTTTATCAAAAAGGGGCTGGAGAGTGTCCAGGGAAGGGAACAGGGCTGGGAAAGGGGCTCAGCCTGGAGAAAAGGAGGCTCAGGGGGGACCTTGTGGCTCTGCACAGCTCCTGACAGGATGAGGGGACAGGATGAGAGGCAATGGCCTCAGGCTGTGCCAGGGGAGGCTCAGGTTGGATACTGTGAAAAATTTCTTTACAGAAAGGGCTGTAATGCATTGGAAAGGGCTGCTGAGGGCAGGGGTGGAATCATCACCTTTGGAGGAGTTCAAAAGAAAGAGACTTGGGGACAAGGTTTAGTGAGCATGGGTGGCTTGGAGTTCTTTTCCACCCTAAATGATTCTCTGATTCTTTCCTTTTATTCCTGTCCTCACCCTTTCCCCTTTCAAATTCCCCAGCAGAAAACTTTCCTTCCTTCATTCACACCTCTCACACAATAAAGGCAGTTTTCTCCACAAGACTAAAGAACAGAAAATCTCCTGACTTTCACACAAACGGGTGCAGGAGCAGACAAAAGAAATGAAGAAAACCAGCCTGAAACAAAGAAACAATGTGTGATACAGCTAAACCTGCAGTAACCCCGTGTCTAGAGAGCATTCAGCCCATTTTTGGAGAGGGCTCTGCTCAGTCTCTCTGGCTGATGGCAAAACCTCAGCCTCCCATCCCCAGGCAGGAGCTGTTCCCTTTCTTTTTGTGCCTCCAAGCCCTGACTTCCCATTCAGGGGGAGTTTCACCTGCTGCCTTTCACTGCTCTGCCTCAGGGGAAGGGCCACACGGCTGCACCTATTGAGGAGAAGGATTCTCCCAAGAAACAGGCAGGCTTTCCAGTTCTTTTCAGGATTGTCATGACTTGGGTGTATTGCTGAAGATTTATTTTTATTCCCTGTATTCCTTCCACATTCTATTTTCAAATCAGCCTGGCTTCATTGGAGAGCTCTTTCCACCCTTGTTCTAAGCTAAAGGCGGGACACAGCATTGTTTCTGCTGTGGCTAATGATCAGTGGCTTTTTGTTGAATATAAATCCCAGTGAAAACCAAAAAATTCCTTGTGATGCCAAGGAATTCCCTGGAGAGACCCATCTCAACCTCTCTTACTGTCTGAAAAAGGCAGGAACTCCTCCCAGACTCCATTTCTGCTCTAAATCAGAGAAGATTTAATAGACTTTGTAAGATGACCCCTCATTTGCCCTCCCTGAATATGAAAGGCAGCATATTTACAAGTTAAACAGCTCAGAAAGTCTTCCATTGTCCCCAAAAAAAATCTCTTCCTGAAGCCCCTATTCAAACAAACAAGCTTTTGGAAATCTTAAAGCCATCTCCTCTTTGTGCAGATATCTTAAAGTTAGTTTGCTGTTTTCTACTTCTCTTCTTCTCAGGGCTGAGGATGTTGTATTACACAGGCACCCAGCAGAACAGAGGAATTTCTGAAATATATTGGGTTGCTCCAAAATCTATCATTTATTAATCACTGTGCCTGGTGCTGTTCCAGCCTGAGCCTCTTCAGAAGCAGATTTTCCTTTTTTTTTTTTTTTTTTTGGGGGGGGGGGGGTTGGGTATATGTTTTGTATCCTGCAGCAGAAGTGGAGTCAATCATCTTCAAGCAGTGCTGACACTACTGAACCACAAGCACTACATCAAAACAGGGAGATTTGAGGGCAACATTTCTCTGAATACACGAATAATAAACTCCAGCTGTGTCCTGCCAGTGGCTACATCAGCTACACAATCTGTTTTATTGCTTTGTTTGTTAGTTCA
The DNA here is from genome assembly GCA_019023105.1 of Diglossa brunneiventris. Classification (NCBI taxonomy): domain Eukaryota; kingdom Metazoa; phylum Chordata; class Aves; order Passeriformes; family Thraupidae; genus Diglossa; species Diglossa brunneiventris. Next base: position 25,369,306 of record CM032361.1, on the reverse strand, counting down.
GACCTTTGCTGTGTCTGAGTGGATCTGAAATCAGCCTTACACCCTAAATTGAAGGGTGTGCCTGTGGAAAGAGCTCCATCTTCAAGATGGAAGATGTACAAACATAAAGGACTTGATTTCAGTGGCTGAGCAAAAGATGTCTCTGTCTTTGGGAAGGCTTCACTAACCAGCCTCTACCAACCAACCAACCTCTAAAATCCAGCCTCTACAAACCTCCTTTGAGCACTTTGCAAATGATGTAAGGATCTGCTCCTTCTGGACATGGACAGATCTGAATATCCATCTGCTTCTTCCCTTTCAGCCATTTCTCTAGAACAGGGATAAATCCCAGAATCCCAGATTGCTTTGGGTTAGAAAATAATTTAAAGATCATCTCATCCCACCCCCTGTCATGGGCAGGGACACCTTCCACTGTCCCAGGTGCTCCAAGCCCCATCCAACCTGGCCTTGGACACTGCCAGGGATCCAGGGGCAGCCACAGCTTCTCTGGGCACCCTCACAGGGAACAATTCCTTCCCAATATCCCATCTAATCCTGCCCTCTAGCAGTGAGAAACCATTCCCCCTTTTTTTATTCTAGAGCTGGGTTTTTTTCCCCAGGAATGTTCACTTGTTATTCCAAGTGCCCACTGTAAAGTTCTTGGAAGGTGGGTGTGGAATTGCTGACCCCTGCTCATGGTATCTGTGAGATGTAATGATAGAAGAGCGCTGAAAATTCAGGATGAGCATAGCAGCCATTAATCCATGGATATAAATTGTTTGTTTGGATTGAAGGGAGATTATTCACACAGCACAGTACAGATAAAAGAACAAGAGACTGAACAGAAGAGAGAAAATCCCATTAAACTCTCATGTCAATATATCAGCTTTGAAAGCAGCTTCATGAAGTTTTGTTTTGCCTGGGTTTCTCTAAAGAGCTTTTTCTTAAACAGGTGGGAAAATCAAGCACTTCAAATATTCACTGTACACCCCAGGGATGTGATTGTACCTCCTTACTAATCAGCTATTTCTATTTCTCACAGTTCCTATTTCCTGCTGTCCTTCAGAGGTTTTCCCCGTGCTGGTGAATGTTGGATTAGCTGTCAAAGCCTTTGCTTCTGATAATTCAGGACTCACTGGATAAAAATGAAGTGAGGGAAGCACGAAGCCCCTCATCCATTCTTATTTTGACCCATTAAAATCACTTCCTTTTCAGGAGTGATTTTCATACCCTGGAAGTTTACAGACCCTAGAAAGACAAGCATTGCATTATTTCTTGCCACATATAAATTTTCTGTAACATATTTCATTTTAGGGACTATTTTTAAACTTTTCAGGGAAATGACTGATTGTGAAAAGTTTTCAATACCAGGCTCAGCTTGAACAGAATGAAAAATTATTGCCAGAGTTAACTCCACACTCATGGCAGAATTTGGCTGGAGATTTCATCACTGCTGGGAAAGAACAAGACAAACACTGAGGACCCTGGGCTTTTACAGCACCCTTGCAAAGATTTACTGCAGTACACTCCGTTTCTCCACTTATTTTGGTCATTTAAACTAAGCAAAGAGCTGGTTGAACATTCATTTTAATCCTTTAATTTTAATAAAAAACAGTTCGCAGAAGTGTTTGAGGAAAGAAAAACATTACTTCCTTTGGAAATATCTTCTTGGAATATTTTGAATATTTATTGAATAGTAACTCACCACATTTTGCAGTGAAGAGAGAGGCAGAATCACCTTGTCTTGTGTCACTGTTTATTCATTGCTTTGTTCCCACACTGGGAATTTTTTCTAGCTGCATCATCATACATTTTTATGCTATAAAAGCAATTTACTGTCACCAGGAAACACTTCCTCAGCTGGGAACAGGACCCAAGTAGTTGCTATGTTTCCCAGGCTGGAGGTGTAATTACTGGGCATTTCTTTCTTGAACATTCTATGAGCTGTGAAATCCTCACTGTGATTAACACTAATGAAAGACCTTTCCTGCTCCAGCAGGCAAGAGGATCCATCAGAAATTATAAAAGACAATGTGTGAAAATGAAGAAAAAATCCTAAATAAGAGTTAAAGTTCATTTGAATTAATTCTTGATTAGTTTCCTCTCCATAAACTCCTGAAAATAATTATCCACATGTTCCTATAAAACTCCAATTTATTTAAAATTTTAAAAAAATAAATGTAGAAAATACAGACAGCTGGGTGAGAATTTGCATTCATTGTGAGCAACTGAACACAGTTTCTGAGCACAGGAAAAGGACAAAACCCGCTCAGCAAGTTTAATCAGATGTAAATTAACTGAGGAAATTTATAATATTTTATTCAAAGAGAACATTTTATAAATGAGGTTATCCAAGGTCTGTGTATTTGGAGCCCTGTGAACACAAATGGTAGGGGAAAGAGTTGAATGAAACCTGATGTATTTTCCTTGAAATATCTCTGAATTAGAATTTCAAGCTTGTACAAAATTATGCAAAAAATTTATTCTTACACCCAAAAGTCTGGGACAGAAGATGTGTGCAGTGAGTTCTGCACAGAAACAGGAAGAATTGGAATAAAAGCAGCACTGAATTATTTAAAATTACAGGATTTGCAGCTTTATCTGTGTGTTTATTCCTCGGAACAAACAAAATCTTCCCAAATTCAGGTGGATAAGATTTGTTAAGCAGGAATTTTCTTTAATGAGAGTAATATTTAAATCGAATGAATTAGGAAGCAACATCAGAGAAATAAATTTTTGTGAGGTGTGCAGAAACTTCATGGCTCAGATGCTCTGTGTGGTAAGATTCCATCCTGAAGCCTGAATCCTGAATCCAGGACACAAGGTACAAATTGGTTGACAGGAAAAAGTTGGATTTGGGATCTTGGAACTCTGGATATTGGAAGACCTTGATACCACTGAGCTAAATGGGTTTTGTTGACTTAATGACTATTGCTGGAAGAGATTTTTGGAGATGGTTTGGGTGTGTTTTCATGGGGGTTATTTGGTTTTGGTTATTAGTTGGCTGGTTTGGGGTTTTTTGTGGAGGGGGAAGAAGGAAATAGGATTCTGAAGCAAAGTGCCACAAGATTTCAGAGCTTGAAGTCTAAAACACTTTTAGTTTCACCTCTTGATTCATGATAAAAGATTTTCAGCCTTCATTAGTCAACAGGAATTTGAATTCCTAAGTAGCCACACCCCCTCTGAACACCCTACAAGAGCTTTTGGAAGCTGTGAATGTTCCTTGGGAATGTTGGAAATCTCAAGAGCTGAACACAATGCAAACCCTTCAGCAAAGCATCTGGAGACAGAAATCTCATGGTTTTCCAGAATGAGCGATAAAATTGTGAGCAGTAACTTTCCATAAAGCATAATTGATTTTAAACAATAGTAACTATCTAATAGCAGTGGTAGTATTTTAAAGCCTACTACAAATGCTCCTATCTGCAGGCAGGGAGAAAAGCCTAATTAAACTGAACTGTAATGGGGTTGGAGCAGCATGGGATTTGACATGTTATAAATTCATTCCAGATTAATTGAGAATACCCTTTCTGTGGTCTCCAGATTAATAATAAGAAAGGGGGGGGGAAGACATGAAGGTAATTTATTTGCTCTTTCTGCAGTACTGACATTTTTCACCTTAATGAGCACTTAAAATGTAAATTATACAGTCAACTTAAAAAATAGAAGAAAAGAGGTGTGCAAGGCTTTTTCTTATTTTCCACATCAAAATCAGCTGCAATTACCATAAAAAATTCCAGAGTTTCACTCCAGACTTTGTCCAAAAGTACTGGGTATTGTCAAGTACCTTCAAACACTCTGGGAGTTTCCCTTCAGGGTTAGGTGGCAAAGAGAAGTCTGGGAAAGTTTTCACTGTGTTACAAGATGCACTTGTTGAACTTTCCAACAGGTATAATGCTAAATACTAATGACATAAAAATCTGAAGTTTCCAAGGAGATGAATTTAGAAGATGGGAATGAGATCAAAATTACCTTAAAACTTGAGCAGTCCTGCTGATGTTTGCCTTGATTTAGACCTGAAATTATGAGCAAAGCTGGTTTTTCACTTTGACTGAAGACAGAAAACTGCATCAAGAATAGGTTTAGGGGTTTCCCTCTGTGTTTTGGGGTTTGGATTTGGGTTTGAACATCACTGAGCTTAGGTTTGGCATCTCCTGTCACTTAGGACACGAAATAACACGATGCAGACACACAGCTCTTCCAAGGCGAAAAGAGAATATTTAATTTTTAACTCCAACATTTATAGATTTCCAAAAGTGACAGTGGATTGGAGGGTAACAGTGCCACCTCTCCAATGACACTGGACAAACCAACACTTCATTAAATTTCTCTTCCTCCATAAAAGAATGTAAAACAATAAGTTATTTACAGAAACTGCGTGAAAAAGTTCGTTACAAGAATGTAAACATCAAAAGACTTAGAAAAACTTTAAAAATCAAATCGACAATCTCCTACTACACTTTTGAAGAGCCCAGACCTCTGTGAAGCTGCCTGAACTTCCCATCCACCTGCCCAGATCCTTTTATTGACACCCAGTATGGAGTTACCTCATGGTTTATAAAGTCCTTTGAGGTGTTGAAGTGAAAAGGGCTTTAGAAACCAGGTGCTATTGATAATTATGATTATGCATTTATTTCATAAACCTCAGGAAGGGAAGATTTGTTTCCAGCCGCAGCACTTTGCACTGATCCACAATTTAAATTTAACCTCAGGAGTTCCATTCACTGCTTTTGGTTACTCACTGCTGATTGATGCTCTTCTCCTGCTTGGGTCATGAAGACAAAATGATGCCACCAAAGAAAACGTACCTTAAAAGCAATTACTTCCCATTAGAAATGCTTCATTTACTCCTGAGCATCCTGGACAGCTGCCTCCAAAGGAAAATGATGAAGATCTCTGAATTTTATATATTTTGTACTCATATTGATGAGTACTTTTATGTATTTTGTTCTATAAAGATATGTTCATATAGAAATAGAAATAGAAATATAAACAAATATAGAAAATGAATAATACATATATAAAATATATAATAAATATCTATTATATATTTATAAATAAAAATAAAATAAAATAAGTAAATATATATAATAAAATAAAAATAAGTATAAAATTAATATAATGTATAAACATACATTTATATCATATATCTCTTATATAGGGTTTATATATGTAAATATAAATATAAATATAAATGGATATAGATATAAATGATATAGATATAGATATAATATGTTTCTATATACTTTTATATATTTTACATTCATTTTCCCAATAATATGAAGGCTATCAATGTATTTCTGGTTTGGAAGAAGTGATTCTCTAGAAATTTTCTGGAAAGCTGCATTAAAATGTTTAATAAGGCTACAAAACTGAAAGAGATGGATACTGCTGAAGGAAAATGTACTAAGGAAAAACAAGGAACTGAAAAAAATTGCTTGAAGAATTTGAGTACAGGAACTGGTTTGTTCTTTGTTCTCAAGATTTATGATCGTCTCTGAGAAAGCCCACAGAGTCTATGAATAATAATTAGGAAAATAACTATTGTAAAGTTAAGAAAAACAAGAAATTATTTCTTTGATAACAGATTTTATGACTATTTTTACAAGCTTTTAGCGTTATGGATACAACAACATAATTATAATCTTCTTCCCATCTTCTAAATTCATCTCCTGGGAAATTTCAGATTTTTACAGCAGCAATATTTAGCACTGTACCTGTTAGAAAGTTCAATCAGAGCATCTTGTGACACACTGAAAACTTTTCCAGACTTCTCTTTCCCACTTAATCCTGAAGGGACACTCCCAGAAAGAGAGCCTGACCCTGGGATCAAAGCTAATCCAAGCTGCTTTAGAATTCTGAGCCCATTTCTTGGTTTTTTGGGTTGTTTTTTTTTTTGCAGGAATTCCCTGTGATTTTGGTAAATGGCATTTCTTCTCCATGTGCGTTTGCTTCCTAGCCCTGAAATTCCTGTAATATCATTACTTTCCATCTTTTCCCTTGTCTGTTTATCTTGGAGGCAATGGATGTCTCTTATTATGTGGTTATAAACTTAAACAGAGCCTCACCAGCAGCTCGAGCATAAATCAAGTGGAAATCATAACAAACATAAGCACATCGATAAGAATAATAAAAATGGGTTCTGTAAGAAAACTGCAGCATTTCCAAGCCACTTAGATCCCATCAAGTGATTTTTTGTTCTCCTTTTTCCATGTCAGACATGATCCATCTCATCTAACACATCCCTTCAATGCACAGTGCTTGTAGGATTCTGCCAAGGAAATAAAATACTCATTTAAACAGAGCTAAAAAATGCACTTCAGGGTACATTGCTCTGAGATTCCACTCTAAACTTTAGCTGGAAATGAACTTTAGTGGGAAACTCTTTCCTCTCCTAATCCAGGCCTTATACAATCTGAAGTACTACATAAACCAATAAAATATTAATTGGATGCATGTTGTAAAAAAGTGATTAAGCAAAAATGAAAATTTGCTATAAATCCTCATGTTATTTTAATATCCAAATGTTTAAAACTAACCTGTATTTTTCTTATAAATATGTAGATATTGTTTAATTGCTATTTCTAACTAAGCACTAATTGAAATACTTTTAATTGCAGTTCCACTTAATTCTTATAACATTGGGTTTTTTCCCTGAATGAAGTTTTGGATAAGTTCTGTATTTGTCTGTATTGCCTGGACTAGGTTAAAATTAACATTTTGGGGTGATCAAGGCACAATTGTTTTTTTAGCCAACTTAAAAATAAATATTGTCTTCATGCTGTTGTTTCTTTCCAATCCCCCTCAAATCCCACTTCAAATTAAGTTATTGGCCTGCTACACAAATTACTCTATAAATGACAAATGCAGATGAGAAATTCTGGAGGAAAATTTGGACTTTTACTTACCAAATGTCTCTTTCTCTCTTCCTTTGGTGCCTTTGCAACCACAGTTTTCCATGGATGAGCTGATGTTTGGTGCATTTTAGGTGTAATTAATGTTTTTGTGGAGCAAACACCTCATCAGCACTTTCAGTGCTATCTGCAGCTCTGGGGTTCCCTAATTACCTGTCAGCTTTTGATGGTGCCTGTGTTGGGTCAGGATTTTCTTCCTGGTTTATGGCAAGCAGAGGGAAGAGAAAATTAATTGTGTTGTTTTCAGAGCAGCTTTTATTCAATGTAACTAAAGCTCTTTTTCCCCTTTGTTGGTTTATTTCAATTCTATTTTAAAAAAATTTTGTGAACTGCCACCTCCCTGAGCGCACATACGAGCATATATGTTTGTATATACGATTGCACAGACATAGCCTGGTGTTTCCTGGTGTATCTGCCCTGGGCTTCACAGATATTCCTGAAAAATCCTAAATTGCTATAGACAAAGCCCTTCCTCCCCTCAGAATCCAGGAATCCCTGCAGCAAGTGTTTGCAGGGAGGAGAAAACCGATAGAAGCTCTCAGGCTGTGATCAATGTGCTAATTTCCAGCATGAATGAACTCTCCAGAGTTCTTCCCATGGATGCATATTTATCTCCTGACTAAATCAATATTTGTCCTACAGAAAACTATTGATAGTCTTGAGGTTTTCTTATAATACAATTGTACAGCTTTCAATTGCTCTTTCTCTTGATTTCTTGCCAAACTCAGAATTCCTTTTCATTATTGTTGAATTCAGCTACGAAACTCTCACAATTCAAAAATTATAGAGATATTAAAAAGCCCCCAGAATATTTTGCAATCCTTTGCCAAGTATCAGCTACTGACCCTCCTGTGTTAGTGCATTTCCCACAACACCCCCCCCCGCATTGTTTACAAATCATTTTTCATTATCACTTTCCCGCCTCCATCCATTCTACTGGGAATTGAAACATGATGTTTATTTGGAGAGATATTGATAAGTCTGGACACGTAATTCATGGGTGGCCAACTCTGCTGCTGCTGCTTTTTGATCAGGGCACAAGTGCTCAGCAAATTGCTCTCTTGTCTTCTCAGGCTGGCTGGGAAGAAGAAACCAAGGTCTGAGTTCGATGTGCTCCCTCTCAGTATGCTGGAGCAATAAACCCTGTCATACCTGGATGCTCCAAAAAATCATCCATCAGAATAGTTCTGTTCAGCATCGTGAATTCCACTTGGAAATGAAAACAAATGGAAATTTGGATGGCAGGTTGTTCCTGGCTTTCTCAGTCCTTCTCAGGCTGTGGGTGTGAAGTGTGAAGGGGGAGCTGTTTGTGTTCAAACTCATCGGGTTTGAGCTCTGCTTGTGCCACAAACTGGCACAGGCCAAGGCTCTGGAAATTTAGGAATGTCTGTGATGGGTCACAGTACAGGTAACTTCATCATCACAGCATGCACAGTGAGGGAGGGGAAAAGGGAAAAGGGGAAAGGGAAAAGGGAAAGGGAAAAGGGGAAAGGGAAAAGGGAAAGGGAAAAGGGAAGGGAAGGGAAGGGAAGGGAAGGGAAGGGAAGGGAAGGGAAGGGAAGGGAAGGGAAGGGAGGGAAGGGAAGGGAAGGGAAGGGAAGGGAAGGGAAGGGAAGGGAAGGGAAGGGAAGGGAAGGGAAGGGAAGGGAAGGGAAGGGAAGGGAAGGGAAGGGAAGGGAAGGGAAGGGAAGGGAAGGGAAGGGAAGGGAAGGGAAGGGAAGGGAAGGGAAGGGAAGGGAAGGGAAGGGAAGGGAAAAAGAAAAGGAAAAGAAAAAGAAAAAGGAGAAGGGAAATGAACCACAGAACATATTTGTGATGATTGATGCACATTTTTTCCTATTGATTCACAGACTCATGGGCTGGTTTGAGTTGGAAGGCACCTTGAAGACTATCTTGTGCCACCCTCTGCCATGGGCAGGGACACCTTCCACTACCCCAGGTTGCTCCAAGCCCTGTCCAACATGGCCTTGGACACTGCCAGGGATTCAGGGGCAGCCACAGATTCTCTGGGCACCCTGTGCCAGGGCTTGCCCACCCTCACAGGTGAATATTATGTGCATATAATGCAAATATAAAATCCTGAATTAGGTGGTCTGGTATCTACAGACATCTTTTTCCTTTCCTTATCTAAATAACCACAGTAGAGGACAGAACAAATCAGATGTTTTACATTAGGTAGCATGAAAACCTGCCAAAGGCTGGTTTCTTCCTTGCTGTTAAACCCTCTTAAATAATGTTCTACATTTCCTGTTATTTTTGGATGTGAATGACCAGTGTGGTTGCCCTTGTACAGATATTTTTAACAGACATCAGGGTTCATGTGAATGGAGAATGAATGGGGGAATCTGGGTGTGGAGGTGTCAGAACTGAGAGATATTAAACCTCAGATTAAAACAAAGGACAGATCAGAGTCATCGTGAAGTCCTGAATCATGCAAAAAGCTGCATCCAAATCCCCACTTGGAGTTACCAGTTCAAGGAGAACAAGAGGGGTGGGATGGTGACTCTGCAGTCAGCACCACCTCTCCTTCGTGCTCCTGCATTTTCCCCAAACCACTCAGCCCCACATTCCTTGCTGCTTGTGGCTTGCTTTGCTGAGTGAAATCAGCTCTGGTTTAAAATCAAAATGCCTTTTCCTTCTGAGCTCCCCCTGAGCCTCCTGACCTGGCTGTTGTGGTGCTGCATCACGAGAAGTGCGCTCTATAAAAAAAAAAATGCAGAAGCATTGCTCTTAGCCAAGCACACAATTATAACAGGATAGTTTATGTCTTTTAGTCAGTGTAATTTGAGTTTTCAGGCCCTTTAGGCCTGTGGGCAGTGATGGTCTCCCTGAGAATAAGGCTACAGGTCCTTGGAGGCACCTGAGAGTTGTATTAAATTGGTATCGTTCTAATAGTCTGGTCTAGGTGAGAAATAAATTGAGTTCAAAATGTTCCCTTGTCAGGACACTGCTTCTGAAATAACCTAATCTTGCAATCTCAGCTCTGCTCCAGCTTCTAAAACTTGCCGTAACAGTGGAGTTCACCCAGTTCTGTCATTTAAATGTTGTCATTAGGCTCTGATTGATGAGGAAAGATTCTCAATATGCATTGCTCTTTTTTTTCCCTGTTTATTTAAGCTCCAACCAGATCAAAATATTTCTCACTTCACCTCATTTCTCATTACACTTGAAAGGTTTTTGTGTATAATTATTGGCTAGTGAAGATAAGTGGGGGGGTTTATATATATATATTTTTTTTTTTTTTTTGTTCTGCAATTTGTTACGCTGTTTATCTCTCAGTCAAAAGAAAGCAAGGCTAGAAAATGTAATGAAGTGTTCATCTATCATCCCTGGGCTTTGCTTCCTGATAAAGGAGGCTTCATTTGGGTGTTATTTCATTAACATGCATTTCTCTGACAAAGCCAAAGCACCAAGAAAAAGAAAGAGAAGCCTTAATCGAGGTTTTCTTGGAGATAATTAACTGAAGGGCTTGTAAGATATGAGCAAGGTGTTGTGATTAGGACAGGAGCTAAAACTCGTATTTCCTTCAGCTCAGGATCATTCCACAACAACTGCTCCTGGAGGAAAAGTAATTAAGAAGAATTGCAGTTTTACAATGAACCTTGTCTAATGAACAGAATTAACATTCCTTTTTAATTTTTATAAAATTCTAAGTATTATTTAGCGTGGCCTACTTGCTACAAGAGTGTTAAGGTTTGATGTTAAATAATAGAAACCAGATTTTCATTAAGTGAGAGGTAGAAGTCACTTGCTTTAATCACTTTCCTTACTTTTCACCACTTTCCTTAAATAACAGAGGAACCTCATCAGTTCCAAACAAGGATTTCTTTTGACAGACCAATCTCTCTTGGAGTATATGGAGACAAGTGGCAGGGCTCCCTCAGCAATGAATTTATTTGTTCAGGGAACAATTCCTTTTCACAACTTGTCCCCACCTGGGAAATCTGTCCTCCAGGGAAGACAGGAGCATGCATTTCCCCAGGATTGCAATCCTTCTCCAGTCAGCCCTCATTCCTCCTAAGAAAAATGCCAATGTTCTCTTTTACCAAGGATAAGTGCTTCAATTCTCTAGCTCTCACTTCATATGAGTTTTTCATTTCAACCTTTGCTTCAATTCATTGCAAAGTTTTGAGGTTTTGAGTGGAGAGAAGGAAGAATCTTTTTTGGGTTGTTTTGTCAGTTGGACTCATTTTGATTGAAATGAAGAAATACCAGCAGCTTTAACAATAAAGAATAAAACCAGGGAGGAATCATGTTTTGGACAAAAAAAGAGTCCATGTAAAATAGTGCAAAATCTATGGGTCCTACAAAAATGTGTGCAGTTTTCTCATTGCTATTACCAGCCGTGGTATTAAACTCTGGTTATTTTCTGAGTCACTCTTTGATTTTAGGAGAATCAAAACCTGTCCCCAAGCACTCAGCAGGAATTATATATACCATGGTGTTCTACCTGCCACAGCACACCTGGGAGAAAGTCTTCATCAAGGAAGTGTAATCTGTCTAAAAAATCCCAAATTATTGTAACTGTAACAAACATTGCCATTAGAAATTAGAAATGATCCATGCATCATGGCTCAAAGGATTTTTATCTGGAATTAATTTATGTGAAAGATGGGGAATTTCAGAATCATGCGATAGTTTCAGTTGGAAAGGACATTAAAGCTCATCCTGTCCCCATCTCCACCCCAGGAGAAGGTTCTGGGGAGACCTCAGAGCCCTTTCCAATGCCTAAAGGGGCTCCAGGAGAGCTGGGAAAGGGCTTGGGACAAGGGATGGAGTGAGAGGACAAGGGGGAATGACTTCAAACTAAAAGAGGAGAAATTTAGATGGGATTTTAGGAAGAAACTCTTCCCTGTGAGGATGGTGACACCCTGGCCAGAGAAGCTGTGGCTGCCCCTGGATCCCTGGAAGTGTCCAAGGCCAGGTTGAAGAGGGCTTTGGAGCCACCTGGCCTTGGAAGAAACAGAGAATCCTAGAACTGGACACAACTGTAGTATTTATTTTTCACAGCAGCCTTCCCAAAAGTTTGCTGTTGGTACCCAGATGGGGCCCAGCAGTGAGGTGGCTTCTCAAAAATCTGCCCAATGCATGAGGTTTCCCCTCAAAACCTGGTTCTCAGGAGCAAGAGGGTGGCTCACAACTGTTGAAAGGCTCCCTAAAAAAGAGCAATAGGAAAGTTTTCAAGGGTGTTGCTGGTGTATTTCCAAACCTCTCTTGTCCCACACCATGAAAAGAAGATGCTGATGCTTCCAGCACCTCAAAAAAACATCTCTAAATACAAAGCACAAGAATTTAAGCCTAGAGGCAAAAGGGTAGAAATAAGTATGCTAAGGATACTATCTTAAAAGCAAGGAGCATAGCTGGGGGGAAAAAAAAGATAAAAAGTTGTAGAATTTTTTCTAATGTCTATAGATCCTTTGGTTTTTTTTTATTGCTGTTACCAGCTTTCATCTGACTGTGGAGTTTTTCCAGCCTTTGGAGAGCTCCCCAAATCAATCTCTTTGAAAAGTGTGTATTTGTGAAATGGCTGCTATTCCCCACAAGTGATCTGTCAGTGTCTCAGCTGAGCCTTCCCTTAATAGAGCCTCAAATAAACTTCCTGCACGCCGAGAGAGAGGCTTTCAAGTTTCAGAGCTGAGGAAGCCCTTCATCCCTCCTCATTAGTGCTGCTGGGCTCCCTGCTCCTCACATCCCTCCCTCCCATTAAATTCTCCAGCTGAGCCTTGGATCACCCTCATCACCGTGGGTTTTAAGTGGACAAATTTATTCTATTGATGAATTTATCCTCAAGGCAAATCTGGTTTAATTACACCACTGATCATGCGTGAGCAGAGAATGTTTTTGTACCTGTTATCCAGGAGTTAGCATTTGGACGAGCTTTAATTTCCTTCCAAGTTTTTCAGGAATTCTCCTCACTTTAATTCCAACAAATGTAACTCATAAGGAAGAATAAATCTCAAGGAAGAATAGAAAGGTAATTTCTCTGGGCTTTTCCAAAGCAGTTTTCTTCCAAGGATTTACACCTACTGGAATAAATTTCTAATTTGTTATCAAAGTCATGGCACACAAGTCAAAATTAATTAAGTTTTGCTCTGACTTGTCTAAATCCAAGGAAAACCTTACTAGTCAAGACAATAATTTAGAAATTAGAAGTGGATGATTGAGCTCACAGAGAGAGGAACCCAGATCTTCAAGAAAGTTCATCTCTCATTTATAGCATCAGAACACGATTAATTAATTCCTAAACAAATCTTTTCCATGTTAAAAAGGTATTTTTGTATTCTTTGGGCTCTGAACAGATTCTAGTGAGAGTTTGCTTTGCCGGTCCTGAATCTTTCATTGGTGTGTGGGACGTTTCTTACAAACTGAAGAGATGTTAACGTAAAACAAATTCTTTTTTAGTGAAGTTTGTTCTTTCAAGGTAGAGAAGTTTTCTATCAGAACTCTGTGGGTCAATGAGAGAGAGTTGTTTCAGCAAACACTGTTCACTTTTAACATATTCTTTAAAAAACCCTTCATATTATTGAATTTAATTTCAAGGCGGTCCCATTTGAATTTTCCACATGTTTTATACTGCTGGAATTTTTCCTGTCATGGCATACTATGCAACCCTGAGCCCCTCAAATTCTTCTTAATGATCTGAAAACTTCAATGACATGGTTCAGTGTGCATGGAGTCAAATGCTGAGGACCTAGATCTGGATAATAGAATTCCAAGTTGTGCGAGGTGAAAGAAGTGGAATTGTTTAAAATCACTTTATGTAGCAGAAGGCAGAGGTGCACGAGTAAAGCAAAGAGAAGTTGGCTGTAATTGATGGAAAAAATTCAAGTGTCAAAGCAAAAGTTCTTACTTCCCTCAGAGTACAAAACCCTGAATTTTCCACAATCTTTCTATCAATGTAGTCCAGCCTATGTGAAAATACTCATTTTTGCAAAAAAGCCAGTATTTACAAATTAGTACAATTCTAAAAATGTTGTCCTTCAAAGCCCAGCACTATCCAGGAGAACTCATCTCCACTCTGTCATTATTAAATTAAAGGGATTGGCTCATATAGAAGCCTGTGTGAAAAGATAGCTTTAAAAATTAAATTCTTGTTTTCCTAATAATTATTCAAACATGACATTTTTGTTAAATTCAATCAGTATTTATCAGTTCATGTCACCTTGGTGGAGGACAAGATGACAGGAGCTGAATGTTTCAATGCAAAATAATGTCATGCTAATTTCTATTTTTATTTAAAGGCATTTTCTTTCTCATTTTAATAATTCTCTCCATTCTTTGTGATTTTGTTTTGTACAAAGGATGGTTGGGGAGTTCTTTGGGTTTTGGGGGTTTTTTTGTTTGCTTTTTTGGGTTTTTGTTTTGTTTTGTTTTTGAGTTTGGGTTTTTTTCTGTTTTTTTTTTTTCTACTGGAAATACAGGGATGCATTGAGGAACTTTTGAAGCACTGATGATTTCCTGAGATTTAAGAAAGAGTAAAGCCATGTTTTCTGACTGGTTTAGACTGCACTTCAACAGCTTGCACTTCTTTTTTAGGACTGGTTGTTAGAGGTGTGTCAGCATTATTGTCTTAATCAGGAAAATTCAATTTGCTCTATAATGGAACTGCTGAACTTCAAGTCCAAAATATTCAGCTTTTCTCAGATTTGTTGTCATCTGTCTGAAATAGGGACAAATTAATCTTTCAGTTTATCTCTTCTCTCAAATTTTTAGAGGTGGAAATGGGGGAGAGAACGGTTGGAAGTTACTTCAGTACCCATCATTGATAAAATAGCTGACCAGCTTCTTTTTTTTTCTTTATTTTCTTATTAAAAAAAACCCACAAAAAATTAAAAAAAAACCAAAACAAACAAAAAAACAAACAAACAACCCCCCCCAAAAAAAACATGGTCACCAAAAGAATTGAAATCAAAATTATGAAATTTTGCATTGCAATCTTGTAATTTTTTTTTTAATTTTAATGTGACTTGATGTTGAGGAAGAAACACCTGTCCTTCAGTGAGATTTTGCCCTTTTTTACCAAGACAAAAGGCTGGTAAAAGGCTTAGATGCTACAAAGTCAATTAACAGGATTTAATAATATAGTCAAGTGATATACTGTGTGTCATATTTTATTTTTTTATAAATGAACACACACAGATGAGATTAAACATATGCAATTTATGAACTCAAAGAATGCCAGATTTCATGAGGACTAAAGTAGGTTTCTTATGTTTCTTGTGTAGTACATTATAGAGATTCAGTCAGTGGTTAGGTTTTAATAATAGTCAAGGTGTCCAAATGGTTTTTTTTTAATGGGAAATAACATTAGTTTAACATTAGTTAAAACATAGTTTTAAATAGTTCTACATTAGGCTAGTTGGATTTT
This sequence comes from Diglossa brunneiventris, assembly GCA_019023105.1. Lineage (NCBI taxonomy): Eukaryota > Metazoa > Chordata > Aves > Passeriformes > Thraupidae > Diglossa > Diglossa brunneiventris. The sequence goes on along the minus strand of CM032361.1, from coordinate 25,354,045 downwards.
TTTTCCTACATTTTTCCTTGAAAAGTTTTCTTAGAGTTGCTTTTCTTGAGGAGCTGACAGGAGATCAGCAAATTGTCCATGCTGGAGAAATGGATCCAGACCCAGCTCTCTCCCTTCTCCTCTCCCCCATTACATTGGAGTCAACAGCAGGACTAAAACTGGAGCACTTCCAGACACACTGTCTGATAACCTGTGAACTTTTGGGCATCAAAAATTCCCCAGGGAGACAAGTCCTGAAATGCAGCACTGAATTTCCTGCCAGTTGGAGGCTGATTCATACTCCCTGGCTCCTCTTCTCCAGAGCTTTCTGTCAGCAGAGGTCAGCCTCCCTACCCTCATCTTGCTGGTGGAAAATAATGAGGCACAGAGAGATGGACCTGGCTTGTCTGAACCCCCCAGCAGGTGCAGGTGGCTTTGGAGGCTCAGTTCAGAAGGTCCAGCACTGACAATTTATTGCATCCAAGCTACAGAATTTGTGCTGCTTGAATTCTCTCTAATAATCATTCTCACAACAAAAGGAACACTCCTGGAATACAAAGCCAAGGATTAATTGTGTATCCCCCAGTGTGGGCAGCAGGGAGGGATTGGGATTGTGCCTCTGAGCTCAGGTGAGACCCCACCTGCAGAGCTGCCCCAGCACAGGGAGGAGCTGGAGCTGCTGGAGAGAGCCCAGGGGAGGCACCAGGGTGGGCAGAGGGATGGAGCAGCTCTGCTGGGAGGGAAGGCTGGCACAGTTGGGATTGTGCAGCCTGGGGCAGCTTTAGGGTGACCTCACTGGGGCCTTGCAGTGCCTGAAGGAGCTGACAGGAACCATGGAGAGAGACAATTTCCAAGGGATGGAGGGACAGGACACAGGGAATGGCTTCCCACTGCCAGAGGGCAGGGTTAGATGGGATATTGGAAAGGAATTGTTCCTGTGAGGGTGGGCAGGCCCTGGCACAGGGTGCCCAGAGAAGCTGTGGCTGCCCCTGGATCCCTGGAAGTGCCCAAGGCCAGGCTGGACAGGGCTGGGAGCAGCCTGGGACAGTAGAAGGTGTCCCTGCCCATGGCAGGGGTGGAACAGGATGAGCTTTAAGGTACTTCCCAACCCAAACCATTCCTTGATTTTATGAGTTGTTAGTCAAAAGTCTTAGAAGCCTAATCAGATCATTACTACGAGGAGAGTTACAATAATGCTAAAAGTGCATTTTAAATCCTATATGCATATATAGACTTCTTCAAAATCTTCTGATGATGTTTTATTTTTCCACTGCTCATAGGGTACTTGCTCTCAGTGGCTTCAGACTCAGACTGGAGGGGACATTTTAGTGGTGGTGTCACCCTGAGGCCTTCCCACCAGGGGAAGCCTGTTGTTCACAGCTTCTTGCCCTTTGCTATAATATTGTTTGGAGTCATTTTGATGTTGCTAACCTGCTGTCACACATGTCAACATGCTTTTATCTATCTTCTTTGTCCTATGTCCAAGTCCATCTTGCATTTGAGCTGTATCTATAGATTGAGTTTTATCCCAAGGCTGAACTCCTTTGGTGACTGTTGAGTTGCTCATTTCTGCCCCTATCATCCTTTGTCTGGAGTTCCCAGGCCTCTCACACACACTGTCTTCTATGCTAAATATTTCTAAAAATACATGAACAAAGGAGGGCCAAGAGGAGTCCCAGTCCTTTCCTGGATGTGGAGAGAACATTGACAGAAAATGAGGAAAAGGCTGAAGTGTTTCATGTCTTCTTTGCCTCAGTGTTTAACAGGAATGGAGTCCCCATTCCTGAAGGGATTTAAGAGCCACATGGATGTGGCACTTGGGGGCCCAGGTTAGTGGTGGCCTTGAGCAGCGATGAGTTAACAGTTGGATTTGATGTTCTTAAAGGTCTTCTCCTACCTGAATGATTCCATGATTCTACGCTGGGTCACGGGTGACTCAGCCCATGCAGAATAAATCCTTGGTTTTGCTAGCTGCAGTTGCACTAACACAGCAAATGTCCCACCTGTCAGTAAGTCCAGGCCATGGCAATGCAGGCAGCGCTCACCTGGTGGTTACAGGATTGCTGTCACAGCCAAACAAGCTCACACAAATCTCCAGGCTGGCTCAGGAGCCTGTGCTGCCAGCTCAGGACACACTGCAAGGAGCTGCAATCTCGGGATTTCTGCTGCTCAGAGTGACCCCGAGGTGTGTCAGAAAGCCTCTTTTCCCAGCCCAGCAGTCAAAGAAGGAGTCAGAACTCTTCTATTCTTGTTCTTAAGGTTGTTTATTTTTCTTATCTATAAAATTCTTTCTCTTAGTCTGCTGAGGACCATTCAGCAGGTCAGAGAGAGGCACGCTGACCTCCCTCAGGGAGGTACATTATTTAAAATAATTACACTATTGTAAATAATGTAATTATTGTAAATAATGTACCTATTATTTACATTATTTGCAATACATTATCTACAATAACTGTACATTATTTACCATAACTTCCCAATACCTATCACCCATGTTAGACAGCGAGCTTCTACCTTAAACCAATCCAAAAGTGCCACCATCACAGCAGAAGATGGAGGCCAAGAAGAAGAAGGAGAAAGGCTGGACATGCCCAGATTCCTCCATCTTGCCTCCTGAACCTCCATTCTAAAAACCCCAAAAATCTATTTTTCACCCCATGATTCTTGTTCTCAAGGTTGTTTATTGTTTCTTATCTATAAAATTCTTTCTCCTGGCCTGCTGAGGTCTGTTCAGCAGGTCAGACAGAGGCACAGTGGCTGCCCTCAGGGTGGTGTTATCTTTTTATACTAAAAACTACATGTACAATATTTACCATAACTTCCCAATACCTGTCACCTATGTTAGACAGTGAGCTTCTACTTTAAACCAATCCAAAAGTGCCACCATCGCAGCAGAAGATGGAGGCCAAGAAGAAGAAGAAGGAGAAAGGCTGGACATGTCCAGATTCCTCCATCTTGCCTCCTGAGCCCCCATTCTAAAAACCCCAAAAATCTATTTTTCACCCCGTGACAAACTATTATTCTACTTGGACTTTTGTGGCTTGCAGAGCCTCATATAAGGTTGGTAATTTTTTCCATGGGTCAAAATCAAAGACACAGAGGTGTTGGGCTCTGTGCCAAGGTCTCTGAGCCCCCTGGCAGGGGTTCTGACAATCCAGGACAGCCAGAGGGATGTCCTGAATTCCAACACTGCAAGAACACCTTTACTGCTGTGCACCACTGCCACCACTCCCTGCCCTGTGCAGCACACCTGGGATGGGGAAAATGAGGCTTTCCTTGTCACCTGGGGCAAAGCCAGGGACACAGGTACCCAGCACAGGCTGTGGGAGCAGTGGGGGAGGAAAGGGATCAGCAGGGACAGCAGGGAGTGGTGCTGGCACTGCCATCCCTGAATGACAGAGCACTTGGAAACACATGTGGCACTAATGGGAGTCACAGTGGCAGCTGAAGTAGTTCAGTGTCACTCTCATTTTGAGCAGCCAGCTCCTAAATGACAAGGTACAATTACAACACATTGCCAGCGTGGTGCCAGGTCAGTGTGGTCCCCTGTAACATCCACAGAACCCACTCAGTTATACTCCTTTGTCTCTAAAAACATTACATTTCCTCCAGATAATTTTTAAAGACCTGACTTTCATGGTGTGTATTTCAGATCTTGTATCTGACTGCAGGTTATGAGTAAAAAGGCTTATTTAATCACAAAGCAGTTTTATGCAGTCTCATACCAGTGTAAGATGATGTCATTCACAAAGCTCATAAATACAAGGTCTCTGATATTTGCCTGAATAATTCATAGCCAAATAAAATATTTTTCTGATGTTTTAGATCACTAGATTATTAATTTTGAGAAAAGATGTGTCTCAATTCTGAAAAGACTTTTAATTCAGTTTGGGTTACACATATATCAATATTTCACATATATCTATATTACATATATGTGTCATGGCATGAAGCTGTCAGGGGAGGTTTTGCTGGGTATCAGGAAAAAGTTCTTCCCCCAGAGGGTGGTTGGGCACTGAAGAGGCTCCCCAGGGAATAGTCATTGCTTTGAAAACCCCAAAGATATTTCCTTTGCTTCTCTCCCTCAAACTGCTCTTCGTGGCCAGGGGGAATCTGCTGAGGTAGCTTTGAATCAACATTTAATAATGAAAAAGGAGGTTTAGATTGAACATGGTGCTGAATATTCAGCCATAAGAGACTACCCTTAAGGCAAGAATGAAATTTCTGAAATTTCTGATTTAAAACCTGACAGACATGTCCTGGTTCGCCACACCACACCATGCAAGGCAGCAGCAGTCCAGGAGCTGACCCTTTAAAGTATTTTTCCATCTTTTTTCTGCAAACCAGATTTCCTGACACCCTTCCTGATCAGTGAACTCTCAGTTTATTGGGGCAGGGAGGAAGGGCTGTGTTGTAAGAGGTGTTTTTCTGAGAGGTTTTCAGATTCAGCATGAGAAAGATCTTCAAATACCAAAATGTTGCTGAGGAGAGAATGTTTTCTTTGCCAGCTCTCTCTCCTTTTTCATCTTGTTCTTCACTCCACATGCGAGTTTTATTTGCCTTCAGTTCAATTTTCTCTAAGCCTCACTCTCCATTTGGTACCCTAAATACAATTAAATTGCAATATCCTAAGTGTGAAAAGGAATAAAGTGATAGAAATGAGATAAAATACAAACCTTTAGAACTTTGCCTTCTCTGACTGACTCTACTCTTCCTTCCCCAGTGATAGTAAGACACTTTCAAATTTATTTTCCAAGTTTTGAAAGCTGCTCTATATCAGGCTCACTGAACTGCTGACTCCTCAGGTTTCTTTAATAGAAAAGGAAACTTTCAAAGACACCCAGCCATCCACAGAGGGTGGGGAAAGAAAGCAGAGGTTAGAAAAGCAGTTTAAATAAATCTAAAATAATAAAACAAGTAAGATAATATTAAGGAAATTGGAAAGAGTGGGAGAAGAATTACTCCAGCTCTTCTCCCTGGAGGAAGCTGGTAGCAAAATAGAAATAATCTATGATGGAAAGGTGTAGTCACATTTTTAATGAAATGTAAAAGCAGAAAAATAAGTAATAAAAATAATTAGATGTGTAGAAAACACAACTTGCAAGGAGAAATTAAAAGAGCCAAGGTAGCCTAGACAAGGGAAACCTAAAGGAAGATGGGAACAGCCAGCAAACATGCAACAAAAATCAGGAAAAAAATGTATTTTCTGAGGAGAATTAGCCAAGAGTAATGGACTTAATCTGCAGCCAGGGATGAGTAAGTCAGGAAAAGGACAAGGAAGCATTGGTGAAGACATTATGAAGACAGCATCCTTGGTGGTGTTTATTTCTCTTAAAGTACTGAATTTCAGCCTAGTGAAGTCTCTGTCAGCCTTATTTTCTGTGATTCTCTCAACAAGGACATGAAATGTGTTTATAACAAAAAATGTTCCATCTGAATCAGATTTCAGGGACCTTCTTTTCTTAAATATTTCTTTCTAAACCTGGTTTGCCTTGGACTACATTTTTCTTCCTAAAACCTCTGAAACCAACCTTGCCTAGCTTTGTGGGTTTTGCTCTGGAGTGAGCTTGGATGGTGCCCAAAGCTGTGAGGTTTAAATAACTCCAGTGGACACTCAAAGCCCTTTCAGCTAATTTTGGTTTCTCTCTTTCCATATTGAGGCACTCCAGAATAATCCGTGCTGCTGGGGTGACGTTACACCAAGAGAGAGAAGGAAAACTTCCCCTCCTTCCCCATGTTTTAGAAGAAACCTTTTTTGGTTTTTTGAGTAGTTTAGTAGGCAGGTTAAAAGATCCTCAAGAAATATAAAATGTGGTTTTATTCAGCAGCCTCAACACTTCCAGGATGATGAGAGGATGATGCTGTTCCATAGGACCACTGTTAATAATGTGATATTTCTCTGGTGTAGGTTTAGCCGTGGCTCTTGTTAATAGCATTGTGTGCAACATAAAATTGTGCCCAAATGCACAATTTTATGTCTATTTCAGAACAAGCTGAAGTTTTTTAATCACTGCGCAATAACCCATTTAAAGCGTGACAGGATGTACCCACAGCTGACACGTGGAAATATGAGACCTTATTTGAGGATATCAGTTTTTAAATACTTGTTAATTCTGAAAAAAAATATTGGGCTTGGCTGAGGAAGTGGGAAAAAGGAATGCTTTTTTAATTTGCAAATGCTTTCTGTAAATAAAGAAATGTCAGGAAAAAATTGTTATCTATAAGGAGACTTACCAATTTCTAGGCACCACCCAAATATACCTTGTGATTTCACTTTGAAAGGTTATGGGAATGGGCACAGCCCCAAGGCAGCCAGAGCTCCAGGAGGCTTTGTACAATGCTCCCAGGGATGCACAGAGTGGGACTGGAATATGGAATATTCCATGGAATATTTGATTTCCCTTATGATCAGTATCACAGTGGAAGCTGCGCTAACAGTGAATATCAAAGAATTCTTTTCTTCCACCAATGTCTTCCCGTTGGGCATAATTCTCAGCCTTAATAAAAACAAAGCAAAAAAGAAAACCTTATAGATCATGAAGAGTCTCAGAGATTCATTTGGATCATATTCCTTGCACTGCCGCCTTCCCAGGTTTGCTGGTTGAGCCCTGGAGAACTTCACTAACCCAGCAGTGGCTTCCTGAGCATCTGCTCACATCCAGCTGGGAGCCAAAGGCTGCTGGCTCAGGAACTTCCTTCATGGACTCACAGAACATCCCCAGCTGGGAGGGACCCACCAGGATCACCCAGTCAGCCCCTGTCCCTGCCCAGACACCCCAACAATCCCACCCTGTGCATCCCTGGGAGCATTTTCCAAACCCTCCTGGGGCTCTGGCAGCCTTGGGGCCGTGCCCATTCCCTGAACCTTTCAAAGTGAAATCACACAGAATATTTGGGTGGTGCCCAGAAATCAGCTCAACCATAACTTTATTTCCTGGGGTTTGTTGGGGTTTACCTTCCATTTATTTCATATTTGACTTGCTGGAAGTGCAGCATTTCCCAGGTGTGCTGCCTAATGCTTAAAGTGCCACTTGCTCAGAGCAGAAGCCTGCAGTGAATTGTAGCTTTATAGAGGGCTGGGATCCACATTATCAATACTCCATTTCTCCCCCCAGAAAGAGCTGTTTAATATTAATTCAGTATTTAACCAGATGATCCTTTGGTTTTATTTAAAAAGGGACATTTCCCCTGATAACAAAGTTCATTCCTGTTGCTTCCCCAGCCTGAGCCAAGAGCGTGTTTTACCCAGAGCCATTCCAAAACACTTGAGCTAAATTTAGCCTTGTAAATTAAATATGTCCATCTCCTGAATTAAAGCCACAGAATCCTTTGTGTCTGTGCTAAATCTGTGTCCTGCTCTCCCAATCCAGCTAAAGAGCCAGTGGGACACTGGTCCCAGTGCTGACTGCTCCATGCCTGGCAAGGCTGGGGACAGTCCTTGAGGACATCACACACATCCAGAGGGCTGAACACTACAGACAACCCCATTCAGTGAGGATCAGCATCTCCTGTCTCCTGTTTTTGTGGATTAAATAGTAATGAATGCCACCTAATGTATTTATTAATGCTTGAAATTCTTTAAAATTCTCTCCTTTATTTCCAACTCGTTTATTCTTGAGCATCCTTCATGCAGCAGGAGCAAGGCTTTCTCTCTGGTAGGATTAGCTCTCAGGAAAGTGCTGGAGGTGGCAGGAATTTTGGACTCATATTCATGATATCGGAACAAATCCTTGAAAGTTAACAGGGAAAGGTATGTGGCTTCCTCTCTACCTGTCTCTCTACCCAAAAAAAAAAAAAAAATTAAAATTCCAAAAGCATTTTCAGCCACTCTTGGAGATAAATAAAATACTATTTTTTGTCTTCACATGATGGCTCTTTTATTGAGACACATATTATGTGCAGCTACAATTCCTTGCAGAAACAGAGGGATTAAAACAAAAGCCTTTTTTTCCCATTTATTGTGTTTGCTGCAAACACGGACTTCTGTGGTGCTAATTAGTATTTACATCAATGCAAATCAAATTGGATTCTGAGATCATATCAGTCAATGAAGATTTATTTAACTTGAGGAGTTCTGGCTTGGTATCAGAAGGCATTAATCATTTATGATTCCTCATGGGTTGAGAGATGTGCCTCCTACTGCTGCATTGCAGCATGGACAACCAGGATTGATTCACACTCAGAATAAATACACATAGTTGGCTTTATTTAGCAAACTGTTTCTGATTTCTGACCCTTTTTTACAACAGACCAACACAGTTTTCTCTGTTAATGGAGAGCTAAGTGACATCCTCAGGTGTCCCAGAGTGACACTGACAATATTTCATAGCTTTCAATGCCCTCCTAGAACCAGAATATTTTCCAGAGGGCACTAATAGGTATCTGATGGAATTTTTTACCTGTCAAAACGTTCTCTTCCTCTTCTCCTCCGTGTTTTTTTTCTTTTTTTTTTTTTTTGACAATTCATTTATGACAAGTAATGTTCTTTGACACAGAATTATCCACCAACCACACCAAGGCAGGAAAAGGAATTGTCTTGGTGTTTCCACCAGATTCTGCAGCTGAGGCAATGGAAACTCATTTCCTGCTGAATGTTCAGAGCAGAGGGAAAGTGATGCAGAGAGAAAACATGCAGTGAAGGCAGAGCAACACCTGAGCAATAGCTCCTCTGCGTAATTGTCCATTTTACATTCATAAGAAAGTTGTATTTTTTTCTCTCTCTCCTGCTGCCTTTTAAGAGTTTTCTGATGCTAATCCTAAAATCTTTCTCATCTTTTATTGATCATCTCACAGCCATAGCTTTTCTCATTAGGCACCCAAAATCCTGCTATAAACCCAGCACATTCCAGTAAAAATGCACATATATTTCATGGTCTTCCCTGGCACACACTCCCCTGATCCATCGCTGAACATTGTGCAAGGATTTTGCTTTCAGAGCTTTCTGACCCTTAAAAAGCTGCAATAACGTCAGTAACTTCAAAATTAAACAAGATTTCATATAATTATAAAATAAATCATAGGATGGTTTGGGTTGGAAGGGACTTAAAGCCCATGCACTGCCATGGGCAGGGACACCTTCCACTAGCCCAGGTTGCTCCAAGCCCCATCCTTGGACACTGCCAGGGATCCAGGGGCAGCCACAGCTTCTCTGGGCACCCTGTGCCAGGGCCTCCCACCCTCACAGGGAGGAATTCCTTCCCAATATCCCATCTGACCCTGCCCTCTGGCATTGGGAATCCATTCCCCTTTGTCCTGTTCCTCCATCCCTTGGAAATTTTCTCTCTCCACAGTTCCTGTTGGCTCCTTCAAGGCCACAATTTGGTCACCCCAAAGCTTCTCCTCTTCAGGTGAACAATCCCAGCTATCCCAGCCTTCTCTCCCAGCAGAGCTGCTCCATCCCTCTGCCCATCCTGGTGCCTCCCCTGGACTCCCTCCAGCAGCTCCAGCTCCCTCCTGTGCTGGGGCAGCTCTGCAGGTGGGGTCTCACCTGAGCTCAGGGGCACAATCCCATCCCAAACCCCATCTTTTCTCTTTCCTTACTGATCCTTGTGGTGAATGTTGGTATTTCCCACCCAATATTTCCATCCACACATCCTCCAAATAGCACTTGGATCATTGTCTGAAATCAATTAGGGGAAAAATCTGCCAGGAATTGCCACAGAGAAACCTCCCTCTGAACAGGAGGGTGAATTCAGCCATCACTGCTGGTCCTATCCATGTGAAATCCTTCCTTCTCTAACTGCCAGCTTGGATGACTGCAATCATTGTGGCAAACAAAGAATGAAAAACTCAATTTTGAGCTGCCTGCACTGAAGAGAGAGAGGCAGGAGCTGGAGAAGGCCTCTGGATCCACAGCTCGGAGTAAGGCACAGCTTGGCACTGAGCGATCCCCAAACCTTGGATGGCAGGACACACAATCCTCCTGAGAACTCTTATGGCAACAAGCAGAAGCTCCTCTTGTGCCTGCTGGAGTCACTCCATCCCATCCACTTGCCTTGTGACACTCACAGTGCTCAAACAGAAAATACCTGCTCAAAATTTCTAAAAACCATGTGACTAAAATAAAATATCCTTTCTATTTCTCACTGTAAACTTCTGCTTTCTATAAGAATCATCCCTGAATGCTCTGTTTCAAATCTTCTAACTGCACAGCTCTGATTCGTGCCATTCACATCTCTCTCTACACCTTCTCCCAGTTTTTCTCTACCTGTTTGGAATTTTAATAGGAAGTTCTATTAGAAGATCATAACTTAATGAACCTGGAGGTTAAAGGATATTGGTGTGCTGCCTCAAAAGCAGTATTTTAATGAAATTATGTTGCACCATTGGGATTGGCATCCTCTGCAGACTTGCTATTTAAATTACCAGGAGTATTTTGGGGTTAACTGAAAAGGTTTAATTCACAGGGCCCATGAATGCACAATTTTCCAAAGGCTTAAAATTCCTCAATTTGTGCTTATCAAGGCTTTAGATTAAGGAAGGTTGGTAATTGTATTTGCTGGAGCTCCTGTTAATGCTTCCCCCTGAAGTAACTGGTGTAGAGGAGATGCCATATGGATGAAATCCACTTTCTCCTTATTATTAGAGCCTTTGGCTGGTGATTATGTACACAGCTTAATAAATGCACACAATGGGACTGGTCTGGCTGAGTCACTTGGCCAGGCAGGAGGGCTGTGCTGGTTTGGAGAGCTGTCACAGCTGTTGCTAAGCAAACTGGAAAACTCCTGATGTTTCCCCTCCAGCAGCCAGTCTCACCAAACCCCAGCAGCATCCATTCACCTGGCCTGTGGAAAAAAACCACAAAACATGCAGGAGACCTCAAATACCTGCTGGAATTCCTGCTGGGATGTCTGGCTGCAGAATACCCAGCTGAATAAGTATATTTGATGTCAAGTTTTGTAGCTCAAATCTTTGGAAATGTTGGAGCAAGTCCAGATGGAGCCACTGAGTTGATCCAAGGGCTGGAGCCCCTCTGCTCTGGAGCCAGCCTGGGAGAGCTGGGAGAGTTCACCTGGAGAGGAGAAGGCTCAAGAGAGACCTTACAGCCCTTTCCAGTGCCTAAAGGGGCTCCAGGAGAGCTGGAGAGGGACTTGGGACAAGGGATGGAGGGACAGGATATGGGAATGGCTTTCACTGCCAGAGGGCAGCGATGGACGGGATATTGGGAAGGAATTGTTCCCTGTGAGGGTGGGCAGGCCCTGGCACAGGTGCCCAGAGAAGCTGTGGCTGTCCCTGGATCCCTGGCAGTGCCCAAGGCCAGGTTGGACAGGGCTTGGAGCAACCTGGGACAGTGGAAGCTGTCCCTGCCCGTGGCACTGGATGGGCTTTACGGTGTCTTCCAACCCAAACCATTCCATGATTCTGTCTCTCCAAGGAAAAGCTCACCCCAGAAGGAACCGCTCCTCCTTACCCTCAATATCAAACCATGAGGGGTTTTTTTCCCCCCAGACCTTGTGAGAGATTTTTTGAAGCCCACTGAAGTCTGTAAGAGAAATAATTTTAAGAGGTGAGGAGAGTTCAAATAGCTCTTTTATCAACACTCTAATTAAGCCTCTACCCTGATTATCATGTAGGAGAGCCTCAGTCCATAGCACATGATAATTGAGGTGGCTGCACTTGGTGAGTGGTTGTTCTGGAGATCAGCTGGCAACCAAGAGGAAATGGAGGAATAGCAAATATGAGTGGGACATAATACCTGTGTCAAAATAGGCTTTGAGATTTTTAAATATTCCTTTGGACTGGTGCTCGGCTAATTTTTTTTTTGGCTTTTTTTTTTACTTTTACACCATAGTCCCACTCAAAAAAAAAAAAAAAAAAAAACACACACACAAAAAAAAGAACCAAACAAAAAACCCAAACAAACAAAAAACCAAACAAACAAACAAAAAAAAAAAAACAAAAACAAAAAACAAAAAAAAAAAAAAAAAAAAAAAAAAGAAAACCACCAAAAAAAGACAATTAAAGTAAACACCATCAAGGCAAGGGAAAGCTTTATATCTACCTGGCCTGGCAGGTAGATTTCTACTCAGCTGGGCAGCTGAGAATTCCCTGTCTGGAGAAGCATCCCATATCTCAGACTGCACCTGAGGATTTATCTCTCATGTATTTCTATCCCTGCACAGTGCTGCTCCTGCTCATGCAGAAATAAATCTTCCCTTCCTTTTTTTTTCCCCAGACAGCCTCTCCTCAGCAGTATATTCTTTACTCTTGTAGGGAATCTGAGGGATTTACCTGGGTGTTTCAGCCTTGTAGGATTTGGAGACTGCTTGAAAAAACTGAAGGGACAAATTTGTTGTGTATTAACCTCCTGGTCTGTCTGCAGGATGGCCTCAATCTGTGAAAAACCATGAGATTAAATAGACACAACCTTGAAGGGCATTTTGTGTACACAAGAATAATCTTCCAGTGTGGTTTTTGTGGTCCTAAAATTCCCATGAGCAGCTGGCTCTCCATTCCTAATCTGGAAGCAAGGACTGAACCAAGGCAAGATTTGGTTAAAGAAGCAGTGAAGAATCATAATCCTCACAACATCCTAAAAGATGATATTTTTTGGTGAGGTTTTGCTCATATTTGCAGTGTCAGAAGTTACTGCAAATGATGAGAGCCCAGGGCATGTGGCTTTTACACAGAAGGAATATTGAGGGTCTAAGTGGAGCAAATGGCTTTGAAAGAATGAAGAATTAGTAAATTTAAGAAAAAGCAACTCAGTTTTGAAGGTGTTGCAGAGAATGGTGTCAGCTTTCCCCTCTAATAATACAGGATTTTGTTAAAGAGCCCTTGTAAAGTGTTTAAAATGCTTCTCCTGTTGGGCAACAGAGTATTGAACTGGAAAATCTATAAGTGTCCAAGCCAGTCATGCTTGGCTATGATCTATTGATATTGTCTCAAATCTTCAGCCTATTTGCATCATTTGTACATATAAAATATTTCTTTTTGAATATTGAATGCCTGTTGGTGTGTACAGCCCTCATCTCATGAACTACAGTAAAATTGGGTCTCGGTTCATCTATTTCAGATATTCCTGTCTAGACAAATGAACTCTCTGCCTAAATTTATCACTCAGGGGTAATGAACCATGAAAGTTTTCATTATAGTGGCAATGAATGCAAGCTCAGGAAAAAAAAATAAAATAAAATAAATTAAAAAAAAAAAAAATGGAAACAGCTGAACTTCCAGATGCACTTACAGAGCAAAACATTTATGAGGAGATAGGAGAAAGTTTGCACAGGAGTTTCTGATACAACATATTCTGGGATACAAGTAGTTTATTATGGAATGTCAGGGGGCTCCTGCCTCCTGCTTGTTTTCCGGATGGCTGAGGAAAAGCACATAGATAAATGAGGAAGTCAACTGATCAAGGGTTCTTTGTCTTGTGGAAAAAAAAAAATGGTGCCTTCTGGTCTCTAAAATGTCAGGATTTTCATAGGGAAAAATAGCCCTTCACAAGTTGTCATAAGTGAAGCCAGGTCTTCTTCTTCTTTAATTCATCTTGGGTGCAAGGAGTCTTCATCCAATATTTCACCAAGCAGTGTCCTAAGCAAAGGTATTCACTGACTAAAACCACAACTTTAAAAGTGTGTGGAATGAAATTCCTATATTTAGAATATAAAATAATGGCAGTGGAAGCACCAGCTTTAAATATAATGTTTAAAATTCATTCTCATTTCAGATTAGGCTGAAGTCACAGCCTCACCAGCTTGGGTGGATCTACCTGGACAATATAATGATGAAAAGGGTGCACAGAAAACATGCAAATATAAAATATTAATGTTCAGATTAATATGTTGACAATGTGTGGAACATTTCTGTGGTTTCTCACCTCAGTAAATCATTCATTCCATGACAATGATTAGCCACCACTTGTTGTTTGTAGTACAGATTTCACCTCTCCCAAGAGAAAGAACTCAGGTTTAATGATTTGGGATCCCTGCCATTTCAGTGCACTCTGACAGCTCTCTTCAAGTCCACAGTTCAATTCCCTTCCCAGTCATGTCCAGTGGCTTTCCCACACTGCTTCTACAAGGGAAACTCCTGCCCATTCCTTGTCTGTTTAATCTCTGTTACAAGAGCTTTTTCCAGCCTTGTGTTGATGCCTCACCCCTCTCATTCAGCATGACTTTGCACCATTTCCTAAATAAAACTGAGGTAGGGAATGGAGCCAAAGTGCCTCAGGAGTCCCAGAGGCTGATTCTTCAGGGACCTGATTGGATTTAATTAACTTGTACAACTGACAATGCTTTGAGATCTTCTTATATAAGAATTTGGCTGTGTTCTTCCATGTGAGCACTAAATACCAAACAATGGAATAGGTCTGGAATTCTCTCTTACCCAGCTATTAACAGGCAGAGGAAGGAATGGGACAATTAATTTGCATTTTCCTATTTAGGTCTTGGTTGTTCTCTCTTGTCTCCCAGGAAGGGCAATTTTCTAATCGCTTCCCTACAGCTGCCTTGGCAATTTTATTTTTATATTTAGAAATAAAAGGTCAAACCTTCCAACCACCAGTTGGTTTAACACCGTAGAGGGCAAAGTGAATACCTTCCTAAATTAGCTCAGCACAAAGGAAGCTGCTGTTCAGCAGTTATTTCCCACTGGCAGATATTAGTATTCCTCAGGGAAATATGTACAGCATGAAGGAGTGTGTGTGTGTGTGCATTAAAAGTATTTAATCCACCCAAATTGAAAAAATAAGACTCAAACTTATGGGAAAGACAAGCTGTTAAAAAAAAAAAAAAGAATAAATGAACAAACAAAATAGTGTCAATTAGGACCTTGGAAATTTATTTTGTCTGGGAGGAAAGCAAGCTTATTCACACAATTATTACTATTCTTTTTGCATCCACCAGAGAAGTCTCCATTAAATTCAAAATTCAAGTTCTCATCAGTGGAAGAACACTGAATATGACACTTCTCAAAGGAGTTACGGAAGAAGCTGATATGGTGGAGAAGTGGATATAAAAGTGAGAGTCTTCCAAGATTTTAAAGATGAAAAAATTATGGAAAATTATAATGATTTCCTATGGGGACTGCAGAATGCACAAGGCTGTATCCATGCTGGTTTGGAGATATTAAATAAATATAGTACATCTGCTCCAGAGCATCAGGATAATCTGTCACAGTGGGAAGCTCCAGGATGATTATGTACATTTAGCTCTTCTTCTGCACATTCCAATTCCTCCCCTTCATTATCTTGCACACCAGAAAATCTGCCATTAGGAAATGAGCAAAATCAATACTTTACTCCATCCATCAGTCCTGGTGGTACAATGAAGGACCCTAGGAATGTAGAGTGATATCCCACGATCACTGAGGTTGGGAAAGCCCTCCCAGACCATGGAGTCAAATCCCCACCTTGTCACCTGCCCAGAGCTCTGAGTGCCACGTCCAGGTGTTCCTGGGACACCTCCAGGGATGGGGACTCCAACACCTCCCTGGGCAGCCCCTGCCAATATTTAACAATCCTTTCTGTCAGAACCCAGGACATTCCTCCAGCTGCCCTGGGTGGTTCAAGACCCTGGCTGGGGGCTCAGAGACCTTGGCATGGAGTCAAAAACACCTGGGCCTTTGATTTTAGCCCATGGAAAAAATTACCAACTTTGTGTGAAGATTTACAAGCCACAGGAGTTTGAGTAGAATGATAGTGAATTTATCACAGGGTGAAAAAGTAGAATTTTGGGGGTTTAGAATGGGGGTTCAAGAGGCAAGATGGAGGAATCTGAGCATGCCCCATCTTTCTTCTTCTCCTTCTTCTTGTCCTCCATCTTCTGCTGTGATGGTGACACTATTTGATTGGTTTAGAGTAGAGACAGACTAACATAGGTGATAGGTATTGGAAAATTATTGTAAATAAAGTACAAGTAGTTCGTAGTATAAAAAGCTAACACCACCCCAAGGGCGGTCAGTGTGTCACAAACCAACCTGCCAGACAGATCTCAACAGGTCAGAGAAAGAATGTCATAGATAAGAAAAAATAACCAACCTTGAAAAGCTGAACTGAGGAATCTTGACTTCTTCTTCCAGCGTGGGCCTGGGGAAAAAAGACTTTTTAATACCTCGGGAGCCATTCCAACAACTCAGAACCGGAGACCTTTCCATCAAGAAATTCCTCTTGGTGTCCAACCTGAACCTCCCCTGGTGTAACTTGAGGCCATTTCCTCTTGTCCTGTTGAGAGAAATGGGAAGAATTCTCATTTACTGTTTCCCATGGCCTGTTGCAAGATGATTGAATATTTGAGGGGTTTAAGATTTGTGTTTGTTCCCAAACAATTCAGCTACCTATGAGTTCATCCAAGTCTGAGGGAGGAAATTCTTTTTCCAATGCTGGAATCATGCACTGGCAGTGCATGAGGGAGGAGTTACACCGGGCATGCTTAGCAAATATAAAATAAAAGGCAAATGATTACCAGGTTTTATGGAAATCTGCTGTGGTTCTGTGCTGTCATATTGTTTATGATGCTTTCATCTGACACAGATCCCCTATTGTCCATATGGGAATCATTAGAAAGAATTGCTGCTCCTCCATTTGGTTTAGAGGAGTTATGTATTGCCTGTGCATGTAAGGAATCAGCTCATGGAGGAAAAGGAGAAAAGAGGGAGAGAGAAACATCTCCCATGAAACAAGCTCCTATTTTTTTTTTTTTTAGGGGGGGCTGTGCACTAAGTGAAATAAAAGAAGAAAGGCAAAAGGAGGGGAAAAAGACCCATAAATATTTCCCTCACTTACATGGCACACTAAAATCAAGGATTTCAAAACTTCCATTATCACAGGCAGAAGCTTATTATTAATGTGTTTTTCTTTTTCAGAGCTTCTTCCCTGAAATAGAATTCCAAGCCCATGCTGCGACTGTGCAATATTGTTCACTGCAAGCAACTATTTTGTTCTGCCTCAGAGGCAATACATTTTTACATTTAATTTTGCTGTGGGTATATACAACACTTGTTTATGTCCTTAAAATGTCTTTTAAAGAGATTTATTTCAATGCTTCTCTGGCAAATCCAGCTATGAAGGTTTAATTCTCTGCCTCACTCAGCGAGGCAGCGCTGATATTTCATTTTGGTGGCTCATCTGTCTACGAGGTAACACTGGACATATGTAATCATATACATGGAGATAGATGCATGGATTTGTTTCATGTTCTCAGTGGAGCTTTAATTACAGAGTTTTACTCCAAGTTTATTACCAGCTTCACGTCTCTGTTTAGCCTCAAGTGCTGCTACTGAATTTCCATCTACAGTAAATTACCTTCATGTAAATAAATGCTGTTTCTCTGAGAAAAACACCAGTAAATGGCACATGAAAGATTTTCATTTGACCTGGTGCTACTCCTTTGGGAATGAGCATAACCTGAAATTTAACATGGGTGTGTGGGTGTGATTGCTGTCTGTCTGTGCTCCTCTACTCCCATTTAATATGGATGGGAGGGAAGCAGGAGCAGGGTTTATTCCAATGCTCACTGTGAACAACTGAAGACAAGCCTGCACTCATTTATCAGTTTATAGCATGAATGTTGTTTATTATACCATTGAAAAAAAAATCGGGGGGAAAATGCCAATGTCATGAGTATTTCTCTGTATTCTTCTGCTTGTTGCTGCAGCCTTTCAAACCTTGGTCCATTGGCTTCATATCTTGGCATTTTATACATGTAACAGGGGAAATTTTCCTCTCACTTTCTCAGGAAATGATTGTCCTTTCCAAAAGCCTCAATCATACTTTATTCCAAACACACTGTGACTGAAACCAAGTCATCACCTTCAAGCAGAAAGTTGTGTGTTAATGGCCCTGTTTATTTAAGCATAGGAAAATATTTGCTTTAATCAGCAGTCTAATTAAACCTGATTGTTTTAATCTATGTATAATCTGTGCTGTTGCTTAATAGTCAGGCAAAGAGCATGAAAAAATTGGTATAAAATATTGCCAAGCACTGATGCAAATGTCTGCTGGATATTCCTTGTCTTTCAGGGTGAATGGATAGGAAAAAGGACTTCCAGAAATGTAATGAGACTTGAAGGTGGAACACAAAAAACCACAAAACTTTTGTGCTGATTAACAGCAAAAAATGTTCTTCCTTCAGTGGGTTTCCATTTTGGACAGAGACCATCTGCTGGTGAAACTCTCAATAGAGGCAAGTTTTGCTTGGATAGTTCCATTATCAAAGATAAACCCCTGTAGCTGAAACTGCACATTTTAATTTTCCATTACTAGATTGCATCTCCAGATACTGTCAGATCCAAGTGACTGCCATTGAATAAAACAAATAAATACAATTCCAACAAAAATTGAGATAATCCTCATTGCTGCCTTAAACCCACATTTATGCTGATATGGCCATGCACTTGTTTTCTTTGTCTTTTTCTAAGCAAGCACATTTCTCTAATTCTACAGATTTTGCAACCTGCAAACTGGAATTACTTTTCTATCAAAACTGTTCCCCATCAGTGGATAAAATATATTTGTTTCAGAGAAGTGTAACTTTCAGCCTACACCAAACCTTTAACTGAATTGTGCCATTAGAAACTGATTTGAAATGGTTCTCCATGAATAATTGTTATTTCAGGAGCTGTCAGTACAACTTGTTTTCAAATTCAATTCTTTTACACTCTCCTTAATGCTTGTTAATTCATAAAACTGCTATGAAAGATTGCTGTTCTCCTTGAAAAATTATTACTAAACATCCCATAATTGCATTATGTCCAAATTTTAAATAAAATTTCTCTTTTCTTGGAGAAAAATAAGAAAGCAGGAAACATTCTGTATCTGTGTAGAATTGGTCTCTGAAACCTGAGTCAAACTTGGCCCTTCATATTTCACCTGTTAAATTTCTGATTCCTGTTTATGCAATTGGGACGTTTGAGCACAACAGAATTTACAGATTACATGAAATAAATGAGAGGTAAAAACCATGGGTAAGGGTTGCAGCAGGGATGGCTGAGAGGGAGTGACAGGGTCATTCAGCTGCAGGTGAGATTCATTGTTAAGAAAAAGTAAAATAAAACACATTGAGAGAAAGAGTTGAACTTGACTAGTCCAAATGAAGGACTGAAATCTTACTGTCAGTACTCTGGAATGAGCTCTTAGGTTATACTGGGTAATTCCAAGAAAGTATCAGTGGATACTTCCCAGAAAAGGCTCAGTGCTCAGTCACTGTCAGAAAAAAATAGTTGAAATACTAAGAATAACTTGTAGAGGAGTGAGGATCAAAACATCATAAGGCTGCTTAAAAAAATCCAAGAGGAACCCAGCTCCTCGGGAATGCTGTGCCTGGAGTTCTGATCTCTTCTCCAGGACATCCCAGGGAGTTCTCTGAACACAAAGAGGTGTTCACAGAATCACAGGATGGTTTGGGTTGGAAGGAACCTGGAATGGGGTCCCCATGGAGCTCCAGGAGGGAACTACAGGAGGAGGAGCCCAAATCCCAGCCTAAGGCCTGGCCCAGGGGCCGCCAGGACATCACAGGCCATCCATCCAACAGAGCTCAGCATGCTCAGTGGATTTGGGGCTCCAAAACCAGGGATCCCAAGGAACAATCACCTTGTCTGGTCCCTCCCAGGGCTGTCCTAGCAGATCCATCACTCCCAGGGTCCAGGGTCCATTGGGAGCAGCCCTCCAGGTCACCTCTCACCAGATCTAGGGGACTTCAAAGGAAGCTGGAAAACAGCAGCTTTGAAATTAGGCAAAAGAAGTGGCTCTTCATACAGGATTTAATGAATTTACAGACTCTGAAAGAGAAACAAAGTGATAGAATTAAAACACAGAAAAGCAGAGCTGACGCAGGAAGTCCTAAACCTACAATGAGTGAAACATTACTGTGGAATAATGAAGTAATAGTAGATTACTGATAACAATGAAGCTATCAGAGGGAAAAATCATTACCCACTTAATTTGTTCTGACATTCCAACCTATCCACCAGTGGTTATTGGCAGAGACTTAAGCCAGATCTCTCTGTGGGTTTAGTTCAGCTGCACTTTCCAGGCAGAGTCCTGCAGTGTGGGGCTGCATGAGGGGTTTATTTAACACTGCCTTAATCTGGTCTCTGGGGTTGTTTTGCTTCCCTCAGTCACTGTTCCAGCAGCTCCTCTTCAGTTGCCTTGCACAGCAGTTGGAGTTTTACTTCCCTGCTTTTCAAGCAATCTTCTTGAAATTCAGGCTTTCTGGAAAGGCCTTGATACAAAGGGGGTTTTATTATACTGCATATGGATTATCAGCTTTTGCAGCTGAATTTTCTTATTTGTTTTATCTTCTGATAGCCTTGGAAATTGTGATGAAAATCATGCATGGAATAGTTGAGTAAGAAAGCAAAATAAATCAGAAAATGTCCTTGTCCCGCTCTCTACTCATTACCCTGTTGAAAGCTGGTGGAGGTGCTGCTCAGTCAACAAATTTACAGTGACAAATTTGTAATAATAATTGGTAATAATAACCTGATATGCAGGTTTCAATATTTGCTGATAAACATAAAAAATCAAGCTTTTTTGCCTTTCTCTCACATTAAAAATTTCTTTACATTCACTGACTTTCGATGGTAATGAGGTTGATAAAATAGGAAAAAAAGATTCCTTTGGGAATAGAGAGCCTTAAGTTTTCCTATAGTCAGATGTTCTATTAACTCTGGGAAGGCAGTAATATGTGAGTACACATAAAATAAGATCTTGTAACATCTTGCTGTCCCAGGTTCACTGAAGTCCAGTGGAAAACACTTCAGTCTCTGCTTTCATCTTTGTGGATTTCTCCAGACTCAAACCTTGGCTTTGACATTACTATGGGCCAAACCTCCTAATCCTGATTCAGAAAGAGCTGAGTAGGGGATTTGTCCTTTCAGGGGCTTGATCCATGGAATCACAGGTCAAATCCCAAAGTCCTTCATTATCTCAGATGCACTGTTAGCCTGGCCAAACTCCCTCTGACTCTAGGTAAGGCTGGAATTAATATTAATATTAATATTTCAAATTGGAATGGAAATTAATAGAACCGAAAAGCCATTGGAATATCATCAATCAGCACAGGACATGTGCATCTGCTGACTGAAGCCTTTTCTCCTGGGATTTGATTTTTTATTGGCACACAGCCCCTAGAACAGCTGATGGACACATTCCTGAAATATTTCTGTTGATATAAGAAATTAGATTCTCACCTTTGAAGTGCTTAAACCGAGCTTTTCCCAAGGAGCTTGCAGTGAGTCATAGCTTCATTAACCTTTTGCCTAATAAGAGACTTCATAAACAAAGTGACATCTCAAAAATCTGTGGATTGTTATAATTAACAACTTGAGTCCACACCACACTTTAGATTCACAAGGCTGAGACCATTCCTCTCACAGAAAAGGACCTTGGTGGCATAACATAAACTTCTTATTCAAGACTTCCACAACTGTATCCATTTTCTTCCTGATTTAGTCAGCTTTGGGTGCAACAGGCTCAGTTTATGATGTTTAATTGGAGCTGGATGCTTGGAGATAAAAAACATATTGTTTGCTTTCTAATTCCACATTGCATTCAAATTCACAGTGACGTGAAAAATTTTAGGTGGGAAGATTTTAAAAATGTCTTTGAGATTTTTAATTCCTTTCAGACAGCTTTGAAGAAGAAAACTTGGGAAAACAAGGTCTTTCTGGAGCACAGGCAACATCATCTTATATAATGATTCAAATTGTAGCTACACCTTTTTGTAGATGAGAAGTACATGTCATGCATAAAAATGCACACTTGGGGAGGACTTGAACAGCACTCTGGCAAATAAACTCAGAATGCTACTTTTCAGCTAGGATATATTAAAAATTATTACCCTCAATTAAATAAGCAAGTAGAATTTATTGCTGTAATTGTCCTTGAAAAGGAGTGTCCTGGTGTAGGATATTAAAAAGTGTAGAAGCACTGGCATTAAAATCAGGCATTCCATGGAGCTGATGATCCCTGGAGGTCCCTTCCAGCTCAGGATATTCTGTGATCCACCACAGTTCTCTCTGAAAGGGAGAAATGGCTCTGTTAGGGACCCAAATAAGGCAATTTCACTGAGAATTAAGACTTTATTTTCAAAAGATAATAGTCTTCCTGAAATTCAGGCTTAGTGTTTGTCAAGGCAATTTTAGCTTAAGGTTTGGGGGAGGAAATCTGGGAAGTTGTGCCATTTGGGGACAAATACCACCAGAATAGAAGAGTTGCGTAGGTAAGTGAAGCAAAATATAACCATGGGAACTGCTGATTTTGTTCTCTTCAAGAGCCTTGTTATTTTTTTTTTAAACCAGGAATCTATGAACTTTTTAAAGGTGGCCTTTTTTGGGTTTCGTGGGGAGTTTAGAAGTTTATGAGGCCAGATGAAGAGTGGGGAGAACACTGGCGAACAACCCACATGTGTGGACATAAACCCCATATCCATCAGCCTGGAAATTCCTTCCTTCTCAAGGCTATTAATGACTTCAGCTAGTGAGAGAATCCTATTTATAGCAGTGCTGCACCCTCAATTCTTCCTTTAGAGCACTAATGAGGCACTTCAGCACTGCTGAAGGGAAGAGATTTTAATTCTTCACCTTAAGCCCGTGGCTGGGCTCCGGAGCTGCAGATCCAAGTGTCTGGTGGATCATTTGCTAGCTGTCAGCAGCAGAGACTGTCTATTCTCTATATCAAACCAGCGGAATATCCCAGCCCTTTAATTGGGGCTCTGAAAAAAAAATAAAACTTGGAGGGTCATAAACTTTTATAGAGTAACGCAGGAAAACAGGGTAAATGATATGCACGTCTGCCCAAAACTGGGACAGGCTCTAATCTTTTCCTTCACCACATAAAAGGTTCATTTTCTGCTGCAGATTTAAGGAATTAGTACAGGAAACCCCAGGAGCTGTTGTGAGCCTTGGAAAATACTGGGTTGACAGCTGTAAAAATACTGGTAGGGAACTGATCATCTGAACATGCTGTAAAAATCATGGAATCACAGAATCATGGAATGGTTTGGGTTGGAAGGGACCTTAAAGCCATCCAGTGCCATCCCCTGCCATGGGCAGGGACACCTTCCACTGTCTCTGGTTGCTCCAAGGCCTGTCCAGCCTGGCCTTGGACACTGCCAGGGATCCAGGGGCAGCCACAGCTTCTCTGTGCCAGTCTCATGATCACCTTCAAAAACATTTGAGTGCTCACAATTCCAAACCTATTCTGGTGGAGAACTATGGCAAATTAATTCTCCTCAGCTTGCTTCTATTTCCTCTTCCATCTACCAGAGATCCAGCTGGGATGGATCCTCATCAGAAGTGTGGGAAGGAAAGCAGAGCCGGGATGTCTTGAGCAGAGTTGACAAATTGAGACTGAATAGCTGGAAATTTCATTTTGAAAATTTGTCTTGTCAAAACTGAAAGCAAGATTTTTTTTTTTTCCCCAGTTTGTTTGGAAGCTTTCAGTTTTTGCTGGAATGGATCCTTTGGAAGCCATGGTTTGTGACATTCAGGAGGTGGAGGGTTTTCCACCTTTCCCGGGCAGATTCCTCAGGTCTCAGCCTTCAAGCTGAGATCCAGGGCAGAAATCAGCCTCTGCTCTGACCTGGGGAAAGTCCCCTCTGAAATCCAACAAATTCTGCCTCAGAATTCAAATGCAAAAAGTTTGATGGTTTTTGTTTCTTTGCTTTGTTTTTTCTTTTTGGGATGGGGGTGGTGGTGTTTGGGTTTTTGTGGGGTTGGTTTTGGTTTTGTTTTTTGTTTGTTTGTTTGTTTGTTTTGTTTTTTGTGGTTTTTGTTTGTTTGTTTTGTTTGTTTTTATTATTTGTTTTCTTTGGAAAATTCTGTATAAAGTTTAATATGATCTTTCCACAGAATCATGGAATCATTAAGGTTGGAAAAAACTTCCAAGTTCATCAAGTCCAACCTTCCACTGAACCCTACCATGTCATTAAACCAAATCATGGAATTTCACATCCAGTTTCTTGGACACTTCCAGGGATGGGGACTCCACCACTGCCTGTGTCAAGGCATGATCATCCTTCAAATCCTGTCCCTTAGTAATATCACATCCTAATACCAAACAAACTAATTTCCCCACATGAACATGATTTTTATGCTTCATTCCTGCCTGGTTTTTCTTTTGACTTCTAACCTTTAATTATCTTGAAGGTGAAGGAATGATCTCCCACTTAAAAACATCAGGACATTTTACCTAGGGGAATAAACTGACCTATGCAAAGAAAATCTTGTTCTATTAAATAAGATTCTAATGGTTTTCTTAATAACTATTTTAGAATAATTAGTATCCCATAGGGTTATCATGTTTGACAGCAAAGGTAGGAAACAGTAATGCTTTACAAGCATTTCCTTCTAAATTTTTAGGCTAAACAGTTACTTCATTGTTAAAACCATTCATATTTCACACATTTTTGCTAGCAGGTTGTTATTATTGGACCAGTGTTTTTATATTATATACCATTTTTTACTAATGACAGCATATACGAGGCCACTGTTACCTCAGAAAATTCCTGTGTTCAATCATTGCCCCCAGAAGCTTTAGATATTCCTCTATTTGATCACATTTTTTTTATTCAGATATACATTCAGTTAAAGTTTTCTCCACAGCTGGAGAAAGGTATTTCACACTTCTCCAAGCAGTTTATCAAATATTCCACTTGCCAAGTTGCCTATTAATTTAGTCATCACCACTTGTCACCAGATTTGGATAAATGAGCATTTTCAATAAACTTAAGGCAGCTCTGAAAGCAGATGTTAATTTTGTATTCACGCTGCTTTGAAAATAAGAGTCAAAATACTCAGATAATAAAACCATCAAAACAAGAAAAAATGTGTTCAGTTGTTCTCTTTTAAGAAAGGCATAATTATTATTATTTAGCTTTCTTTCAGGGGTTTATTGATACCTCATATACAACTTTGCACTCTAAATGTGCCAAAGCTGTTTGATCCTGATTGCCCACCAAGGCATAACTTCTGACAATTAAGAGGCAATTAAACAATTAGACAGAAGTTAATAATGAAGAACTAGGCGTATCTTTTGAAATGACGGAGTTGAAACATTCTAGGGTTTTTTTATTGTTTATGGACATTTTTTTATTGTTAATGGACAGTTTTGTCAGTCTGTGCTCCTCTTTCCATGCACCTTTCTCAAGGGAGTCCCCTGTACCTGTCCCATCAGGGTGTGCTCACAATCTCCAGGTTTGTGCAGAAAGCTTCTGTCTCCTCAGCTGTTCTCTTGCCTCATTCCAGCTTTGTGCCACAACTGGTCTTTTATCAAAAGCACTCCTGTAAATTTTTTGGCTTTGAACCAGCTCTGCTCACCTTGCGCTCCTGGAGCAGCCCACATGTGCTAATCCCCCTGATTTTCTGTCTCATTATCATCAGCTGAGGTTATTTCTTTCAGCACAGGTGCATTCACATGACAGATGAGTGTGTCAGTCTGATCTGATCCCTCCAGTCTGGAGACTGGGATGTGGCAGAGACAAATGACTCTTCCACTTCCATTGTCTAGTGGGCACTGGCTGTGCTTACTTTTGCTTTGCCTGGCAAGATTGTGGCTGCCCCATCCCTGGCAGTGTCCAAGGCCAGGTTGGACAGAGCTTGGAGCAGCCTGGGATAGTGGAAGGTGGCCGTGCCCATGGCATGGGATGGAATAAAATTAATTTTAAGGTCCCTTCCAACCCAAACCATTCTAGGATTCTACCCAACCCTTGGCAAAAGAAGCTCCCCTGCCATACTTGTGGAGCCTCTGGTTTATCCCTGATCTAATAAATAATGCATGGAAACCACAAATAACAATATATTAATTGTGAGTGTCTCAGCAAAGAGAAATTGAAGAACAGTCAGCATCCAGTCTTAGGTGGGAGGGCACTGCCAGAAAGGAAAACTCCTTCCATCCATACCAAGTGATGAATAATTGTAGAAAATCCATTGAAACTTATTCCCAAGAAGCTCATCCCACCAATCTGGGCTAAATGTGCTGAAAGGAGGAACTAATTAGTGAATAAGTTGTTTCCACCAAGTTGAGTGAGCATCAATCACATCCTGCAACTGGGGCAACCCAGCACTGGGCAGCCCTGCACGGCTGCTGCTGTTTGGGAATGGGATCCCAACAGACCTGACCCAGCTGCTGCTGTTTGGGAATGGCATCCCAACAGACCTGATCCAGCTGCTGATGTTTGGGAATGGGATCCCAACAAACCCGATCCAGCTGCTGCTGTTTGGGAATGGGATCCCAACAAACCTGACCCAGCTGCTGATGTTTGGGAATGGGATCCCAACAAACCCGATCCAGCTGCTGCTGTTTGGGAATGGGATCCCAACAAACCTGACCCAGCTGCTGATGTTTGGGAATGGGATCCCAACAAACCCGATCCAGCTGCTGCTGTTTGGGAATGGGATCCCAACAAACCTGACCCAGCTGCTGCTGTTTGGGAATGGGATCCCAACAAACCCGATCCAGCTGCTGATGTTTGGGAATGGGATCCCAACAAACCTGACCCAGCTGCTGATGTTTGGGAATGGGATCCCAACAATCCCAGCCCAGCTGCTGTTGTTTGGGAATGGGATCCCAACAAACCCAATCCAGCTGCTGCTGTTTGGGAATGGGATCCCAACAAACCTGACCCAGCTGCTGCTGTTTGGGAATGGGATCCCAAGGTTCCCAGCCAGGCAGGTAGAGGCAGCTCTTTGTCATTTGTCTTGTAGGACATGAGAGGATTTTATTTAGTCTCTTTGTTGGGTGTTTTGGTGTTCTTTGTTTTGTTTGTTTTTTAATGCAGGAAGACAAGCTGGACTTCCATGATTAATATGGAATCTGTTGCCCTTCCAAGTCACCCTGGGTACAAATATGGACTGGGATCAAAGTGTCTTTGTGTTAAATGAGCCATATCATCCAAGAGAGGGTTTGTGTTGGGTTTATGCTCTCAAGTGGCTCTGTGCCAGCTGCACAGAGCTGGTGGGATTCGATCTGTCAGGGAATCTGCTGGCTAAAAGTTAATCCATCAGCAGTTTTCAACAAATCAGAGTCATAGAATCATTGGTATGGGAAAAGACATCCAGGATCACCCCTGGAATTATTGAAGGCCTGGTTGGGTGGGGCTTGGAGCAATTTTGGATAGTGGAAGCTGTCCCTGCCCATGGCAGGGGGTGGGACGAGGAAACCCCTGAGATTTCTTCCGACCCATCCTGTGATATTAAAGCTGCCCTGCTTTGTTTTCCAGCCTCCAAAGATGAAATGAGCAGGTTACAGAGGGCCATGGTGAGCCATAAAGTGGGATCAGACTGGAGAAATGTGTCTCAGCAAGCACAGCAAAGCCTGTGTGTAGGCAGGCAGGGGTTTTGGAGGGAACACTTATTTCTCTGCTGCTGAAAGATGTCTTGCTCTCCATTGTCATGCAAATTCCAGCTCGAGGAGGTGAAATGTTGGAATTGACACTGGAATACATTTTGTGCACAGTCTCTCCTTTATTTCCAGACCTCTGTCAGTGCCTGCTCACTCCACCACTGCTTTGCAGTCACAAAAAGAATTAAATCCTGTCAGCAGCTCCTCCAGGCAGCAGAGCCAGCATTTGCAGCTGAACAAAACCTCTGCATTTTCTTCCAATTACCCATTTTGGGGTTGTATTTCCTGCAGTCCTACTTGTGCACAGATGGCTTAAGGGTAAACCTTTTTTACCAATACAAACTGTTCACCCGAAGTAAAAAAATCCCCACACCTGTCCCTGCAGGAGACCCTTGGTTTCACATGAAGTGTGGACCAAAGGGAGCTCCTGGGGAATTTGATCACAATGTGAGTTTAATTCTGAACATTCTGCTCCCTTTGTTTCACACTGAAGTGCTTCCATGGGTTTCAGGCTATTTCCTTTTAAGCATTTAAATAAATAGTTTATCATGGAGTGACACAAGACAGCTTCCTTCTTTACAGCCTTTTAAAGATATTCAGTGGCTTTGTTTTATTCAACTTAGGCAAAAGCACAAAGCTTTAAAGGCATTTTAAACTGTTACATTATAAATGTTCTTTGTAGCAAAAGAAAAAACCCAAAACTTTGGGATTTCTAAAGATTTATGAGGTCTTTTGTTTTTTGCTTTTCCTCACTCTTTCAAGCTGCAAAACAAACATCAAAGCATTAAATGGGGAGGCACCATCCAAGTGCATTTTTCTGATACTGGGGGGAGGTGTATGAAAGGA
Organism: Diglossa brunneiventris; assembly: GCA_019023105.1. Taxonomy (NCBI): domain Eukaryota; kingdom Metazoa; phylum Chordata; class Aves; order Passeriformes; family Thraupidae; genus Diglossa; species Diglossa brunneiventris. The sequence goes on along the minus strand of CM032361.1, from coordinate 25,325,940 downwards.
AATGGAAAATGAATTTCCAGCTATGGTACAGAAAAGGTAAGGACCAGATATTGGTGATATGGATAATTCCTGCCTGCAGCACTACTGTGGTCCTCTCCAGACATGGAAAACTGCTCCTTGCAGAGCCTTTTTGTCTTTTCAGCCATTCTGCTGAGGCTGTGGATGGAATTACCTGTGGGGATGTCCCCACTCAGGTGCCAATTACCTCATTCCAGTGTGGCCAGGAAATTCAAGCAGATAACACAATTACTGTGAAGCCAAGCAAGCTTCAGGTCATAGCCCACCAATGGAAAAAGTTTGGAGTCAAAGGACACAAAGGGTTGTTGACACGTGAGCTTCAAACTTCTGTGAAGCTCAGTGTGCTTAATTTGACCCAGCTGGAGTCTCTGGGAACATTTTAGGGACACACATGATGGGAAAGGTTGAAAAACTGCTGCCCAGTCTCCAGAAAGATAATTGTCTGCACTGGAGGTGACTCGTAACTGCCTTTTTCTCCTTTAAAATAAGAAACCTTTCATAAAATATAAGCAATTTTCTCTCTCACCTGTCTTCCACACATGACAGATGAATTGCTGTGAAAAGTCTTTCAGAGAAGCATCTGATCAAGGTTTCCCCTCCACCTTCCATTTGAAAAACTGCTAAGTGTGCAAAAAATCCCAGGAAAGGAAACAATCAAAAAAGTCAGGAGTGACTCTGAAGTTAAAAAATCAGTGTAAGAGCATCCACAATTCCCTTACTTTTTGAAATGGAAAGACAAAAACTTTCAGGTGGGAGATTTTTAAGTCTGCAAATCAACATTTTCTTCAGCTTTTCTAGATCTTTACCATGGCAGGAGAGTGTTGGTGAATGCCTGCCTGTGACTGCATTTCCAGGAGGAATCTCTCTTTAAAATCCTGAGCTTATCCTACAGAGATTTCCTCTTGTGAGCTCTGCCTAAATGGAGGAAACACAGCTCAGACAATCCCTTGTTTGCCAAGGGATCAGTGGGATGGAGATGGGGATGATTGGGGCTGAAGGATGCTGAGAGCAGCCTGACTCACCCAACCCAAAATTCAACATTCTGGGGAAGAGCAATATCCCCTGAGATCCTGACAGAGGAACCAACAGGTGACAGTGCTGAGTACTGATCCAACCCAGCCTGGGGACATCTGGCATCAGTCATTTTGTGCCCATAAAATCCCAGCCCCACTTTTTAATGGGAGGATCTTCTAACACCCCCCTGCTGGGAGTGTGTGGAGATTCCTCCATGGAGTGGGGACCCCCTCAAGGTCACTCCTTGAAAGAGATTCAGTCACTGGGATGGGTGAGTGACATCAATCTCCACTTAATGATTGTTTTCCTTGCTTTAATATCATTGCTCCAATAAACAGTGCACCACATTAGTCAGAGCTGCCTGTACTATGTATTAAATAATTCTGATTAAGATCTTTCAGTTCAAGCATTCTCATTATCACTATCATTCTAAGGGATACAACTCAAAAGGGGCTAGGAAAGGGGAGGAGGATGGGGTTTTTATCCTGTTATTTGAGAATTTCAGCCTATGCTTCTAAGGTAGGATTTATTTTGCACTCTTCACCTAATAAACATTTATTGGAGAAATAATTTTCCCTTTGTGGGCCCTTTTGGAAAAATGTGCCTTCTGAACACTGAAATAATTGGAAATCTTGGCTGTTTGGTAGTCTCCAAGGCCCTGTGTTTTGCTGACACAGAGATGTCTCTCTGGCTCCTGGGACAAATAAAAACGGTGCCACAATTCAGGGGTTGCCTTTTCTTAATCCTAAAGCTCTGGAGAAATGGACACCACTAACTGTAAGTTTTCTCAGCCAACTGGGGGCTGGTTAACACTAACCAGTTTGCACTGGCTAAAAACAACTCAGCATTCCCTTTTCACCCTGAATTTCCTGAAGGAACTGAAAATGTAGATCAGACAAAATTCTTGATGTTTGTGTTTCTGATTGCTTGTATAGGAAAGGCTGGTCAGACGTGGGGAAGGGCCACCCAGAGGAAGTGGTGGAGTCACCACCCTGGAAATGTTCAAAAAATGTGGGTGTGCTGCTTGTGGACCTGGTTTAGTGCTGGGTTAATGGTGGGACTCAATGATCTTGGAGGCCTTTTCCAACCTTAATGGCTCCCTGATTCTATATGTGTGCTGTAGTTTTAATTAGACATTTTAAATAGACTGCTATGATGGGATTTTTATTCATTTATTATTCCTTAATTACTTAGCTAGTCTATTATAATTGAAATATGTGTTCTGTGGCCTCATATGAAAAGAGACTGAAAGCTAAACATAGGAGCTTCTCAGTGGATGCATTAATTGGGAAGTCAGATAATCAATAAAGGGAAAAACTAAATTAAGGACAGTTTAAAATACTCATGGCAAAGATACTCAATCAAGGAAATTGAGGGATTTCTCCAGCAGAACCTGGGCCCTGTCCCCTCCATTTCTGGGGGTGAGTGGGCTGATGTCCATCCCTGCACTGGTGCCTGGGGATGCAGAACCTCACTCCCAAAACCCAGGGGTGGGCGACCTCCATCCCTGGAAGCCAGGGAGAAAATGATGGGCTCCATATTCCTGCTAAATCAGGGGCACAGAGGGGCTGTCTGGATGCCTGACATGGCTTTTAAAAGACAGCCCATAAGATGAAAACCTGTAATCATGATTCTCTAACAGAGGACTGATGACCTGAAGCAAAGCTTTTTATGTTTCCTGCATTGTTAGTAAGCAGCAGAGTTTGAAACGCACAGGCTTTGCTGCCCTGCAAATTAATGAAGGTGTAGGAATGTCCAAGTAACTATCAATAATATTAAATAATCATCCTTTTACAATCATGGAATCATTTAAATTGGAAAAGACCTCCAAGACCAACGAGTCTGACCTCTTGCTTCCCTCAGACCCCATGAGTCAGGACACAAAAAATGTTTAGTGGGCTTTAATGTCCCTTCCAACCCAAACCACTCTGGAATTCCACAATTCTTATGGAGGGAAGTCAGAAGCATTTTTAGCAGAGGGAGAAGCCAGACGAATATGTTTTAACAGGAAACAAGAGTATTTGTTGCCAACTGCTGTTTTAACCTCCTCCATTCCTCCCCTCCTTTAATTCACTGCTGCCACATAATTTGGGGTGTGAGTTTCAAACTGAAAGTTTGTAGATGAGCACACAAATTCCCAAAAATTAAATATCCCTCTTAGTGGCCTTGGACTTCACGTAGAAACATGGGAGGAAAAAAAGGCTTTAATTCATACATTACATGGGATATTGAACAACTTTAAATAACCTTCTCTTCCAAGGCTTCATCTCTGGTCAGTGCAGAGATTAACCCAGAAAAGAAACTAAGTTCCAGCAATCAAGAGAGTGATGAGCCTGATTAATCCTCTCCATTACTGCAGAGGGAAGAAAGGGAGATAAGACTCATCAGACAAATGTTGGCCTTCAGGAACTCTTCCTTTGCATATTTGCATGCATAAATTAAATTAACTCAGGCAGCTGCATGAGCCCCAAAGTTTCAATTATTAAAATGATGACTACGTAAAAAAGGTACAAGAAATTGCAAGGATTGCTGTGCAAAATATTAATTTTTTAGGTTAAATGCAGGTTATGGGGCTCATCCCTGGTTTTGCCATAGAAGAGCTCCCAGTAATTATTACAAACTGGTATAATGGAGGTTTCTACTCATAATTATAAAATTAGAATGAATATAGAAGGAAGGCAGTAGGTGAAGACTGCCACAGTCCTGTACAGATCACTGAAGTGACTGAATCTGACCCTAATTAGTCATTATTGATTATTCTTATACTTTAATTTCTGTGCACTTCTGCAGAACTGAAACATATCAATAAACAGATACATAAGGTAGTTTAGATGGCTTTGAAATCCCAGCACTAAAAATTGATCCCAGGAGAAAAGAAAATGTCAGAGTTCTTTCAAAATAAGAAATAAATTGTTCTTTTTTACAGCTTAGTCTTTGCTGGCAGAATGGATCTTCTTGATGTTATTTCTATATAAAAGAACAAAATGCACCCTCTTTGGTAGCAAGAAAGTTCCATAGAGGCACACAGAGTGTTTTACAGTTTAGTTATAATAAGTTTGTGGCATTTAATAGAACTGGTGGACATTCTTTTGGCAGAATTTAAAATTCATGTGGGGAAACAATGTCAGTACATTTTCTAATAGATTAGAAAATGCTCTAAAGTGAGTATCTCAAACCTGATGAACAGAAAGGATTGTGCAGAGGCACATTCACAGCATTTTTGGAGAGAAAAGTGGAAAAAGAGAGAGAGAAACCATCAGAAGCCTGGATTAATGCACGTGCAGCAGCACAGCTTCCTAAATCCTGTGTGACGGCTCGAACATGACAACATGGAACAGCTTCACAGGACATGGCCAAGGAGATAAATTTGGCAGCAGCAGGTGTTCATTTCCCCCAGGAAACTCCTAAAAGTGCTTAAAACCAGTGGGTTATCTACTTAACCTTGTTCTCAAGGACAGAGCAGAGAGGGAAGTCGGCGCTTGCCGTGGAATTCTTGGGAAATGTTACATAAAAAAGTAAAGACACTGCTCATTATAACTCAGTGCTCCTTTCAAAACTGCCAGAGATCAGCCAGGCCAAGAGCTCTGCAGGATTTAAAAATCAATTGGATAATTACAGTGATCCATGAGTCCTCATAGCAAAGACTAAACAAAGACTCGTTTCCCCTTCCTCAATAAATGAAAAAACCACACGTCTTGGAAGGGGAAAAAAAGGTTCAACCTTCAGGGCATAAGCAGCCTCTAACTAATGGGGTTTGGGAAGGAATGCTCAGGGAGAAATACTGCACCTAAGCCAGGCTTAATGGTTTGGGGTTTAATGGTTTGGGGCTTAATGTAGCCAAACTCTGTAGAAATCAGAGATGGAAGAGCTGCCTTGTGGTGTGGTCAGCACTCTCCAAAGGCTCCCTGAGTGCCTTGCATGGAAAAAATGCCATGAGGAGCAGCTGAGGGAGCTGGGAAGGGGCTCAGCCTGGAGAAAAGGAGGCTCAGGGGGGACCTTGTGGCTCTGCACAGCTCCTGACAGGAGGGGACAGCCGGGGGGGTCGGGCTCTGCTCCCAGGAACAGGGACAGGAGGGGAGGGAACGGCCTCAGGCTGGGCCAGGGCAGGCTCAGGGTGGATATTGGGAATATTTCTGCATGGAAAGGGTGGTCAGGCATTGTCAGGGGCTGCCCAGGGAGGTGTTGGAGTCCCCATCCCTGGAAGTGTTCAAGGAAAGAGTGATCAAGGCTCTCAGTGGTCTGGTTGAGTCGGAAGCTCTGGGATTCTGTTGAAGGTTGGACTCTGACCTCAGAAGTCTTTTCCAGCCTCAGTGATTCTGTGGTTCTTGCCCTTCCACCCCATTTCCTCCCTACCTAGGGCCCATTCCAAGAGAATTTGTTCCCTCCTGCTTGGAGGAGCTGGATGATTCTGCCTCAGCACTTTGGGCAGGGACAGAAGTCAGGGCATTAAATAAACCCCTTTAACTCTCTGTAAAAGTGGGATTGTCCCTGACTGCAGTAATTCTGTCTGATGGGGATGGCACTTGTCACACACAGCGCAGGGACAGAAGCTCAGACCCTGAGAGGCAACTGGCACAGGGTAACAGAGATAAGATTAGTGAAAAGGTGATGTAAGAAAGGAAAAATAAAAGTGAGAAGGCCTTAATTCACAGCATTTCACAGGATTATTTATAAACTCCATCTAACCCCAAGTTAACACTAATCTCAGACTCCCTCAGAGAATTTTGTTGTTGCAGCACCAGGTTTCACACACCCTCTTCTGAGGGAGGTCTGTCAGGCTGGCAGCACCTTCTGACAGCTAAAAATGTCCTGCTTAGCCTTTTTTTCATCAGCAATCAAGCCCCTTCAACTCATAAGAAACTCGTTTGGTTAATTTTTTTAATAAATGGAATAATTTCTGTTTTCATGATAAGAAAGAGTCAAATTTATTTCTCCATGAACTCCTCTTGGAATTCTGTGTGTTTGCACATGTGGGTGTGTTTGTGTGTTTGTTTGTGCAGGAGAAGTGAAAATACAGGATAGACACAACTTTTTTCCTTCCCATTTGTGACTATTCCCCCAAAAACATGGGTGACCCCCCAGGTGTAGCCAGGAAATCCATAGGATTTATTATTCCTAATCATCTCCTGGCAGCTCCTGAGGCATGAGAGCATCTCATGCAGTTAAATCTGATTTTAAAAAGGGCCAAATTCCCCCTTTTGGAAGGTGGACTTGCCATTTATGCATGGTGCCATTAAAATTAATTACCTGAGAAGCAGTCCATAATGTCCACAGGTATGGAAATAATAAAAATTAATTGACTGAAAGTATTCATAAAATATTTGGAGCAAAGGTCATTAATTTGTGCTCTCTGAAACAGAGACCTGCATGCTTGAATTACCCAAATACTTCAGCAATAAGATAAATAAGAGGTGCTCCAAAAAAAAAAAAAAAGTGACTACAGTAAAAGCTCTTAAGTTTTGGGGGTTGGGATCCCAGTTTTGGAGGGCAGTGGGTGGCAGAGCAGGAGCTTGTGTAACTTGACCCTCTCTTTGAAAGCCATTCCCAAGGAAATAGTGCTTGGACCTTCCTTGTCTTGCATTCAGACAAATCCATACTAAAGCAAAGGAAAGAAGAAAAGGGGAAAAAAAAAGCTTTGTTTGCAGGTGGGGTTTTCTGAAAATGCATTTCTTGTCACTAAATAATTCACAGCAAAGGAACAATTGGGGATGTCACCTCTTGAGGAAGGAGATCCTGTCCCCATGTGATTCCTCCAGGGTAATGGAGGCAGGCATCAACCAAACTGGTGGAAAAGGATAATTTTTGAAAAAACAATTTCTACTTCATAGTTCAAATTCAATTTTTATGAACTGAGGAGACTGGGATCTAGTTTTAGGTGCTGAAACCTGAACCATTTCTGGGTGTTGCTGCTGGGGTTTTTTTTGTTGTAATTAGCAGAATGTACATATTTATATATCTGTATATCTTTTGTTATATGTCTGCTAAGATTGTTTATAAGTGATGATAATTATATAATTTCTGCCACCTTATCAGGGTGTCCAGAGAAGCTGTGGCTGCCCCTGGATCCCTGGAAGTGTCCCAGGCCAGCTTGGACAGAGATTGGAGCAACCTGGGATAGTGGAAGTTGTCCCTGCCCATGGCTGCTGGGGACTGGATGAATTTTCAGCCCCTTTAAACCCAAATCAGTCTGGGATTCTGTGATTGTGAATTAATTTCCCTCTTGTTCCTCAGCAGTCTCCCTGTGCATCTCCCGGATCCCAAACCCAGTTTTGGAGAGATTAATTATTCCCAATTTCAAATCCAAAGTAGTTAAGCACAGCACTCTATGCTGAATAAATGGAATAAGAACCTTTGCTTTTTAAGAGCACTGATGCTTTTGTATAGTGAATATTCCCTTAAAGCACTAAAATGGTCTGGATTTACACAGGCAACTCCTGAAGTTTATAGGTAACAAGTTATACAATCAATTTGGGGACTGAAATTGCAGCACCTTTGTGGTAAATTATTTAATTGTGGCCACTTGAACAAGTGTGTGCATATTAATAAATATTATTACATTAGTAATTAAAGGGGAAGGTAAGTATTTGTCCTCAGAAGCATTGAAAGTGGCATTGAAATAAATCCTGTCATTTGATTATAGATCATTTTCTGAAGATCAATTATCTCTGTGGTTGAGGTTCTAGCCTGGTACCAGTACACCCTGTGGGGTGACTGCAGAAATATCACCCCATTGTTTTGAGTTTTCTTTTGACAGAATACTCATTTTATTCTTTCATTTCTAGGGAATTTTGTCCAGGAATTATGTACTGTTATTCTTTTAATTCTGTTATTTATCAGTGATACACAAAAATTGCTTTAGACTGCAACACTGACAATACAAAAGAGGGTAATTTGGAGATTATTTCTATGTAATAATTGCACTTAATTAGGACTGAAACTGCTGCAAGAGTCTGAATGGGTTGTTATAACTTCTGATGTTTAGATTTATCATTAACAAAAATGTTATTTCTCGCCTTTAATTTTCTTCTCTCTAATTTTCTTCTACCGTTTTTTCCTAGTAAGTTAATATATGTAATTTTTCAATAATCATGCTGTTGTGAGGAGTACATTTGGTAAACAGGACTTTAAGTAATCACTCCCTTAAAGGCAATCACATCCTGATAAAATAAATGCATTTAACTTGTTTCACATTGCAGCTCTCCATTGTGCATCACCACAGCTGGAACTGGGCATCTGGATGAGTCCCTCCCTATTTCTCTCTTTCTTCTGTACACTCCTTTTCTCCAAAGAATCTCCTCCTTCCCTTATTCCCTCTTTGTTCCTCCCCTTTCCTTCAGCCTGTACCTGCTTTTAGTGATTTTTAACTTGTCCAAGTGTCATCCTTTACCTTGCACCATCCAGCAGCTGGAAAACAGGGTTCCTTTATTTATCCTCTTTCAGCTCAGATTTCCCTCATGAATACTAAGAAGTGCAAAACTCATTTAATTTTCCCACTTTATCCTGTTCACTTTATATTAAGTTTCTCCCTAATCCCTTTGTGGGCTAATTATTTCACTTTTCAGCCCTTTATCTCTTTCCCTTTATATATTTAAAGAATCTTATATTGTTTTTAGTCACTCCCAAGATAATAATTCCCTTTTTACTGTATTTTTCCATTGCAGCATTTTTGAGACCCTGACATCCATCCTCCTCTACTTCCTTTATTAATTTTCAGGAACATTCATTTACACAGCTCTGATACATTTTCTCCATTATCCCTCCCTCTCTCTCCAGTGCCTCCTCCCTCTGGGACAGCCTCTTTTTTAAAGCTGGCCCAGAGCAATTACAGCACAATTAGAGGGGAACCAACTACAGGAAAATGTTAATTTCCCCAAAATATTGCCTGCCTTCCTTCCAAATCTGTGCCAGAGGGTTTTTGTGGTTTTTTTTTTTCCTCTTCTCCAAGTCAGAAGCCAGGTCAGAATATTGAATCACAGGAATTCCAGAATGTGGAGTCCCAGGAAGAGACACTGCTGTCCCAGGCAGGTCCTGCTGGTTTTCTGCCCAATGCCACTCCTGGGATCACCCCATTCCCTGAAAAAGCCACTTTTCATGGATTATCTTCCATCTGCTACACTTTAGGTTTCTCATGATCACAGGTGCAGCATCCTCAGAGTTCTGCTCCTGCCTGTGATACCAAACCTGGCCCCATAAAATAGAAACTACAGGAACTGAGTGCTCGAAACTTGCTGGTTTACTTAGATGAGGAAAATTAGGAATTTCATCCAAAGCATGTTTCCAGAGAGATAAAACTAAAGCAGTTAAGCCTCTGTGTCTCTCTGAATATATTTCTCTGCACATGTTTGTAATCCTACAAGCATATAATTATATAACAGGCACAGATATTTTAGAGTTTTGTGGGGGCTTTCACTGATATGAAACCCTTTATTCCAGAAACCTGAACAAATAATACATTCTTCATATCTTCTTTTCCCTTCTTGTATTTTTCATTTCATATGCAAGGAGCTTTATTTACATTTTATTTTATTTTATTTTATTTTATTTTATTTTTTTTATTTTATTTTATTTCATTTTGTATTCTAGGGGATTGAAGCTAGTCTTGCAAACTTGGCTCTCCTGTTAATCACCAACTCATCATGTTCCACCTAAAAAAGTACAGATTAAAGCAAGTAAACTGCATTTGGGAATTTTGTTTTGGATTTAGCAATGCCATCATTCCTCAGGTTTTCAACTTCTCTTGGCTTTGTGGTTTGAGTTTGAAAGAGTTTTAAAGGAATTAGTGGCAGCACTTTTTAAACCAGACTAAAGCCTTTGAATGATTTTGTAGATTACCATTAATTAGTCTGGGTGGAATCCAATCACTTTCTTAATCTCTAAATAAGGGAGTGTTGTTTGAAGCACTACAGGCATAGTCTATCTGCAGATATCATCAGTATTATTCTACTCTTTAGCTCAGCCAAATTGGAACAAAAATAATCTTAACCTCTATTAAACAAGACTAATAAATATTCCTCGAAATACAGATTGATTTCCCCAGTTTATTCAGTAGAGAGCCCTGAAAATTTTAAGCATTTTTCCCTTTTGAAGGCAGGTAATTGGCAGAGAAAAGGAAAAGATGCCTGCAGGCTTTCTGTGTTTAATACCTGTGTAGTTCAGGGTTTAGGCTCCACATCCAGCACGTGGCAAAGGAAAAAATGCGAAAAGAGGTGAGGTGAAAGCATTCCCACTCCTACCTTCCTTCATGATCGTGCAAAAATGGGCCATTCCCTGAAGAGTTGGACTTGGTGATCATTGAGGGCCCCTTCCAACTCAGAATATTCCATGATTCTGGGATTAATTTGCTGTTTGTTACTGTCTCTATTCATGCCAGGAGCAAACCAAGTCACTGTTCTAGTTCCATACAACAAATTTCTTCCTTTTGATAGGGCTGTTTCCACCCAAAGAAAATAACTTCTGTGAATTTACATGTATTGTTCCAGGGTAGTTTTATGGATATTTGGAATTACAGAAGATCCCATATTGGACAGCAAACGAGGAGATTTCAGTCTGGAAATAGAGAAACATGGCTCAGGCAGAAGCCAGGAGAGGAGTCCTTCAAACACCAGAGCCTGGTGAACTCAACTTCCCTGGGATGCATCTCCCAGAGAAGACATAAATTCCTCTTGGGGATTTCTAACAAGTGATTTTGGAGGTGATCGATGGTAGAAGGGTTTGAGTAATGTGGTCTTCAGGAAATGTCAAAGTGAAAGTTCAGAATTCTGGAGTGTAAAGTGATAAAGAAATTAATGCCTTTTAAGTGGGAAATATGACTTACCTTAGAGCTACAGAGAAGCCTGTCATGTGCAACTGTGTTTTTATGGGTTCCAAAGCCACTTTCTTTTGTGGGAGAAATTTAGAAACTGATTCATATGCTGGAGGAAAAAAAAAAAACAACAATTTCTAAACTAATTGATGAGAGAAGATTACAAATGAGTTTGGTAAATAACAGAATCCTACCTGTTCAAATTACTCAGCTGGCCAAAGAAAAAAAAAGAAAAAAAAAGATAAAGAAGCCTTTCCGTATGATTTAAAAGGAACAAACCCTCTGTAAGTCTGTGTTTACAGAACATCCTGGTGGATGGAACAGGAAATTTGCCCCAGGTCAATCTATAATTTGGAAACACCAGAAGGTTGTGCATTTTAATTAACTTTCAGCTCTTTCTCTGGTGCCTTTCCCTCTGTTTCTTTTCTGTTCACAATGATTAAAAGACAAAATCCTGCCCCAGTTCCGTGCTCAGGAACGCTTCCTGATTTGCTTTCATTAACTTCCACTATGCAAACATGTTTAATTATTTATCTGCTGATTTCCACAGGAAATCCTACAGAGATGTGAGACTGCTTTGTAGGGATGCCATGTCAGCAGGAGCTGGAAAATCCAATCATCCATCGTTAAGGGAAGAGAAGTGATGCCTTCTCCAATCTGTTTATAGGTAAAGGAAAAATACTCCAGTTTAGGTTAAAATTTGGGGACCAGACATACTGCATCAGCTGGCACTTCTCTTAAAAGCTTCCCACTTTGTTACTGGACTTAAATATTGTGAGACAAGAATGTTGCCATAGTACATGGGATTAAGCTGGAATCTTGTTGCAGTCCCTAGGAATAACCTGATTAGTCCATGATCCTGGACTAGAACATGCCCTAGGTGGGAATTGGATTAGTTCTTTGGGAGTAAAAATATTGAAAGAAAAAAAATAAAAATAAAAGACAAACTCAGGTTACCAAACTGATGGCCATCTATCCTGAAATATAGTTAAAATTATTTCCAAATTTGAAAAAACAGAGGTGGAAGCAACAGCAGAGAGATTAAACCCTCTGCAGTGATCAGCATGGAATTTTTTGTGTGTGTGCTGTGAACCTTTATGAAAGCAACATCTGCTCCCATTTGTATGTTAATTTTTTTTTTTTGGCATTTAAAATTTGGCTTTTAAAACTCATCCACTCTTTTCCCTGAGAGTGAGGAGCTGAGTTATAAAGCAGGTGCTGCACAGAATGAGGGGGGCCTCTGAGTGAGACCATAAATAAAATTAGCACCAAGGAATAACTTCAGTTATGGAGTGTCAAATGCCAGGTTAGGGCATGCTAATAAGGTTTGAACCCACATTGCCAGATTAATATTTTATTTTTGGGATCAGTCTCTGTTTTCTATTCTCCCTGTCCTGTTCTCTGCTCCTTCCCCAGGCAGCCATTCCAGAGGCAGAGGGAAGATCTGACTCCTCCATCCTTGCTCTGACACCCCCAGCATGTGAGTAACAGAGATGAAATCTTCAGCCAGAAAATTGATTCCATTTTCTCTCCTTGTGTTCTAACTTTGGTGAAAAGAAATGTCTGTGGTGCCTTTACAGGACTGCTTTCCATGAGTTCACAAAGACCATTAAGAGCAAGAAATTAACTTTGGAGGGAGCTCCAGGGGCTGTCTGGCCTTGTCCAGTTGACTTTGTGTATCTCCACAGAGGCACCTGGAGTTTGGTGATGATTTTCCCCCCTTATGATTGGACTTTACCAATTTCCAGCTTGGCCAGTTGCCTCTTTTTTATTGTCCTGCTGTTCTGAAATGACTCTCCCTCTGTTGGTGGGGCAGAAGGTCTTTGCTTTTCAGGGCCAATCACCCTGACTGGAGCTTAAGACACAGAAAAAGCCTTCGAATTATTCTTTCTTAATTTCAGCTATTAGATTAAAAAAAAAAAAAAAAAAAAAAAAAAAACAAACAAAACAAAACAAAAAAACCAGTTCCCTCTCTTGGATCCTGTAGAGGAGCAGCTGGAATGCAGCAATTCCATTAATTTCCTCTTCAGTTGGTCTGTATTTATTATTTATTATTCCTGATATAGTACATTATTCTGTGATGAATTGCAATAATTTCCTAAGTCCTCTTTCCCATGGATTTTTTTTTTTTTCAATTTAAGGAGTTCTTTCTGTCTTTTACAAAAATAAACCACTTTAAGCAGATTTGTTGAAAGGTGAGAGAATATGAATAAAGCCCACATTGTTCTTTAAGGAAAATGTGCGGACTCTGACCATCTCAGTCCCTTGGTGCACAAAAAATCATGGAACGAAAGAGGAACAAAGAGAGGCCTCAATCACATCCAGATTTGACAACCCTGGAGTAAGAGGTAATTATTCAAAATTAATTTACCTCCCAAAAAATACCTCCTGGGGTTCACAGCCAAATCAACCCTGATCAAACTCCATTTCCTTGGAATAAAAATGCCATGCAACCAGCATGGGATAAAACACAACTTGGGGAATCTTAAGGACCTCAGAATTATTGCAGCCTCAATTTTCTCCTTTTCTGAGTGTGGAATCCAAAGATAATTGGCTTAAACTTATAAAACTCAAAATTGGAGCCATCAGCTGGAATTGCTGTTGTAACATAATGCTCACAGTTGCAATTATGCAAAAACAAACTCATCCAGTTCCACAGTAGCTGGGTTTTAACAGATCCCAAAGTTCTGCAGAATGAGGATTTCCCTCAAGAAACAAAGGTATTTACAGAGTGCAAAAGGGCAGAGAGGCACAATTAGACTCACAACTGAGTCACTAAACCTTTCAGCAAGTGTATTTTGGATGTATTTTTCAATGTTTTAATTTTTTAACCTAAATAATTTCTATTATTATCCATTTTGCATTTTTCCAGCCAAGCTCTTGGCTATTCCCAGCTAAGTCTGAAGAAAACCAACACGGTCCCATGGCAATCTTGGATTCTTCTCACCCAGTGCCTACTAATAATTACCTTGAACCTCTCTCATTTACTCAAGCCAAAAGAGCTTTATAGTTTCTTCATAAATATGAATAAATACATTAATTTTATATATTAATAATTTTATAATGTATTTATTATTATATATGATTAATATATAATTAAACCATATAATTATTTTATTATTAATATAACAATTTATATAATATATTTATTTATAATATATTTAATTTCTTTTTATTTTAAAACATTTTAAATAAATTTTTAATTTAATTGAATTATTTTTATTTTTATGTTTATGATTATTTTTATTTATAATTTATTTATTCATAATAATAAAATACATTTGAATATATATTTAAAATAAATAAATATATATTTATATATTCTTATATATATCCACACACACACACACACACACACATATATATATGATATAAAATGAATATTCAGCCACTTGCAAGGTGTGACATAACCTTAATAAAAGCCACAGCCGGAGGGTGTTGATCATAAAAATCAGTGTCACATGTGGAAATGTGTGGGTGACACAGCAGTGGGGAACACAACAAGGGCAGAAATCTTATGCAGGGAGATTTAAATTCTGTTACTCCACCTTCACCTCCTTTCAAACCTTAGGGGTTGTCCTTCCACAAATTGTCTTAGTTTAGCCCCTGCAAAGTCTGATCTAAGATTCAAATGCATTCTGTAAGAGTTAACACAGCATAATAGCCCCCAGCATTCCTGATTGCTTGCTGCTGATGAATTCAGGATCAAATTCAATGTAATAGGCCTTGGGGGAGTGGTTTTGGGGTTTGGGGGTTTATCAGAGCTGCTTTTCCATCAATCCTTCCCTGCTCCTGAAATAAAATCACAGCGCTGTCCAGAAATACTTAATGAGTGTGAAACTGCTGAAGGATGCCATGGACATAACACTGTGGGGTTTTATCTCAGCTATTGGGGTGCTTTAGGGCTAATGGAAAACAGCCATTAGTTGTGAGATTTGCTTTATGGCCATGTGCTCAGAAAACAGCAACTTATTCCATTTTAATTTACTTCTGCTGTTTGATCTGTTAAGATTCACATTTTCCAACTTTCATCTGCTGCCCTGGGGGACAGAAGTGCATTTTAAACCAAAATGATGTCTGGATTCTTTTATGGAGACAACAAGGCCGGGTTTCAATTAAAAAAATGTGAGGCCTCTTGAGACTAAATAAATTGACAAGTGCTGATGGCACTTGTGAAAGGCTGTGACACTTTCTGGGGATGGTGTGGCAAGGTTTGGGCAGCTGGGAGAGGAGATCAGGGATGGACACAGCTCATTCCAGCCATGTCCAAAGCCAAGCCGGTGGCACTGGGGACATCCCTGGGATGACTTCCTTGAGGTGTCAATAAGGAAACGTGGGAGAGGGAGCTCTGCACACAGCCAGGGCAAGGCAGCAGGAGGGGCAGGAGCTGCTGCAGGTGACAGAGCTGAGATTCCCCTGAGATTGCATAGGACAGCTGTGTCCCTGCAGCCCCTGGAGGAGCCCAAAGAGGCAGAGATCCACCTGCAGCCCCTGGAGAGGGTGCAGAGATCCACCTGCTGCCCCAGGAGAGGGTGCAGAGATCCATCTGCAGCCCCTGGAGATCCTCAGGGATGCAGAGATCCACCTGCAGCCCCTGGAGATCCCCAAAGAGGCAGAGATCCACCTGCAGCCCCTGGAGGAGCCCCAAAGGGCAGAGATCCACCTGCAGCCCCTGGAGATCCCCAAAGGGCAGAGATCCACCTGCAGCCCCTGGAGGAGCCCACCCTGGAGCAGAGGGACGTGTCCTGACATCCCTGAGCCTGGACAGGGGCAGGTCCTGGCAGGAGCTGCGTCCCACAGAGAGGAGCCCACACAGGAGCAGGTGTGGTCCTGGCAGGACCTTTGGTGGGAGAAGTGTGTTCCTGAAGGGGTGTAGCCCATGGGAAGGACTTCAATGTAAGGATGAGGAACCAGCAGAGATGAAGAGTTATAGACTGGCCACCACTCTCGTTTGTCACCGTGATATTTTCTGAAAAATCCCTTTGCCAGGATTTTTCTCCTGAGAAGCTGAGAAGCCTCAGAAAAGAATGAAAACAAGAATTATCTGCTGCTGTGGAATGTGGTCTGGAGGTTGTTTACCAACTGGTGCATCTTTGATTGGTTCCATGTGAATTGTTTTTAATTAATGACCAATCACAGCCAGCTGTGTCAGACTCTGAGGAGTCAGTCATGAGCTTTCATTCTCATTCTTGTTTAACCTTCTGATGTAGCCTTTCTCTTTCTTTAGTATAGTTATAATATAATATAATATAATATAATATAATATAATATAATATAATATAATATAATATAATATAATATAATATAATATATATATAATATAATATAATATAATATAATATAATATAATATAATATAATATAATATATATCATATCATGTCATATAATAAAATAATAAATCAGCCTTCTGAGCACATGGAGTCAAATTCTCATCTCTCACCTCGTCCTGGGGACCTCACAACCCCACCCTCATTTCCCATATGGGAGGAGATAAAACAGTTGGCAGTAAATCCCAGAATCCAGGATGGGTCAGGCTCATCTGGTGCCACCTCCCTGCTCCAGCAGGGCCATCCCAGAGCACAGGTTTGTGTCCAGATGGCTCTGGAATATCCCCAGTGAGGAGACTCCACACCCTCTGTGGTCTCTGTTCCAGGGCTCAGTCACTGCCCTGGGAATTTCTTCAATCCTGGGAAGAAAGGAGAGAGAGGGGAAGATTTTTTTTAGATTTATTTTACTTCCTCACTATCCCACTGTGTTAATACTTGGCAATAAATGAAATTGTTTGCCCATGTCCAGTCTGGTTTGCCCATGGCAGTGACGGGTGAGTGATCTCCCTGTCACAATCTTGGGCTTTCCCATGGAATTCTCTTCCCCACCCTGAGGAGGGAAAGCAGCTGGGTGGGTGTCTGGCAGAACCTTCCTCTTCTTCCCATCACAGTCTTTCATCTGCTGTTCCTTAGCAGTGACAGAATTTAATATCACTAAAACATGAACATCTGGTTGATTTTAGCCATGTGAGTGTGGCAGAGTTTTCCTCCTGATTTTCCATCCCTGCTGCCTTTCCTGCCCTGGTCTCCTCTTGCAGATGCAGTGTGAACATCATTAAGGCTGAATCACCTGGAAAAAGAGGTTTGCTGAGAGCTGGGGGGGTTTTATGATGTCTTGTCTGCTGATTTGTATCCCCCAATGATGATTTCCTGAGGAACCTGTCTGGAAAGGCCTCACCACCAGCAGAGTGTGGGAGGTTTGGTGATCTCCAAATTCCTGCTATTTTCAAAA
Organism: Diglossa brunneiventris; assembly: GCA_019023105.1. Classification (NCBI taxonomy): domain Eukaryota; kingdom Metazoa; phylum Chordata; class Aves; order Passeriformes; family Thraupidae; genus Diglossa; species Diglossa brunneiventris. The sequence continues at coordinate 25,308,826 of CM032361.1, read as the reverse complement.
TGCATTTACTCAGCTGTTTGAAAATAGAGAAAAACATGCCAAAATATAAAGGTCACCTATATTTTTGATAATGCACATTTTAAATATAGGAAGTAATACATCAAGGGGTGAGAAGTGGAGGATACAGCAAGATGCAAATCCCATTTTGTCTGGTGCCATCTCACAGAACTTGTGCCATGACCCCTGAGCTGGATTTGGTGCTGAATTTTCTCATTTTTCCCTCCATTTTACACCATTTCTATTTATTTAAATGACCTCACCTTGCTCATTGTGGTTAAAATGACCACTAAGAAGCAAGAGTTGACTTCCCACATGCGCCTTTTCTTATGAGCTGTTGTACAATTTTATTTTTATTGCTATTTTTTTTTACCAAGTTTAAATTTAAATGGTTTTAATTCAGCATATTTGTGACATAGATTAATGTTTTCCAAACTTGTCTGTTGCCCAAACACCATTTTTTTTTCCCCAACACCAGCAGGGATGTTTTCCCTGCTCTCTGTCCATTCTCAGAGCTCTGGATGAGGCAGTGTTTTTCCTGCAGTATTGAACAGTGTTTAAATTGAAGGAGGTTGCTGAGAAATCAATCTCTGTGCTGGCTGATGCTTTTTGCCAGCTATCACTTATCAGGTGATGCTTCCAAATCTCCTCTAATGTCAGTAAATGACACTGTGTACCCTCCTTAACAAGTGATCTATACCTTCATCTCAACATACTGGAATTTATTATTTTTAATTACTTTAACTGCTCGCTCAAAAAGCTTCTTTCTTTCCAAGCTTTTTTTTTTTTCCCTAGCAAAACAAAAAAATGAAATAGGAGAACAAATGATGCATTTTAATTATGTCAATAACATGCAATTTGCTGTTTTTTCTTCTTCCCTGAAGTTTAATTAATTTGGAGCAAGTAATAAATTGTCATAGCTTTCAGCTCAGCTCCTCGATTCAAAATGAATTTACTTCATTGGATGGAATTAGATTTGAGCTCTGTTCTCATCTCTGTGAGCTCCAGTTCCTGGCTGGGAGTCAAAATGTGGGCATTTTACAAGGCAAACATTTCAATATTCTGTGTTGGTGGTGATGCTGGGCCTGTTGTACCCATCCCATGACCCACACCCCATTTTGGGCAGACTCTAATCAGACACACACATCAAGACCTTCCCCTGGCAATCCCAGCTTCTGATGGTGGCCTGCTGTAAAAAAATAATTCAAATAAAAGAGATAAGGGACAAATCTGTTCAACTTTGTTGCCTTGGTAAAGTTGGAGACCCCCAGAGTCTGGGGTATAAAAATGTACCACGCTAACGAGCTGAGATGTAAGAAATAATGAGTCCTAATTACAATGACTGCAAGGCTACTGAATTTAAAATCAGAATATTTTATTCCACTGAGCAGCACCTTCCAGTCTGCACCATGCTCAAGACACAGAAATAGCTGCAGTTTGCAAGGGAATTAAGTGTAATTGGCATTATTACCACTCTATCAGCATTAATTTATTAGAATAAATGTTATCAGGTTGTTATCTGCACCATCAAGTGCCACAAAGGAGAAAGGAGAAGGGATGGGAAGTGAAAAGCTTGGAACAAGATTGAATTTTAAGGTGACTTTCACCTTGCACTGCTGAAACCGCTGAGCCATTTTGGGACAAGAAATGTCCTTCCTGGGTCAATCTCACAAAATATTGCAATTTTGGGACCAAATGACTCTTTTCATCAGGGCTCTGGTACTGCAGCTCTGAATTTTGCCATGCAGCTGACAATGAGACCATTTATGGCAGCCCAACAAATAACACTGCAGCCTGCCCAGGTTCTGACACTGGAATAATAACTATTTACTGAATATTTGTGTTTCTATGCTAAGGAAAACCCACTCTATTCTGGGCATCCCACAGAGGTGTTTTGGTCATGTTTTTGTTCTCTCACAATGAAATTGCAGGCAAACCCCATTTTCTTGCAAATGGAGTTACATGGCAGGTTTCGTTTTCTCCTCCCTTGTTTCTGTCATTCCTCATTTGCACCAGAACTCTGATTTCCATTTCTCCTCATCCAGCAGGACAGTGTTATTTATTATTTTGTTTCCTGCCAATTATTGATTCCCCTCTGCAGAACAGATTACAGTTGCTGGTTGAGGGATTTTTTTTTTCCCCTCTGGGAACTGAGAAAATCTTTATAAAAAGCAAGTGTTTAGTAGGCTGATATTGCTGGTCCTTTCAGTGCTGAGCTTCAACAAGGCCTGGCTGGAAATTCCAGGCTTTATTTCCAGGGAATGAACGCACTGACAAGTGAGTCAGGAGTGCATTTCATCAATTCCTTGCAGCTGAGTTAATGTATATCTTTATGTAGCTCTCTGAAAGAAATTCAGAATATTTTATCCTCAGTCACAGAAGTTTTGGAGAGTTTATCACCTTTTAATTATTTTTTTAACAAAGTTGTTCTTCTTTTTTTTTTGGGGGGGGGGGCAGGGAAACACAATTAGCTCAATTTATTTTTTTTTATTTATTTTCAGGTTATGTGACAGAAGACAAAAGGGTGAACTGTTAAAAGGTTTTGGGAAGTGTAAGTGGGGAGCCAGCTGGGTGTGGAGGTGGTGTTTTGGAGGCAGCTCTTGTGCAAAGGGGCTGGAATTCCATAATAAATAATGCGTAAATTATTCCAAAATAAATAATTCCATAAATAATGCAGGACTCAGTGTGCACAGACAGAAGAAAGCTGCTGCTCTCGAAGATTTCCATAAAACATCCCGTTTTGTTGGGGCTATCAGCTCCCTGGTGTAATTCAAGGCTGGGCCATGACCCTGCTTAGGGTTAAGGTTTGAGGGAAGAGGATGTGAAGGAGACATTTTCTGTCAGATTCCCCTTATCTAGCACCAAGAGATAAGAGGTTATCATGGGGGACCACTGCCTTCAGTTGCATTTTGCTGTAGGTGCTGCCTCCAGAGCTGCAATTACAGCTTTGATTTCGTGCCCTGATCATGGCTGGGTGCTCTGGAATCAGGAAAGGATTCCTGGGGCCTAAGCCTTGCCACGTCCTCCAGCGCACAATGCCAGGCTGAAAGAAAGGGCATTGCTGGGTGGTGGTGCAGGGTGTCCATTGCTGGGTGCCTGTGGGCTCAGCACTCTGGAAACTGTCTTAGTTCTGCTGATATTTCCTGATATTTCCATTGTCTCTTCCATCTGCCCTCTAGATTTACCATTTAACCCTCAGCACTCAGTTTTGATTTAAGGATGGATATTTACTGCTGGTCCAAATAACTTTGGACTGCAATTAAATAACGAAAAAGGCATTGCTTATGGAAGCAAAAATAATTCTATTTTTTAATTGTCCAAAAGTGAATTAATATGTGCTCTTGGATATGGCTCTGGTCAGATCAGAGCAGCCAAATGCAGAAATATCAATTTACACCCTTGGTTGCAGCACAACTAAGAGAATTCTTAATGAATTGGATGAATCAAAGCCTATTTTTAGTGTATTGATGAGGCTTTGGGCTCTACATTTTTGATGGCAAGGGGTTTAGAAGTTAAAGATTGAGGATCCCACACTATATATTGGATTCTGAAAGCCTTCAGTGTTGGGGTAAGTCCAAGCATGGATTTAGGGGGAAGTTCTTGTTCAGGTAGGCAGATGTGGGCTGTGACACCGAACAGGAAACACAAAGGTTCTGTAGCTCAGTTTGTTCCTCTGTGCTTACAAATTCCTGGGGGTGGGAAGAGGATTAGGGGAGAGGTAATGACGCTTTAAAATTTGATCAGCATTAAGAGTAGATTAAAGAAAATTAAAGATTAAAGGTTTATTGCAGCCTCTGCAAGGGCTTTGGTGATAAGGAATGGCTTGGTGGATATTAGAGATCAAAATATCTGGTTTTTTTCTACTACAGCCAAGTGGCTAAAATCCCCAGTGGAGGGTTGTGGGAATGGCTGGTATTGGTTTAGGAGAAAACTTTATCCTAGATTTTATTTTATTGATCATTTAAGGTTAGAATTGATGTTTTGGAATCAAAATTGTGCAGTCGGCTGTGGCAAACCCCTCAGAAGAAGAAAAAAGACTCTTGCTAAGTATGATCAGAGCTTTAGAGCCCTACAATGACATGGCAGCCCAAAACATGATTATCCATATTCAGAAACACTTTTTTTACTAGGTGCTGTTGGATCCTGAAAGTGAGGAAATGGGCTGTGACCTTCCTTTCATCCCTACCCACACACCACGCCTGGTGCTAATTGATATTTGGGAAAGAGGCACTGGGGGTGAGTTAGGATAATCTCACTGTACATTTCTCCATCTCCTGGGTTTTACAGAAACATTAGAGATTCAAAGAGAATTTATTTAAAGACGGAGAGTTGTCATTTAACTCTAATGGCACATGATGAAACTGCTGGAAATGAACTTTTGGCTTCGGTTCTAATGTGAATAAACTTATTCCATAATTTCTTGGGTAGTGGATTACAGAAAGTCAAATGTAAGGCATCAGTCAATAAAAGCAAGTCTTTTCCCACACTGGTGACCCACATTAAAGTGCTGTTAAAAAGGCCTTGAATTCCCAATTGCATCACAAACAAGGGAAAATATCTGTAGGAAGGTCAAACTCAAGTGATCTCATGCTGCAGCATCACCCCAGGAAAATACAACAGCATCCCAGGCTAAACCTCTTCCTAAATCTCAGTTCCAGGTGCTCTGATTCAGGGTTCTGATTCTGCTGTAAAGGAAAGTGAAACTGTTCTCTCTTGACAGAGCCCTGAGGGATTGGAGCATCCAGCAGGAGAGAGATTGTGTGTTCTTTAGGCTCCCAGCCCTGCTCCTGAGCACACTGCTAACAGCAACCTTCATTATATCCCACAAACAGAGCACAAAAAGGACGTGCTGTTATTGTCCCTCTTCTCTATTCCTGTGGCCCTGTAGAACAGCCACTTCCAGATTTCCAAGCCCTAAACCTTAATTAAAATCATCACCTTGGCTGTAACACAGAAAGGCACCATAAGGCTTTCCACCACTCCAAACCTCCAGCTCTAATCAGCCTCTTCCTGTCTCTGGCAATGATACAAAATTGAATTGAACAAAATTGAACAATTTCACTTCTTTAAGCTTATTTCCCAAAGGCTTGAGCCCAACGTTCCCAGCATAAGCTCTCCATCTAAGTCGGGGGGTGGGAAGTAGGAAATCAAGTAAAAAACGGAGTTCTTGGAGCTTTAATTTCCCAAACCCAGCTGTAACCTAATCTATGCTGTAACTGGAGAGCAAGTGGAGAATATAAAGCCTCTGCAGAAACCAACCCTCCTTCTGCCTCTGCAGCAACCTGGGCTCCTGAGGTTTCACTTTTCCAGTTAAACTGCTGGAAACCTTTCCCCATCACTAAAGGGTAACAAAAAGGATCACATTTTTGGGGGGCTCCGCTCACCTCCTCATTCTGCAGGCCTTGGAGGATGCAGCCATTGGTTCTTGAGTGCGTTTTGTTCACAACCAGCTTAAAGCTGATCCCAGCAATGTCTCCAGTAGAAGAAAACCTTTGAGTCCTGGTGTGAGACATCCAAATTAAAGATGTGTGGTCAGATGTTGGGAAGGATGAACGTTTGACAAGAAAGTCACACAGATATGGATGCTTAGCAGAAAGATTTTTGAATGTAGAGTCTGATGAAAGAATAGAGTTGGAAGCAAGTTCTGATATAGAAGAAAAGAATTGCTGAGCCAGTCTCACTGGCTAACCAAGGAGGCAAAGGGTGTGTTAGTTAGAAGGGGTTTTTATGACTTAGAGCAAAAGATAAACCCACCCCAAACAAGATGTTTTTACCAAGCAGAAAGAAGCACAGGCAAACAAGGCAGCAAATGGTGCAAGTAGAAAAATGGTCCCAGAATTTTCCACTGCAAGAAAACTGAAAGACAACTTCTAGCTTAAACTGTAATGTACTAACTTTTAGTGATTGGAGAACAGTAACATGAATATGGTAATTACAGTAGTTATGATAGGCTATAGATAATAGTTAAGGTATAGATTGGTTCTGCTGTATTAAGATGCTCAGCAAAGAAAAGTCTATAATGCATTGTAACCTAAACTAAGGGTCTGCAGGGCTGCCTGCAGCTGGAGCTGACAGCTGTGGGCACAGCTCTGTCACCCACCACCCTGGGCTGCTGTAACTCTTGGATGAAATAAACTGCATTTTGGAGAGCTGCCAGGAGTCCCACATCCCTCATTTCAGCTCTTACAGTCAAAGAGCCCAGAGAGGCTCTGGGGGCTCCTCCCTGGGGATGTTCCAGAGCCACACGGACACTCTGCTGTGCCCTGAGCTCTGGGGGCTCCTCCCTGGGGGTGTTCCAGAGCCACACGGACACTCTGCTGTGCCCTGAGCTCTGGGATGGCCCTGCTGGAGCAGGGAGGTGGCACCGCATGAGCCACTGCAGCCCTGCCAGCCTCACCCACCCTGGGATCCTGTGTGATTCTGAGATATTGAGCCAGGGAGATCTCTGCTCTAACCCAGAGGGTTTTTATATGCCAGTTTTTATATGTTCCTGATTTTAGGAAAAAAATTCAGAGCTGCTCTCCAGTTGAGTTGAAGAGACTGGGGGGAAAAAGGGGGCTGGTCATGTGTAGGAAGAAAGAGTGAGATGAAAGACTAAGAATCAAAATTAATTTCCTCTAGAAGAAGATGATTATCCTTAGAGCTGGCAAATACAGGCAACACTGCTACAACAATTTGCAATTAATTTCTGTTCTAAACAGGTCATGTTTGGGGGTTTGTTCGGGGTTTTTGTTTGGGGTTTTTTTTGATTGTTGCAGAGAGCATTTGTGTGCGGATGGAATGAATATCTGCAATGTCTTGGCATTCTGCATGGGATGAGGATCACAATCTGCCCTGAGATTTCAAAAATAAAATTGTTTTACCCACTTCTTTCTCTCTTTTTCTCTCTACAGACACATCTTCTGTGTCTGCAGAAAAGGTTTATTTCTCTGCCTGATCCCATGAACTGATGCTCCTGAAGCACTTGCAGGATGCAGATAATGGGAGCAGGGATATCAGGAAGTCACCAGGTCCTGCCTCCAGATGTTTGAGTGGTTTCTCCATAAAGGTGGTTATTCCTTTGAAACGCTGCTTCCTTTTCTGCCTCCGCTTGTTTAATTTATCTTCCCTGCAGTGCTGCAGCCTGAGGAATAACAGATAATCCTGAAACTCTCCAACACCCACCTTTAAATCTCCATTCAGCTCTGGGCTCGTAAAACCATGCACAACATTATTGTGGAATAATTGATCTTGGAATAAAGGATGGCAAGAGTAAATGAATTGGAAAGGTGGTTTAATGGGAAGCTTTTCCAAAATTATGTTTTAATTATTTGCAAATACACACTCTTGCACAGTCTTTTGCCACACAGGTGTGCACTAAATCTACCACCTTGGACCATTTTGTCAAGTGAGCTGGGGGTGTTTGTGTTTTGCACTAAATTAAAGACTCAGCAAAGCTACTGTGCATTACAATGAGCACTGCCTATAGATTTTGTACAAGAACTCCAACTTTTTCAGCGTTTTCCGTGAGTCCAGTCTCCAAACTCTCCCCAAATGAGCCCATTTGAATGTACATGCTCACTCTGTTACTTCTTTTAGCCATTTGACCTCTCATTGTCTCAAAATCCAACCTGCAAGTAGTGAACACATCCAAGGGCACTGCAGAAGCACTTGGCTGGAGTTACACATTTCTTTAGGTACATTTTGGCTTCAGGTTTGCATTCTGTGTTGAAATCTTGCAAGCTACATGCTAAGAGTTTTTTTTTTTACATGTGTTGCCCTTTTCAGCAGCAATGAAAAGAGCAATGAAAATTCATTTATTACTTGGGTGAGCATTTGGCTTCTCACGGGTTCTCTGATGTGTTCATGAATATTTTGTGGACTGGACATCCTCAGGTGTGTGACAGAGCTGGGGAGCAGCCTGACCACACACACCTGGGGTCATTTTTGGGTTCTCAAAGGCTCACAGCTTTTACTGCCTGTCTGGAAACCCTGTAGGGTTCCAGGGAAAAGTGTCTCAAATTCCTAAACTGTGTTCTGCTGCAATTCATTGCACCTGAAACTCTTTAAGGTCATTGTCCAAATTTATAACCAAGTATCTTTTCATACTCATTATTTTGACCTTCTGGCTTAAAAAGAGCTGAGAGACCCCTGTTCACTCCATTTTCCCTGTGCTACCCTGGAAATACATTTATATTGCAGACTATCAAAGCAGTGCACCCAATCTTTTTATATTGTTTATGGTAGCCTAGTGAAAAATATTTGTCTATCCATGGTCTGAAGTAGAAGAAGAAAATAAAAATGTTTTACAGAGGGGAAACAAAAAGGAATATAACACATTCGAATGAGAAGCGGCTAAGGTGTATTTTATCTTTTCCCAAGTAATAACAAACAAGTTTTGTGTAATTTTTTTTTAAATGTGTCTTTTATCATCTCTTTTTATGTGATTCCAAGTGGAATTGAAAGCCGCAGGGAGTAGCTTCCCCTGTACTTTTAAAATATTATTTTGCACTTCTGCAATATCATTAAGAGATAAAGGAACATGCATTTAATTTCACATTTTTCAAATTATTTAGTGCAACTTAAATCAGACTTTAAATTGCAGGCCCTTGTGACCATGCAGAAGGTATTGTCTGCAGAAGTGAGATAAAGGAATCAGATAATCAGAATCCCTTCACTGATTGTCCCTATGTTCAAAGTCATTGAAATTTGGGGGTAAAAATTGTCAGTGTTTGACCACCCTCAAGGCAAAAGAGTGTTCTTATGTCCAAACTTGGGGATTTTTATTTTGATTTGTGCCCTTTACCTTGTACTCTGTCACTGGATACCTCTGGCAGCATCGTCTTCACTGCACCTCCCCATCAGATATTGATAATTATTGATAAGATCCCATGGAGCCTCCTCCAAACAGCATTCCCACATCCCTCAGCCTTTCCTCACATGGGAATTCCTCCATTAAATAGAACATTCTTCACATACTAAATATAAATATTTTGTTACTGGTTTGGTAACAGTACTTTGGTACTGTTTGGTACCAAACCACTACTGGTTTGGTTTTACTACTTTGGTCAGTTTTTGTTGTGTTATTTTTTTTTTCATTTGCTTTTAAATTTTCCTACGCTTGAGCAATAATCTAAGTTTAGCTTCCCTCAAAAGGCTACTCATTTCCTAAGACTAAATCAAAGTATTTCCTGATCCACTGTAGCAGCCACTGTTAGTTACAGCTCAAAAGCCACAACCACTGAAGCACCATAATTGATAAAGTAGAAGAAATTTTAAATTACTTCTGTTTAGTCAGCATCCTCTGTGATATTCCTTATATGCATAGTTAGAAAAATATATATAAATCCCCCAAAGCTTCAACATGAAACTGAGCTAAAATATGTGCTTCCCTTTTTAATCACGTTTGGCTGGAGATTGCTAAAATGAGCTTAAAGTATCACCTGAATTACTTGGGAAAGTAAATTTCTGCATCCATTGAAAGTGATCTGAACGAGAGTTTCCTTTCAGGCTGGTCCCTGAGCAGAGGGAAGAGTTTTTAGTGGCTGTGGAAATAACCCAGGTGCTGGGGGAAATGGGAGCGTGAAAGGCAGAGAGTGAGAAGGAGCAGCACAAGGCACAGCCAGGGGCATGGCCTTCAAGGGGGAAATTAAATTAAATTAAATTAAATTAAATTAAATTAAATTAGGCAAATCTGGCTGCCTTTGCCTAAAATTACTGAAGAGACAGATCAAGGCACTGATGCAGAAGCAGAGGGAGGGGATGAACAGGGATTGTACTGGAAAATGGAGTTTAAAGTGTGGCTACAGCTTATCCACAGCACTGAAAGGCACATGAAGACCTCAAAAAAAGCCCTGAAAGCACTCTTGGATCTAATCTTATCAAATAATGGGGTTTGCACCCCTCTCTCTGAAACCTCACTGATTAGGGGTTCAGCATTTGTCTGCAGGGTCTACTGAACACCTTTTATAATGACTTGAAATGACTCAAAAGATTCAAAAAATATTTCACATTTTCAGTGCATTTGACTTTTATTTGCTTTGTAAGAATTGCAGTGAAAGAGCACTGATGACGTTAATGTAAAACCCAAATGTAATGTAAATTATTACAATAAATAATTTAAAATGTTTGTTTGTCCTTATCATTTTATCTCTATATTTTAAGAATATATATCTGAATTTAAAGTTTTATGTAGAAGTGAGTATTTTCTCTCAATATCTGTCAAAGAAAGACCAAGTTTTCAGGTGAGCACTTCACAATTCAAAAGTTAAATTATATTTTAAATCAATAAATTGAAAGCAACCAATTAGTAAAGTACTGGATGGGCTTTAAGGTTTTTTCCACCCCAAACCACTCTGGGGTTCTGGAATTCCATTACTTAGATCTTTAGTTTTTCACCCTCCAGACTAATAGAAATTTCCCCTCTTTGCTCTGTGAATGTGGATAGATGGTTCCTGCATGAGAAAGTGCTGATTACTGAAAAAAGTTGTAAAACTTCATCAGGGAGGTGTTGTGGCAGTCACAGGAAATTGTCAGGAAAGGATAACATTTCAGTCTTCTCAAACTGCAGTCCTGGTAGAACCCATGAGCACCTTGATATTTCCTTGGCCACTGGCAGCTGGATGCCCTTTTTTGAAATTATTTAGTATTAAACTTCAGTTCTGAACTAACTGAAAATTCTGCTATGAATAAATAAATAAATATAAATAAATAAATACCGATTTTCTGTGTGTTTTGGGGATTCTTTGTAGTTTTTGTCCCCTCTGGAACAGCCAAACAGAAGAGTGTCCATATGGAATGTAGTTAAAACCAAACTCTACTGTGACAGCCTTAAACTCCCTGGACTTCTCCTGTTGCCCTTTTGAAACAATATAGAAATTTTACTTCATATTCATTTTCTTCATATTCTCACTTTGCTGAAGAGTGACTGAAATCAGTGCCAGTTAGAAGGGAGAAGGAATGCAAAAGAAATTGAATTTAAAGCTGAACATGACAGAGTGGACGAAGGTGGGTCTGAAATTCTCATGAATGTGCAAAGTCATTTGCAAAGTTATTTGGCTGACAGGAAACATTACAGTTGTGAGGTGCTGAGATGTTTAATAGCCTTTACTTATAATAGTTAATATGGGCAAATCTGCACTGCTAAAGCCTCAGATACAATTGGAGAGACTTTTTTATCTGGGAATTTCTCATTTGGAATGAGATATGCATCTCATGTCATGACTCAGAGAGAAAAAAGAAGAGGAAAAATTTGAATAAATACATCTCACACCTTTCACGGGCACTAAAAGCTCATTCAAAAATAATTTTTAAAAAATTAACTTGGAGAAAAGATTAAAGATCAATTCAAGCACTTGCACAGAGATGAAGACACTTCACACTGGAACAATATTGCCTCACACAGGCAGACACTCAGCGAGGAAATGAAATTCACTGGGATCAACAGAGCTCCAACAAGCTGACAGAACCACAAAATGATGTTGTTAAAATGACAGCTAAAGTGGGAACTGGTATTTCACCCGTTACAATCACTCTCATCTTCCACTCTTATTAGAACCTTCATTAAAAGCATGAAACATTAGCATTTTAATACCTATTTGAAAGACAACTTTTCATTTGCTTTCCTTTGGACTTTCTTTTTTAATTATGAGATAATGACTGACTAGTCTAAATATTTTGTTAAGCATATGTTCTGTTAAGTACTTAATTTTTCTCTGCTTTCATTCCCTTCCTTGTACATCTCACACATGTCCAGGGAAGGGAGCAGAGCTGGGGAAGGGTCTGGAGCACCAGGAGGGGCTGAGGGGGCTGGAATTGAACCTGCCAAGGTGCTGGGGTCAGTTTGAATAACCAAAAGGCTTCACCAATGTTTCCATGAAGGATGACCCAGCTTCAAAGCAAAAGGGATCATTTTTATTTTCCTAATTACAGATAGAAGAACAGTTTTCTGTGAAAATTAGAGTCTTGTGGAAAGAGAATTTTGAGTTGAAATGTTGCTTGGTTCCCAGGACATGGAGTCAGGCTGACTAATGGTAAATCTCATTAAACACAAGGAAAAGGCAGCAGACAGCAACCAGGGAGAGCTTAAAGCACCTGCTGGGACAACTGAGGAGCTGCCCTGTGCTCCTGATGTGAGATGAAGTCAAGGAAATAAATTTTGTCCCCAGAAAGGCATGAAAAATAAAGGGAGTTACAGCCTACAGGAGGAGAGAACTTATGGGGTGCCACAGAAGGGCATTTGGAGACCCCATAAAATTTATTATGGCATGTTTTAAGAGCAGGGTGGAGATGTGTGAGACCACATAAGGGATGCTTAGGGAAGGACCAAAGGCAGAGAAACAAAATGGAGTGGAGATAACAAAATGGATTGGAGAGAATAAATATGGGAAAATAAAGGGAAAAGGGCATAAGAGGGATGAGTTTTGTGTAAGCAGGTGCCACTTGGCTGAGCCATGGGCCCCTTTGATCACATTATACCCAAATTCCAGCTGCCTTCCCATTGCTGTGCCTCACATCCCAGACCTCTGCTCCACCCAACAGCGACCCCAGGGGGGACAAGGTGACAGCAAGGACGTGTCAGGGTGTGCACAGGAGATGGGACTGCACAAAGGTTCCCCAGCTCTGGGTGGCAGCAGGGCCACACCAGGGCCTGGGGACACAGATGGGTGTCCAAGGCCCCTGGACAGACCTGGTTGTGTCCCGGGGTCTCCATGGAGCACACGCTTGGTCTTGATGTAGCCTGGAGCATCCACTGCTCTTCCTGATCCACCAGGCCCATGGAGGCTGCCAGGTTAATTAAACACAATATTCCCTTCATAAATTCCTGCTGACTGCTGGGTTTATCTTCCTTGTGTTGGGAAATGGTTCCAGGATTATTTGCTGTCACGTTCCCAGGGTCTGATATGGGGCAAACCAGCCTAAGCTCGCTCAAATCCTCCTACCTCTCCTTCAGGAAGATCAAGTGTTGTTTGCTTTTTCCAGCCATCCCTTCCCAATTGTCATGAGCTTCCAGAGGTTCTGTGCTTATTAAACAAAAAATCCCACACTAGTTTGGCTTGGAAGAGACCTTAAAGCCCATCCAGTACCATTCCCTGCCGTGAGCAGGGGCAGCTTCCACAACCCCAGGTTGCAAGCAGGCCCTGGGCACTTCCAAACACAGAAAACTGTTAGCAGCACCAAGGTAGAACTGCACAAATAGAAATCCATTTCCTCTTCAAAGCCTAGAAACTTATATCCTTCCTAAAGCTCCTCACATCTAGCACACTCACTGATTTAGGGGGAGCATAATGAAGTCCTATCCAGCAGAGAAGGGTTGGACACCACATTCCTTCACTTAAGCATGCAGACTCTCTTTCTCTTTGTGTCTCCTACCATTATCAAACACAGATGTTTGCTCAATTATTTCATTATCCTCTTCTATTTTGAGTAATGAAGCCAGGTCAGAAGTAAGGACTCAGCTCAGTTACTTGAGGTGGCAGAGGATGAAGTTGAGATAACAAAATCTTAATGGGAAGGAAGAGAAATCTCATAAACATCTTTGTTGGATCTTTGTATAGTGATGCAGAGACTGGTTTGGCAACAGCAGCTTGGGAAATGGAAGCAATAAATAAACAGATTTGGGGCCAACCTTTCTAAAATAATCAAATGCGTGAAACACCTCAGCATCATTATATAAATATTATTATAGATAAATACATTATATATATTATTATATATTAATATAATTCCTATATATTTATTTATTATATTTATAATTAAATAAGTTGGATCTTTGTATAGTGATGCAGAGACTGGTTTGACAACAGCAGCTTGGGAAATGGAAGCAATAAATAAACAGATTTGGGGCCAACATTTCTAAAATAATCAAATGCATGAAACACCTCAGCATCATTATATATAATATTATTATTAGATATTATTATATATTATATATATTATTATATTATTAATATAATTACTATTTGTTTATATATTTATAATTAACAAATAAATATATATATATATTCATTATTATGATAAATATTAGTTTATTATTATGATAAATATTATTTATTATTATTTAATTATTATTAAGATTACAATATATTTATTTATTTATTACACGATTATATATTATAATTAATAGATATAATATATATTAATATTATATGTATATATAACTATAGATAAATATTAAAAGAGCAGCCTGAACTGTGATGAGAGGGGGAGGCACTGGTGTGTGCACCAGAATCCCAGCTGTGGGAAGAAGCTGTCAGTCACAATTAACAATTACACAGCCCCTCTCACAAAAGGTCATCTCAATGTGTAATTGTCTCTGAAAAGGGGATTTGTTACATATTCCCTCTTTTTAAATGGTCTAATCTCATTCTCAAGATCAGCAGTACTGTACAAGCCCAGAGTCCAGGGACACCCAGAGGGCCCTGGACAAGCTCCAGGAGTGGCCCATGGGAACCCCAGGAGGTTTAACCTGGGCTGCTCAGGGCAACCCCTGGGGTCAATCCAGGCTGGGAGGAGAAGCTGGAGCAGCCCTGGGAGAAGGACTTGGGGGTGCTGGGGGTGAGAGCTGGGCTGCCCCAGCCCTGAACCCCCTGCCCTGGGCTGAGCCCCAGCCTGGGCAGCAGGGGAGGGATTGGGATTGTGCCCCTGTGCCCCTGAGCTCAGGTGAGACCCCACCTGCAGAGATGCCCCAGCACAGGGAGGAGCTGGAGCTGCTGGAGAGAGCCCAGGGGTGGCACCAGGATGGGAGGGAAGGCTGGTGGAGCTGGGATTGTGCAGCCTGGAGAGGAGGTGACCTCATCATGTCCTTGCATTGCCTGAAGGAGCTGACAGGAACCATGGAGAGAGACAGTTTTCAAGGGATGGGGGGACAGGACGAGGGAGAATGGCTTCCCATGACCAGAGAGTGAGTTTTGATGGAATATTGGGAAGAAATCCTTTCTGTGAGGTTTGTGAGGCCCTGGCACATTGTGCCAGAGAAGCTGTGGCTGCCCCTGGATCCCTGGCAGCGTCCAAGGCCAGGCTGGATGAGGCTTGAAGCAACCTAGGATGGTGTAAGGTGTCTCTGCCCATGGCAGGGGGTGGAATGGGATGAGTTCTAATGTTCCTTTCCCCCACTAAGCCTCTCCATGATCCATGATGCACATTAACAGCCACAAACACCCAGACACTCTGCCTGAGGCAGCTCCTGTCTCTCTGTGTGCCTCTGCTGCTGGGAATTGCTGTAACAGTTTGTTCTCCCTTGCACCATTATTTAGAGAGTAAATTCTGCTGATGGCTTTCTGTTACCAATATGCAAAGCAAAATCTGCCCCATATTTCCTGATGAATGAGGAACAGCTGTCTGAGGTGCCTGGGAGAGCACAAAGACATTCAGTGAGGTACCCAAGGATGCCAGAATGTCTCAGGCATTTGAGGCTCAGACTTTTTCAGACAGACAGGACATAACTTATCCTTCCATCTCCTAATGCAGTTGCCTCCAAGTGGGAGCAAAGCTATGGATTCTGCTCCTAGACCCATGCAGGTGTTCAGTTATGCCCATAATCTTTCTCCAGGAGCCCTGACTGATTTAGCAGGGATGCAGCAACATGGAGCAGTGATTTCACCCAGCTCCTGAGCCAGCTGTGCTTCCCACACTGCTGTGGCAGCTGGCTCCAGGCTGGGAAGCATCACTAACACCACAATGATGTGATTCTTCCTCTCCATTGGTGCTTTCTAATCCCTGCCTTGCTCCATCCTCTCTTTGTCACTGTCCCTACAATTACCAGAGTTATTCACAGCATTATGCTGCTGCAGGAGATAAGGTGACACTGCTGCACAGAGATATTGTGGCTGATGCAGGATGTTCTAATGCAAAAGGAAAAATCAAAAACCTACAGAGAATTAAAAAAAAAACAAACCCAAACCAGTCAGCCTGACTGTGGAAACACTGTAAAAACACCAGCAGGCTCTCACCAGTTTGTACCCACACTGATTAAACAAGCATTTTATGGACATCATTTCACCTACTCAAGTGCTTAATGGTATAGCTCTCTCATGTTCCTCCCACTCTCAATTGGGACAACTTGGAATTTATATGGTAATTAAATGCACCTCATTTTAATTAGCCTTTTTCTAAAATATATAAATATGGCTCTGCTAATCAGGTGATTTCATTAACCCTTTGTTTGGTCAGAATTCATCCACAAATATCAGCAGTTCTTTCTTGCTCTAATATCTCTGCTTCAGATAACAGGAGATGATCTCTGTCACAGACACATTTTATGAAAAATCCTTTCCTTAGGATTTTTTCTCCTGAGAAGCTGAGAGGCCTCAGGAACAAAATGTAAACATTGATTATCTGCTGCTGTGGAATGCAACAGGTGCATCTGTGATTGGTCTCATGTGGTTGCTTCTAATTAATGGCCAATCACAGTCAGCTGACTCGGACTGTGTAGTCAGTCACAAGATTTTTTTATCATTCCATTTCTTTGCTTGCTAGCCTTCTGAAGAAATCCTTTCTTCTATTATTTTAGTATAGTTTTAATATAATATATATCATAAAAGAATAAATCAAGCCTTCTGAAACATGGAGTCAGATCCTCGTCTCTTCCCTCATCCTGGGACCCCTGTGAACACCGTCACAGATCTCTGGGGCAAAAAGGACTGGCCATAATTGTGATCCTGATTTAGAGAGAGGGTGCTATTTTTCAGTTCATGTTACTGCATTTGACAGCTTCCAGCTTCCCTGTGCCTTAGCAATAACAAAGCCATTGGCAGAGGTGTTAACAGCAAAAAAAAAACCCACCCCAAAACAGGCAAAGGGAGCTGTAATCACACTAAATCCTTTTTTTCAGCTCAGGAATCTTTCCTAAGGACAAACTGTCAGCTCCTTCAGATGTGGAGCCAGGTGTAAAAGGGCACAGATCAGCCCTTTGGAAAAGAGCTTTGTTAGACACCACCAGGGGCTGAGGCAGGATGGGGCTGTGGAACCTTTTCCAAATGGTGATGGGACAGAGAGGGTCAGTGGGTGTCACCGTGATATTTTCTGAATAATCCCTTTGGCAGGATTTTTCTCCTGGGAAGCTGAGAAGCCTCAGAGGAAAAGAAAAACAGTAATTATCTGCTGCTATGGAATGCTACAGGTACATCTTTGATTGGTCCATGTTGGTTGTTCCTAATTAATGGCCAATCACAGTCAGCTGTCTCAGACTCTCTGGTCAGCCACAAGATTTTATTATCATTATTTGCTATTCCTTGCAAGCCTTCTGATGAAATCCTTCCTTCTATTCTTTTAGTATAGTTTTAATATATCATTTTCTTTTAATATAATAGATGTCATAGAATAATAAATCAGCCTTCTGAAACATGGAGTCGAGATTCTCATCTCTTCTCTCATCCTGGGACCCCTGTGAACACCACCACAAATGAGAAGGAGGATCTGCTGGGGAATGGCTGTTAAACACTGCCATGCAGCAAGAAGAAATGTTAATGGGTCAGAAACTGCTCCTGCTAGACACCAGAACTCTGATTTTCCCCTGGCAGAGCAGAAAGGTCCCTCCTGAGTCCCCAAGTGTGATGAGATGAGAGGTGTGCTGGGGAACCCCAAAGGCTGGGGGAGCACTAAAGATAATTTTGTGATGAGCAGATAGAGCAAGCCCTTCTTCAGGCTTGCCTTGCCAGCCCAGAGTTCAGATGTTTCAGATGTGCTTTCTGGGCTGCCATGAGTTACCTGCTTCAACAGCTCAGAGCAGCAGGGAGAAGTCTCTGAGCTGTTGTGTTCAGAGTTATTAGGGGAGAAAACAATCCCTGCCCGGCAGATTGTCTGCAGTCAGCAGCTCTGCACTGGACAAACACCTTCCTTTTGTTCCCCTGGCAGCTGCCCTGGGTTCCACCTCACACTTCAGAGACCAAAGAACAAATGCCACCCCCAAAACCAGCAGAGGCTGGCACAAGGAGTGAGCCTTTCTTATAGGGCAGCTCGAGGGTGGGAGAGAAGAGAGCAGCAGTTTTGTCACCACCGCCACTGGCACATTTCCTGGGCAAGGAGGTTCCTGTCCCAAATAATCAAAATGTATGGGAGCAGCAGTGCTCAGCTCTGTTACAGGGTACATGGGCAGCAGGTTTCTCACCCATCCTAGGCTGGGGAACGTGGGCTGCAGAAAGGACAGGGGGAGAAAATGAAGAATAATTTAACCATATGGCCCTTTAGTTTGGGATCTATCTCAGTGACAGGATGTCGGGTACTTTATGTTGCACCTGGAGCAGAG
Organism: Diglossa brunneiventris; assembly: GCA_019023105.1. Lineage (NCBI taxonomy): Eukaryota > Metazoa > Chordata > Aves > Passeriformes > Thraupidae > Diglossa > Diglossa brunneiventris. The sequence goes on along the minus strand of CM032361.1, from coordinate 25,290,606 downwards.
ACACCAACCAAAAAATGGGGTTTTACTATTAACAAGGTTGGAATAAATACCAGAGACTGACAAAATCTCTTTATTACTTTTCATTCTAGAATTGCCCTTTCTCTTCCAACTTCTGGGTGCATTACAGGTAAATCAAGTTGGGTTTAATAATGTTAAAGGTTTAGTCATTAAACTGCTTTTGAAATTGTTTAGTCCTAATGCAGAACACAAATACTAGATTAGAGGTTTGTTAGCTATTTGTGTTAAACATTGAAAATTTAAACTGGAATCTTAGAAATTTGAGAAAAATTATTTATTAAAATTTTATCAGAATTTTAAATGTACAGAACAGATTTGTGAAAGCATTTACTTTCCATAAAACGATTAAAGTTGGAAAGACCACCAGGATCATCAAGTCCATCCTTTGACCGATATCCCCACACTGTTAAGTGCCACATATACTCATTTTTTGAATATTTGATGTATTTAAATCCCATTGGCTCTGAATTCTGAGCTAGGGCAAATCACAGTGATTTATTCTTATGATGTGCATATTCTTTCTGGTAGTTTTTGCAGAAGAAAATCCACTTTTAGTAAGATGGCTGATCCAGAATAATAAGGAGTCACAATAGGAAAAACACATCCTCTGCTTTCCTTCCTTTCTTCCTCCTCTCCTCCTTCCCACAGCTCTTATTTAAGTTTGTTTGTAAGCAGAGATTGTTTTCATCCTATTTGAGTAATTTTGTGTAAGCCAGCACTGAGAGAGAACAGGACTTGGGAAAACTCAGGGGGGTCAAATCCACAGCAACAATTCTTTGTGGATACAATAAAACATTGCTTTTCCTTTAAAAGTTTTGTTCCAATTTCAATGACACCTCAGTGATCCTTTAACTTGCTATTTTACCTTAATTTATCCCCTAAGGTCTATAATTTCATGGGGTGATACTCCATTAAGAATGTTAACAAGATTCCAAACACCAAAAAAGGCACCACGCAGAGCTGCAAAGGCAAAGTCAAATTTATCAGGGAGAATTAGAGCAGCCATTATAGAATAAAAATTGCATATTATAGTAAATATTTCCCTCACCGTGTAAAGAACGTATTTAAAACAAGGATACACCAGAGCAGGGCTCATTATAAATGCTCTCCTAAATGTATCCTATAGCAACCTTTTACCAATAAACTGGGAAATTTTTGATGGAGAGCTGGATATTTGTTTTTAGGTTATTACAGAAGGCCATTGAGAAATGTTGTTGCTACCTTAGACCTTCAATGTATATAAGTTCCTAAAAAAAATAATGTAGGTTCCTTGCTCCTTGAATGAGATGATGCTTAAATTCTTCAAACATGCCCTTAATTTCGGTATGAACTGAGGTGAACTGGGTTGAATTCAGGAGAATTTTGTTCAAAAGCTTAAAACCAGGTCTTACTCATGTGGAGTTTGCTCTGTTTGGTCCATTGGCTTCTTTGTGCTCTAATAAGACTGAAACTTTTATTGCTGCACATTCAGCGGCACTTCCAGAAATTCAACTTTTATCTCCACATTATGATTTCTTCTGTTGTTCATCTCATGTGTTGCCTCAAAATACCCTGTCCCCACCCAGGGATTAACAGCAGAATCATTTTAATTCTTCAGGAAATAAGAGAGACCTTAAAAATAAGAAATAAAGCCCATCCTTCTGTGTGTGGGTAACTTTCCTTGTTAAAATCACAGTTTGTTTAAAATCTTTAATTACTTTACCTCTCATGTATGCACAGTACACAAGGAGATGTAGCCATCCAGATAATAAGGCCATAAAAGATGAAAGTCACGAAATAAAATGTGTGGTTTTGTTTTCCATCTTCCCTCTTCAAAAGAAATAATCTCAGGCAAAACAGAGGGAAGATAAACACAGAATGCTGTTAAAAGTGAAATGAGAGATGAAGAAAATATTTACTTCCTGAGGTATTCCCACCTGATATAAAAGATAAAAAAGTTGGACTTTCAAGATGATACTGATGGAAATATTTCCCTGATTTATTTTGCCATTCCTCAGCCATAGTGTGTGTGTGCAGAATGTGGTGTCCATTAAAATAATCACATTTTCTGGTCTTCCAGACAGTGCTCACTAATCTTTCCTTGAGCTGTGGAAACAATAAGATGTGCTGGATGTCATAAAATAAGTATTTTGGTTTCTTTTTCTCTTCTTTATGATGCTGTCATCATAAAAACCTTGCTGCTGTATGCTTCTTTTTTTTTTTTTTTAATATATTTGATGTTTTATAGGTATTGAATGTGGTGGAATTAGCAGTGAATATATCTGGGAAAATCATCTCACACTCCCCAAAATGCAGCTGCTGCTGGGGGAAAATGTGCCATCCACTATGATAGCTGGAGTCAAGGAGGATAAAGAAGGGAAGAATGAACACCCAGGAAAGTCGGGGCTAGGAAAAACCTGTTGGAACTGAATTACCAAAAGAGGTGAAAGTGGAAATATTGTCTGTATCTCCCATGTTCATATCATCTTTGATTTTGGGGTGGCTGCACTGAATTATCTGCCATTCTCTTGTCAATAACTCCCTTAGTTAAAAATTGAGAGCTAAATCATTTCGGAATTTTAAAAGATGCACATCAGATGGCAACTGAATCTCTCCTCGAACCATGGTGCAAATTCACCAACAGCTCATGTTAAAAATATTCCAAAATTTAGGAGAAACCTGGAGAGTTGAACTAAAAATGCATCATAAAGTGCATTTCTTTGCACTTTAAGATTCATTAAGAATTAAAGATTTAATATAAGATTAAATCTTAAATTAAATTTAAGATTCTTTACTAAACTTGACCAAAGCAAATTTTGTGGATTACTGAGGACTTGACTGTCTCTGGGCACAGCCCTGAGTGAAGAAAGGCTGGGAGAGCTGGGATTGCTCTCCTGGAGAAGAGGAGGCTTCAGGCTGACCTCATTGTGGCCTTCCAGGACCTGAAGGAGCCAACAGGAAAGATGGAGAGAGGCTGTTACGAGGGATGGAGGGACAGGAAAAGGGGGAATAATGGATTCCCACTGCCAGAGGGAAGGGTTAGATGGGATATTGGGAAGGAATTGCTCCCTGTGGGGGTGGCACAGGGTGCCCAGAGAAGCTGTGGCTGCCCCTGGATCCCTGGCAGTGTCCAAGGCCAGGCTGGACAGGGCTTGGAGCAGCCTGGGATAGTGGAAGGTGTCCCTGCCCATGGCAGGGGTGGCACTGGATGACATCTAAAGCTCCTTTCCTTTCCATCCCACCCATCTTTCACAAACCATCACCCTGCTCACACTCCAATCCTCACTTTTCCACTTCAGTCCTTGTTTCCAGCTTTTCCTTTTTTCCATACCCTTTTTTTCCAACACCAAATGCCTTCTCTAAACCACGAGAAATGTAAATATGGTGGGGTTTCAGTTTATTTCCTTTTTTTTTTTTTCAACTTTGAACATTTAAACTTTGACACTGTTGTTGGCTCCTCAAATTGGAAAAGCTCAAAACAATTTGAGAAGGGCTGAGTTTCTGGAACATCCCCAGTCACCCCTGATTCCTGGATGAGGTGGGAAGCATTTGTACAACTAAGGATAGAAATTCAATGTGACCTGAGACCTCCCTCTTCCTGTCCCTGGAAAGACCAAACACTCTTCTCCTCACACTAATCTTGCAAGAGTGAAACATTTCAAGCAGTGCAAAAAGCACCCCCCAACCTCATTTATTTAGAGCTTGTCTCCCATTTCTCTGCTAAAACCCAGTTCAAGGCTGTTCATTTATGCAAGCACAGAGACCTTTCCCCACAATCTGCTAATTCTCAACAACCTATTAAGCTGCACCCCAGGCTCTGCCGTGTGCTCAGACACAAATTGCTGAGAGAAAATGTTGGAGTGCTTTTCATTTCCCTGTGTTCAGCCACAATGTGTTTACAACTGGGTGGGTTTCGAGGTAGATGTAAATAAGCTTCTCCCTGGTATACAAGCAAGCACTTTGTGCTAGATTTCCTTGCTGATTGAGAGGAAATGGATAGCAACATCACAGTGCTGTAAATCACAATTTGTGCCTGGCTCCACGGATCATCAATTTGGAAATCTATCAGAACACATTGTTACAGAATAAACAGCACGACTCAGTCGGAGCTTTCTGGCTCCTCCAAGTGCTCCTGGATTCAGGCAGGTGCCTCCCTTCAGAGCAGCTAATAAACCCAGGCTCTCTCTCCCTGTCTCTGGGATTAGGCTAAATCCAATTGCATCTTTCAAAACAAATACAGCTGCTGGTTAAACATCCTTTCTGATCTAGGGGAAAAAGGAAGAGTCAGGTTCTTCATGGCTTCCCAAATCCGGTTAAAACACAGGTGCCTGCAGGGTCTCTAATCTTATAACCTGACACATACACAGAGTGCCTGTCAGAGCCACAAACCAACTCCTGACACATGATGGGAGCCCTTCCCCTCACCTTTTAAATGGAATCAGTGCTGAGGGAAGTTCTTCTCCGGGTCATTTTAATCACTCAGCCAAGAGCACCGAAAATCATAATCCAATTGATCTGCCTCTGTCGTCTCCCAGTATTTGCCTTGCTGACTTTCTTCTCAGCTTAAGTTAAATCAAGATCATCCCTGGTCAATCTTGTTGACCTACACTCCTCTACTAATCATATTTAATGAAAATTGCAAGCATATCAAAAGCATTTATGAGATGCGAGGGAAAAGAAGAGCCCTTCTCACCAAGGACAAAACATGACAAATCCAGCAGGTGTTGGCTATCCTGACTATAAAACCAACAAATTTTTAAAGCTTTTTTTTACCTCTGCAGGTCACATAATGAATGATCACAATTTGAAGCATGTCTGGTTCAGAGAAAGAGGTGGCCCAGCTCCTTATATGCATAATAAGTAATATGTAATATATAGGAAATTTTAAGATAATATTTGTTTCTAGCATAATTTTATGTGTTGTTTCTCTGAAGTCCATTTTTCCAGAGAACAGTCAGATATTCTTCTCTGTAAACCAAATGGGTTCCTATGAAGACAGAGAAATCAGGCAGCCAAGAAACAGTGGTCTATCATATTTTAATTTCTCTTCTAGCTATCTATTTATCCATGTAGCAGATGAAGCAGTCAATCTCCTTCAAAACCAGCTTTCTGCTTTCATTTGAGATCTTTCCTGCAGCAGCTCATGTTCCTCTGATATTTCCAGGTCAGTCCAGGACATTTCTAAAATGTTTCTTCTCATCACTAAGATAAAAGTAGGAGCTGCTTCCCAGGAGCTGTCCCAAGGAAAATTTGGGACATCATTACTGTCTCCACCACTTCTGAGGTGCCAGGAGATGCAGGAAACTGGCAGGAGAAAGTCACATCCCACACACCTGCTGGAAGGGCAAGGGAGATTAAAAGCCCAACCTGTCAGCTTCACCTCATTCCCTCAAGCTTCCTCATCTTGTTAAGGATCCAGACCCATGCAGAACAGTTTGAGACCAATAAAATCCATCAAGAGTCTTCCAAAGGAAAGCCAGACCAGACCTGATCACTTTCCACAGTGGAACAAGGAGCCGTGTGGGCCAGGGAAGGACAGTGGGTGTTGTTTACCTTCTTTAAAGTAAGGGCATGGACAGAGCCTTCCATAAAATCTTCTGGCCTAAGTGGAGGGATGTGGGATTGATAAGGGCATGAAGTGGGTGGAAATGGGCTGGAAAACTGGTCTGAGGTTGTGGTGATTGGTGGCACAAAGTCCAGCCAATCCACTGGTGGTCAGTCCCAGAGAGGAGCCCCAGTGACTGGTACTGATGTCGGGATGGCAGCACAGGGCACATCCTCAGCAGGTCTGCAGACAGGGCCACACTGGGATGCAACCTGGAAGGGGAGGGCTGTGATCCCTGGAGAAATGGCCAGAGCCCAGGGCAAACACCTCCAGCTGGTGAGAAACTGGAAAATATTGCTCTCTGCAGTGGCTTAATGGGAGGGTGGAGAGGAGACTGAACAGACTCTTCTCAGAGCTGTGCTCCAGTGGATAAAGAGGCAACAACAACAAGCCAAAACATCGAGAATTCTGATTAGATAGAAGGAAAAATGGTTGCCAGTGGTGTGGTCAAAAATTTGCCCAGATTTCCCAGGGACACTGTGAAATTTTCATAGTTGGAGACAGCAAATCCTGGGGCTGGAAATGCCCTGAGTGACCTCCTGTGACTGTGCCTGTGCTGCCTGACACTGGACTCAGTGGAGGTGTGTGATGTTATTCTCTGTCTCCAAGGTATGGCAGCATCTCCAGTGCTGCTGCTTGTCCTGGATGGAGTGGGAAAGCAAGGAGAAGAGGGAAATTTGTTATAAGGCACATGTGGCTGGGTTAGCAGTTCTCTGACATTCCTATTCAATCATTAGCCACAGGCCATTATTTCTGCTTGTCTGAGTACCCTTGACATGTAGGAGGCAAAAAAAAAAAAAAAAAAAAAAAAGTAGAATAAAGTGCCTAAAATGTTTTGCCAATGAGAAAATTTGATGATAGAATGTCTCCTCAAACTGTCCTTGTCCTGTATTCTCCTGCCTGGGAAGTTTTTAACTTCTCTTACTTTCTGATTTAAAATATCTCTGACTTTGTCCACTGTGCATCCCAATTAGACAGAAGAATAAGCTGTTGTTAAGCTGTATCTTGTCAGACTCCTGCAAGAACAGAAAAAAAAAGAGAGAGTCTGCTGCCTTTTCTCCTTTCTTATATGACTCAGAGCTCTTGCATAACAAGTACAGCAAAGTCATGCCTTGATGAGAGAGGTCAGAGCCTTTGGAACAAAGAAAAATTCAATTGAAGAATCAGTTCTATATTTGGAACAACAACAACAACAACAAAAAGCTTTCTCAAAGGAAAGGTAAGTTCATAAATATTTTGTAAACTTTCTGTAAGCTTGATTAGGAACCTGAAAGTGCCTAACTTTATTTAATATCCTGCCAACTTCAGTCTGTCTTTTACTCTTCTAAGCAACTGTCTGCACCAGGATCCTGTTGCCTGTCCTTGGAAAACATGTGTTAACCCTATTAGCAGAACAGAAGGGAAAAGCTGAAGTGAAAAGCTCCTCTCTCTTGATCTGCACAAACACCTTGAAAGCTGTTGACATGTTTGGATTAGAGTCTAAGTCTACAGCATGTTGGAGCTACACATCTGGCATTTCTAATGACACTGCTTCAGGAGGCTCCATAAACTCTGACTCTTCACCTAATGGGGAGCTGGCAGTGAATTAGTCCCTTTAAACCTGGCAGAAATGATCCAAACTCCAAGTTAACAGGCATTTTCTAACTGTTCTACCTTGTTGCATCAGTATGTGTGCAACACTCTGTGATGGAACAGGCCTCAGTTTATGTCAGATAATTTCTTTAATTATTGATACTGATCCAGCCTGGGGATCTCAGCACAGGAAGGAGCTGGAGGTGCTGGACCATGTGCAGACAAGGCACCAGGATGATCAGAGGGATGGAGCAGCTCTGCTGGGAGGAAAGGCTGGGAGAGCTGGGATTGTTCACCTGGAGAAGAAAAGCCCTGGGGTGACACAGAGTAGGTTTAGATGGCATATGGGGAAGGAATTGTTCCCTGTGAGGGTGGGCAGGCCCTGGCACAGGGTGCCCAGAGAAGCTGTGGCTGCCCCTGGATCCCTGGCAGTGTCCAAGGCCAGGCTGGATGGGGCTTGGAGCAACCTGGGACAGTGGAAGGTGTCCCTGCCCATGGCAGGGATGGCACTGGATGGGCTTGGAGGTCCCTTCCAACCCAAACCATTCCATGGTTCTGTGACTCCTCTGTTATTTACTGATGACTGTAAGTGTTGTAACCATTTACTTCTACACACAAAATGGCCATTCCCCACTCCAGGGATGGATGGGAGGCTTTCCCCAAAGGTTTTTCCAAAGCTTTTGATCCCTTTTCTAAGCACAGGTTTATCTCTAATGAGGCCCACAGTGGGCTGGGATGGTTCAGAGCATCCTTGCAGAGCTCTGGTGCTCCCAGGGTGCAGGTTCTGATCCTGGGCTCACTCAGCCAGAGCCTTCCTGGCCAAGAATCCACTGTCACATGGATGATGGGCACATCCAGAGAAGCAGAACTTGCACCCAGTGGGAAGCTGAAGAAGTTTTCAGCCAGTTTTACGCTTCCCTGAAGTATTTCGTGAGACTTTTAGAAGTTGACAGCCTGATTCCCAACATACAATCTTTCCTGGGAACTGTTGACATGCTCAGGACATAGCCTTAGAGTTGTCTGCTACAATGCCTGTACCAAAAAGATTACAAAAACATTTTATTTCACTTTTTTTTTTTTTTTAAGGATGGATAAGACAGAGCAGAGGTGAGGCCCTTCCCACATTTCCAGATTTGCCCTTTCTCCTATGTTCTGTTTTACTGATACACAAAGTAGCTGTATAAATAAACTTCACCTGAAAGACTGGTGAGGAATAAACCCCATGGGAATTTGGAGAGTGGTAACTGAAAACCTGTTTTTAATGGCTTACACAATAAAAACAGTATGGAAGGAATTGTCCAATTTATTTTGAGGCCAAGATTGATTCTGTTGTCCTGATATAGCAATAATAGGTACCTGCAGAAAATAATCCATTGATCACAGAACAATGAGACACCTGAATAAAAATTAATAACAATCATTCCAAAACTGCTAAAGTTCAGGATTGTTTTGGACATCCATTAGAGTGTGGAAAAGAGGCCATCACCCTGTTTCCTTTACTGTATTCTCAATTGCTTCAGTCTGACCTTGTATTTCTGTATGCAAGCCCATGCTTGCAGGATAAGCACAAGCAGAATTAACACATCATCCATGACTTCTTAAAACCATGTAAGCACTACATTCCAGGTGTCTCATCCCTACCTAACTCTCCCATCAATCATATTTTTTCCCTGTGAAGGGCTTTCCTAGCAAGACAAATGCATGAGGAGGTGGATTGGACACACAGCTCCTTAAATTATTCTCACATCTGTGCTTAAATAGTTAGCACTTCCATCCTCTGGAGGTGCTAAAGTGAGGAAAAATCCCTCATTTTCCTGAACTTGTCTTCCTTCTGTGCACAGCAAAGTCTCACAGACAAAATGGCTTTTAGAGAGTGGAGAAAACAATTATTTTCTCCTTCATTTAAATAATATCGAGACATTGTTCGTCTCACGAGGAACTACAGCGTGCCGCTAAAGAATGACACTAAAATGCATTGCAATGCAATTTGGAGGAGAATAATAGTTAAAATAAATATTAAATGGATGTGTTCCTTTTTCATATTTTTGTGTCAGTAACTCTGAAATTTCAGCACCATTGAAAAAAAAAAAGCATTATTTTATTTTTCAAAGCAGTGGGAGCAAAGCTGTAGCAATGAAGTTTAAAATCAAGACCACAAATCTCACTGGTTTTGGTATTTTGAAGATGGACTGATTTTCATTTTATTTTTTTCCTGAATTTGTGTCAAAAAACTTTCATTGCCAAAATCTCTCCATTCTTTTATGCCACATAAAAATAAAGTTTTGGATTTAAAACCTGATGCTAAAACCACCAGCTGCAGATAACCCCACCTGCTCATAGAGAGCACAAGTGTATTTTCACCTTGTCTGTGCCATGTGGAACACAGCAGGTCTGGTTTCCCTTGTAACCAAAGCCTCTCTGGATGCCATAAGGAGTGTGTGACAAAAAACACTTTGGGAATTGAAGGGAGATGCCATTCCCAAGAAGACCTTTGTGTGCCTCCACCACAGAAGTGTTTGCAGGATGGAAGCAGAAATGTGCAAACACAGCTGAGAGAGCTGGAAGGGATTTCAGAGGGTGCTTTTCTGTCTGCAGAAAAAATCTGGGATGTGCTTGGCACACCTTGTGTTCTCCTCCACCTGTGCTCCCAGATTATCCAACACAATCCTGAGGTGACTGCTCCTTTGCTGGGAACAAGTAGGAGATTGCCTGGAAATTGCCAAGAAGGCTGAAATATGGGAAGAGGAGAATTTCTATACAAAAACTCGTGGCTAAAGTAAAGATTTTCCTTGGCTTTAATAGAAAATGCTGCTGGAGTACATCAATTGGCAAATACTTGTGCTGCTTTATTGGGACAAATGGCTGTTGTCTGGTTTAATATACCCCTAAGTATTCCAATAAGGACAACAATAAGTCTGGAATACCTGCTCTCTTCTTAGATTGATATAAACAGCAAAAATGCACTCTTTTGTTCCTGCATGCTGGGATTAAATGGCTTTTAAACACTATTTTTGCATGTCTGCGTGGGAGCAAAGTAACAAAAGAAAATTAAAGAAGTTTTCCCACCCCCACCCCTTTCCTTCAGTTGAGCTCAGGATGGAATATTGTATTTTCCCCAGAAATATTCTCCTGAAAATCAAAGAAAGTCTGGTTCTTAAGCAGCCTGTGGATTCTCTTTTAATAGAATCTAAAGTTATTATCCTATTTTGTTGGAGACATCCTGAGTGCACACATACTCATATTTAGGGATGTGGAAAATGTGCCAAGAGAAAGTTGTCCATAAAAAAAACCTCTGTGTGTCTAGGAGCCATGCACAGTAGGCAGGGACCTTTGACTTACCAGGAATTTGCTCATTACCTCAGTCTGGTTAAATCACAGAACAATGGAATATCCTGAGAGGGAAGGGACCCACAGGGATCATGGATTCAGCTTCTGTCCTTGCCCAGACACCCCAACACTCCCACCCTGTGCATCCCTGGGAGCGTCGTCCAATCCCTCCTGGAGCTCTGGCAGCCTTGGGGCTGTGCCCATTCCCTGGGGAGCCTGGGCAGTGCCCAGCACCCTCTGGGGAAGAACCTTTCCCTGATCTCCAGCCTGACCCTGCTCTGGCACAGCTCCAGCAGTGAAATGTGCTGCAATAACATTTATCCAGATTTTGATGTGACCCTCCGCTTGTGTTTTCCACATTTTAGCCCCACCATTCCTCTGGATGATGTCAAAATATTTCATTGGGGTTGTCCTCCCAATTATAAAAGGATAATAAAGTCAACCTGCTATAAATGAGTTTAAACTTGTTGCTGGAACACATCTAGGTCAATGCTGTTGTCTGATACATCTGGTTGTGCCTGGACTCCTCACTGGACAGATACAAGCTGCTTGGAACATCCCCAATGGCATTTTATGGAATAAAAGCTTGGGAACCTGGGGAATTCTTCAGGCAGGCAGGGACATTAAGCATCAGCACATTTCTCTGCCCAGCAGTGAACATATGTATACATATGTTAGGGTTTTATATTTATATATTTTTAAATATATATGTTTTATATTTACATATAATTTTATTTATTTATATATATTTTATACATAAATATATATCTTTATATATTATTATATATTTTATATAATTACATATATTTTTTATATATTTTAGATGTATATATATTTATATAAAAATATAAAATTTACAGTATACAAACATATATAATTTATTTTATATCTTGCATATCATATGTCTTTTATATATTATATCTATTCTTATTTCTATTTTATCTATTATTTATATATTGTTATACTATTATATATACCATATATTGTAATATATTCTAATGTATTTTGTATATTATATATGTAAAATATAATCTATATAAACATATATTTATATATATATGGCTAGGGTTTGGGTCAGGTTTAGGGTTAGGGTGTTAGGGTTATAGATATATATATATACTTTTAATATATATATATTTTTATATATACAATATATATGAACTGCAATGCTTGCAATATTTTATCTCTGCTGTCCCATGAGAATTTCTAACTAACTTCCACCTTCCATTTTTCTGACACACAGACCCTGGAGCATCTAATTAACTCCTGCAAGGGAGAGTTTGGAAAATATGATCCCAGCTTCTCTCAGGATTAATAACATCCTGACTGGGAATATCCCAGAGCTTGAACAGGCTCATCTGAATATTTAAATTTTATGAAAGAGGTCTGATCTGCTGTGCCACTTTGGGCAGAACTGGGATCTTTTAGAAATAGGCCCAGGATATTTTTTTTACCATGTAAACAGGGTAGAATAGCACAGTTTTAGTTCCATGTGGAAGCACAGCCATGTGTTCAGTAAACAACAATTCCTTGGTTCTCTGCCAAAGCCTGAAACAGAGAAAAAACCAGGTACTTGTGTAAATACACATCACATTAATTCCCTTTACAAATCTCTGTATAATAACTTATTTCACATGAATACATTTGCAGTTTTCCCTCCTTTCCACCACAGCACTGCGAGTTACTTGTTTTGTTACAAAACATGTCAGTCCTCATAAGAACTCAGTGGTTTAGATATAAAAAGCAAATGCAGAATCTCAAAAAGTCTAATAAAATCTGACAAGCTGTTAAAAGCATAAGAGTTGTGCTAAGTCTGTTTTTCCTATGCTCATGGAGGCTTTGCCATTAAAGGGTTTTAACAGGACAGAACATTTAAGCTATTCCTGCAATCAGTTGCCCTGTGGTAGATGATGACACTTATATCCAATTAGAAGAGCAGCAATTATATAATTTCTGGAAATTTCAAGGAAAAAAATACTGATATTCATGTGTAGTGGTTTAAATTATGCCAGTGTGAAGTCCCTTTTCATACTGTGGAATATCAATTAAATATATCTGTTGGGGAAATGCAATTAAAAAGCTGGAATGTTTACTTCAGTGACTAAGCACTTGTAGAAATAAAATGTTAAGTTGTGAAAATGCTGTTGTAACAAGGCCAGTAAATCATGTTAGGGATTTTAGTGAATGAGCAATATTCAGTTTCTGGGTTTGGTTCTTTGCTATCTTTGCTTGGTGGGAGTATCCACCAGAACATTAAAAAAAAATTCCCACTGCACATAGAGCAAGAGAGTTTAACCAGAAGAGGTGAAATTATAAAACAAATCATTAGGTAATTTCACAGATTCTCAGCAATAAAGACAGATTGAAAATACTAAGTCCCAAATTATTTCACTGACTCAGAAAGTGACTCAAGGGCAGAATATGGAATTTGAAGGACTCTTCTAGCCTCAACAGTTTCATGAGATCTGTCTTTCCTTTCCTTGGGAAAAGAGGGAGACGATGGATATTCTTTTGGGTGGTGTAGTGCATGATTTACAATCATAGTCCTTGTTAGAGGGATTGACTGATAAAATAAATATGTTTTAATTGGGCAACTTCAGGATCTGCCTCCAGAAGCTGCCTAAAAATGATCATTTGTTATCAAATGAGCCTCTTGGCTCCAGCCAACAGAGAAAATTCCAGTTTTCTTTGCTATGGTCCACACCCACCTTTCCCATAAACCTTGACCATTTGCCTCAGAACTTCTGAAACTGAGCCAAAGAGTAAAAAACTTTTTTTTTTTTTTCCAGAAAGCAGGAAAATACAACACAATGACCTTGCAATTTCCCCAGCCCCAGCCATGGTAACCCTTGAAAAATGCAGCACTGAAGTGAGCAGAACAGCTTGTGGAAAAGCCTGACATCCCCCAGAGTTCCAGTTACACTCCTGTGCTCAGCACAGCCTCTGCAGCAGAAGGCTGGCCCAGATGACAGGAAAATAACAGCAAAAAAACAATAAACAACCACATTTATTTCACTTTGAACCGAAGAGCTCTTCCAACAGCTGAACCTTGTCTCATTCACAGCACTCCATTTCTGCATGATAACTTCCTCATTACAACAGTAGTTTGCCAGACCTTAAATAAGCACTTTTACTGAGAATATAAAGATTAATCCTTTTTGCTATTACTTTCAAAATTCCTCGTTAAAGAGCCACCCATATATGACATTTATTAATGTGTGTATACTGCATATTAATTCAAATTAAGTTCTACAGTGAATAATGCTAAGGCCCTCAAATTAAGTGATTTAATTCCTTTCCTCATCTAATTGCTGAGACTATTATTTAATGTCTCTTGTTTTTTTCTCTATTAATCTGTTTGCTTTATTAAATTGTATTCTGTTGTTCCACTCAGAACTTGTACAATTAAAAGAGGCAAAGAGAAGGTTTCAAACAAAGGAGAAAAGCATTTACATGGGAGGAGAAGGAAAAGCTGGTGGGAGGAACAGGCAGATCATGGGGAACCTGCCACAAGTGGTCCTCTGTAAGGGAGGGAAGCGCTGGAAAGGCTTAGGGAAGAGAAAGGATTATTGAATAATGGGAAGGAAGATAACCAGGGACTGGAATGCACTGCTGGTTTTGGACCCCCCTGGGACTGCACAGGAAAACAAGGATGGAGCTCCTGAGCCCAGCCCAGCCTGGACTGAAGCTGACACAGACAAACTGCAAAAGCCAAAAAGACAAAACTCTGTGCTTAACATTTTCATTTTAGGCACAACTGTGTCAGCAGGCTTTTCAGATGCTGTTGTAACTAATGGTTACAAGCCTGCACTGCTCTGAAAAGCTTCTCCCTCTCAGTGTTCCCTGCTCAGGAATTGTGAATTTTTCCTTGCATTTAGCATTCAGGGTTTTTTTTATTATTTCATTTTTCCTTTCTTTCCTCTCCACCTGAAGGAAAGAAGCAGAGCAGGAGGGTTATGTGGGATAAAGGCACAGTTCCTGTTCATTTCTAAGATCTTCCCATGACTAGGATAGTTGCTATGAATATAAAATCACAATTTTTTTTAAAGCACAGTTTAGCTAAGGATGAAATAACTAAATAAATTAAGCCTTGTTTCACTGTAATATCCATGACTGTAATGCAGTCTGTAATTGCAGCATTTCTCTAGGTCTGTTCACAAGGAACCTGCACATGTTTGAAGTTCACATTGTTCCTGTGGTGACTAAAATATTCTGTGCAATAAGGAGGTAAAATAATTGTATCATTTCTGCAAATGAGCCCTGTGTTCAGGAATGAGCTGTGCAGTGGCAGAGAGACCTGCCCTCTTTTCTGCATTCACAGTCTCCCCTCACACTGCTAATTGGATGCAGAGCCATTTCCACACTATTTTTTCCCATCATCTTGGAAAGCACCTTATGTTTTGCCCCTGACATCAGGCAGGATGGACATGTAGTGTGAAGGGCAGCAGCAATAACATTGATCCCTGCTCTGAATTCCAAAAGGGGTGTGTGCCCTGGGGCTGTCTGACTTCCTTAGGAGAACCCAGCACTGCTGAGTCAAAATACTGCACAGAGCAGCTCACTGTCCTTTAATGTCCTGCCAATTACTGTCATGGAAGTGGGGGGAAAAAGTTACAAAAAAAGGTCTTGGTTTCAGTTGCTTTCCACGGGTTGTAAGTACATGTGCCCGTGTTTACAGGGGTCCGAGGATGAGGGAAGAGATGAGGATCTGACTCCATCTTTCAGAAGGCTTGATTTATTATTCTATGATATATATTATATTAAAACTACACTAGAAGAATAGAAGAAAGGATTTCATCCAAAGGCTAGCTAAGAATAGAAAAAGAAAGAATGAATAACAAAGGCTTGTGTCTCGGACAGAGAGTCCGAGCCAGCTGACTGTGATTGGCCATTAATTAGAAACAACCACACGAGACCAATCACAGATGCACCTGTTGCATCCCACAGCAGCAGATAACCATTGGTTACATTTTGTTCCTGAGGCCTCTCAGCTTCTCAGGAGAAAGAATCCTAAGGAAAGGATTTTTCAGAAAATATTATGGCTACAAGCGCACAATGAGTATTTGATTGATTTATGTCAATCTGCCATTTTAATCCACAGGAAACAGTAGTGAATGGCAGACAAGCTCTTTGGCACATCTATTTTCTCTGTCATCCCACAAAACTTACCTGTGTACATTTTCTGAATATTGTACCTGCACAAGTTCATACAATCATGGAATGGTTCGCATTGGAATGGACATTAAATCTCACCTCATTCCAAATCCCTGCCAAATGCAGGGACACCTTCCACTAGGTCAGGGTGCTCAGAGCCTAAATTAACTTTAGGGAACAGAGAAAGGAAGGAAAACATAAAACTCCTTGTTTCTTTCTACTTTTTTCTCTTTAACCTGAGACAGGACCCAGGGAACATTTGAAGCTGTGCCAGAGGAGGGTTAAGTTGGAGATCAGGGAAAGGTTCTTCCCCCTGAAGAAGGGGAAGAAGGGTGGGCACTGCCCAGGCTCCCCAGGGAATGGGCACAGCCCCAAGGCTGCCAGAGCTCCAAGAGAGTTTGGACAAAGCTCTCAGGGATGCACAGGGTGGGACTGTTGGGGTGTCTGGGCAGGGACAGTGTTGGACTGGATGCTCCTGTGGGTCCCTTCCAGCTGAGGCTATTCCATGATCCCATGGTATTTACCCTTCTGCCTTCAGCACAGCACAGGCTGCTAGAACCCTGTGGGATTCTACCCACAGACCTTGTCACAGGGATTGCTGTTGAATGCAAATAGATGGCATTTTTCCTGGCACCAAAAAGCCTCTCTGGGAATCAACAGTGTTGATTCAACACTTTGGTCCCCTCCGCCTGGTTCTGCCCTGATGTCACCTGTGCTCCCACACAGAGCCAGTATCCCAGCCCACCCCCTTCAGCGGAGTGTGTCCTATTGTGCCAGGGAAACACCCAAAGGTCACTCCCTGCCAGAGGGATCCCATCCCACCAACAAGGTCACAGGGACCTTCCAAGTCCTGCTCCTGGCCCTGCACAGGGCAATCCAACCATTTGCTGCAGGTCCAAGCTCCTCTCCGGAGCAGCTGGGTGCCACACTGGCACTTGCTTTCTCTCCCTGAGCATCACCCTGTGCCACCCAAAACGCTCAGGTGTGGGGCAGTGCTGCTTTTCAGTGGGGTTAAAAACAGGGAGTGATGCTCTCTGGGGTGTGAGCTGTGGGGTGGGGACTGGGACACTGCAATCTGCTCCTCCTTGGTGTCTCTCCAAGCATCTCTGGTTCCCAAGGTGTTCTGTTTGCACAAGCCTCTGCAGACCGCAGCTTTGCCCTAAGATGTGAACTGCTGGCCTCTTGTTTGAGCTGTGATCCTCTCTATATTCCTCAGAGACTGCCGCTGTGGACTGATCTTGGCACCAGAATCAATCTTTTTTTGCAAGCAGAAGAGTATTTTTACATGACAAAGCTTTTGTTTTAGGATCTCAGAACTTTGCTCACTGAGGTCTAAAGAGTAATTCCTACTTTTAAATTTTTTTTTTTAACATTTGCAATTCACCTCATGAGTTATCCTCTGGTGGATTCTCTGTTGTCCCTGATAAGATCCACAAAAGTGACTCTGATGGTCCCTAATCTGAAAGAATAATTGTTTCTTAGATTTTTGGGTTGCTTAGTTCTTTTTTTTTCCCCCTTCTCCTATAAATCTTTAGCTTGAAACAGTGTGATTGTATAACAGACAAATCTGGCCTGCTGCAAACTAAAGTGTGCTGTGTTTGCAAACCAAAAGGCTTCTGAAATAAAGATGGAAACTGGTGGAATATCTGTGAAGTGGAGCTGCACCCATTTCTTTAAATTCAGTAATTCATTTCAGCCTCTGTCTGGGTTTATCTGAGTGACAGAAAAGAGCTTTATTACTGTTGACTTCAGGTAAGAAAAAGCACGATGAGATTCTTTAAATGACTTGGATGTGTTTGGACAGCTACTATCTCAAAAAGTCTATTATCTGTATTGACTACAACACTACAGAATGTTATAAAATTAATTATATTCTTCATAGCTTAACAATGATTGCCTCATTTAGAAATATAATTACCTATCACTGAGGTTTTCAGCCAGAAGGGGTTTTTTTTAACAGTGTATAATAGCTTGGTTTGTCAGACTTCATTGAAATCCTTTGCTGCTTTCTTCTCCTCCTTGTAAAATATGATATTTTAGTTGACTTTTTCTTTTTTGATGCCGAAGTTTTATTCCAGGTATTTAATGTTGTTATTCACAAGGAACAGACTGATATTAAAGGAGCAGCCTGGCCAATAAAACAAGGAACCACCAAGTGACACCATGTTATGGGATGCTCTGGGATGTAATGGGATAATCTGAGAAGTGTCCTCCTCCCTAAGATTTAAAAGAAGGGAAAATTATTATTCAGGAACAAAAAGTATGATCCATCTCTTGAAAGGGTCATTCAATGAGACAGAAGTAAGAAAATGAAAACCTGACAATCTTTGCCATGATTTTCCAAGAAAACGCTTTCCCGGATTTCTGTTCTGATTTCAAGTTATTCTCTTGAAGCACAACCATTATCCCCACAGACACATCAAAGCCAAACCCACCTGATAGAACCCATAATTTCTATGTGCATTTAAAAAGCACAGAAAGGAGAAAATAAGTGCTGAACACTGTCAAAGTTTATGTCAGGTTACGCAAATGATGGTTCCCCTGCCATCCTGTTCCCAGCTCCATCTCTCCCCAGCCAATGAGGCAAGGAGGAGTTGAGAAATACTGAAGAAAGGCAGATAATGCACTTTGTTCCTATTATTTTTCCTGCAGACACAATTTTTCCCCCTCGATTGTATCAGAGCTCATCATTCTCCAGAGCCATTAATCTGGCATCTGTATCGACAGCGTGGGATTGTAAAAGATGTTATTTATTTCCTCCTGCCTTCCAGCTCCAATAGGAGAGAAATACTGAGCTGCCCCCAGCCTCAGGAACTAAGTAATAAGAGGAAAATGATGAAGTGTGATAATTTAAGCACAAAGAGATCAGATCCTGGCACTCAATACATTGGTTTTGCTTAAAAACTGCAGCAGTTTTGTTGGGTTTTTTTTTTCAGGTTTAGCTGAAAATTAGAATTTAGATGTTTGGATTGAAGCTGATTTAGCAGCTGACATGCTGCTTTGTTTCAAAATCTCTCTTTAATAAAAGACACCACTAAAATTAGGTGGATCAGTAAAATAAATAAAAGAGCGACACTTCTGGGGCTTTTCATTCCCTGTCTCTGGTGGGGGCGATTATGGAAAATACATCTGTAAAACAAACACAGGCTGCTTCTTATGCAGGCACAGTGTGTCAAAACAAACAGCACCAATCTTTGGCTCAGATTTGGGCTTTTTAGCACAACCCTTAAATCCAGCATAAAATCCAGCCCTGCATATAGATGTGGTATTATATATTGATGTCACAACCACATGAACTTGCACTGAATGCTTTCTTACATGAGCTGGACACCTCTAGAGCCCTTTACCTGAGCACATTTGGGAAATTGTATTTAGTTCATATAAACTGAGCCCCTCAGTTTGCTAAACGATTAGCAATATTCAGAAAACAAGCACTCATTAATTATATCCACACAGCAAAATACAGAGTAATTTGGAAATGTGTTAACACCTAATATTTTACAGATCTTTTTGCTGTGAGGGTGGTGAGGCCCTGGCTCAGGCTGCCTGCAGAAGCTGTGGCTGATCCTAAAACTCTTCCAGATCAGATTGGAGCAACCTGGGCAAGTGGAAGGTGTCCCTGCCCATGGCAGGGGTGGCACTGGATGACCTCTAAAGGTTCTTTCCTGCTCACACACCACCCATCTTTCACATTCCAATTCCTCACTTGTCCACCTCAATCCTTGATTTCAGCATTTCCTTTATTTTCCATACCCTCTCTATGTCAGCAAGGACAAAATGCCTTCTCAAAACCACGAGAAATGTAAATATGGTGGGGGTTTTGGTTTATTTCAGTTAATTTCAAGAATCTGGGGAATCCCTCTGATCCCCATGGGGAGAGTTTGGCTTTTCTTGGCCTTTTTTGTAGCCTTCTGTACAGTTCCTACAAAACCTGCAGCTCCAGGCTCTCCCCAGTGATTTTGTCTCTCCAGGATTGTCCCCACACAGAGACAAGGAACGGTGCAATACAGGCCAGTTAAAAAGCAAATTTGTGCTAACTGATGGCTAATCTGGAATTGCTGTGAGGTGTGTTCCAGAAGGATTGGGACACACCTGCAAAAGAAACACAGGCAAGGATTCATTCTGCCTTCTGAGGGATTACAAATACCTGAACAGGCATGAATGTTGAGTCTTAACTTCTTTTTTGCCAGGGTTGGGATTAAATGCTCGAGATGGAATTTCTTGTTTGGACTCAGATGTTTATTAGTTCTTATCCATGTTACAGTCTCACAAACCATGAGTTCTACAGCAGTTCACTCTAACAAACTAAAATTAGAGACCTATTTCTCCCTCTACAAGGCCTTTTAAGGATAAACTGTCTAATTAAGAAATGACACCTAAATTATTTTTACTTTTAACCCAATAACCAACCACCCATGTTCTGCAATGTGGACTCTTTTATCCAATTACACAAGACCACCCAAACCCATGGAGAGGAAGGTGAAGAAGATAAAGAAGTAGGACCAGCCTTCACCCTAAAACCTCCATCTTGCTTTATATTTATTACCATATTCTAAAACCTTAAACTCTAAGTTTTCCACCATGTGATATTACACACTTCTATTCAAACTCCACACCCATAATCCCAGTTCTATCCAATTTTGGAAGCTTCTCCACGGCCTCAGGTCAAATTCTCTTGGAGGTCAGTGCCTGTCATCACAGAATATCTAAAATTCTGGTAACCAGGGTTCCAACACATAAACACATTCAATCCTCACCCTTTTGTTTGCCAAAGTGCAGGGAACCTTGGGCCACAGCATTTCTCCCTTACAAGAAATAGAATATCTCCAGGATCACCACCCAGGGAATGGTGATCTGATTTCCTCTGAGCACAGACCATTTTCAAACAGACTCTGAGCTTTGGAAGTCTTCATTTCAAGGTTGTATGCTCTCTCAAAGTAACAAAACAGAGCAAACATCTTCTGAAGATCTCCACACAATGAAAGTGGAAAAGTAATTTAATCTTGGATCAATATTTGCAAGTGGTAAGTGGAAATTGCCACTCAGTAAGATTTTGGCTCACACAGTTCCATTTCATTCTGCTTTTGTGTGGTGCAAATCTGGGATAATGTTCCCAATGTTGCATTGTAGAGAGAGAAAAGAGGTACTTGCACTATTTATTCTCTGCTCTATATGAATATAAAACCTTTATACATCATATACCATACCTTATATGTGATACATCATCTATACCAATAAAACATATGGTAAATTTTGAACATATTGAGGTGCCAGACCATGGATTCAGCTGTGCAATTGAGCAGGTCACAAGCTCGGCTGGTGCCACACTTGTTTTGCCATTAGTGAATATGAATTTCAATCTCATATCTAAATATATACACATATATTTAAACATACATAAAACAACATTATCTGTTAAAGAAGTAGACATTTAAAAGAGTTTTAGGCTTGATGTTGGGGTTTTTTGTGTTATTTTGTTGTTGGTTTGGGATTGTTGGGTTTTTTTTTTTACTTCTTGTAGCTACAAAAATTAGGTAAATAAAAAGCAGACTAATGGCTGGTTGAACTCACTTCACCTCTGCCTTTCTTTGTCCCTTGGTCAGGGGTTTCTACAAGATTCAGTGAGAACAGAAAAAAAATTCCAAGGGTGAAAGTGTAGGAAACTCACCTTGCAAAAGCCACAACATGTGGAGGTGTCAGCGCTGTGCCAGCAGTGGAGGAATTTGCTTAATGAAAATTTTCCCCAGGCATCCCCTAATGTCACTGGTGGCTCCCAGTGCAGATTACCCATCAGTTAGCACAAATTTGCTTTTTAATTGGCCTGTATTGCACCTGCCACATCCTGGCTCCCCAGCCTCTGAGGCACTGGCAAAAGGAGGAAGGTGGAGATCTGGAGGGATTTCATTTAATGCATTCCAGGAAGGGCCTGCACTGCAACAATTAATGTTTAAAAGACGGGAATAATGTGCACCAGCACGAAGTGATGAGGACAAGGCAAGGGGAGCTGGGGAGTAACTAATGAACAAGATTAATTAGCCACAGCAGAAAGATCTAAAGCTCCAGTGGCTTCAGGGGGAAGCTTTAATTCTGTTGACTTTTGTGGTTCCTGGGAACAGCCCAAGAAGTCCAGGAGTAGGAGATTCCTCAGCAAGGCTTTGTTTATCCAGGTTTATTTTAAAATTATGCCAAAACCATGTGTTCTGCAGGTAAACTGTGAACAGCCAGGCAAAGGAACCACAGGCAGTGGGTTTATATTTATTACCATATTCTAAAACCTTGAACTCTACATTTTCCACCATGTGATATTACACACTTCAGGCAAGACCCAGGAATGGGGGTGCAGATCTCCTTCCCAGGTACAGGACCCTCCAGGTCCCCTCTTCCCATTTCCCAAGAGTAAGAAAATTGAACTTCAGTTGTGCAAGTTGGTTATAGACTTCTCAGTTGTATTCAGATCTCCCAAGTATTTATTTTTCTCCCTTTCTTCCAGAATGGCTGGGCTCTCCTTGCTCAGATTTCTATGGAAATCTCAGGGAATGGATGTTTTCATATAGACAATTAATGTGTAATTCCTTGCAGTGAATTCCAGGTGAATTGCACTCCCAAACCATGCAGCTCCCTGGCAGCAGTGCCAGCAGAAGGAGCAATGTGACTCCACAGCTCCCAGATGTTGTGATTCCAGAGAAATGTTATCCTGCAGAAAGCACAGGCAGCTGGGATGCTAATTCCCAATGTTTGCATCTCATCGGGGGCTCTAGGAACTGCAGGAGTGGGAATGCAGTGAAGCTGCTCTGAGTTGGGTTTGTAAGGACAATCTCAATTCAACATCAATCAATAAATAAATAATCTGCTTGGAAATTAAAAATAAAATTGAAATATCAATTCTAGAAAGCATAGGCATTTGTTTTAAATTACTTAAATTGGCAAAGCTTTAATTTCAAGTTTTAACTGGTTTTGTTGAGGATTTTTCTACAACTGACTGCATTTCCTTACTGTGAGTTTCATTCACAACCAGTTTCTGCTGAAGGATTTATCTCCCTCCTCCCCCCCACCCCACACCACTCTCTTGTCTCTGTCACTTATTGCCTTTGCATTGTTAAGATGACCATGCAGAGATGTTCCATGAATTGGCAAAAAGCATTTTTCCCGCCAGAGTTAAATTCCAATCAGGTCAGTGAACTGATCTGCCTCAGTAACCCAAGTGTGGGACAGCAGTGGGAAGGGATGAACAAGGGAGAAGGGAGGCAGGATTGCCCCAGTTTCATGTGATTTTACCCTGTTTTATGCCCATAGCATTCCTTCCTTATTATTTTACCCCTGCCATCCCCTTTCTCCAGGTGCCTGCACTACCTGTCTATAGTGGCTTATTGAGTTCTTCCTTTACTTTCAGGAAAAACAAAGTTATTTAATAAAGATATCCAAAATAAAGATACTCAGCTAGCAGCTGCATAAGTACATATTTGAAATTTTATCTTTGCAGTGCTGGTGTGTGTTGCAATATCTGTGATATATTGCTCTTCCCTTTGCCTTATAACAGACTCCCTATTATAGAGGCACAATTTAATAAGGCCATGTACATTAACATTATGGCATAATTTCCTGGCTGCCAGACAGGAGAGATTTTGAATGTTAAACTGTGTTTGATATGTTAATATAGGATGTAAGTGCCAAATTGGGCTCTATTAACAACACTTGCTTCAAATATTTTCCAATTTTCCTGTTAAACTGGGATGTGGAGGAAAAGGCACTTGGTTGGAAGGGAAGGAACTGGGAGCTATTTGAGATCATTTAACTGCAGCCCAGTTGGTGGAGCTGGGAGCTGTCTGTGGGAAAATCCAGCAAGCAGGAGAACACATCTTGCTAATGGCACGAGGATGAGCAGAGAGGAGTCTGTGAGCAGCAGATTTCTGGAATATAAATGGAATAGAATTGTCATCAGGCACTTCCTCAGCTGTCAGAGACGTTTAGAAATAGATGGGCTCCACAGGGACACTATTCCAGCTCACCTCCTGAATTTCCAGATATATAACCTGCCAGGAATGTGGAGGTGGGCAGGTCAGGCTCTGCTCCCAGGGACAGGGACAGGAGGGAGGGAACGGCCTCAGGCTGGGCCAGGACAGCCTCGAGTTGGACATCAGGAGGAATTTCTGCATGGAAAGGGTGGTCAGGCCTTGGCAGGGGCTGCCCAGGGCGGTGCTGGGGTCCCCATCCCTGGAGGTGTCCCAGGAAGGCCTGGATGTGGCACTCAGTGCTCTGAGCTGGGGACAATGTGGACATCAGGCACAGACTTGATGATCCTGGATATTTTTTCCAAACGTAATGATCCTGGGATTCTGAATCTCCGTATTTCCTCTTAATGCAAGGTGCCCAAGGGGAACTGTAAAAGAGATAGGAAAATTGAGAAGCCCTACAGCTGCATAGATCAACATCTCTAAAACAAATTACGCCTCTTCCAGGGACTTTCATTTTGACTCAGGGCAAATTGCTTCTCTTTTTCATCTCATAGCATCTACTTTGTTTCTACAGCACTTTTAAACCCTTTTGGTTAGGTTAACCTCATATTGTGGGTTGGTAAAATCTACATGGTACCGCCAGAGATGTAATACTAATACTAATTAAGTGTAAATGGAACTCTTCTATAAGCATAGAAAATGTTTTTTTCGGGATGATTAAAGCAGTCCCTTAATTTTTTATAAGTCTAGAGGTTAAGCTGCTAAAGGGCAGTTGTATCTGTCTTCTAGCTCAAAGAGCAAATACCATAATGCCTGAAAATACACTGAGGGAGCCTTTAAACCAGTCTTTGTTCTGCCTGAATGCTGGGGGCATTAATCTCTATCCTTCATATTGCTGCTTGTATGTGTCACACAGAACCATGGAATGATTTGGGTTGGAAGGGACCTTAAAACCCATCCAGTGCCACCCCTGCCATGGGCAGGGACACCTTCCACTGTCCCCGGGTGCTCCAAGCCCCATCCAACCTGGCCTTGGACACCGCCAGGGATCCAGGGGCAGCCACAGCTTCTCTGGGCACCCTGTGCCAGGGCCTGCCCACCTTCTCAGGAAAGGATTTCCTCCCAATATCCCATCTAAACCTGCCCTCAGGGAAATCATTCCTGCTTGTCCTGTCCCTCCATCCCTTGGAAATTATTTTTTGTCAGCCCCTTCAGGCACTGCAAGGCCACAATGGGAGCACTCTAAAGCTTCTTTTCTCCAACTCTCCCAGCCTTCCCTCCCAGCAGAGCTGCTCCATCCCTCTGCCCACCCTGGTGCCTCCCCTGGGCTCTCTCCAGCAGCTCCAGCTCCTCCCTGTGCTGGGGCAGCTCTGCAGGTGGGGTCTCACCTGAGCTCAGGGGCACAGGGGCACAATCCCAATCCCTCCCCTGCTGCCCAGGCTGGGGCTCAGCCCAGGGCAGGGGGGTTCAGGGCTGGGGCAGCTCCAGCTCTCACCCCCAGCAGCCCCAAGTCCTTCTCCCAGGGCTGCTCCAGCTGCTCCTCCCAGCCTGGATTGACCCCAGGGGTTGCCCTGAGCAGCCCAGGTTAAACCTCCTGGGGTTCCCATGGGCCACTCCTGGAGCTTGTCCAGGGCCCTCTGGATGTCACCCTGTCCTTCAGGGTTGTCACTGAACACTCAGCTTGGTGTCACCTGCAAACCTGAGCGTGCCCTGCATCATCTGTGTCATTAATGCAGATATTAAACAACAATGAACTTATACTCTGTGTGTTTGCATGTTTAAAGCTAAAATCTGCCTGTATGATAAAGAAATGGTACAATCCTGACACAGCCTCTCCTCAGCAGGGCTAACACCCAGGATCTCAGCCTGTGCATGGGGCTGACACCGAGCTACAGCCAGCTGGAGGCTTGGCTTTGTCAATCACATGTGATATTTAAAGCAATTTCTCACCTTCACAGGCTCCCTCCTTTGATAATGTCAGCAGCAGAGCACAGGATGCTGTCAAAACTCAAAAAGACACCTGAATTTCCCTTCTCAGTAATTCCCTTTCTGCACTGGGAATCATTTAGAGATACCCTGAAAATGAAGGAAAACTTTAAATCTGTTCCTGCCTTAGTCACAGTAACAGCATAATGACACTCTAATGGTGTCAAAATTGGTGAGCTAAAATCAAGGAGAAAACTTTATGAGTTGTTTTGTTTTTTTTTTTTTTTTTTTCCTCAAAAGGTTTTTCTAAGGATCTCTTCAGGTTCTAGCTGCAATTTGAGGAAACACTTTTCAATCACTAGTCCTTGCCACAGATTTAAAGCCAATAGGAGCACCAACAATTGCAAAGGGCAGTCAAATCTGCACTTTATTTTGGAAATACTTTGGGGATTTGCAGCTCCAGAGTCCTCAGCAGAGGAACAACTCTCAGAGGACTTGGAATAATTCCTCCCTGCAGGTCACACATGATTTCTGTCTGTGTAACTCCCTAAAGAAGCTACTAGAATAATGACTACTTTGTGATTTTTCTTAATTTTCTTGGGGGCAGCCAGTGGATTGTCTTACAAATAATTTACTGTGTGGGAGTTGCAGCAAAAGCCTGTCAATTCTTTTTTTTTTTAATTGTTGAAACTCATCACACAGCATTAAATTAAAACCAGGAAACGGAGGGAAAAATGAGTATTGACAAAATTAGAGACATTCTGAAAAAAAAAGAAACCTTGACACTTTTGTACAGTGGCACAGAGTTTGAAAACTTTTGGGGTTTTCTTTTCTTTTCTTCCACCATCTAATTTCTAAAATGTTCAGTTTGGATTTGACTAATTTAGAGTACACAGCCCCAAGATGCTGAAGCAATGATCATTCAGCTGGGAAGGAGAGTTGGAAATCTAACTTTCATGCTCAGTCCTGTCCATATGAGGAGGTATCGTGGCAGTGTCTGCAAACAGCTTTAAAATACTTCAATCCTGACCTAAAATGCCTTGCTTATTTTTATCACTCATCTGGAACTGCACATCTTGGTCGAAACACACAAAAAAATGGTCGAGCTGTGAATCAAGATGAGCGATAAACACAATGGATAATTCCAAAAGAAAACTATTCCAAGTAATGGACAAGAAATAAAATTATTAGACTTAAAGAGGACATGTGTATTAAACCTCTCCTTCAAGCATTGCTGAAACAATTCCTTGTGTTGGTCAAGTAAAATACTTACCATAAACCACTGGATATTGCACCTCTCTGATTTATTTCACCTCAGATTTGGGAAATGAAGTAAATTATCTTGACTTCAATGAAGTATTGGGCATAATGTCACACTCCCAAACTATTGGTTAGGATGAAGATGGTTGGAAATGACACAACAGCCCTGAGACAGGTATGGAAAGAGCCAAGCTTTGCCCTTAATGACAGAGCTGTAAAATGAGAACTTTGCCAAGCAGGGCCTTAGGATTTCTGATGAGGTTTTCTGGGACAGCAGCTCCCAAGGCTGTCCCTTGCAGAGCCCTGCTGGTAAATTGGTGTCTGTGTCCAAGAAGTATCCAAGGGTTCTTGGTGTCTCTGATCAAGAGATATCCAAGGGCTCTTCTCCTGACCCAGGCACTGGCTGGGGATCCCCAAAACCTGGGACATGTCCAGGCCACAGCCATGTCCTGGTGTCACCTCGAGACAGGTGGTGGCTGATAACCCACCAGGGGCCACTATCCCACAGAATCAGAAAGGTTGGAGAGGGCCTCCAAGATCCTCAAGTCCTCAGGAATGGATCTCACTTGGAACATCCACAAAGCTCATCATTAATGTTTCCCAGTTTGTGGACATTGTGGATGTGAGTCTGGGGGCTTTCTTTGCTGTTTTTTTTTTTTTACCTTCTCTTTTCTCCACCTGCAGGTGAGCATATCCAGCTCCATCCTCCTGGCTGTGATGGATGTGCTGCCCTCTTTCCTCAGCTCTGGTGTCAAGTCCAGGGGAAGCTCAGCCCCAGTCCTGCCCCACATTTATCAGTGCAATAAAACAGCTGCAAGCTGCCTCCACTGAGATTTGCTTGGTTGTTTGCTTGCTTTATAAACATACCAGGTGATTTATTTTGGAGTTTCCCTATCAGGTTCACCTGACAGAACATTGCTGAGATAATTTACAGTTTGTTTCCATTGATGTGTACTTTTTAGCGCTTCCTGACAACAGACAACCACTAATAAATAGGAGATGAATTATATTAATACTTTCTGTCACTTACAGAAATGTTTTCTTCTCCTTCATATTTCAACTCAGTCATATCATTGTCTGCTGAGTTATTACAATGTGGGAAAACAAGGTTTTTTAGAAGTATTAGAGAGATCCTAGTTTTTCCTCACAGGGACACCAAACACCTGCCTTCAAAGATAATGGCAGTAACAATTATTTGCATCATAACCCGAGCTCATTTGATAGCTGGAAGCTGCTGTTCTTATCTCTGAGCCTCCCTACCTGTCCCCAGTGAGACAAGCACAAATGAAATGCTCTGTCATTTCTCTCTGTGCCACTAAACTTTGTGGAATGGGTGGGACCTGACACGGAGGAAAATCAGCCGCAAGGTCGCCTCTTGTGTTTGTTTTAGGTATGCAAATAAAAGCAAAGATGTAAATGTTGTTCCTCCAAAAAATGAAGTGTAAAGTCATGATCAGCTCCCCTAACAGACCATGAGCTGCTGCAGGCCCTGCCAGCAGAGGGGAGCTGGTAGCTCAGAGGAGCAGAGCTAATAACAAGTCAGGTTGTTCTCGCACACTGCAGTGAGGGTGAGTAGCTCGGGTGTGCTTTATCCAAACCTCAGTTCAGCTGCTTTTATTAATGCCTTCAAACACAATGAGAGGATTTCGATGGGATACTGGGATCAAATCCTGCCCTGTGAGGGTGGGCAGGCCCTGGCACAGGGTGCCCAGGGAAGCTGTGGCTGTTCCTCCCTGCCCTGCTCCTCCTGCACTTTCTATGGAAAGGGGAAGCTGTCACACAGGTCAGAAACATCAAAAGGTCTGATTTTCAAACAGCAGTTTGAGGAGTGCATTTGTATAATATATTCATCAAGAAAAGAGTATATAGGCAGGGAATAGAAGTGATAAGATCCAGATGGGACAAACAACTATTTTTAGTGTCATGTCCTGACCTTTCCATTGCCTTCCTGAAAAATTTCAGTCCTGAATCAGCACTCTGTCAAACAGCTGGCAGAATGCACACCAAATGTAAGTTTCATGAGTCCCACCATCCAAAAGCTTCTGCCATCCTTTTATAAGACTGATGCTGGATATCCCTCCTTTAAATTCTGTTCCATTAGCAGGTCAATCCCATGCCCAGATTGGTGTCTGTGTGTGTGCACACTGTCTCCAAGTGGCCTTTTTTAAACAGAAGTGTCTTGAACTGGCTGACATGGGTTGTTTTGCTGTGTAAAAGGAGCAATTTGGCATGGACAAAAGCTGCATTTCCCCGTGCTGTTATCAACAATAAATGGTTTTCACATTGTCAGCTGTTCTAACACCAGTGTACATATCCAGAGCAGGCCTTCTGTCAGGTTTTTATTATAAATCTCTATGCTTGAGTCTATCTCAGCCCCATCTCTCAGCACTCCCTGATTTCTGATATAGATTTATCTCCATCCCCTTGGCACTGCCGTGCTCTCCCTTTTATGGCTGTGAAATATTTGCAGGGCAACCTCTGAATCACAAAGCACAGGGCAGGGAACAGCACCCTGTGTTCACAACATGCAAATCCACTCCCCCCTCTCCCATCCTTCTCAGCTTGGTGGATTTACTGTGTCCTGTTTGCCTCTCTCTGCCTCCTTGTGCTGGGTGGTGTTCCTCAGATTTAGAGCTTGGCAGGCTGAGAAATGTAATCCTGGTTCTAGCAGCAGACTGTGGAGCCTTGGCAGGGCTGCCTACACAGATGCAAATAGACTGGAAGTGCTCATTATCTGAGGAACCCTCAGCTCTTCAAAAGCAAACAAACCTCTTTTTTTTTTTTTTTCTCTCCTTTTCTTCCCACTGTGCCACACTTCCATGTAAAAATAGGGCAAGAATATCACTTCAGAAATATCTTCTGTGCTTTACAAAAATACAGCAAGCTCCTAGCCTTTTCCTAAACATCCCATAAATCTTATACAATCCCCAAATGCTCTTCCCCGGGCAGAGATGTGATGTGACCTGGGCAGAGATATGAGGTGACCTGAGGTGACTCATGGCAGAAGGTGCCACCAGGATGGTCTCCCAGCACAGCCAGGTCAGAGACTGGGCTTTGGGGTTCCCCCCATCCTTCCTTGCTCTGCCTTATGCCCCTGTGCTCCACAGAATATTTGGACATCAGACTTTTATCCCAGGGTTAAAAACAACACCCAGGTTTGGACAGGTCTTTTGAGCAAATTGTCCTAAAAATGTTAACAAAGGGATCTGGCACTCTTCATTCCAGACAAATGCAGAGCCCTGTTTGGAATAAGAGAGATGAAAAAGACTTTCATTCACCAAGCAGAATATAAATAATATCAAGGCTGACTGGGGGTGAAAGGCCTGACAGCATGAGGGATGATTGCTGCTGTTTGCATGGCCCCATGCTCTGCTAAAGAGAGAAAAGTACCCAGCCCTGACCACGGAACAGGCAGAGCAGGAGCTCACACCTGAGGAGGGAAAAAACCCCTGGGTGGGTCTCATTTTTACAGTATAATTCAGAGAGAAGACTGCAGTTAAAATGCTTCAGATATCAACATCAAATGGTGTGATTAAAATCCTTGAATCCACTGGGATTTTCCAAGTGCAAGCGGAATTGGGTTCAAAGGATTCTACTCAGCTGAGGAGGAGTGAAGCTCAAAACTGGACCACACTCAAAATGCAGTCTGCTCACCACTTTTGTCACAGCTGATGTCATGCCCTAAATGTGTCCTAATGACAACAGAGGCAATAAAACACACTGTGAATGTCATTCTTGCCTTATGTTCTTATTTGGATCCATCCAAAATGATGAAACAGGAAAGGAAACACCAATTAGGAACTAAAAATAGAACTAGGAATATCTTAGAGAAGCTGTGGTTGCCTCATCCCTGGAAGTGTCCAATGCCAGGTTGGGCAGGGCTGGGAGAAAGCTGGGACAGTGGAAGGTGTCCCTGCCCATGGCAGGGGGCGACTGGATGGGCTCCATGCCACTGATTAACCTTTCTCTCATATGACAGATTCTTGGGAGTAGGACTTCAGGTATTTAGCCAGCTACTTCATTTCAAAGTATCTGGCATATGAAATGAACTTATGAAAAAGAAGTTCTTTGAGGAAAATGAGAATCAACACGGTAGCACTGTGGTGCATCCTGGTTCCCAAACAACTGGAGCACGGGGATGATTTTCCCAGACTTTGGCGGGTGTATGTCGCAGACATCCTTTATGAAAAATCCTTTCCTTAGGATTTTTCCTCCTGAGAAGCTGAGAGGCCTCAGGAACAAAATGTAAGCAATGGTTATCTGCTGCTGTGGAATGCAACAGGTGCATCTGTGATTGGTCTCATGTGGTTGTTTCTAATTAATGGCCAATCACAGTCAGCTGGCTCGGACTCTCTGTCCAAGACACAAGCCTTTGTTATCATTCTTTCTATTCCATTCTTAGCTAGCCTTCTGATTAAATCCTTTCTTCTATTCTTTGAGTATAGTTTTAATTTAATATATATCATAAAATAATAAATCAAGCCTTCTGAAACATGGAGTCAGATCCTCATCTCTTCCCTCAACCTGAGACCCCTGTGAACACCGTCACAGGCAGGTACAGAAATAAGAGTTTCCTTTAAGGAAAAAAGTGTTTATAATGAAGCAGAAGACTCTCCTTGGAGCTTACCAGGAGACTTCCCAGTTAAACAATTTTTCTCCTGGCTCAAGGGTAGATTTGTAGGCACCAGATGCAGAAAAACAGTTCATGACCATTTTTTCCCTGCAGGAGTTCCCACAAAGCTGAACAGTCAGGACCAAACGGGGCCTCAGCACATGCAAACACAGAGCCAATGGAGCATGAGATGATATTTCAAATGAAAAGCATCCAGGCACATGAAGAGACTCATTCATGGAAATGGTGCCATCTGCAGCAGTGGAGATTTAACTCACAAGCACCCACAGGAGTGAGGTAACAGAGGCTGAGTTCTTTTCCAGGGTTTTTTGCCCACATCAAAACTCCTGAGGGAAGTTTAAGGCCATTAATGGAGTGGAGTCACAGATGGAAGCAGAGGTGGCTGAAAACACTTCTTCTCTTAGTCCACTTTCCCTTATATTTTCAAACTAAGTGGGAGGTTCCAGCAGTGAGCAGTGAGCAAGCAGAGTGAGAAAGAGGCCAAAGAAATCAGGAGGCTGTAACTGGAATTGTAATGATCATGGAATCACAGAACCATGGAATGCTTTGGGATGGAAGGACCTTAAAACTCATCCCATTCCACCCCTACCATGGACAGGGACACTTTCCACTATCCCAGGTTCCTCCAAGCCCCACCCAACCTGGCCTTGGACAATGTCAGGGATCCAGGGGCAGCCACAGCTGCTCTGGGCATCCTGTGCCAGGGCCTCCCCACCCTTACAGGGAAAAATTCCTTCCCAATATCCCATCTAACCCTGCCCTCTGGCAGTGGAAGCCATTCCCTCTAATCCTGTCACTCCAGGCCCTTTTAAATATTGGCTCTTCATCTTTCTTGTCAGCTCCTTCAGGTACTGAATGAATCCCTATTAGGAGAGTAGGAAAGATGAAAATAGCAGGAATTTGATGGAAAAATCTGTGAATGACCTACAAAAAGCCTCTCATGCACCACAGAACACAATTAAGGAAAATAACTGAATCCCAGCCCACCTCTGATGGAGTTTTGGGGCAAATTCCTCTTCTGTGCTCAATCTTGCTTGGTGATTCCAGTGTGAGGCCTGCATGAACAGCACAAGCTCTGCTTGGTTTTCCTTGATGCTGCTACATACTCTCTTTCAAAACTTTTCAGGTTTTGGAGATATTAATTTTTTTAATCATTAACCTGACCAAAAGGAATAGAATGTCATTTAAAACAAAACAAAACAAAAAATAACACCAAATCAACACAAACAAACAAAAAAACCTAAAACCAAACCAAACAAACTCCCCATTTGGTTGTCAAAATTCAGCTGAACTCCCTGGAACAACGGAGAACCCGAATAATTTAAGGGACTTTATCTGGAACTCCTATTTCTGTCTGAACATTGGATGTGGCTTGGTGCAGCCTGGTCTACTGAGTGGCATCCCTGTCCACATCAGCAGAGTGGAACTGGATGATCTTTCAAGTCTCTTGCAACCCAAACCATTCCATGATCCTGTGATTCTGTGCTTTGCCTCCAAGAAGATCCATGAAGTGTGTTTAAAGCGTCCCTGCAGTGGGAGTCATTAGCATTCCCTGTCAAATTCTGAAGGCTCTTGTCAGATAGGATTAGAGGGATTTTTTTTTTTTTAAGAGATGAAATCCCTTTTGGAAATATCTGCATTTTGATAAGGTTTACTGATCAAAGGGTAACTCTTCCAGAACAGTGAATTTCAGCAGGACTTCAGCTCCTGTGCCAGTTTTGAAATGAGGGCAGCAGTTGCCAAGTTATTTGGGTTCTTTGGAGCTGTGACCAGAACCTTGCTTTATCCCTCAGTTACAAGCTAACAATCCTGAACACTCATTTAGCAGGTCAAAGTGGCCCATGCAGTTGTGGTTTTGGTGCTTGATTTGTGTGCCAGGGCAGTTCTGTTCGGTCCATGTCTCATCCCACGTCTGCCATTCTTAAAAATACAGGGCTTGTTTTTAGGGCTGGGTGGGTTCTCTCCTTACTGCAGGTTTGGGGGTCTGTGATTATTGCAGTGTTGGGATCTCTGCAGTGCCCGGATCTCTGACTAACACCCTTCTTAACTGTGACTTGAAAATGTTTATTTCAGCCAGAGAAACACAGCTGGATTCAGCTTAATCTTCTGGTCAATCATTCACTGGTAACATCAAGTTAATGGAATCACAATTTTATTTTTTGAGAGCTTTGAGACAGAGGGTGATCTGTGGTTTAAAAGTGAAGTTATAGTTTAACACAAGAATTACTATATTGTGATATTATATATTTAGAGGAACATAAAAAAATGTTTAGCAAAATAATTCTGGCTTTCTATTTTCATTGCTTTTGTTTTTTTCATTCTATCAAAACTCCTGGAGGTTTTTCACTTCAATCTGGATTTGAAGTGGGGCACCCAAGGGATCATTTTTCAGGGAAGATCACAGTGGCTCAGATATGGAGCCTGGAATTTGGAGAGGCAAATGGCCAAAGGAAAGCTCAGAATTTCTACAGAGAGAAAAAAAAAAAACAAAATCTTTCTCTAAATATGGAGTTGTACCTCTGGAATTGTAAGGAAGACCTGGCCAAGAGAGTAAAACCAAACCAGGGCAGGGGCATCAGCTTCTCCTTAGTCTCTCACCAGCTTTACACCTGTTAGTTCAGCAGCAATGGGAGGCCAAAGCCAATCCCAGGGATTTCACTCCAGACATCTCCTATGATGGACTCTGCCACTGCATCCAGCAATCGTTCATGGCAAGGGATGAGCTGGGAAGAAAATCAGTGCATCCTTTATAACATTTTTGCTTTCTTTAGGAAGAGGACAGGAGTGCACAAGGACAGAATTTCTTTGAAAAATATTCCTTTTCCCCCTGTTTACTACAAACAACTTCCAGCTTTGCACTGAACATGGTGGACATCTGTGTGTCCTCATTCTTCAGCCAGAGCTATTCCTGTTTTGTTTCTGACAGTTTTAGTCTTCCTTTCCCCTCTGTATATTTGTTCCCATAGCTCAGAAGAACTTGGAAATGCCGCTAGAGATCCTAGAGAACGTTGTTCTCGAAATGGAGACAATAGAATTTTCTGGCAAAAAAAATCATTGTTTAAAAGTTGTTCATATGATTTTGTGATGTCATCCATTCTGGCAATTTTTGCAATGCCTAACTCAGAGAATCATGGAATCATTAAAAAAAAAGCCTTTAAAAGTCATGAGTTACAGGCCCTCAACATGGTCAGGAAACACAGGAATGATCCCCTTCCACCTGTAATTCCCTCCAACAGCTCTGGTGACTTTTCTGCACGACTGGGGCTTTGAAGGCAATAATTTGTATTTAACACAGCAGATTCTGTTTCATTGCTGTTTTCTTTTTGCCTCACAATTTTTCTACCTGAAACAAACTTCGTGCTGACAAAGCATGCAAGTTTTGATTTCATTTTGATTTCATCAGTTCACTGCTGTGGCAGAAAAACAATCATGGAATATCCTGAGCTGGAAGGGACCCACCAGGATCGTGGAGTCCAATTCCTGTCCCTGCCCAAACACCCCAACAATCCCACCCTGGGCACCCTTGGGAGTGTTGTCCAAACCCCCTTGGAGCTCTGGCTTTTGGAGTTTTCTCTTCTCCCTGCAGATATCCAGAAGATGAAAATTTTAGCTGGAATGTTATACCAAAAGGAAAAAATTAGGGGAAAGAGAAGCTGGTTTTGTCTCCCAGTCTCAATGGACACCCTCACTTTGTGTAGGGTGACACGTCCCCTGCTCACCAGGGACGGGAGGAACAAGTTCCTTCCCGTTATCTCTGTTTATTAAGCACTGTCCTATTTATCTTGCCTGACTTGTACAGGGAGAATCCTCATCTGAGACAGCAATATTAATAACTCGCCACGTTTTTTTCATGTTGGTTTGCAATAGAAGGCAGGAACATAATCTTAATTAGTCCTAGAAAGGGAAAAAATGCAAATGCAACAAGACTGAACTTTAGACCACTGCAAACTCTCTCACTGTCTTTCAAAACAGAAGCCAACAGCATAAACTGCTTTTATGAAAACTATTTCCCTGCTTTATGATGTCTAGAAAAGCAGGGATACACATATCTCTTATGAAATCTTTTCCTTCACAATTTTGAGAGGCTATTTCTTAATTCAGAAATACAAAATGACAGGTACTTATCAGCATTATACGGCATAGAATATCCTATTCTCCAGTGGATCTGACAGAGAAAGAGGGAGCAACAAGGGAGGATGGAAAACCAAACCCAAACACAAGCCATACGAAAAAACATTTGATACTGTCAAACCTGGTTTTGTTAGAGTCCCAGAGTGGTTTGGAACGGATCTAAAAGCCTGGCAGTCCCATCCCTGCCATGGCCAGGGACACCTTCCACTGCCCCAGGTTGCTCCAAGCCCCATCCAACCTGGCCTGGGACACTGCCAGGGATCCAGGGGCAGCCACAGCTTCTCTGGGCACCTGTGCCAGGGCCTGCCCACCCTCACAGGGAACAATTCCTTCCCAATAGCCCATCTAACCCTGCCCTCTGGCAGTGGGAAGCCATTCCCCCTCATCCTCTTTCTCCAGGCCCTTGTAAATAATATTTTATTACTTCTAAAATTAAGTTCTGCTGATTGAAATCCCCCCCCCCAAAAAATAGGAAGTGACAGAAGAACAGAGGTGAATTTTAAACTGTTCAAGTTTCTTTTCCCCAACATTTTTTGGTCTTTGCTTTTCACCTTTGCATTTTTTGGAGAAATTCTTTATTTTCTTTTTTTACTGCTCCAGTTTATTGGTAACTTTGGCCCTGATATAGTTAAATAAAGGTTGTATCACGTGGCAATGTAGATTCAAGAATGAAAGAATCTTCAGTTCGTGTTTCCATACTCTGTGAGCATCCCCTAGGAAATATTAAATTCATCTGTATGACGTTTTAGGAGTCTTTTTCTGGATTGTTTTTAATGCAACCTATTCATTCCATCCTTGTTGCTATATCCTGCTTGTTCCATGCCATTTCCATCTGCCAAAGGGGCCCAGTGGTTTGATTTCAGCTCGCGCCCAGAGCCATGCCTAGGAGATAAATTAATTGTTTGCCCTTTCCAAATTCCCAAAGAATTTCTCCCCAGTCTGTGGGGTTTTTTTCCTAGCACAGACATAGGAACACCCTTCCACAGCAAACTTCCCCTCCCTCGCTGGGGTGGAATACAAACGAGCAATTAAGCAAAGCCCTGCACTTTTAGCACTGGTTTTCTACCCCAATGGGCTTTGACTTGATGATTTATCTGTCTTTACCCTACCTGGAGCTGTAACAACTGGGAACAATATAAGAGTTTTCTGGGAGAGAAAATGGCAGGGAAAACTCTGAGCCATTGCCTGAAAGGCCATTAATGTGTGTCAGGGAGAGAAAGGTTATTTAATGCCAGAGGAATTGATACTGTAGCTTAGGCCAGTCCAAACGCTTATCCCTCTGGTGAGATAACCTTCTGTTCTGAGAATTAATTTATGAATCCTCTTTGGAGCTGGGAAACTTCTCCAATTACTGCTTGTAGCAGGCACCAGCAAACAGTCTCTCGTTGGAGCCTAGGAGAAGTTGGGTAATTCTGGATTACTGTTGGTTTTAATTTCTGTTTTTTCTTATATTTATAAATTATAGTACATTGGTATATTCTCATATTTCATATAAACACATTTTTTCTGTATTTTGGCTTTTTGGTGCTTCTTGAGGCATCACAGATAAGATCTCCAGCAGACATTGCATGTCACACACTCAGATCCTGCTGAGAACATTCCCACCCTGTCATTACCAAGGTGATGAAAAGGCCACACTATAGAACTTTTGTCCTAACCATCACAGTGCTGAGCAGGATGCAGAATTGAAAACAAGCACAGGAATATCTGAGTGGCAATATCAGACTGTTTCAGAGCTGCTGATGCTCCTGTGGTGGACTCAGAAAATAAAATTTCTCTGGCAAATTACCATGAGTTAAGTGTACACTGAGTAGCCAACACACAGGAGAGGAAAGGGGAAAGGATGAATCTGTTACAAACAGAAATGGTCCCAGTATTGAAACCTGTTTTTCAAAGACTACTGAAGACAGCTGAAGTTTGACTCCACTGAAGAATCCCAGAACCATTAAGGTTGGGAAAGATGTCCAGGATCAGAATTCCCACCTTGTCACTGAGTGCCACGTCCAGTCCTTGCTCGGACACCTCCAGGGATGGGGACTCCAACATCTCCCTGGGCAGCCCCTTCCAATGCCTGACCACCCTTTCCCACAAAAAATTCCTCCTGAGCAGCACCATAGCCTCAGTGTATCCACACAAATCATCCTTGGCTGAAATTGCTTGTGTTTGTATCAGGCTTTAATGGGTGTTAGTGGAAACCACTGGATCTATGCCTCCATCTTTTCCTTCCTTTATATGGCCACCTGGGAAATATGGAGAGTGTAAAACTCTGCTCAGATCAACTTTCCTTGGCAGAAATATTTTTATTATCCCTCTATTTCTTAACAGCGAGCAGAAACGTGGGGGAAAAACTGGTTCCACATAACGAAACCAATTTGCTTCCTCCTCATTATATTCACTGAGATTTCATTTCAGCAGTCAGGAAGATGGAAGGGAATATTAAAACCTTTAGATAACTGTCGACAATTATGTGAGCTTCAAAATGCAGCCTATAAAGGGAGGGGGTCTCTCATGCTGCAGGGTTTGTGACTGTCCAAGCAGCAATATACAGGTATAATTCCAGTGGCTGCATTCCCTCATCATCCAAATCCAGCAGAAACCCACTGGACCATATAAGCCTCCACTCTTCTCAATTAAGGGCAATTAGTGCTGCTGTGCACAGGAGTGAGACAGATTGTTGTGGCACCAGAGACAAAACAGATTCCAAACAGGAAACAGAATATGGCTCTAACATCCTTAAGTGTTGTTTATGGCAAGTCATAAATGCTTTGCACTGTGTTTATCTGAAATTTATGGAGTTCTCAAGCGAAAACTGAAACTTGCCAAAAAGAAAAAACAAAGTAGAGAGAGAGAAAGAGAATTATACCAGCAAATACAGCCAGTGGTGCTTCTGCCTAATCAGATTATTACAAAATCTACCTTTCCAGATGAGAGCTGATTGCAGCTATCAAAGCTAAAACACACCTGCTCTCCCCTGCTCGCTCAGTGCACAACAGAAAGCCGTGGAAAAGCACTTCGGGAGCGAATTCAAATATTAACCTATTTTAAAGTGTTTTCTTTTAACAGGGAGAGCTTTAAAATCAGTAATTTTACAGGTTGAGGTGGGGGCTCAGATTTAGATCAGGACTAGAAAAATTAAGATTTCAGAAGAGAATTTCCTCTTGTATATTTCCTCTTGTATATTGCTAGATGGAAGAGTCTTTTTTCTTGAGCACATTCAGTGCTAAGATTTCAGTGGAGGTCAAGGAAAATCAAGGTTCAAGTGCTGATTTTCTTCAGGTGTGTTGATAGTTTGAGGGCTGAAGAAAGGATTCAGTGCTACCTGGACCTGAGACAAAACAGCTGATTGAAGAGCAGGAGCATCTCCCATGGCAACTGTTTGGATTTAAGGGTGCACATGTTGCTCAGGATAAAAAAGCTGCAGCTTCACAAAGGACCTGAGTTCTCCATGTCAAAAGACTTGGAAGAGAGGTGATGTTGGACAAGCACAAAGAGCTCCTGGACAGAAAGACCTTGATGCTCCAAGTCAGACTTGGAGGAAAGCAAAGTTCAGAGTTCAGGAGGTAAAATTATTATTGTGTGTTCCTGGAGCTGCAGGAAACAAAAAACACCACTTGGTCCCCAGGGCAGTAATGGTGTCAGTGGGAAATGTGAGTCCCTAAAGTCACATTAATCTTGGGTTAGGGGAGGGCTTAGGTTTGGGAGAAATCGTGAAGAGGAAGCAGTTTGGCTCAGCCTATGCAATAAACTGTTACAGCCCTTCCTCAGGCCACAGCCAGGGCAAGACTTAGATGATAAAAAATAGTTAATTTGGTGAGAAGTCATAGAAATATGCTCTAGATGTACCTGAGGCTGATCTATGTCATCTTAAGGGAAAAAAAAATAGCACCTGCCTGAAGTTTTAATTTTGTTTGTTGCTGGTTACTCCTGCCTGCATATACAGGGTCATGGAGACAGCTGATGCCAGCTGCTCCCAGGAGACAGCAGCTTATTTGGGGGATGAAGCAGCGCTCTGAATCTTTTTATTATTTTTTTTTCAGTATTGCTTAAAAGATGACCTCTGTAATAAATAGGCTTCTAAGGTACTGGAGCCACAATGAAAGTGATTAGGATTAAATAACTTTTATTCCCCCTTTACTAAGTGGGTCATAGCACTGCTGTGCTTAAGGGGGGTTTAAAATGACCATTTGATGAGATATTCCTCATACTACTGTTATTCAAAAATCCTGAATTCATTATTCTGCCCAAACTCCCAGAGACTACATAATTTATTGCACTTATATTAGCATGCCTTTAGAAGTACAAAAGTAAAGAGTATACTCAGGCACAGAATATATTTCCCTTAAACCACTAACTGAACACAGAAAATCTGATTTGAATTTCATAGAGGTGTGACTGAGAGAAACACCAGTGAAAATAATGATCTTTTGTAAAAGTGTTTGCTTGCAAGCTGATCTGAAAGTTCCCAAAAAGGAGTCACAGGGCAGAGCAGAACCTCTGTCTTATCAGTGGCTGTTTCCACCTCTGCGCCTTTTATTCTACTTTAATTGAATATAAAGAGAGGGATGCCAAGTAGAGGCAATCACATCCATGCAATTAATGGAGGGGAGGCTTCTGGAGAGGCTCTCCCTCGTGGAGAGGCTGGGGCAGGGGATTAGAGCACAGCCTGTGTACCTGCCAGGGACAGGATTACCTGTCACAACTCTCTGCTGTCTCTGGGGACAAAGTCCCGTAATTATTGCTGCACCACGGTGCCTCCCTGACAGCTCAAGGCACTTCAGCCTCCCTGAACTGTTCCCCAGGCAGCTCCTTAGCTGGCAGCCTGGTGGGACAGGGCTGGGTTCTGCACCTTCAGCCCATCCTGCTCCTGGGGATTTTTCCTGCTGTGGATTTGGGGAATGTGTGATTGAGCTCAGCCCATCAGCTCTGAGCCTCCTCAAGCATGATCCCAGTACAGCACTGAGCCCTGCAAGTCACAGATGCCTGTCAGAACCCAGGACACCCCTCTGGCTGTCCTGGATGGCTCCAGCCAGGGGGCTCAGATACCTTGGCACAGAGCCCAAGACCCCTGTGCCTTTGATTTTGACCCATGAAAAAAATTACCAACCTTATATGAGGATCTGCAAGCCAAAAAAGTTTAAGTAGAATGATAGTTACAGGATGAAAAGTAGAATTTTGGGGTTTTTAGAACGGGGGCCGCAGGGTCCCAAGATGGAGGAATTTGGGTATACCTTGTCCTTCTTTCTCCTTCTTCCTAGCCTCCATGTTCTGGGTGATGTTGGCACTTTTGGATTGGTTTAAGGTAGGAACACACTGTCTAACAGAGGTGATAGGTATTGGAAAATTATTGTAAAGAATGTACACGTAGTTTTTCGTATACAAAGACAACACCACCTCTGAAGGCAGTCAGAGTGCCACTGACTGACCTGCTGAACAGACCTCAGCAGGCCAGGGAAGAATGTTAGAGATAACAGCAAATAAACAACCCTGAAAACCAGACCAGAAGAATCCCGACTCCTTCCATTGCCAGGCTGGGAAAAGAGACTCTCTGACACATCTTGGGGTCTGACAGGACCACAGAGACCCCTGAGAGATGCCTGGAAGGGCTGAGTGGGTATTAATCAAACAGAGCTCTCCCAGGGAGGGGTTTTAGCTGCATGGGCACATTCACACACACACACAAACACCCACACATCTGTAATTTGCCAGGTGAGTCCAGCACAGCTTGGGCATTTCAAAGCCAGGGCTCTGCCTGCTGGGAAAACGCAGAAAACAGTGTCACTGCCATTCCCCTTTGGGTCACTTTGCGCAGAGCTCTGAAACCTTTACCAACTATTTTCATCACAGACAAAAAAGCCAGATATGTTCACCTGCCTTTCTGCAGTGGTGACCCTAAAATCGTCCTCATGCAGTCAAAATGAGTTAGAATAGCCAAAATCTTGGCTTTTATGTCCAGGGAGAAAGTGACTGTGTGAGGCTTGGCTGGAAGAATTAGCTGTGGTGCTCACCTGGGGAGCTGTTCAAACCCCTCTGGATCCATGGATTTCTTATCCTTGTTTGATTCTAGTAGATAGAGACCATGTCCCACCCAGAACCTGCTATTTAAATCCTCTTTTTTTCTTCTTTTTTAAAAAATCTTCTCTCTAAAGCAAAAAACCTGCCATAAAAACATTTTCTTTGACACATACGTTTTTTTAACATGTATTTGCCGTGTCACCCTGGTGTCAGTAATGGTGCCCCATTCCTTCAGCTCTCCCTAAAGGTCACTGTAAATGAGTGAGGTCAATTAAACATCCTGACATGTCTCTTTAGGCCTTTCTCATTTTATTCTATAGATGGTTCATGTCTGTTCTTCAGCTGAAGAGAGTAAAGCTGTTCCCAAGTCACCATTTCCCAGCTGGAGACCTCTCCCCATCAGATTCATGAGCCTTCTTGAAAGGTTTCCCTCCATGTTTCCACAAACCCAAATTAACTGCTGCAGTTAATTAGCAGCAATGCTGCCTCAGAAACGGAGAAAAGCAGTGGATGAGTCTTTTCTCACTTTCTAATTGTCTACAGGATCATACCATGGAGAAAAACTATTTACAGGGGATGGAGGGACAGGACAAAGGGGAATGGCTTCAAACTGCCAGAGGGCAGGGTCAGATGGGATATTGGGAAGGAATTTTTCCTTTCTGGGGGTGGGGAGGGCCTGGCACAGGGTGCCCAGAGAAGTTGTGGGTGCACCTGGATCCCTGGAAGTGTCTAAGACCAGGCTGGATGGGGCTTGGAGCACCCTGGGCTAGTGGAAGGCTGTCATTAGGTGATCTGCAAGGTCTTTTCCACCCCAAACTGTTCTGAGATTCTGTGATTTCCTCACAGAAAGTTGGTGTGCCCACACTTGATAAATGGGATGGTGCTGAAGTGATGCACCTTCCATCCCGTGCTCACCTCCTGTGCCTGGAGGGCAAAGCCAGGCTCCTGTCCTGGCTCATTCCTCATTTACACTGAAACTTGGGGAGTGTGGAATGTCCAGCCTGACCTCTGGATGGATGCCAGGGCTCACTCACTGCATCCTGTCAGAGCCCAGAGACAATCACAGCCCACATGCAAATGACTGTGGGCAAGAACACGTCATGGGAGCCACAGTTAATCTCCCTGGCTGTCCTCCCAACTGCCTCTCGTCCACAGCAGTCGGGTGACACTCCTGGTGTGACTTTGGCCCATGTCCCAGAGCACAGTGCCAGGCCCTGGGCAGGGTTTGGTTGGTGGCAGCAGTTTGGGGATGGTCACTGTGGTCTGAGGGAGGAGGAGTAGAGCAGCCATGCTCAGCAGGGTTTATTCCCTTCCATGTGGGGTGGGAATACCTCCCAGAAGACACCAGCTCCTGCCTTGAACACAAGAGGACACCTGATGTTGCAGGACTAAAATTAGACTTTATGAACACCTCCACCAATATTTTGTCTGACTGATCTTTTCTTACAAGCCTGTTGTGATGATGCACTGCAGGTAGAAATTATTCTTCCAAAAATCCCTTTTTTTGCTGAGTTGTTTATGTGACAAGTGGCTGTGGCTGTGGCACTGCTGTGTTTGGTGGATGTATTAAGTGCCCCAACAAGGCTCTGCAGCACCATCATCCATTTGTCTTCCAGCTGTATCTTCATGAATTTGTCTTTCAGTTTGCCAGCAGCTTGTAGTGTGTGACACAGAGGTTTTTATTGAGAGCCCTGTTATGTATTCCTTGAACTGCTGCTCCTGGGCACCAGCAAACAGCACTGACCATCTTCATTTTGCACTGTATCTGTCTCCCCCTTCTCCATCTGCTCACCCAGTCCTTCATTCAGTTATTGCCACATACTTTGTCTCTGTCTCATTTTGCCTCATTGGCTGCATGAGTTCCTATTTTCTTATCGATTGCCAACATATTTGAGAAGCAAAATCTTCAGCAGATCCATCTCAGTCTCACATTAACCACAGATTCATTTTTTATTATATTCAGCAACCTCTCTTTGATGAATTGATGCTTATGGAAAGGGAGCTGCCAAGGCCAGTGGGCTTTGGGGTTGAAATCTCTCCTTCCTGTGCTGGAGTTTCTCTTTTAACCCTTCCTTCCTGTCCTGGAGTTTCTCCTCCTCTACCCTGACAGACACAAATGCTGCTGGTTCCCAGCCCTTCTCAACCCAGGGGTTTTCCTTCAGCCTTCAGAACAGCATTTCTAAATTGCCACCCAGATAAACATCCTACTCCTCATTATCATTTGTCCATTAGCTCCTGTTTGGCAGAATCCACACCCAAATTTGGTATTTCTGATGTTATCACCACAGTGACAGTGGAAGATTCAATTTCTTCCATTCTAGGGAATGACTCAGTTCACAGCCAACACCAACTAAAACATTAATCCTAAAATCACAGAATCCTTAATGTTGGAAAAGACACCTGGGATCATCCAGTCCAACCTTCAACCCAACCTGGACTGTA
This sequence comes from Diglossa brunneiventris, assembly GCA_019023105.1. NCBI lineage: Eukaryota > Metazoa > Chordata > Aves > Passeriformes > Thraupidae > Diglossa > Diglossa brunneiventris. The sequence goes on along the minus strand of CM032361.1, from coordinate 25,246,595 downwards.
TCTCAAAGTGCCACATGCACTGGTTTCTTGAACCTTTACAGGAATGGTCACCCCACCACTGCCCCAGGCAGCCTCTCCCAGTGCTTCACCCATTTCTCAGTGATGAGATTTTCCCTGAGATCACTGATTAAAGTGCTGGCAAGGGATAAATCACAGCTTTTATACCTCACTGCAGCTTCAGGAGCGTTGCCAAGCTGTGAGGTGGTGCCTGTGTCTCCCAGAGAGGATTAGCGGGTGCATCTGAGCACATCACCCTTTGGATGCTACCAGCTGCTCATGGCAAGTCAGAAAAGCTGGAAATGTGATATAAAAGTACATTCTACCAGCAAAATCATGCAGAAGACACCTCTGCACACAGCTTTGTCATTGCCCAGGTAATTCTGGCCACATCCTGCTGGATTGCCCTAAAACAGTTCTGTATGGAGTATTTGAAAGTTAATATTTCACTGAGGGCAAAAGACCTGTATTAACCTACCCTTTATAATAGACTTCACAATCAGAGCTTCTACCATTCTCCTGATTCCTGATATCAGGGCTGAGAATGTGACTCTGTGCTGATCCAGTTGTGTTATCTCACTGCCCATGACCAGATGTCTTATCACCCTCACTGCTCCTGTGTTGTTTCACCACAGCCTTCTCTTTGAATTAGAAATATATGTTTTTAAGGAAAAAAAAGGCTAAAATTTTCCATAACTTATTCTGTGTACAGAAAAAAAATCAGTGAATACATTTAAATGCACCCCAGACAGAAGCAGTTGTTGAAATCCTTGGATGGCAGAATTAGCTTCTAATTTTAGAAAAAAAAACAACAGTCATTATGTGGGCTCGAGAAACTCAGGTCCTACAGAAGCAAGGCTGATAAATTGCTACAGAATCTCATTTCTTATTACTTGCAGCCACGTAGTTTGGAAATAAATGATATATAACACTGCAGGAGAAATGTGTTTAAGTAATGCAAAGGTACATGCATATATATATATATATATATATATATATATGTAGAAATATGGATATCAATAAAAATATGCTCAAGTGTATCTAGATCTAGGCAAAAAAAACCATGTTTATCATAAGATAATAGTACAATAGCTCCTTTCACATCCATGGGATGACTATATGATGATCTGGTCCTGTAGCTTCCACTGGGTCAGGCAAGGAATGGCCTTTAAACATGAAATAAAATTTATTAAAACACGGATTCCAAGTCCACACACATGATATCTAGCTGCATCTTTGCCCACTAGAAGGAAAGAAGCCTTTTCCCTCTGAAACAAACACAAATCCATAAAATAGGGTGTGGAAGTGTGGGAAATGATTCAATATTTAAACAAAGGCTGAGATTTGTTGCAGGCTCTGACTTCAGGCCTCATAAATCCTGCATGATTATGGTGGGTTTGTGCTCTGAATGTGCCTGGGATCTGCCCTCCTTTTATCATCTCCACTATTAGATGGCATTTGTTGCAGGCTTTGCCATGGACCAAAGTTCTAAATAAAGAAAAGAAGCCAACCAGCAGGCATGTCTGTCTCTGCTTTCTGCCTGTCCTACTTACCTCAGCTGGGCTTATCATGCCTTGCTTTTGTCCTCTCCAAAGATTTTCATCACTGGTGCTTTCTCCTGCACCTCCAGCAGTTACTGCTCTGTCCATCCCTTCTGTCAGGAACGTGTGACAGGTTCTTTCCCCATCACACTTTCTCCCCTTGCAGCCTGGGAGTCCTAAATAGCAGCACTTGGCCTCTGAGCACTGCACTTCCCCAAAATTTGTGCTTATCTTTGCATCTGTTCCCCTAATAAGTGTGGACAGCACTCATAAAAACAAGAGGAAAAAACAGAAGAATGCTGATGCTCAAGGTGAATATTGATTAATTCAACGGGGCATTAAACCTTCTGATGGTAATTATTAATAGTTAATAATTAGCTGAACAGACTATGTTTTTCAAAAATGCTCCAAAACTGACATAGAATGGCTCTGACAGAGCTGGTGTCACCTAACAAAAGTCTGAGTGCCACTGTGGGTTAAAGAAAAGGAATTTTGGAGCTCTAATCTTGAATTAGTGATCTCTAATCACTCTAAATGAGTGGATTTTCTTGATGTGGGAACTTTGGGAGAAGATATGTTTCTGTTGCAGGGATGTTTAAGCTGGGTTTGATCAGATGTTCTGTCCACTGTGTGCCTGAACTCGATGAGAAACCTTCCACCATGCAAGCACTGCCTCAAGTCTTCCATTTTCATCCTTCTGAAACAGGGACAGCAACAGGCATTTCTGTCAAAAACATCTCTAAAGAAATACAATCAGATTTAACACTTTTGTTTTAGGAAGTATGTTATTTGCAGAACTTCTTCACTCTCCATACTGACCTCTCAGGAGCATCAGCTGAATTTTATCTCTTTTATAAATAAGTGGTGGATGTTATTTTCTGAGATGAGTGTATTCCTAAAAATCCTTTGGACCTCTGTGTTGCACTCATCTAAATAACTGAGCCCTAAAGGGAGGGATATGCCCCAATGATGTGCCAGAGTGGTCATCCTTAAAACAGTAATTTAATATAAAAATGGACATTAACCTCTGTAGGCCTCACTTAATGTCTAAATCCAGAGAATTATTTTGAGGGTTTTTCTGAAAACTGTTTCCAAGGCAAGTAAATCTGATTTTTATTTCCTCTCACAGCCTAACAATGTACTTTAATGTTTCTTGGTTGTTGCTTCTCTTCTTGAGTCAGTATATAGGGAATCATATACCGTTATTGGGAAAAAAACACTCAAAATTTCTGAAAGCCAATCCTTAAATGATGCAGCAATGTGATGTGGGGAATTATATATGATTCCCAGGCAGTTTTAGCTGTGAAAACATCAAAAGCCTGGAAACAAGATCAGACAGTATTTTTACAAAACACCTTTGACACAGGAATGGAAGCAGAGCCCCCAGGTAACCTCCAGCCAAAATGGTTTCGATGTAAGACAGGTCAAAAATGGATCTTCAGCAAAGGAATGAGCAAAAACTGGGAAGAATTAAATCCTGAGTCTCCCATCAGTGAGACAGCTCCTGAGAGAGGAAGAAATGCAGACACCACAATCCCATGCAGAATCCTCACACATTTAGGGCAAAGTCAAGGAAGGGGCTTAAAATACTTGTGGAAGGCAGTCTCTGAGGAAAAGTGCTGCTGGAAATGCTGGGGTGTTGTGATGATGAGACTTTCACACATATTTATCAGACCCCTAAGAAAGGAGCCAGAAATAACACAGAGATTAATTAACAAAGCTGCCATAAGGCTCTGTATGCCAGGGAAGGTGGTGTCATCACTGGACGCTCTCCTGCTTTCAAGGAGAAGTAAAGATGCTCTAAAATACTCCCATTTCAGGAGGAAAGAATTCCATGAGTTTCAGCCCAGTCCAAGGAAAAAATAGTCCCATAAAAAATAAAGTTCTCTTCTCTTAACAAATATTCAGAGAGGCAAATATTAAATATGTAACAGTCTCTGATAAGTGCAGCAATTAACTGAGATACAGAGGGGTGAGGGAGATGTCACTGTGCTCTGGCAAAACTTGGTGGGTACAACAGAAACCCAAAACGTGAGGGAATAGCTGGCTAAGGACATTTATTGTAAAGCAAAAAAGTACATTTGAACCTGAATACACACATTAATAAGTAGCTGAAGAACATGGCTGAGATTTGAGAGCAAATGGAAAAAATAACTTTGAAGGAAATAAAAAGGCACGAGGGAGGCAATTGCAAAAATCTCATTTAGCAGATGTCCATGAAACCTTCAGCCACAGGTCACAGTAGAAATGACAGATCTACAGAAGCAAGCAGGCTAAACCCAAATCTTAAAGGAGTGCATGAGGCTTTCTAAAGATCAATGGAAAATGTACACAAGTGAGAGCCAAGGAAATTACACACAACCACAGGAACAGCCGCCTCTCCTCACACACCACCGTGGCCAGGGCCCCTGGAGCACTCCTCTCCATATTTTCATCCCATTTTCCAAATGGAGTAATTCATTCTGAGTTCTTACCAGCAGCTGTGGGGATGAGGAGCATGGCCAGGAGCCACTCACCATATGTAGCCTTATAATAATCAAAGAAATGAAAGCAGCAGAAATGTCTGCAGAAGGAAGCTTTCTGCAAGAAGTTGCTCACATAATTATTATTGGATTGTTTGCTTTTTCCCTCAGTTAATTAGCTGCCAATGTCCATTTTGTGTCTCCAGTGTTATTTGACAGCTGAGGATCTTCAATGGGCAGTTCCTAGAAAGGAGCTGCATAAATCAAAACAACAATAATAATAGCAACAACAATAACAATAATTCTGTAATATCTTTGCCTTATTGTTTCTATTCTCAAGTTCCCTGTGAAGTGAAAGCTCTCTTTCAACCTGAGGCTGCTTCTGAGATATCAAAACCCCTGGTTTGAAATTCCTCACACCGCCAGTCTGAAAAACATATTAACAGTGCAGGGGATCCATACAATTCTTGAGGATGAGGAATTTGTTTCCATGACTACTTCAATGCAGCCTGGAAAATTTTCCTACACCTAGAGGAAATTTCTAGAGATCCTTGATCCTGCTGGGCGACTCAATAGCACTGGATCCTGAGAGAGGGGTACAACAGGCTGCAGGCAGTGAAGGACATCCTTGGAGGGCATTGAGATAAGATCCTTATCAAGAAGAGAGACACCAATTCCTCACTAATATTGGACAGATCAAGACTGGTGGTGGCTTGGGGTCCAGTGGAATTCATGGCCTCAAGGGATATAGGACAGGACAGGAAAAATGTTTAGTAAAACCCCTAAAACATAGGAAAGTGAATATTCATTGTTTAAGGAACATTTTTTTTTTCCAGAACAGACCACACAAAACTGGTGACAGGGCAGCAGAACTGCCACTGTCACAACTCAATAGCAAAGAGCACGCCAAAATGTCAGAGGAATTTTGGGTGGTGAGCCAAATTGGCGTATTTTAGATTAAATTTAAATACAACCCTTTAGGTAGCCTTGAAGGCAAATAAACAATAAGAAGTTATCGCCATGATATCCAAAGTGTTCTCAGCTTTCTGAGAAAAGAGTCTAGTGGGGATCAAAGCTGCAGGTGAACCAAGCAGGAGGTTGGGAAGGTTGGGTCTTTTTCCTAGACTGGAAAATCAGTACAGAATTCATGTGCTACAGCTGTTATTTATAAGGTCAAGATTTACAGCTTGCTTGCATTTGAAATACCAGCCAGTGATACCAAAATAAAGTAGAAACTGCCTTATCAGAGGTTTGCAGTGACACAGAACATATGGGAGCCTCCAGTGTCCTGCACACAGGGAAAGCTCTGACATCTGTTCAAAGGGATGGGAGCAACACCTGAATAAAGCAGTGCAGTTTGCACCTGCTGGAATGGGCTTTTCTGGGGAAGAAATAAGAACACTCCATGCCTCGATTCAAAGCAGCTTTTAAAAAACATGGTGAGAAGAAAAAAACAAAAAGGCTTATTTTACATCTTCTTTTAAATTAATGCCCTGGATTGCAACTAGCAATTCAAGGTACAGAGGTAGATTTGTGAAATAAGGGTGTGAGGATTCATTTTATCAGGGAAGAAATTGAAAAATTCAGTGTATACATTGTTCAATTTGAAATACATTTGTGGAGTGGAAATTCCTGAACTGGCATGGCAGTTGTTCCTGTCATATTACTCTGGAGTTACTCATCACATATAGAAGAATTTGGTAATTATTTTTGATAGGTTTGGTGTCATGCTGGCCCTCATCAGTTCATTAGACTCTTTCACATCAGATCATCATCATAGTTAAGTCATTTAAGAAGTAAATTGAAAACATATATGCATAAAATGTCAATCTACTGCCGTGCTCATTTACAATCATTAAAGATGTGCATATCTCCATACAGTTATGTGTATTTATATAGCAGTAGTAGATTGCAGGAGATTTTATAAAGCATAATTATCAGGATCTCTGTTTTATCAATGAAGAAATAGCAAAAGTCAAATTGTTTAACAGCAATATTCATACAAGATTCATTATTATCAAGTCTAGGAGAAAATGCATGTAAAATTAAACTGTGGTTCTTCTCTCCAGCCTGCTCACCTAATCCTGTCCTGACCATAGTGTTGTCCATGCACATTTATATATTTGAGATTTTTTCTTTTTCTCTCTTCATTTCCCTCTGGCACATCCAAGGCGCATCCAGAAACAGCCAGATAACAAAACTAATGTGGCCTAATAAAGTACTGATTGTGGTGTTCTCCAAAATAGTTCAGTTACCACAAATACCTGTTGGAGAGTCAAGAGGAGGTAGCAGGATGGTCAGAGGGATGGAGCAGCTCTGCTGGGAGGAAAGGCTGGGAGAGTTGAGATTGTTCACCTGGAGAGAAGCTTTGGGCAACCCCATTGTGACCTTCCTGGGCCTGAAGAAGCTGACAGGAACCATGGAGAGAGACAATTTCCAAGGGAATGGAGTGACAGGACACAGGGAGTGGCTTCCCACTGGCAGAGGGCAAGGTTAGATGGGATATATGGGGGGCTACAATGCAGGACTATACAAATGAGTGTGTCAGATCATTTAAATAAATCATTGGCAAGGTGTGAGCAAAAACCAGATTTAATATTAAATGAAAGCATGACAAGCTTGTTGGCAAGATTCACTCTGCTACTTACAGGACAGTTAAGGCACAACAAAGGAAAACAGGCAACAACAAAAGCAAAAAAACCCAAGCAATCAAAACAGAAATGAGCCAAGAGCTGTGTATATGTGCATGTGTGTGTGATAAAAGACCATGAGGGCAAGGATAAAAAGGAACACAAGTCAAAAGCGTAAGAGCACTCAAACATAACAGCACTTTAACTTAACCTAAACCTAACAATTTAAGAAGTAACACTTAACTTATACCTAACTCAACTTATACCTGAAACTTAATTTATAGCTTAACCTTAACAACTCAACAGAGGAATAACACTTAAGAAGATTTACCTAACTTATAGTTTTGAAGTTATACTTAGCAACTAAGTAAAGAACAACACTTAGCAGCATTTAAGTAAGGTGAAGTCATAAGTCACAAGCTTCCTTACAGGCATAACTTACTTAGATATCCATGGTACTTAAACATCTATTGATGCCTCAGGTTTTAGCTTTTATATTTTTCAGATTCTGTGCTGCTTTAGTGTGTGGGTCTGGGCTTCATATAAGGGGATAGTAAGCTCTCTTCATAGAATAAATAGACAAAACAATTTCTTCTCTAGCTGGGGACCAAGGACAGCCAATTCAGATCTTAAGCCCAAGAGCATAAACAACATGGACTGAAGAGAGAAAACAAGAAGGATGGGACTTCATGGGCTAAAGCTTTAATTGGATAATTAGCCCCAATATGCAAATGGACCAAAACATATAAAAGTGTGAGACCCTGTGACCAGTCATCTGTTTTTTGTGGCCATTTTGGGTTCTGCTGCCCAAGGTGGATCTATTGGAAGAATCACCATTTCTGGATGTGTTTTAAAAAAGACTGGACATGGCACTTGGTGCTGTGGTCTAGTTGAGGTGTTAGGGCATAGGTTGGACTTGATGATCTTAGAGGTCTCATCCAACCTCATTATTCTGTGATTCTGTGATTCTATGATTCTATTGAGGCCTCTTAATAAATCCCTATTTTACTCTTTAGCTCTGTCTAGTCTCTGTTCTAGGTCAGCTTTCACAAGGCATCACTAAGAACGCAGCATGTCTCCCAATATCTGCTATAGCACATGCACACAGACACAAAGAGTCAGTGCAAGCAGGGCACCTGTGCAGAGCCCCCCTCAGAGCTCAGTGAAATGCTCACTTTGGTGCCTTTGTATCTCCTGCCAGGGGAAGGGTCAGGCCCTTGAGAAGTGAGGGGTGTTGGCCCAGGATTGTCTCTGGTTGGGGATGCTCCAAGCACAGAAATGTGAGAGTTCTCTGGCTCTGCCAGGAGTCCCTCAGAGGGAGGTTCTGCTCACAGCCCGCTGCGGCCCAGGAGAGCTCTGAGGGCCCCATTTTGGGCCCTGTTTATGGGGCCCCAAGAGAGGGGCTTTGCTCATAGCAATGTTTCATTTCCAGCCACACTGTGAGCAGGTGCTTTCTCTGAAAGTGTGAGAAAATGTCAGGCTGTTCAGGCAAGAAAAACAGTTCCAAGGCTGTTCCAAAGGAAAACACCAGCTCCTTAGACAGCAGCAGTTGCTGGGAGCAGAGAGTGTTTCATCACTGTTGAGAAGATCTAACAAACAGAAGAATACAATGTATTTAAGAAGGCTTCTTTTCTGTTTATTTTAGCAGCATGCTGTCTTTTATACCTTCTCACAAAGTTTATACCTGTTCATTGGCTACAATAAATCAACATAAATCAACATTGCTGCAAAGCATCTCCACCACTATTTTGCACCAAAATCTAACTGCAGACCCCTCGTTTATCTCTTCTTCTGCCCCATTTCCATGCTGACAGCCTTGGTAGAGCTCCTTCAGGGGCAACTCTTACCAGCTTCTCTTCTTCAACTAAGTCTTTCTGCCTCCCAGACCAGCTGTGAGCGCCTTCCCCATGTTCCTGATGAGCTGAGGAAGAGCTGAAACAGCTCCAGGGCTCCTTCAAGGCCGAGGCCTAAGGAGCATTTCTCAGATCCAGAGCAGCCTGGGCAGGGCAGGGCAGGGCAGGGGGAATGCACTACCAAAAACACAATAAACATATTCTAGGTGGTTTAGATTTCATTTTGCTTGGAATTGTGTCCCACCTTTCCCAGCTGGAGCACCTCAGCAGGAAGGCCCCTGACACCTCACTTCATGTGGCCTTTTTGGAGAGCAATTGAGTGAACAATTAGTTGAGGTGTTGGGGCATGGGTTGGACTTGATGATCTTTAAGGTCTCTTCCAACCTAGACATTCTGTGAATTCTATGAATTCTGTGAATTCTGTGAATTCTGTGAAATCACCCCCAAGGTGAGGAGCACGAGTGGTTGTTAGAGAAGGGAGAGGTTCATCCTTAGCCAAGGTTAATTTGCTTTCTTCATGCTCCTGAAATATCTTTTGGTGATACATCTGTAAGAGATTGGTACTGTTGTGTATCAGCAGAGCAGAGATGTCTTAGGAAGAGGAAACTGCCCAGTGAAGGGAGAGTGAGCTTGGAAAGATAATCCCAGTCTCCATCAGGGCTTTAGGTAATTACTGTGAAAGAGACAATGGTGGTGTCCTTATTCCCAGAGAAATAAGTATGGAAGCACAGAATCATAGAATTATTAACCTTGGAAAATACCTTTAATATCATCCCCCCAGCTCCACTGGGCTCACCACTAACCCATGTCCCCAAGTGCCACATCCACGTGTTTTTTGAGCACTTCCAAGTGTGCTGACTCCATCACTGAAGCTTGTTCTGGGGCTTTCCATGAAAAAAGTGTCCCTTATACCCAATCTAAACCTCTCCAGCATAACTTGAGGCTGTTTCCTCTTTTATTGTCCCTTGTTCCCTGGGAGAAAAGCCCAACCCTGACCTGATCCTACTCTCCTGTGAGAGAACTCCTCCAGAAGCCACGAGAGTGTGAGACTAGGAGAGGGAAAAAGCAGGAGTGGATTTGGCTGTTCCAATCCATATCACCACCAAACAAAAACATTACAGCAACAGCAGAAAAGTTTTAAAAAGTTCAAGGCTCCCACTGTATAAATTACCTATTCTTTTCTCTCTACTTTCTCTTCTCTGGGAGAGGAAGTGTTTCTAATTCCCATTTTTCACCAAAATTTCAGAGAATGAAGAAATAAAATTAAAAAAGCATGTTCGGAAACAGTATTTTCCCCCATAAAATGCTCTGGGAACTTCCTTTCATCAAACTAAATCTCATTTTTTTGGTAGCAAAAAAGTATTTAATTTCTCAAGTCTCAAAGTGTTCATTTGGATGCACTTGGAAGGAAATTTGTGAGCACTTCAAGAAGTCTGGTGCCACAGCCCCATTTTTGCATCACTGCTGAATCAGCACCAGTGGATTTAAAAAGATTCCCAATTGGGCTAAAGAAATGGGAAAATGGTTTTTCCTGGAAACTTTGTTTTGCTTTGGTGTGCAGAGCTCTCAATCATCTGCAGCTCCACATGAAAGCATCTCAGCTGAGCTCTGACAGCAATGCCTTTTTATGGGCAGATGTTAATCCACAGAAAGTAAATGCAGGAAAGGTTGAGCTGCCCTCGGGATGATTGACTGCCATGACTGGGAAAGGTGTCCCAAGCCTGCAGCTCTGTAATGGACATCACTTTAATTATTGGGCTGGGAGTGTCAGCTCAGCAGCCACATGGTGCCTGCTCCCAGCTGGAAGTTAATCAGAAATGTTCCCAGAATTATCTCATGGAATTATATGAGACACGTAAGGGAGAAACGTTGGAGAATCAATAAATGTGGAGAGAGAAACCAAAATTTCAGCTCTAAACTCAGCGCATTTCTCTTCATGTTCTCTTGAATAGTATTGAGGATCCAAACCCATTTTCTATCAAATCTGGTTAAAATCTTCCACAGAAATATTCCCTAAATATCAGATGAAAGGGATACACTGAAGCAGGCTCCAGTGCTCAGTGTAAATATCATTCCTTTCCTCCTTCTATTCATAGTATTTACTAAAAAATTTGCTGTGAAACGAATAAATTAAATCTTCAAGACTGATAATGACATTGACCTCAAACTCCAAACTAAATAAGGAACAAATCCAAGTATCCCTGTCTGAGGGACATGGTAGCTATTTCTTGTCTTGTGAATCTGCAGCTTTTCAGACCAAAACCACTGAGTTGATCAAGTAGGGAGCTCCATTTTAATCTCCTCTTGTTTTTGTTGTATTTCTTCTCTCTGCCTGTGTCAGGTGTAAAAAACAGGTATCTGTGCTACATTCTTTCCTCAAAATATGACAGCTCAAGAGATAAAATTACAAAGATGCACCAGATGCATCAGCAGAAGATTTAGAACTGGAATTAGAGCTACTCGAATGGGTCTGCTCTACAGATAAGTATAACAAATATCAATGATAAACTCAGTTTGCTAAAATGGAGTTTATTTTGAAATTAGTTTGGTTTTTTTAAATTGGGGATCTGGTTTCCAGATGCCACTTACGAAGAACTTTATTAATTAGTTCCCCTTATTATTTTTAATCACCAATAATAGGAAGGATGGATGAAATTCATCCATTACTCTCGAATAATGGGATCTGAACACTCAAAAGTTCACAGGTAACATTCCAGCTGATTGTTGTTTATCTGGACTGGAGCAAAATGAAGATTTTAACTTGTTTAGAGGGAGGAAAAGTAATGCTGTAAAAAGCATGGGGATTGTGCCATTAGAAACATGATCCAGTTTTGAGAAATTAGATCATATAAGCCAAAAGCAAAACATATTTTCCATTGCTTCTCCCACTCCTCAAATTTCAAGTAAAGTGTCTATTAAGACAGTTTTTTATGACCTTTTTATGCAGCTTTGGTAACATTTTCTGCACTTAACTTCATCACATCCCCTAATTTTACTGCAGCAACATCAAAGTGTAATGATCTTGTTGCCATAAAGCAAAGTATTGTCATAAAGGGAACTTTTCCCAATCTGGAAATGTTTAAGGAGGGCAAGCAAGCCAAAAGAAAGTTTCCTTGGCACTCAGAGGCAAGGCTCAAATGTTAAACCACAAGAAATGCCAACAGTTTACACAGGAATAATATTTTTTAAATGGTGAAAAAATCAAAATGCTTAATTTTATTTTTCCCCTTTTCTTTACTGCCTCCTTCCCCATTTTCCTAGAGATGCAGGACACCTCTGTTTCCATAATAATGAGTTATAATTCACAATTTAGCCTTACAATTCACATTTCTCTTTCCCACAGTGACATGTACCTTGCAGTATATACAGAATGAAACCCTAGGATGAAAATCTGAATGTATTGTATATTTGGAGTGTGAAGCAGATTAAAAAAAAAAAACAAAACCCAACAGCCTTTTCAGCATCGTCATCATGAAAATAATAGAGAAATAGAACAAGAATCTTTTAAATTCCACTTGCAACTAGGAGAAACTGCTGTTAATGGGAAAGAAAGAACCTTTCTACCTACTGTGGCACCATACAAAGCATAACAAAGATATAGGAGAAACTGTGGCACATTCAGGGCTTTTTCTTTTTCTATTTTTTAAGGAAAGAAAAATTAAGTAGGTAGATGTCAAGAGAAAACATAAAGGATAAGAAAGAACCCAGAATATACCCCCATTTAACTCCATCTTGCACTGTTTCAAAGGCTTAATAATAGGCTAGAATTCAAATGATCTCATTATTGAGCCATGTAGAGGCAATTTTCTGATTCACTTGAATCAGGATTCCAGCCTGGATGGACAGGAAATTTCCCCTGTTCTGCTGGGCAAGGTGAGGATGGAGTGAGGGCACAGGGGAGGGCAGGAAATCTGCACCTGAGAGGGAGCTGCAGGGAAATGTGCATCTCAAAGAGAGCTGATTCCCACCTGGAGCACACAAGGAGCCAGGCTTTAACTCACTCTAACGACTTCAAAGGTGCCCCTGCAGAGAAGGGATTTGTTCCCTGGAAATTTGTGGATTACTGATTGGTGGTGTTAAGTGTTAATAATCTGTTACTGGTGCATCACATACCTGTTTGTTGCACCTGATTCCGGAGCTCACTGTTCATTTTTCCATGGATTTGTTGCACAACTGCTGGTACAGCTGATGTGGAAGAAATACACCTCATGTCAAAGACAGGAAGGGTTTCTTTGGTTCTGTTCTGCAGATCTTCATTGCTGTCGGATTTTATCCTTTTCTGACCTAGAGGCAGAACAATTCAGAAGCCTTTTAAAAACTTTTATTCCATTTTCAGTCTCATGAAAAGAGTGAGACAATACAGATGTTGTAATTCACACCATCACAACCAAAAACCACCTATTTCCTAATTACAATACACTATAAACTTTTTTAGCCTATCAACTTTAATGATACCATGCTGTAAATGCCTTAAAACTAATAATCAAAAATTACACTTCATAGGTTCTACTACAATACATCTTTCCTAATTCTATTTCTCCAAAGTATCTACAAACACAAAGTATCTATAAATCTATTTCCCACACATTGCCATCAGAGAAACAAAACCAAACTGTTTGCATTAAATCTGCCTCGAGTTGTGGGGTTCTGGAGATAAGGGCTGTAAACGGAAGTGTTTACAGTTCATAACCAAGAAGGTGAAAAATTCCTTGTTCCTGTCCTACCATTTGCCTGCTGTGATTTGTCAGGTTGGGCAGGACTAGGGTTGCTTTGCATTCCCTTTCTTCCATCAGGAAATATTTTTTACATTTATTTTTACAAATACAAGTCCTTAGGGCTGGGGGAACTCCCTTTCTCCTGTGGGATGATCTTTTGCCAATATTCTGAAAGGAAGGGCACGCCTCTTCCAAGGCTCCATGTCACATTGCAGCATTTTAAAAATCATTCGATTAATTAGACTATTTAAATAGCTCATTGACTTAATGGCTGATGTTATTTTTGATGCTCGATATAGATAGAGATTATATAGATAGAAATAGATATAGATATAGATATAGATATAGATGATATAGATATAGATAGCTATAGATAGATATAGATGATATAGATTATATAGATAGAGATAGATATTGATATACATGTACGTGTATATCCAATTTTTTGTGGTTTTTTCTGAATTTCCCCAGATCTCCAAAATCACAGAATCACAGAATGGTTTGGAATGTGGTGTCAGAGGGTGGGCAGGCCCTGGCACAGGGTGCCCAGAGAAGCTGTGGCTGCCCCTGGATCCCTGGAAGTGTCCAAGGCCAGGTTGGACAGAGCTTGGAGCAACCTGGGACAGTGGGAGGTGTCCCTGCCCATGGCAGGGGTGGGATGGATTGATCTTCAAGGTCGCTTCCACCCCAAACTGTTCCGTGATAGTGTTTCATTCTAATATTCTGCTAAAATTGTTTCTGATTTCCAGTCCCAGATGGAAAATGTGGAGATACCTTGTGAGGTACCTCCAGAAAGGACTGTCCTGACTCCCTCCTGTGTTTAATCTCCAAACATGAGCTCAGTGCCCCGAATTTCATATCAGAGACATTTATCTCAGGGCAAAGAGCAAATGTAGAAGCTTCAAGTTACATTTTCCCTTTCCCAAGCACACCAAGGGAACTGTGGGCTTCAGACATGGATAAGGATCTTAATTAACCAAGGAAGTCTGTAACTGGCCGGGAAACACAAACAGTTTCCTATTGTCTGGCAACAGGACCATTTGCTAGGAAGGAATGTCACCTCCTTTCAGGCTCAAGTGTCACTAATTGGTGCACTTGAGATGGCCATAGATATCCCGAGGATAATTACTGCTGTTATCCTCAGTGGGAACCTCTGGAAAGGCAGCAGCGTTCCCCACCTGGTTTTTCTGAACTGCAGATCCCGCTGGGATAGAGATTATAGCCTGACTAACTCACAAAGCCACCTTCTATTCTGACTTTAAAAGTGAGGATTTGTTCCAAAAGAATCACTAAATCCCGGAATTGTCAGGTTATTATTTTGGGTAAAGCCCAGCTGTATTAATTTCCACTACTCAGACTCTGTTCGAATGACTGAAATGATAATATTCACCTCTTTTAAAACATCATTATTCTTATTAATAATAGCAATAATAATAAAATTTTATGCTGATAGATGTCCAGGCAGTTTCTTGCCTAAATTCTTTCTCTTTTTTAGCATTTCCAAGGATGGTGACTCCACCATTGACCTGGATAGCCTTTTGCAATGCCTGAATACCCTTTACATGGAGAAATTTTCCTGAATATCCAACCTAAACCTCCCCTGGCACATCTTGAGACCATTTCCTTTCATCTTGTCACTTGTTCCCTAGGAGAAGAGAACAGCTGCCATTTCAGTGCCACCTCACCCACCTGACTTCCTGCAATCTCCAATTATTAAATTCTTCCATAACAGATCTGAAAACATAAAGATACATAAAAGTAGTGGTTGTTTGGGGAGTTATTGCCAAATAATCCCTAACTGTGTATGTCAATAAACAAATCCTCCATTTCACCTTGCAGGAAAGCAGATTTTCCACACGTTTGAACATATATGACCCAGCACTATTATTTGCAATTAAAGGACCAAATAAAATACACAAAATCCCATATTCACAACTTAACACAAACCAGCTCATTAATACTGATTCCCTGCACTTAATTGTCCATTCCCACCACATCATGCATTTAGTTGTAAACTCTTTGAAGTGCACTGAATTCTCTTAGGAGCTTTACTGCAATTCAATTTTAATTTGCCTTTTTTATGTAGCATCTTTGATACAATGGATCTTGGAATTGTGTGCTAGGAAGGTAAAAGTAATGAGAACACTTTCCAGAGTTGCACATTTGTAGGAGCGAGGCAAAATGATGTATGGGCATGAGTGAGAGGTAAAAAGAAAATGAATGTCTATTTTAAACCAGAAAAAAAGCAGCATTCAGCTACTACTCCATTGGCTTTCATCCTGCCTTCATTAAAACCTTTTGGAAAGGCATCTTATAAAGGAGAAACACTCAGAAATGCTTGTAATGCTCAGAAAAGAGAAGACACTTCATATTTCATGCAGCTAATTATTTTTTTTCATGGTTTCACTCCTTGCAGGAGTCAGCAAGGAAGGAACTGCTCACTTCACACTGTTCAGGCAAGGAGGGTAGAACACATTCCTTGGATGGGCTACGAACTCCAGGGCTTTGTGCCTGAGATGGAGCTGCAATTATCCATGTCCATGGAATAATAATGATCCTTGTTAAATCAGCCCAGGTCAGGAGTCCAGCAGGAATGAAGTCTTTGAGAGCAGCTGGCAGAAACTCCAGCAAGGAGCAAGACACAGAAAATGCAGGGAAAGGGTCACACCAAACTCTGCTTCTCCTTCCTCTTGGAAAGCACAAGGGAGGAAATCCAGGGAAGTGAACAAGTTGTTCAAAGGAAACACAAAAGATTGTTTATGAACACAAAATCTTCTTTAGGAGCAAATCCAGGGGGTGAAAATCACCCTTGTGATTTAAAACTTTCCTAAGTATGCGACTCTTTGGTTTCATTAGGATTAGAAACCAAGAGGATACCCAGCATTTCAAAAAGCTTGGAAAAAACCTTTCCTTATGCCACTCTGATAAGTATGATTTTTTAAATTTTTTATTTTTTGATGAGCTGATCAGCTTCCACCCTGGCCAATGCATTGCTGCTGGCACATGGGACACCAAAATTCTGATACCCCTTCAAAAATCAGAAGAAGGAGGAAAAGAAGGCAGAGAAACAGCTGAGTTCCAATGCAGGCTCGAGTTACCAAAAGTGTAATTTAGCAAACGATGGACTGTAAAGCTGCTTTTATACACTCTGGGAGCTCCTCGAGTTAGGGAATGCAGGAGGTAATGGGAGTAAATGGAAAAGAAGGAGTTAAAGCAGGCAAGCTTTTAATTGCAGTTTGTTAGTGAGGCTCAAAAGTAGCACCAGCCATACCCCACACATGAGCTGCTGGAGTTATAAATGAACAACAAATCCATGAACAAACCACATTAACAGCATCAAATAATCACCTTTCTGCCTTGGTAAACCATCAAATGCATCCACAATTCCCTGTAATTTCTGTATAATGTATCTTCCTCCTTATCTCCCCCAAACCTGGGACTTGTTCATCAGTAAGTTCCTAAAAACTGACTGGGGATGAGAAATGACTGACAAATGATGCATTTCACACCCAGATAGAGAGATGGCAAGGGGAAAATCCCATCCCTTTTAGGCTGATGTTAAGCAGAATTCCCAAAATAGAAGTCATTGGTTGCTAACCAGTCTTTGACACCACCTGCCAGTTCCAGAAAGCCTCCAGGAGACATTCTGGCATTACTGGTGTTTAAATAAACCAGTTTGGGCTCCTGGGCTGGAAAACATTCCTGTGCAGTCCTTGTTTGTCCCAGGGTCCATCCAAGGATTCCCTGCCCATGGCAGGGGTGGAATGGATGATCCCTAAGGTCCCTCCCAGCCCAAACCACTCTGGGATTCGGGGTCTCTGTAAGGACATTGTGAACTGCTCCACCACCACCAGACTCAAATAAATCCCCTCTGCACACAAAATTTATTCTAAACTTCCAACAAATCTTCTGATACTAAGACTGAGTACAAGAAGGAGGAAACCCAAATCCACAGGAAATCAACATAGAAATTAATGGCTATTTATAATTATTTAAAACAATTTCATTTTAAATGATATTTATATATTTAAAATAATTTTATTTTAGTAATAATATTAATTAATGACTCTGCACAATCCCATTAATAATGATGACATTACTACTGCTTCCATGCTTTTAATCAGCTTCAGGAGGACAATACACATCCAGAAATCTGTGATCTGGATGGATTGAAGGGCTTCAGTTTTCCTCATGTGAAGTATCACATTAGTAAAATCTGATTGAAAATCCTGCTGCAGTGGTTAGGGGTGTAGAAACACAGATTTCTTCATCTATTATAGTAAGGCACAATAAAATAATGTATTTCACCACAATATGGTGGTGGGATAAAAAAAATATTTTTGTAGGAAAATATATAAAATATATTAAAATATATATAAATATATAAAATATATAAAATATATTTTATATATTCATATAACAATATATATATTATATTAATATTAAAATAGATAAAAATATATATTTTATATATTTATATATTAAAATATATAAAATTAAAGTATATATAAAGAATACTTTTTTTTTTCAAAAGTGGAGGCCAACTCCTTATTCCTCAGTAAATCTTCAAATTTTAATGGATTTAGTCATAAATCCTTAAAGTTTCTTGCTTAGATATTGTTTTTTACACCATAAGTGATGCAGACTATTGACTAAACTGGACTTTGCTATGACTTTTGAGATTGTGCCCTTCATTTCTGCTAGATTACAGCAGTTTTCCTCTCTTTATTCGTGTTTTACCCTGAGCCAAGACATCCTTGCAGCAGATCCCCAGCTTGCTCAGGGCAGCAGTTCCTCACCTCTTCTGGTTCCTTGCAGGTGCTATTCCTCATGGAGGCCACGTGCAGCCTCCTGGGATGGATTCCTGAGCCACAGTTGCTGACCACAAAGGAACCATGTGGAGTCTGCAATGAAAGCAAAATCCAGCTAAAGCCTAAGAAGAGAAAACCCCTTTTTCTGTCACTACCACCACCATTAGGATCCTTCCCCAAAGCCACCTGTCCAATAAGGAGCTGTTTTTTTCCAATACTTTACATCAGGATTATAAAGCTCTGGTTCATTTTGGCTTCCTCACTGCTTGGGAATTCCCTGTGACTGCAATTCCAGCAGAATTTTGCTGGGAATTGGTCCCTGGGAATACACAATGTCTGATTCCCTCTCTCAGTCTCTGTTGATAGAGTGACACTGCTCCCAAGGCAGAACCACTAATCCCATTACTCCCATCTCTAATCCCATTAACCCTTAGGCTTTCTGGATGGTTTAGAATCCTAGTTTTGGTTTTGGAGGGTTATTTTTAAAATTATATTGTGAATTCCTTCAACATTACTGGTTTGACTGCTGGAATTGTTGTTCTGAGCTGGGTTTCTTAGGAGCTTTGTGACCTTGGCTGTAGAGTGACTGCAAATACAGACCAAAAATTTTCCTCTTTTTCTGAATGAATCCTTAAAAATGGGCTTTACTCATCTCATTGCTCTTGCTTTCTTTAATTAGTGACTTTACTCCTGCTAAACAATATGTTTTTAATTGCCACAGCCCCACGCAATCACAGCCATGAAGATTTTCCCCATTAATTCAGCTCCGAGGGCTGCACGAAGCAGCACTTTGATCTCATTAGCATAGAAAATAAATCAGAGAGCACAGCTACTGCCACTTGTTTTCTGTTATGCCTGAGAAACTCCTCACAAGATTGATGATTATTGGTCAGCTTCTCTGCCCCCTTTAGCCCTTTGGCACAGTCCTGCTTTGTGCACCACAGAGCCCTGAGAAGAGTCCTTGCACAAGGAAAACCAAGTGGAACAACAGAATAAACTCAGTTTGACCAACCTGGGCTCACTCAGAGAGAAATGGTGATGGAATTAACACAGAACTTGCCCTAGCAGAGAGTTTTGATGCTTCAAATTATTCTTGGTAGGGATGCTGCCCACCAATTCCTATTTCTTTTCCAGCTGATGGTAGATCTTGATGATGCTGATGACAAAGCTTTGAGGACATCACTTTGAGGCTGATGTTTCTGTGATGAAATGCAGAATGCACCACAGTAAAATTTGTTCACAAAGCCAAACACACCTTGCTTGAATACTCAAATTAAACAGCATCAACAAGCCAACCAAACTGACAAGAATTCTTCCATCCCTGGAACTGAAGGACAATTCTCTACCCCTGTGACCAATATTAGTGAAATGTTGAATGGCTGAATTGTTCATGGCTTGCTTTGGGCTGCTGATTTCTTGTGACAAAGTGGGAGAAAGTACAGCAATCCCCAGCTAATCCGAGTTTTTGCTGGCAGTTTTCTTCTACATAATTTTAATTTTCATAGAATCATGGAATTGTTTTGGTGTGGAGAGGCCTTTAAGATCACTTTGTTCCACCTCCACCCCCTGCCATGGGCAGGGACATCTTCTACTATCCCAGGTTGCTCCAAGCCTCATCTGACCTGGCTTTGGGCACTTCCAGGGATCCAGGGGCAGCCGCAGCTTCTCTGGGCACCCTGTGCCAGGGCCTGCCCACCCTCACAGGGAACAATTCCTTCCCAACATCCCATCTAACCCTGTCCTCTGGCAGTGGGAAGCCATTCCCTGTGTCCTGGCATTCCATCCTTTGTGAACAGTCTCTCTCCATGTTTCCTGACAGCTCCTTCAGGCACTGCAAGGCTACAGTGAGGTCACCCCAGAGCTTTTCTTGTCCAGGCTGAACAATCCCAGCTCTCCCAGCCTTTCTTCCAGCAGAGCTGCTCCATCCCTCTGATAATCCTGGTGCCTCCTCTGGACTGGTATCAGAAGTGGGACTTTCTCTTGACAATGCATGCAGCAGACAAAAAAAGAAACAAAAAACTGATAAATCAAAACCAAAAGAACTCCAAATAAACAAGAAAATCCCAACAACAACCACAAAACCACAAACAACCCCTAAAATACGTCACAGCTAGATAAGGAACAATTGTAATCAGAATTTTTTCCTGGGCTGAATTTTTCCTATGTTACTGCAGGATGTGAAAAGTTTCCAGTTTGTTTAAGGTGAATATTAAAGCAGTCTAGGAAAGCACACTACCAGAGAGACATTAGAGATGACAATAACTCATAAAGCAAGTTAATTTTTTCCCTTATTTTTAATTCCACCCAGCCACGAGCCATCCACCATTCAGTGCAAGATGAATGATCGCTCTCCAAATGCTTTTCACTTGTCAAACTCTACCGCAAGCCTTAAGTTTTCCAGAATCTAATGTCAAAACACTTTTTCTTTTGGGGAAATCACTGGGAGCTGAGTCTGTCAAAGGAGAGGATTCACTGGGAGTGATATTAATGACAGAGTTTGGGAGGATTTCAGTCTGTGCCATGGTTTGAGTAGCTTACAGTGCTGCCCCATCACTCCAGGCCACAGGGATGGATCCAGCCATGTATGAAACCTCTGTGATCATCTTCTAATTAACACATCAGGTAGCTTTTTGCATTAATCACCTTTGTTTAGCAGACAGGCATTGCTCAGCCTCCCTGTGTTGGGTCTCTGCATGCACAGGACCTCAGAGAGCTTTTTTTATGGGCTTGCATTAAATTTAACAACTTTGCTGTTGCTAATCCAAAATAGTTATTTCTGTTCCTTCTCCATCCTGACAAGGAACATGGCAGGAAGGAGGACAGGCAGGAGATATCTTTATCACACTGGTACCAACATGGGGGTTTGACACTTGGCAGATGACAGCAAATATTTTAAACCAAAGAAGATTTTAGATCCTTTTGCATCCTTGCTCTCTGCATTTCAGCCCGAAGAAGAGAAGGCTCTGAGGAGACCTCAGAGCACCTTCCAGTGCCTGAAAGGGCTCCAAGAGAGCTGGAGAGGGACTCTGGACAAGGGCCTGGAGTGACTGGACAAGAGGCTTCACACTGATAGAGGGCACAGTTAATTGGGATTTTGGGAAGGAATTGTTCCCTGTGGGGGTGGCAAAGCCCTAGCACAGAGTACCCAGAGAAGCTGTGGCTGTCCCTTCCCTGGAAGTGTCCAAGGCCAGGCTGGACAGGGCTTGGAGCAAGCTGGGCTAGAGGAAACCTGGTCCAGCCCATGGCAGGAGGTGGCACTGGATGGGTTTCAAGGTCTCTCCCAAGCCACAGCAATCTGGGATTCTGTGAGTGTCAAAATGCACGTCTGAGCTCTCTGCCACACCAGCACAGACCCTTCCCTGCTCCTCCTGCCCTCTGTATTGCTTATCTGCTCTGCCCACAAGCTTTGCAAATAGGAAATATGAAGCTAATAAGGAGGGGAAGGTGATTTAAAATCCTCTTCCATTTCACCCATGTGCCCATGCAGTACAGCCACATTCTAATGGCTGCATTTTGTCTTATAGGTAAATGCTACAGAGGTGACATAAATATGACAAAGGAGTTCCTGGTTTGTGGTGCATTGATTCCATTAATTTGACCACAAGGCTCTGGAGAGGGAATTGCACTGCCTACTCATCAATATTTTGCTCCTTTTTTGCTGGAGCCTGGAATCAGGCAAGGCCCTTAAAGAGCTCTGGCCTCTGGAGACTCATTCCTGCCCAGGAGTTTGAAAAGAACTATCTTCAACTGAATTAAAAATTTCTCCAAATACATCATGACATTCCAAAATATTGAGCTAGTTCAGATATGCTTCTGGATTTACATGGCCCTGAATAGCTCTTTCTGTCTAGAGGGTTTCTAAGTTTATTGCAGGCTAATCATTTCAGCCTCAGAGTTGTTAAAGTTGTTAAAGTTCCACAACCATTTAAAACATGAATCAAAATAAACTTCAACAACCATTTATGACATGAAACAACATAAGCAATCATTAAATCCATAAGGGAAATATTAATGAATTTTCTTCTGTGGCATTCAATGTCTGATTGCACAGAAACAGCAATGACTTATGCAGTGAGGAGCAATCAGAAATTTCTGGAATTCCTGGTGTGATACTTGATAAAGACAGGCTACATTCTCCCTGTACTTGCTTTCCTGTTATTAAATCAGCATTCATCAACAATACTTGGATAAAATATATTATGGTGCATATATATGACATGAACCCAATAAATATATATAAAATATGTACATATAATATATGTGCCCATTATTATGGGTCTGATCACAATCTGAAAAGCAGTGGCCTGAAATATAAATATGCAAAGGCTGATATTGCCCAAGAAGCACAAGATTTAGGCTTCCAGCTCACACCATTATTTATTAGCAATTGCACAAATCATGATTAGGCCTTTTTTTAAAAGCCCACACTGGAGGTTTCGTTGCCATTTCTTTACAGCAGCCCTTTATAAATCATTCATCTGGAGGTTTCTCTCCCATGTGCCATGCAAACATTCCTGTAAAATCCTCTTAATGGAGTCTATGAATCAATGCACAGCCAAGTGTCACAGGTGGAATCGATAGCTCCAGAAGCAAGAGGACCTTTTTAGAGGCAGGTGTTGAAAACCCTGACTGAATTAGAAACTTTAATCCATGGCAGGCACTGAAATTTATGCTCCAAAGAGATAGTTTGAAAATCTTCCCTTTTTTTTTTTTTTTTTTCACTGCTACAGGTATAAATTCCTGTCAACAGCTGAAAGAAAGAATGAGAATTCTTTAGGCTAGAAATAAGGCTGGAGGAATATATAACAGTAAAATTATACTGGTCCTCAAATACTTGAAAGGCAACTGAAAAAAAAAAAAAAAAGGAATTGACAGTGCTCTGGGGCTTAAAATGCAGACAGGGACAGAGAGGGTGGATCCTGGGAACACTTTTTGATAGTGAAGGCTGGAACCCTAATGCAAAATTCAGTCATTGAATAGAAGTGACCTCATCACCAGTTATTCCAGTATTGTGAGTTCCAGCCCCACTGGGAAGGACAAAGATTTAGTGACATAAAAGGGGCATCACTTGATTCTCCCTCAGAGATGCTGCTCCCCTCACAACCCCACATGAAAGCAGCCCCCAAACCCTCACTTTGGCTATTTCTTCCTGAAATTCCTCCCCAATAACTTCAGTTTGCATCCCATATGCCCTACTTTGTGCTCTTCCTACTCCCTTCACTAATTTTATCTTTTGGGTTTTCAGTTAATGACAAAATATGGATTGGGGAAATATTCCATCACTTGTTTTGCCAAGAGTTTATCCTCATATGCTTTTTCACACAATGAAACAACAATGTTATATATGGAGAAATGATTTTTAAGTGTAAAGGTACAAAACCTGGTCTGTATTTTCTTTTCGTTATTTCTGCCAATTCAAAAATTCTAAGATAAATCAGCATAATTTCACAGGCTTCTTAGGAGGTTTATCATCATGTAGTCATAAATAAAACCCTACAATTAATCTGCTGCTTTATTTTTATTTTAAAGAAACAAGACCTTTTGAAGTCTTGATCACACTAAACAGTCTGTCATTTTCATATACTTGTTTGGGTCCAGGAAGTTCTGTAAATAAATAAGTTTAGAAGTGAAGGGAATAAAAGAAAATCAGTAAAAGAACAGAAAAGTGATTGTATTTGTACTTCAGCTTTTTATTAAAAAAACCATGATGTTGTCTCTTTACTCTTTTTTACTCATTAATTAAAGCTGACACTTCCAAAAGCAGTATTAAATTACCTGGGATTTAAGAACTCATCGGCTCTGCTCCTCTATTTTAAGTTAAGGTGACCAGACACCAAAGCAGCTGCTGCCTCTAAAGGATAATGGAATTTAGGACCACACATCCCATACAAAATGCCATCTTTATCCAGGGATGGAGAAACCTTTAACCCTTAAAAGAACACCTTTGAATCAAGCAACAGGAAATCTTTCCAGCAGCCTTTTCAACATGTTTGAAGAGGGGTGGGGAGAGGAAAGGTTTTGAGGTTTTGTTTCAGGGGTTATGGTTATTTTTGAGTGTTTGATCACCTAGGAAGCAAATCCAAAAGAAACTGGGATTGTTTTCCAAGGTGATAACACTGATAACTGATAACACTGATAACAGACTCCAGGAAAAGTCTGATGAGGAGAGGCTGAGGGAGCTGGGGAGGGGCTCAGCCTGGAGAAAAGGAGGCTCAGGGGGGACCTTGTGGCTCTGCACAGCTCCTGACAGGAGGAGACGAGCTCTGCTCCCAGGAACAGGGACAGGAGGAGAGGGAATGGCCTCAGGCTGGGCCAGGGGAGGCTCAGGTTGGATATTGGAAAAAAATCCAATCACTGAAAGGGCTGTCAAGCTCTGCACAGACTGCCCAGGGCAGTGGTGGAATCCCCATCCCTGGAATTTTTGAAGATCATGTGGATGTGGCACCTGGGGACAAGGGTTAGTGCTGAACACGGTGGTGGTGGACTTGGTGATCTAAAAAATATTTGGACTTGGTGATCTTAAAAATATTTCCCAACCTTAACAATTGTCTGATTCCATAAAGCTTCTTAGGAAATGATTCGTGTTGCAGCACAGGTCCAATTTTAGCAGATTGGAGGAATTAAATATAATCCACTTGTTTTGGAAGTCATTTAAGTTGAGGTTGTTATGTAAGTACTTTTATGGTGAAAAAAATACATCAAACACAAGCCATGACAGAAACTATCACTGCCTAGAAACTGGCTAATTTTTTAATCACCAAATATATATATATATATGTTTAGAAACCAATGTGTGTGTGTTGTACAGGGAAGAACAAGAAAAAAACAGGGACGTAAAGGCCAGAGATAGCTAATTCTCCCTAATTAAGTTTTCAATCAACAAGGCAATCAGCACAGAGCTGCCATCAGTGCTGCTCTGAGAGCATCCCGTGTCCTGGAGCAGGAGCACCGGGCATTCCAGGCTGAGTGCCTTAGGATAACACTCTCCTACACCCCAGTGGTAAAACAGGGACACGGCTCCCAGCAAAGCCTTTCCCTCGGTCAGGATAAGCAAACAAACGGCTCTGGTGAGCACATCCAGGCTCGGGATTTTCCCTTGAATATCCCATCAAACCAAAGGCGATGTTTGCAAATGCTCAGGTATTTATTTCCCAATAGCTGCCAATCAGACTGGAGGTTTCCTCAAGGGAAAAGGATGGAAATGTCTTCATTACAAAGGCAGTCTGAGTGTGGAAAAGGCCAAGTGCCCTGTGCTAGGTGGGGTTACAACAGTTCAGGTGCTCTCCTAATTAATGAGGGGGCCATGGCTAAATGCCAC
Source organism: Diglossa brunneiventris (assembly GCA_019023105.1). Taxonomy (NCBI): domain Eukaryota; kingdom Metazoa; phylum Chordata; class Aves; order Passeriformes; family Thraupidae; genus Diglossa; species Diglossa brunneiventris. The sequence goes on along the minus strand of CM032361.1, from coordinate 25,221,268 downwards.
TGATGCCTCAGGTTTTAGCTTTTCTATTTTTCTGATTCTGTGCTGCTTTGGTGTGTGGGTCTGAGGTTTATATCAGGGGATGGTGAGCTCTCTTCACAGAGTAGGGAGACAAAACAATTCCTGCTCTAGCCGGGGACCAAGGACAAATGATCCAAATCTCAGGCCCAAGAGCACAAACAACGTGGGCTGAAGAGAGAAGAACAAGCAAGATGGGACTTCATAACCTAAAGGTATAACGGACAATTAACCCCAATATGCAAATGCACCAGAACTTATAAAAGTGTGAGACCCTATGACCAGTTGTGCATTTTGGGGCCATTTTGGTTCATCTTGGGTGTAGCCCTGGCTGGGCTCTTGTGCTGCCCAAGGTGGATCCATTGAGGCCTTTTAATAAATCCCTGCTTTATTCTTTAACTCTGTCCAGCCTCTGTTCTAGGCCAGCCTTCACAAGGCATCACCATAACACATTTGTGTGTCCTGGGGCCTCATTCAATTCCTACTGGGAACAGGAGGGATCAGATTGTTCAATTAACCCCAGTGGCCTCTGGGCTGCACTGAAGGCTCTACTTGGAATAAGATGGAGTTCTCCATGGAGAGTCTGAGCTCTTCCAGCCCCTGTGGAGCCTGACAACTCCTCACTAGGGCTGAGCATCCAAGAAGAGTGCAGGGGAGCTTCTCTTTCCTGCACTTAAAATCAAACTGCGGGTTTTGAAAGGAGCCCAGGAGGTCCGGTCACCTAAATGCAATAATTGCCTTTGAAATTCTTGGTTAAATTGAGGGAATGATAAAATAAATTCATTCTTTCATAGGAAGCAAAAATTGAAGATTGTTGTCATGGAATAGTTTGGGTTGGAAGGGACCTTAAGCATCATCTTATCCAACTCCTTCCATGGGCAGGGACAACTTCCACTACAGATAGAACACAGCACACCCAGTTTTCATTTAAATTTTGCCATTTTTTATGAAGCATCTTAGGAAAAATTAACATGGATATGGTTTTTCCTGTGGTTACATTGTACAGAACAATGATATGACAATTTAATTGCTGCAATCCACAAACTTTCTCAGCAGAACTGGTTTTGTCCCTACATTTAATGTTTGTTTATACTTGGGTAGTTAGTCCTAAAAAGGACACAATTGTGCTGTCATCTTCAAAGTATCAGAAAATACATATATTCTACAAATCTCCAAAATGCAGCAACAGAGTAATTGACAGCCATGATTATTGTGCCCTCTAGGAACATTCTGGATGACAGATGATGGTAATTTCCTCATAAATCATGTCTAAACCATGAAAAATGCAATGGAACCTCATTTAAGGAGTATGATCTTACCAGGACTAATGGAGGGGGGTAGAATAATTTGGGTCTGCAATGTTTATTTGAGCTTTTAGAATCTTCCAGATTCTAAAAGCTCAAATAGAATCTTCCAGAAGTTGCAAGCATGTGTGTGTAGAGAGACAAGAATCCCATTTCAGATGAGCAGCACCATCTCTTTTGCCTCTCCTGTGTTGCTGTGGTACTTTTCCTAATCCTGGCTGATTGACAGGAGGGAAGAGCTGCAGCTCCTATTTCAGAAAAAGTTCCTAAGATAGCAGTGAAGGGGTTTTTATTGAGGACTAGAGGAATAAAAGGAAAAAAAGAACATTTTAGACTCTGAGAATCCAAGTGAACAATTCTACATTTTCTACATGCTTTCAAGCTGGAATGTTTTCATTATTTTTAATATAAAGCAATTGTATTTTCTATTTTTGACTAGATTTGTTGAGTGTGAATAAGGCTGTCCTGCTCCACACTACATTTATATTCTGTGAAAAGCTCACAAATTGAAGTCCATGTAACTTTTTAAAAAAACATCATTATCTCCCCCATTCCACCTGTGTCTTTTAACATTTTCTTTTCATTATAGAATGTGGTGCCCAGTTGACTCTACAGTTCAGAAATATTTGATTTACAGGGAGCAGTTTGGGGTATTATGGAATCCCAGAATTATGTGGGCTGGAAGGGTCCCCAAAGCCCATCCAGTGCCATGGGCAGGGACACCTTCCACTGTCCCAGCCTGCTCCAAGCCCTGTCCAACCTGGCCTTGGACTCTGCCAGGGATCCAGGGGCAGCCACAGCTTCTCTGGGCACCCTGTGCCAGGGCCTGCCCACCCTCATCACCAAGAATTGCTCCCCAATATCCCACCTAAACCCATTCTCTTTTAATTTGAGTCCATTCCCCCTTGTCCTGTCCCTCCATCCCTTGTAAACAGTCTCTCTCCATTTTTCCTCTCAGCCCCTTCAGGCACTGGAGACCACACTGAGGTCAACCTGAAGCTTCTCCTCTCCAGGCTGAACAATCCCAACTCTCCCAGCCTTTCCTCATGGCTGAGCTGCTCCATCTCTCTGATCATCTTGGAATAGGTGAGAAGTTTGAGCCTTGAGCAGATCCACGTTTGGTGGCACACAGGGGTTGTTCAGGGCCACAAGACAAAAGCAAGGAGATCACTTCATGGGCACAATGTACTCAGGGAAAATTAAATCATTTTCCAATAAGAATAGACTTAAATCATGGGAAACAAAACCAAATTAAAACAAAATCTTCCCCCAGCCCTTCTCTCCAGACTCCACATCACCCCTGAGTGGTGCCAGGGATGGGGAATGGGGGCTGTGATAAGTCCAGTCCAGCTTCCCTCTGCTGCTCCTTTCCTCACACTCTTCCCTTCTTCTTCAGAGTTCTTCTCCGTGGGCCACAAATCCTTTGGAAAAAAAACCTGCTCCTGTCTGGGCCTTGCCTGGGCTGCAGGGGAATCTTCCTCCCTCTCTCCTTCACTAGCAAAGACAAAAAAATAAAAAAAAAATAGAGAAAGCACTGTTTTATTTTAAAACTAAAAGTCTTTGAGGACAAACTGCTGATCACTTTACTTTCCTCATCCAAATTAAAAGCAAAAGGACCAAGGCCTTCAGGCAGGATCTGCTGCTTGCATTTGTGATGTCCCAAAAAGGCTCAGAGGGTTTATCATCAGTAAATCATTTCCACCCCTGGAGCACCTTCTCTCATCCCACATCCTCCTCTGTCAGCATCTTCCAGGCTGAACAACCCCTTTTGCCTCCAAGTTACAGCACTGGAGAAAGAGAAGGGAAGAAAAGCTTTTTAAATAGGAATTGCAACATTCCCCATTGCTCCTGCAAAAGGCAATTGTTTTAATCTTCAGATATGCTGCAAGGAAAACATCTTTGTAAGGACTTCTGCAAAGATCACAAGGCTTGCAGTGCCTTTTAGGAAGAAAACAGATCCTTTCTCTGGGACAACTTAATCAGCATGACAGCTTCATCCAGAACCTGGATTCAGAAGAAGTTTAATGGCATTAGGGACCTTTAGAGCTCCATTAATGTCCCCCATCCTGGAACTGTACCTTATACAGTGCAATGTTCCCTGCACAACTCAGAGAAGAGGCCTGAATAAATCACAGTTCAGCCAAAGTTTAAGCAGGTGAAAGCAGGTTAAAAAAAAACCAGTTAAACCTATTTTTTTCCAAATCTAATAAAATTATAGACATCAGATAAGTATTATGAGAGTAAAATTGCAATAATTGATAGTAATACACCTTTCCCCAACACACAGTAAAATGTAAGAGTTTCTGTTTCAATGACTTTACTATTATGTAATAAACACTTAATTTTGTATGCTATGACTATAGGAATTCCATTTCCAAGCATTTACTTTTCTGTAAGCACTGGCTTTGCATGATGCTAAAATAATAAAGCAACTGAAGGCATTCCAGAGTTCATAAAACCACAGAATCATGGAATGGCTTGAGTTGGAAGGGACATTAAAGCTCATCCATTTCTCATGGACAGGGACACCTCCCACTAAAAAGCTCCCAATCTGAGCTGAAGTTGCCTTTATTTGGTGGAGCCACCTGAATCTCCACACTTCAGACACAACTTCTGTGTCTGATCACCAGAAAAAGGTTCAGCAGTGTCACCTTTCATGCTCCATCCACAGCTTGACCCTTAAAAGTGCATTAAAAGAAAATCTCTGATTCACAGAATAGTTTGAGCTGAAGGGACCTTCCAAGGTTGTCCAGTCCAAGCTCCTTGCAATGAGCAGGGACAGCTGGACCAGTGGCTCAAAGTGGCCCTTCCAGGGATCCAGAGGCAGCCACAGCTGCTCTGGGCACCCGGTGCCAGGGCCTCACCCTCACAGAGAAGGATTTCTCCCCAATATCCCATCTAACCCTGCCCTCTGGCAGTGGGAAGCCATTCCCTGTGTCCTGTCCCTCCATCCCTTGTCCCAGGTCCCTCTCCAGCTCTCCTGGAGCCCCTTTAGACACTGCAAGGGGCTGTAAGGTCTCCCCACACCCTTCTCCTCTCCAGGTGAGCACCCCCAGCTCTCCCAGCCTGGCTCCAGAGCAGAGGAGCTCCAGCCCTTGGAACATCTGTAAACCCAGTACCAGGATGAGAAGAGACTCAAAAAAACCACGAGGCTCACCTTTAATCATCTCACCTCAAAGACTTCCACTTAAAATATTGAATTCCTCAAAGTGGGGTAGAGGAAATGCAAAGATTTCAACATAAAAGCCCAGTGAAATTAATGCTCCTGCCATTTAAAGCCATCCCTGCTTTGGGATAAGAAGAGTTTTGGGTGCTGAGCTAGAAATGTGCCTTCCACCTCAACACAGGAATCTGCAGGTGCAGCCAGCACATGCCAAGAAAAACCTTTGGAATGGTTTGTTTATTTACTGCACAGCACAGCTCAGTCTTGGGCTTCACATCAAACCCAGGGGAGAATCCTGCTGAGACAAACCAGTGAAGCCCCTCTGAAGAGCACATCCCTTTCATATCAAAACCTGCTTTGAGGTTTTCAAAGAATTTAATATTCCAGGACACGTTACTAAAGCCATAATCCCAATCATTGTCCTCCACAAAGGGAATAAGGAGAATGATGGACAATATCCCTGTACTAAACATAGCTTAAGCAGTAACTTGGGATGTAGAAGGCAAAATATTTAGAGTTTGAAGGTCTAAATGCAAAGTAGCAGATGAGGATATGCTTCCCAGGAAAACACTAAGGCCTTTAGCAGTGTTTGAAGTCCCCTCTTGCAGCCTGTGTACAAGTCTGTGCACCAGCAATCATCCCTGGAATATTTCAACACTTTGGGAAGTGTCTGAGCACCAGAGATAACAGGAATTTCTCTTTCAGCCTGGAGAAAAGGGAGCACAGCCACCCTAAAGCGAACACAGAGAGTGGTGGGGCTTAAATTGCAATGCAATGGAAGAGTTTGGAATCTCAGCACTTTGAGCCTAAAGAAACCCAGCAGAGGCGAACTGTTCATCTTCTAATTAGGGATGAGGCTCAGGTCAATTCCAAAAATAACTCTGACACAACATTTGCCAAGATACTGGCTTCTCTGAGGGTGAAAGGAATCTCCAGATCTCTGTGCTCACAGGGAGAAAAACTGGAATAACCTCTAGGAATCACTCTGCTGTTCAAAGAGCTGACTTTCTGGCACCAGCCAAAAAATCCTACCATAACAAAAAATTCCTCATGGAATTCAACATGAAATTCAGGTGCTGCACATGATTTGGAGCAATTCCAGACAGAAGCACAGGGTAGGAGAGGATGTCATTGAGAGCAGCCCTGTGGAGAAGCACTCAGGGGCTCAGGTGGATGAAAACTGTGGGCAGCAGCTCCAGGGAGGGGACTGTCCCCCTCTGCTCTGCCCACCTGGGACCCCACCTGCTGCATCCAGCCCTGGGGTCCCAGAATGGGCAGGAGGGACTTGGGACAAGGGATGGAGGGACAGAACACTGGAATGGCTTCCCACTGCCACAGGGCAGGGTTAGATGAGATATTGGGAAGGAATTGTTCCCTGTGAGGGTGGGCAGGCCCTGGCACAGGGTGCCCAGAGAAGCTGTGTGTGCCCCTGGATCCCTGGAAGTGTCCAAGATCAGGTTGGACAGGGCTTGGAGCAACCTGGGACAGTGGAAGGTGTCCCTGCTCATGGCAGGGGTGGCACTGGATGGGCTGTAAGTCCCTTCCAATCTAAACCATTCTGTAATTCCATCATTCTGTAAGAGGGGTAAAAAAAGTATTTCCCAGAATTTACAATCATCAATAGAGAGAATGGACAAAGAGAATTTTAGCCAACAAAATTCAGCTGTTCTGCCTAAACTGTCGCTTGCCCAGCAGCCGAGCTCTCACCAGGTGTTTATGGGATGTGATCACTGCATTGTGCCAAATGCAGGATCATAAAATGTCGTTTTATAGGGAATAGATCAATGGGAGTTTGGCAGTGCGGGGTTAACTGTTGGGCCTGATGATTCCAAAGGTCTTTTCCTACCTAAATGATTTTATGAAAATTCCAATTATTGGTAAAATAATAGCAGAATTGGCTTACTGCAAGTTACTGGGCTACTTATCACTACAGAAAAACTTTAATCAGCTTTAGCAAGAGAACAATAAAATCACCTTTGAGAATTGGCCCTGAAGGAAAAATCAGCTTTGTGACCTTGGCTCCAAAGAAATGTAATTTTACCCTTGACTTACAAAGGGTCTCAGTTCTACCTGGGATTTACTAAGTCTGTGTCTTTGGATTCAATGTGAGTTATTCCTTTGCCTTTGAGAAATCCATGCCTTTGAGAGATCCAGTTGGATCTTAAAGATATTTAGGGACCTTATTTCAGCAGACGTTTCATCAATATTTGGGTAGCTTCAATGGCTTAAATTCTGTTCACATCTCTTTCTAAATACTTTCTCCATTTTTATTTTCCTCCAGATTGAGCAAACACATTTAAATTGTTTAAATGACTGCAAAAATTGGATTAAGATTACCAAAATGTACAAAAGTCTAGAAAAGGAAAGCCAGGCCTAAAATAAAATCCCACCATATTCCATGCAACAGTGGATGACATATTTTTCTCTCTCTCTGCTTTTTGTAAATTTATGCAATATCTGCAATAAGTATATGATCTATATATTTAATATATACAGTAAATAGATGTAATAAATGCAGAATATGGCTTCAGCCAGGATTTTCACAGAAACATCTGAGAATATTATGCTGTCCATATGCCAATAGGAGCACAGAAATTTTCACATTATTATTTAATTTCAAATTTTACTTTCAAAGAGAAATTTGAATTGGAATTTATGTCATAATAAAAACAGTCCTTCTAACTGTGCTTAGACACCTGAATATTAAACTACCCATTTCTTATCACAATGCAATTCTTTGATCACTTTTGGGCTGGAAATGTCTTTTCTTCCCTTGTAGCCACTAGCAAAACATTTAAAATAATCACCAAAACTTCCACGAGACAAAAGCCAAGAAAAAACCCTTCTGTGCACACTTCCTCTCATTTCCAAGTTGAAATCGGAGCCTTTAATGTTACTTTAACATGTGTTAATCATATCATTAATGTTATGACTGACAGACAGAAATTAGTTTAATGGAGAGTTCAGGGTCCTTAAATCAAGACAGGCTTTTGGGTTCTCATGATTAATAGAGCAATACCCCAGCCACATGTGCTCGAGCTGCAAAGGAAGATGGATAATGAGCTCCTGCATCCACTGAAGGAATTTAAAAACCTATGGTGGACTACATTCCAATGGAGCACATTAGACAGGAATTAATGCAGGATCATTTGTCTGTCATAGCCAATGTTCAAAGGGAAAGTGCAGAGACTGAGCAGGGATATTCACAGCTCCAGCTGTGGGAGGGCTAATGAGATGTGGGGGAGAAAAGAGAAAGGACCACTTGGTAGGTATAAAGATTTCCTTCCAGGCCCAAAGGGGTGTTTGGTGACGTGCAAGACTTTCCTGGCTGGTGCAGTGTCCACCTCACAAATCCCAGCTCCTCACCACACCAGGCCTCACTGGAAGGAGCCTGTCTGCACAGTTCTGCCCAATTCTTACAAGAAATTCTGTATCAGAAAGACACTGACACCGTGGTCTCACTGAATCCAGACTGGTTTGGGTTGGAAAGGACCTAAAAGCCAGTCCAGTGCCACCCCCTGCCATGACAGGGACACCTTCCACTGTCCCAGATTGCTTCAAAAACACTTCCAGGCATCCAGGGGCACCCACAGCTCCTCTGGGCACCCTGTGCCAGGGCCTCACCACCCTCACAGGGAACAATTCCTTCCCAATATCCCACCCAGACCTGCCCTCTGGCAGGTAAAATAATGCACTATTTTCCTTCTACCATTATTTCTCCAATTTCTCTTGTAATTTGCTTAATTCTTTGTCAAACTACTCAGTCTTTACGGAATTTATGGTGTTGGTGGTGTTGCAGTCCTGCAGGGAAACAGCAGGATCAGTAATCTTCACTTTCCAGAGAGAAAACATGGCCTGGGAATGGTTTTGAGCAGCTCTGTAGAAATGTACTACCAATGACCTGGGGGAATTACAGGTGTAATGTGGTCTGTATGACCTGAGCTGAGTTAGGAAACATTAATTACAGGCATTGAGGCAGTAAATTAGTTTATACACCTTGCTGGTTTTGTACAAAGAGTAATTGTTCTCTGCGTATGTTGCAAAGATAAAAGTCTGAAATGTTCTTGATATTTTTGGCAATATGAATTGTGTATTTGCGCTAAACAAGATCAATATGTGAAGTGTTTATTTTCTAATGATAAAGTAATTTTCTTCTATTCCTCCTCATTTTCTTATTTTTCTTATTTTTCTTAGTGATCTTAAGATCCTTGTACTGCTTCCTTTAGTTGGAAATTACGGGATTCTTATCCTGTATACTTTTGCCTCATTCAGACAAAAAGCAGAGTGCTTTAATTATTTTTTTAATTCATAAGCTTAAGACTAAATCTTTAGCTTGTAATATGTTACATAATTATTGTGAATCCAGTAAAGAACAGAAATTATAGACTGTATTTCAGCAGATAAGCAAGTAGTGAAGTGAAATGAAATGAAATGAAATTAAATGAATCAAGTAAAATGGCTTGGTTCCAGTAAATGAACTTAAAATGTAACGTGACCCAAAAAAGTCCTGGTTTTGTATAAAAAAAGGAAATGCAGCCAAGTAGTTTCTTTCAGATGCAACACTGATTGTGTAGTGGAAAGTTACACAAAGTGTGTCAAACTCAAAATAAAAATTCAGGATTTTTTTAAGAATTCATCTTAATAGCCTATAATTAACTCAAAAGAAAAGAAGAAAAAAGAATCCTCCATTAAAAGTAATCATTGGTGAAGGTTTTTGGCTTGAAAAAAGAGCATGAGAAGAGAAGGAAGAGTTGAGGGCAAACAGTTCCCTCTTACACCAACTCCCAGAAAAGAGATACTATTGCTGGAATTACAGAAAGAAAATGCAGGAAAGCTCTCTAAGAGTCACCAGCCCCACATACAATGAGTTTGGCTCCCAAATAATGAAATTTGGGTACAGTGAATAGCATATTTAGTGGGTTTTTCATGTTACATGAAAGATGGTAATCCAGTGAAGGGTGTAACTCCCACCCTCAGCATTTGGCTGAGGCTCAGGTGAAACACTGAGCAAACCTGGTGACAAAGTGACAGTGACATTGCTCAGCTTGCCTGATCTCTATTAGTTTTTGAAAGCCCCAAACCTTTCACCCTGTTAAGAATTTGGATGGAAAGGGGAAAAGTCCCTGAAAACTGCAATAAGACAATTACAGACTAACTCACCTCCAGGAAAAGTGTTTTTGTAACTTCTAATTGGAGATTTAGTTAAGATCTGAATCAAGAGGGTTTATATTCCTTCTGCATATTCTATTTTAATTGCTTTTTACAGGCTGGCTGGAAGTGCCATGAGGTGCAGAGTTATAATTTGAAGATATTATAAATTTTCCTTTGGGGAGTGGAAAAAGCCAGCAGAGAGGGGAGCAGAGAGAAGGCAGTGCTCCAAAGGAACTGCCTCCATTCCTCTGGGAATTCAGTGCAATGCTGCCTTTACCCATTTTAAACTCATCCCTTTGTTCAATTAGTGGAACGTGCATTTTTCCTTCTTTTCCCTCATTTTATGTGATCAGCCAAAAGAGAGGACCTAAAAAACTGTTAAGGGCAAAAATGTACCTTGGGCTTCATGCAAATGAGAACTGGGCTCTGCATTTTAATGAGTGAAGCCTGTAAACTTTGTTCTTGCTCATTAGCTGGAAGATGTGTCAAGATGTGGAGGTGCAATGGACACTGACAGTAAATGAGGTCCAGGGGCCTTGGGGCTGCATCTCAATTTCCCAGTGTTTTAGTTACTCTTTGCAGCCTCTGCTATGATACAGCAGTGATGATAGCAGCCAGGCTAGGCAGAAATTACTGTAAAAGCTGTAACTTTTATAATGAATCCCAAGTTCTTACCAGAGGTTGTAATAATATCCTTAGTACTTCCACAGCCCCTCGTAAAAAAACATTGCGCGGCGAGTTGTTCTCTATTAAATTGTTAGACAATCTTTTATTAAAACAGTCTGAAAGCTTCCTGGAAAGATTAAAATGAAACAGTGAGGCAAGTTTTAATCCTGGGCTGTTGGTAAGGTCACCATTTGGGAGGATAACCCGTTTTACAGGCAGGTGCAGTGCTGAGGGAGGGAGCACGTAACAGCGTTAGCGTCGTACAACCTGCAGCGCCTCATAAGAGAGTTTGGTGTGCCTCAGCAAAAATTCATTCCAGAAGAATTCAATCACTTCTTGGGAGAACTTTCTGATGTGAGAAAATAATTGAGTGCTTGACATCCAGCTCCAGAGGTCAACCACTGAAAAGGCAATATCTTGGCAATAAATTGGGATGAAATTGTCGAATTTGAGTTGCGAGGCGAGTTTGCAGTTTTATGGAGCAGATGGCTCAGATGGTGTGGGGTTCAGGGAGTGCTTTCTACTCAGACAATAGCACACCAAAAGCAACGTGTTTGTGGGGGTTTTCCCATCCTGGTGGCTTTTAAATTAACCATTTCAGACTGAGTTGAGCACTGCAGAAGCAGGCTGAGCTGGAGCTTCACTTGAGAGAGAACAGATCTGCTTTTTAAAAATCAATCCTGCTGGTCCACAACTTTGTGGTGTGCTTTCTCTATAGGGAAAAAATGGGTCTAATGAAAAATATTACCTCCTTTTCACAGCATGGCCTATTATACATTTAGAAATTATCATGGCTATGGAGTCATAGAATCATTAAAGTTGGAAAAGACCATACATTTCATTTTCATAACCTTAACCAGAAGAGGCTGTTTCTTCTCTTTTGGGATTAGAGTAACATTCGGTGTTGACACCTGTGACTTTTTTCTTGCAACTCCCACTGTGAGAACAGCCACGAGGAACAATGTGAAAAGCCCTTTTTTTGTAAGAACCCTCAATTATTTTCCGTGGCATTTCGAGAATTCTGTTATACAACGTTCAAAGCTTGTTGTAGAATCCAAACCCAGAAAATATCAGTGCAAATACTACATCTAATTTTCCTGTCACATTCACATCAGCGCAGGAAATCAATCCAGCAGGAAGGGGAAGATTTGAAAATAGATGGCAGTGGCAATCCAATAAAAACCATAAATAAACAGGGGGGAACACCCTGAGTCAAGTGGGGATTTTCAGAGTTACTAAATATATATAAACAAACCTGCATTGTGATTTGGGTGGCACTGAGATCACAACTTCAAGGGTTTCACAGCATATAAACTCAAAACTGGGAAGAGGAAAGAAAAAAAAATTGTAAAAAAAAAAAAATTCCCAAAATTCTTGAAATCACTGGTAATAATAATAATAGTAATCATCATCATCATCATCACTGTGATTTTGTCAAGTTGGTAAATTCTAAAAACCTAATTAAAAAAAAAAATCATGGTAACTACATTTTGAATGTTTTTCCCAAAGGTTTTTTGAGTAGCAGAGTTGCTGGGGGCTTTCTTTGTTTGTCTGCTTTTTGCTCAAGAAATCCACAGTATCTAAAAGAGTCCTCCAAGGATTCAATAATGCAGACAGTTTCTGCTCCAAGTACTTCCAGCAATTGTTGGCATCTTTTAGGACTGTCTGGCTGGAATTTATTAACATATATAGCCAGAGCTCTTTCCTCTATTGAAAGGCAATATAACACACGTTCCCTGACAGATTAAAGCAAGCTGCACTATAAATTGTGCAGATTGAGCCCTCTTACACGGCTTATCCTAATCATAGCTCTGCCATTTTCTTCTCATGACAGGATAAAAATAAAAGTACCATAAAACTAAAATAAAATAGACAGTCTGCCATTCCTCCTTTAGAAAACATTTGTCAGAATCTCTTCAAAAATAATTGGGAAGAAAATGTGCTGAATTCTACAATTTATTGAGTCATTTTTAAAGCTTGTCCAGGCATGTTAAAAGGCTGCATTCTTTATATCAGCTAGCTTGGGAGAGGATGTATTTTACATTGTCAAAACCCTTTCAGAGTTTGCTTTTCTTTACCCTTAAGAATAAGTTTCCCCTGACTTTAAACTTAAATATTTATCCAGTGAGCAAGAAACAGTGAAACATTTAGGTTCACTCACCGTGCCAGCCTTCAGTGATCTAAACCCTGCTTTCCCCTGCAATTTTTCTATAGTCTCACAATTTACTTCTCTTTTTCCCTTTCTGCAGTGTCTGCATTTGAACAGTTGCTGCTAAGGAAAGCTGTGTGAAAGTTTCCTTTTGCTAGATATATATATGTATATACATATGTATTTAAAAGGCAGTTTATGGCATATTCTTCAGCCTTTTTTAAAGAGAACTCTGAACTCCTCAGGCACTTTCAGCAAGAGCAGCTGCTTTCCTTCTTGGCAAGGAAATGGTCACTCTGCAAAGGATGAATTCTGGAAAGCCAGTTTTCAGCTGTAATCACAAAGATTGACATCTGGGAGGTGTTCTGACAGTCCAGTGACAGGAAGAGACAGAAATATTTAAAACAAGGATTGGTTTAAATAGCTCTTCATAGAGCTGGGGTGATGGGGAGACAGGCCAACTCCAAAACTGTCTGTCTGCTGCACGAGTGGAGAAGGTGCAGCTCAGCTCTGAGCTCACCATGTGAGATGAGGAGTGGAGTTTGTCCCACCTGAGCTCAGGTCTGTGCAGCAAGGCCATGGAATGGGGACAGAACAATTCCTGATTCCTCCTTTGTGTTTTTCTTTACCAAAATGAAATAAAGGTGTCTTGGCAAAGGACAAAAAAGCACAAGGTGTAAGATATTACCCCTGCAAAGGGCAGATTGCGACATCAACTTTGTGACATGGAGTTTTGGATGGGATATTGGGAAGGAATTGTTCCCTGGGAGGGTGGGCAGGCCCTGGCACAGGGTGCCCAGAGGAGCTGTGGCTGCCCCTGGATCCCTGGCAGTGTCCAAGGTCAGGCTGAACAGGGCTTGGAGCACCCTGGGACAGTGGGAGGTGTCCCTGCCCATGGCACAGCCAGAGCTTTAAGGTGTCTTCCACCCCAAACCATTCCATGATATCTACAATACACTTACTCTGTGTCTGATACAGAAAACAATAAATTAAACAGCTTTGTTTTGCATACACAGGGCCTTTTCAAGGGCCAAGAGTGGCTCAGTACTTGAGAGCTCATGGTCAGGTGTCCTTCACAACTGCACACTACATCCATTCCTCCTGGTTTTGGAAAAACTTAAGCTCTACCAGCATTTTGTAAGGTTTTGTCATCAAAAAGGTACAGTTTTGTCAGCCACACAGGATTAATCTAAAATAATAATTTACATCAATCCCAAACTGCTTGAGTCATTTCTGTGGCACTTCAGTTCTGTCCCTGTGTTCAGAAATCTGCACTGGCAACCTTCCTTACACATTTACACCTTGCACATCTACTGCTCCAGAGAAACTGAGCAGCAGGGTTGGTGCCAACCAGGACTGAGCATGGTCAGAACCTTGCAGTGACACCAAATCAGCAAAACAATTGAAGCAGAGAGTGACAAAGGCAGCCTCACTGTGCTTGGCTTCACTAAGTTTGTCACAGCTGATGGGATGGATGCCTCAGCCAGGAGCTACCAACAGGGCAGGGAGGTGAAATGGAGGAGCAGCTGTGAGACTGAACAGGACTCTCAGCCTCATGTGCAGAAACTCTGGTGACACAGTGGAGACTCAGGTTATAAATACAGGAGTCCAGTTAGGCACCAGAAATTGGTCACATGCACCAGGCTGGGAAATGCACAGGAATGAAGGATTGGTGCTGGAGGAGCTCAGCACCCACCTCAGTGAGCTGCAGGTCCCTTTGGCTGAGCTCAGGAGGATTTTCCCTTTCCCCTTTGCACACCCTGGCAAACAGGGAGCCTTTTAGCCCAGAGCATTCCCCTCTGTGCCAGCACCAAGCCATTCGCAGCCAGGCAGGGCTGGGTTGCCACCCCATGTGCTGCAGCTGCTGCCAGGCCTGCTCAGGGAGCCCAGGCAGCTCTGCACACATCTCCTGGCCATTGCTCATTTGGGAGCAAGCAGGAGCCTGGGACTGCAGAGACAAAGCCAGCAGCTGCTTTGCTAGGAACCCCAAGGACAGGCAGTGTCCAGGCTGTGGGATCCTGCAGTTTCAGCTGCTGTTGCCAAGCACGTGTCCTCCAAGGCTCGGTGTCTCAGTAGATTTCCAGCCAGGCAGCAAGAGCTGCATTTGCAAATGCATTTTAGTGCTGCAGCACCTCTGGGGCTCCTGGCACAGCGAGTGGGATCCACTCTCCTGCAGGAAAATCCCTGTGTGCCTCCCAACCATTGCATTGCTTATCAATTTCTGTGGTTCTAGAGAGCTCCCAGAAAAGTAAAGTACATCTGTGTAATGCTGTTAAACATTCTTCATTCTTCTTTCTTCACATTTCTGGGAACTCAGATGTAAATGTTCTAGTACAAACTTAATTGTGATTTCATAAAGAAACTGACTTCTGAGTCCTTCCTCCAGTGCATCATGTTACACGATTTTTTTCCACCATATGTGATTTCACCTAGGAGTCAGTCCCACTAATTATTAGCAAAGGATTTCTCAAGTTAATCATCTTCTTAGAAGACTTTTGGGACCTTAACCAAAAGGTGTTTACTGCAGGGCCTTTTGAAATGCAAATCACTTTTGCAAACTTCAGAAAGCCCCAAACTCTATTTGGATTCATTTGTAAGTAGTTAAAGATCAAAGTCCCTCCAACTCTGAAAGAAGATACAACATCTTTTTGTTCCAAAATGTTGATTTATTTTCCCCACAAACTTTCACAGCAGTGTTTGGTCTCATACTTTTTGGTACCTGCAAACAGCAGTCAGAAATCCTTCTGGCTGTTTCTCTAATGATTAATGAGTTGCAAGATGCATTTCTTTATTTCATAACCTTTACTATCACAAGAGGTCACTCAATCTGTGAAGGTGACAGCTTTGGATATAACTTTACAACATTAAAAATGTGTGACCCACAGTAAATTACACAACTTGTTCTTTTTGTGGGCAGTGCTGTCAGTGTTTTTCATCTGTGGCTTGTCTGCAGACCAGGAGAGCTCTTGCAGGCCCATTTGTCATGTAGAGAGAGCTCCATGGTGGAGCCCGTTAAAAAATTCTCATGGACCACTTTGTCAGAAGTGAAGTGTCTGAACTTATCCATTACACAAACTCAGGAGGAACTGGAGCTGCTTGAAAATACATCAAGACATTTTTATCCAGACCCCTATTTGAAGCTAGCTGCTAATATGCATTAGAGAAATTATTCCAGCCTGCAAGTTCTGGTGCCATCTGGACGAATTAATTTCAACCCGCTCCCCCTGTTACAGTTTCAGACATAATGATTCAGTTGTTGGTACATTGATTTTCCAGCTTCTTTTTCACTCTTTACTGAAAAGAAATGGCAGTGAAGGTCTATGTGTACAGTATGGGCTATTTAAAATACTGGACACAGCTGAAGTTGTTATTTGTAACTGTTGTGACACACAAAGGTACCCCCTGCTGCACCTGTGAGAATGGTTTGGGTTGGTAGGGACCCCAAAGCCCATCCAGTGCCACCCCTGCCATGGACAGGGACATCTCCCACTGTCCCAAGTTGCTCCAAGCCCTGTCCAGCCTGGCCTTGGACACTTGCAGGGATCCAGGGGCAGCCACAGATTCTCTGGGCAATGTTACAGGATGGCTGAATCATCAAGGTTGGAAAAAAAGACCAATGAGTCCAAGCTGTGCCCAATCCCCACCATGTCCCCAGCCCAGAGCTCTGAGTGCCTTCCTGGGACACCTCCAGGGATGGGGACTCCAACACCTCCCTGGGCAGCCCCTGCCAAGGCCTGACCACCCTTTCCATGCAGAAATTCCTCCTGATGTCCACCCTGAGCCTGCCCTGGCCCAGCCTGAGGCCGTTCCCTCTCCTCCTGTCCCTGTCCCTGGGAGCAGAGCCCGACCCCCCGGCTGTCCCCTCCTGTCAGGAGCTGTGCAGAGCCACAAGGTTCCCCCTGAGCCTCCTTTTCTCCAGGCTGAGCCCCTTTCCAGCTCCCTCAGCCCCTCCTGGTTCTCCAGACCCTTCCCAGCCCCGTTCCCTTCCCTGGACCCGCTCCAGCCCCTCAAGGTCTCTCTGGCCACAAGAGCCAGAACTGGACACAGCACTGGAGGTCCCTCAGCAGTGCCAGCACAGAGGGACTGTCATGACAAGAGTCAGGCATTTCTACATATCAAAACACCATTGAAGTGCAAAAAAATGTTTTATCAAACTTCAGCATACGATGGTTTGCTTTTTCTTCTCTTCTTAGAGCTTAATTTAAAAAGTAAGTGGAAATGGTCAGTAATAATAAAAAAAGGACAAAATTTCATTTTAATGCCCAATTTATCCTAAAACTTGGATAAAATTTATTCTAGAACTTGCTTACTCAAATACCGAGTAGAGGGGTGTTTTTTTAGTCCTGTCCAAGTCACAGATGCCAAACTCTGTAGATTAGGCCAGCAAGAATTTCAGGAGGCACTACAAAAGTGAGGTCAGAGATCAGAGGAGAAAAGAAGAGGATATAAACCCCAGGTCATTCCCATGCATGGATAGGAGCCTGAGGTACCAGCTATAATTAGCTGGGACTAGAAAGCGTGGCTGACTTTCCTGCTGGAATAAATGGGCACAGACCTGCCAAAGCCAGCACACCTATGACATTTACACTGGCAGAATATCTGACCCACATTCCCCCTGGTCCCTTCATTTTGCCCTGCTAACTCCATCATTTCCATCCACCCTGCTGCCATCCTTAGTCCTGCCTCTCCATCCTCCCACCTCCCAGCTTTTGTCATAGTAACCCCGTTTGCAGTCCATGTTTACCTTCCTTACTGGGGGATGGAGCACATGGATTAGCATGATTCCAAATAGATAATTTCAGGGACACATCTCCTTCAAAGAGAAGATGAAAAATGGTGCAGTAGAGCTGGAAGGATACTTCTAAAAAAGCCAGAAAAGACAGTTAGTGCTCAGTATGGGGGGAGGGAGGGTGGAAAGGTTAATACACTCCACAGAGCCATTGCTTAAATTAAACCTGGCCTTTGAATGCTGTCTCACTCCAAGATACACCGGATACTATCTCAAATTGCCTCGGCCTTGCTTTTTTCTTCTTTCCCTTTCATCCATTCAGTGAGTCCTGACTCCTGTCAAAGGCACCTGGCAGAAAGATTGAACTCCAAAGCGTTCCCAGAAAAGAACTTAGATGAGCTTTCTCCCTCTCCACCCTTCTCTCTTCCCCTCTCCCACACATTTTTCTGTTCACACCTTGGCTGCAAGCTGTCAATTCCTGAGCAGGAACGCTCAGCCACAGCTCTTCCCGGGGACAGAAAAACACTGGCAGGCACCTGGAAAACTGAAGGAGCAGGGAAAACCAAAGCAGGAAGAGAGGAAAAGTGAGCAGAGCTTGTTCTGATTGCACGGGTAATACTTGTTCAGCTAAGCCTTGGTGATGAGGTGATGCCTTGTGAAGGCTGACCTAGAACAGAGGCTGGACAGAGTTAAAGAATAAAGCAGGGATTTATCAAAAGGCCTCAATGGATCCACCTTGGGCAGCACAAGAGCCCAGCCAGGGCTGCACCCAAGATGAACCAAAATGGTCACAAAAATGGACACCTGGTCATGGGGTCTGACACTTCTATAAGTTCTGCTCCATTTGCACATTGGAGGTAATTGTCCAATTACAGCTTTAGCCCATGCAGTCCCATCCTTCTTGGTTTTGTCTCTTCAGCCCACGTTGTTTGTGCTCTTGGGCCTGAGATTTTGATCATTTGTCCTTGGTCCCCAGCTAGAGGAGGAATTGTTTTGTCTATTTATTCTATGAAGAGAGCTTACCATTCCCTACTATGAAGCTCAGACCCACACACCAAAGCAGCACAGAATCTGAAAAATATAAAAGCTCAAACCTGAGGCATAAGAGGCACCTGGAAAATCAAGGGAGCATAAAGAGTTTTCTTAATAGGGAAACACTGCACAGCATCTGAATAGTTCTCTAGGGAGGAAATTACTCAATGCTTTCATTGCTTGCTGAAATTGGAGAGCTCATCTTGTGCTCCAGCAAATCCTCTGGGTGTGTCTTCTTTTCTCCTTCTTCTCACTTGCCCTTCTCCCAGAGGTCACAGGATCACAGAATATTCTGAGTTGGAAGGGAACCACCTGGATCATCCAGTCCAACCCCTGTCCCTGCCCAGACACCCCAACAATCCCACCCTGAGCATCCCTGGGAGCTTTGTCCAAACCCTCCTTGGGGCTGTGCCCATTCCCTGTTCAGTGCCCAGCACCCTCTGGGGAAGAACCTTTTCCTGACCTACCCGACCCTGCCCTGGCCCAGCTCAAGGTGAGGCAATCAGGAGCTTGGATGAAGTTATAAATGAACTTCACAGCCTCAGACTCCCCATGGGCACCCAGGAGGCCACGTGAGGCACAAGAGGCTCCTCAAATTGTAGGATTTCCAAGAATTTTGAAACTTCCTAATACCCACATCATAGCTAGCACTTCCAAGATAATTATGAACTGACAAACATCATAAAGTCCAATTGCTGGGATCTGAATGGAATAATCAATCTCTAATTCAAGAAAATTGCCACACTTACTCACAATAATTAAATATTATGTGCATGTATAATTAATTGATGTCTAAACCATCCAGAACAACAAATCCATCTTCATTTCAATTTAACAACAGAGGGCGTTTAAATGGAGGCTGATTGATGCAATGGAAACTGATGGATGCAATCACAGTGTTTACCTTTTTTTTTCTCCCCATTTCTTGAAAGCAGTTCTTTACAAGCTCATGGCACTGAGAAACTCCACTTCCATGGAATTTAATGGCAAAATTCCACATGGGATTGGCATGACAATGGATACTGACAGCAAATACCCAGGGCTTTGAAAACTCCATCCTGATGTTTCTTCCAGGATGTGTACAGGCTCTCACAGTGGGAATTTTCATATCCAGTGCCTTAGTTATCTGAAATTTTATACTCAAGCTTTACAATGGCTGCAAGCATTGGACAGAGATTCCTGGGAATCACACCTGATCCAAGCCCAAATTAATGCAGGAAGCAGGCTGGCTTCCATTCACACTGACTGCATTTCAAATGGGCCTTCAGTGCATAATGATTAATATTTCGCTATAATTATTTGTTCCAATTAAATGTAGCATGATTAAGTGACATTTTCCCCTGTGAAGCTAAACTGCATTTTTTTCTTAAAAAAAAAAAACAATGATAAAATTAATTAAGGGAGGTTTGACTTGCTTATTTTGCCATTTAAATTGCTCTTCTTTTTCCATTGCTAATTGAGAAATTTAATTTCTCCAGGATAGTTCTATTGTACACAAAAGAGGCTGCAATCTGGTAATTAAAAGAAAAAGGAATATTGCTCCCCAGAAACATTAAAAATAGAAAAAAGCCACTCAGAATAATAAGATCAATAATAGCTCCTGTTGATTTGGTCACCAGCTTTAAATTTGACAGTAAGTTTTGAATACTTGGTTTATGAAAGATATCAGATACAACAGCAGGAAAAAATAGACTCTTTGTACCATTATTTAAAATTTCCCAGAAATAAAAGTTGAATAACATGAAAAGTGCTTAAAACCCTGACACTTTCTTAGTATTTTTCTCAGACGGGAATGTTGACTTCTGAACAATTATCAGGGTTTTTTTTTCTGGAAGAATCTCAGTTGTGACTCCTGACCACACAAAGCAGCAAAGTGGCTCCTCAGCAGAACTTTCACAGCAGAGAAGTTCCAACTTGCTCTGGAATCCCATTCCCTTGGATATTCATTATCTTCTGGCTGATATTTTTAAACCTGCCTATGGGATTTGGATGCCCAATTCCCATTAAAATGGGAAATGAGTAACCAAATTAAGTAATTGAATTAAAATTAATGAGAGCTGGGCATCCATATCCTTAAGGCAAGTTTGAAAATTCCAGCCAGTCGAGTTTTAGGACAATGGATACATTTCAGGACAAATATGCGTGCTCTGGATGTGCACTGACCTACAGGAAACAGGGAGAGGTGTTTCTGCCAGGCAGTGGGAAACACTTCTGTCAGTGGAGGAAAATATCTCCAAACACTGACCAGTGCTAAAAATGACAGAATTAAACCCCATATATATCTGCATTCAAATCCTAGGCAATGGCTGCTCATAATTCAGATAATAAGGGCTATCAGATCATGATTTAGAGCTGCAGTTTGATTTTTAAAGAGGGATTGTCATAATATATTTAAACATTAGTATATACTATTATTCAGAGCTTCCCACAGATTTTCCTGTCACTTCAAACATTATTATTTTATATTACTAGAAGAGATCAATCACTTCCATTTAATATATTTAAAATTACTGATTTCCCCCCCATACCCTGCATAGCTCACCTGTCATAAAAACAGTCCGCAAAGTTTATGGGTCAGCAAGAAGCTGGCTAATAACACAAATCATAGATTTATATTAGCACTGGAAGTAGGATTTGTGACTCCCAAAAGTATTTATACTTTTGCTGACAACTAAAATCATACAGCAATAGAAATCTGTGGCAGCCTAATGGACTTGGGCTTACTTTGTTTTGCAGTTTTTAGAGTGAACTCTCATTTACCAGAAGACTTTAAACTGAGTTTTTAACTACCTGACTCTCATTTTTGCTACGTGGATGTTCAGGGATCTCCCTACCAGTCAGCCAATTCTTAAAACAAACTCCCTTCATGTCACAGCAAAGATGTCAAATTTCACTGACACAAACAGAATCCTTCTGAGAGTTGAAGGTATGGCAAAAGTGAAACCTGTGTTTTATCAAAGAAAAGAACTTTCTATTAAGTAATCCAAGTATTGATGGAAATTTAATAGTTGGCCAAGCAATATATAGTTAATGTCTTAACACTGACAGTTCTCTCTGGGTAGAATTTCAGATTTCCTTCGTGCCTCTCAAAGAGTCTCTCAATCTTCTATAACTCAAAGTACACGTTGGCAAAGCAGCTTCAGGTGAATCACTGCAGGCATATCCCAAAATCCTGGATGTGCCCACATCTTGTGCTATCCCTGGAAGGGATGGCTGAGGCCAGCTCCGAGGGGGCTTGGAGCAATCTGGTCTGGGGCATAAAAATCATCCCATTCCATTCCCTGCCCTGGGCAGGGTCACCTTCCACTACTCCGGGTTGCTCCAAGCCCCATCCAGCCTGGCTTTGAGCACTTTCAGGGCATAGCTTATAGGTACTCTCCTCCCTGATCCATTCAGGTGAAATCCAAGAACAGCTGGTGGGAAAAAAAAAAAAACCTTAACAAATTTTAGCGAGTTTAGGAAAAATTCTGTAAAAACACAAAGGTTATTCACTGTCCTGTGATGATCTGTGATATACATCATTATTAGCCACATCTCTCTGTTCACTGCCCTGAAATTTCTCCAGCTTTCTCTCCTTCTGCTCCATGTTTTATTAGTTTCTTTCTAATTTATCACCACACGCATCCAAACAAGAAGCTGTGTCCTATTAAGCACTTTACAGGATTTACATTATACAGCCATTACTGGAAATGTTGAGTGTCATTAATAAAACTGCTGCTAATTTTAATAAACTCCACCGTTTCACAGAGGAACATGAGCAGATATAAAACTTGGGGAAAAAAAAATCAGATTTATAATGTCATAAAGGATAATTACCAAGAACATTATCAAGGCAAAATTTCTTCTCTTCTCCCTGTAATTAGTGTCCAAGGATCTATTTAGAACTTCTGCTTCCTCAAGGTAACATAACAGTGGTTTGGAGGATACACAGCACAACTCACTGATGTAGATCTGGAGGGGAATTTGTATGAGGAGCAGCTGAGGGCACTTGGCTCATTCAGCCTGGAGAGGAGGGAGTAGGGAGCATAAATGTGGGCTGCAGTACACAAAGGAATGGCTGGAGCTGTGCCAGAGCAGGGTCAGGCTGGAGATCAGGGGAAAAATTCTTCCCCAGAGGGTGCTGGGCACTGCCCAGGCTCCCCAGGGAATGGGCACAGCCCCAAGGCTGCCAGAGCTCCAGGAGGGTTTGGACAACGCTCTCAAGGTGGGATTGTTGGGGTGTCTGGGCAGGGACAGGGGTCAGAATCCATGATAAAACATAAAGAGTAAATAAAATAAGAAATAAAAATAAATAGAAAATAAGGAGTCTCCCAAATAACTTTCACTTCAGCTTTCAGCAGGTCCAGAGGTTATTTGGTTTTTCGTTTTATTTAAGAATCCCTGCACAGGAAATGTTGACACCCACCAACAGCAAACCCCAAACGAAGCCTGGCAGTTGTCAGGTACAATAATCACAGAAGAAAGCTGTGAAAATTTCTCCTTTAGAATGTCTGCATTGCACTCCCAAGTGGCTCTAAGTTGTTGCAGGCGTTCTTTGCAGTGCCTGTGTTAATTCTTCACACTGCCTGGTCCGGGCACTGCCGTGCGCTTTATGTGTGATGAGAAGAAGAGGGGAAAATTACATTCTCAGCCAATTCACATCACCACTTCCCTAAATTCCTGGGAGACACTGGCAGGGTAGGATCCGCAACAGCAGCCTCTCCTGGGAGAGCAGCAGTTAAATGTCCATAGATGTAGTGCTCCAATGCAGGCTGATCCTTAGGGATGACACTGGCACTCACTAAGCTGTTACAAGCCCGTGACAAACCTCCGGAGACCTTTATTTACTGCACTGTTATTCTTCCCAGAGCCCAGATAATTGGAGCAATCCAATTTACAGTCTGTCTGACAACAGTCAGACGTGTTGGGGTGTTAGAGGGGACCTTTGGCGTGACCTGTCAGTGAACTGTATCTGTATTTCAGGAGAGGTTAAAGCCAAGTCCAATCTGCATTTTCCCTAGGGAACTTTATGGTACTTTCCAAACCACACACTTGTCCCATATTTCACCCTTGCTCCAAACACCAGCTGATTTATTCACTATAGCTGCTGCTTAACTATTTCTTTCCAGCTGTTTCACATGTGTCTGTTGCTTTTCCACAAGCAAATCCTGAGGCACTGTCCTTAGGAAACCAGCAAAAAATCATTGCAGTGGCCATGGTGCAAAGTGTTTCCTTCTTGCTTGCACACTGGCTCTCTCTAGTTCTGCGCACTGAGGGCACTTTCAACTTAATTTGGGAATATTGGGCAGAATGTAAGCTTTGGACAAGGTTTATTAGGGTGAGCCTCCTGCTGGGTCATACCTAAATCCTTCCCAGAGGGGACTCTGGATGTGGCTGGATCCAATCCTGTAGCCATGATATTTTCTGAAAAATCCTTTTGCTAGGATTTTTACTCCTGGGAAGCTGAGAGGCCTCAGGAACAAAATGTAAACAATGGTTATCTGCTGCTGTGGAATGCAACAGGTGCATCTGGGATTGGTCTCATGTGGTTGTTTCTAATTAATGGCCAATCACAGTCTGGCTGTCTCAGACTCTCTGAGAGTCACAAGCTTTTGTTATCATTCCATTTTCCATTCCATTCAAGCCTTCTGATGAAATCCTTTCTTCTATTCTTTTAGCATAGTTTTAATATAATATGTATCATAAAATAATAAATCTGCCTTCTGGAACATGGAGTCAACATTCTCGTCTCTTCCCTCGTCCTGGGACCCCTGCGAACACCATCACACAATCCCAGCCCCAGGCTTGGTTTGCCTCAAGGATTGTACAGGTGTAACTAAGCCTTTGGATGGGATGGAAACCCAAACATAGTTATATGAATAATACAATTATTTATTTAAATTAATGATGATGATAATAAATATCTTAATCAGAATTATTTAGTACAAAATTTAGACAGATCTAACCATGAGCACAGTGCACTATTTATTGAAGCAGTGAAATTAAAGCTAGAAAAACAGTTATTAAATAGTTATTGATGTCACTCACCCACCCCAGTGACAAATCTCTTTCCTCAGCCTCAAGGAGTGGCCTTGAGGGTGTCCCCACTCCAGGGAGGAATCTCCACACACTCCTAGAAGGGGGGTGTTAGACCCTCCTGTTAAAAAGTGGGCTGGGTTTTTATGGCCTAAAGTTGTGTGCCAGTGTTTCCCATAAATTCATTTGACAGACAAATGCTGAATATTTAAAAGTGCTAAGCAAACTATTCAATAACAGAAGGGCTCAGCCTGGATTTTGGCTTTACATCAGCGGATTTTTTTCCCAAGTGTGTGCACACAAGACCAACAAAACAGCCTCACACTGACTAATATTTATTAATCAGCAGTGCCTGAAACCTCTTAAAAGCTGAAAAACAGGCCTCTGAAAGAGCTTCTCTCTGTCTCAATAAAAACATCTAATAAGGAATAATTTTCCCAAGAGGGAGCCTTCTTTAAAAAGCTTGCAAGTTCTTCCACCAGCTCTGCATTCTTCAGAGGTTTCTTTCTATGTTTCTCCCAGATTTTACACAAAAAGGAGAAGAAAGACAATCAAGTTCTGGTTAGATTTATTTTTGTGGAAAATGATAAATCAGGTGTAATCATACCTGAGCTGATCTTACACACCTTGACCATGCCCAGCATTCAGTAGATCTTCAGTTGTGTGGAGCTGACACAAAGTTCAACTCATTCCAGCTGCACCTCAATGGAATATCCCTCACTTTTCCCACTGTGTCTCTGTGTTTTGGGCAAAACACAAACAGATTTATGCAAAATTTACACAGATTTGTGAAAAATTTATAGACAACATGGAAAAATACAACAGAATCATTCAGTTGGGAGGAATGGGCAGTGATCATCTTGTCCAAGCTCCTCATCAGTTCAGGGCTGATTGACAGATTTGTGAACCAGCAGAAGAAATTTTATGCCAGATAAGGAACTTTGAACATCAGGGTAAGTCTTTTTGGGTCTGCTGTTCCTACATCACATTAAGAAACCAAGCGTTCCAATGTCTTATTTCGCTTATTATGAGATCATAGAAATAGTTATTTTCTTTCAGCATTTTTCTCTTTATGGCTACAAGCTTATCCACCAGTCAATCCCTTTCCTTTCACCTCCTTACACTGTCAGTTAAGCTTAGGCTGAGCATAAGTCAAAATAGCTCCATACATTTATTTTTATTACCAAAAAGCCTTGAAGGCTCAGGAAATGCAACACTTGCTGGGGAAATGCTGGAGGGTTTCATACTGGCATAGTCACTGTCTCTAAAAACTTACCAACTTGACATAATGAAAATTGTAATGAAACACTCTATATAAAAGCATAGCACTGGAACTGTGATTTTTATTAAAAAATAGAGTACTTCAGGAAGCAGTCAAATTTGAAGTTACAGTTAATTAGATTATTCAAGTCAAATTGCTTGTTCTAGAAAGCATGAGTAATGAAAACACTTTTGTTACATTTTAATTTTTATGCAAGTCAAATATTTGTTTCAGAAATTTCCCAGATATAATAAAAAGGCATAAAGCCAGAAAGGAACTTTCAGAGCAAAACACAATTGTTGAGCTGAACCTAATTCTTCTCCAGCTTTTTATTTGTTTTTCCTGTTTTACCAACAATTCTCACCTTACTATTGCATGATTTTTCGCTTTAGCAAATGAACCAGAGCAATCAATCAGCTTTACTGTCCTTCTAAAATCTTTGGAATCTCAGAAAATTCCAGCCACAGACATTGAGCAACTTTCTCAAGGTCACAGAAGGAACTGGGAAATTATTTGAGTCACAGTCCAATAGCTTGGACCTCCTCCCTCAATAGACCTCATTAATAAAAAATGGCTGAATTATATTCATAGGAATTAATTTTTTTCGAGGCTGGAGCTGTGTTTGATAGGAATAGAATACAACTGGCTCTCTGTGGCATTCCTAACCCTTAACTATAATGTGTGTGTGTGTGTAAGGCTGTGACAATGAAAGGACTCACGTGAGCATTGTTCTGAGAGAAAAATTAAATATGTAGGTCAAGAGACAAGCAAAGACACACCAGGTTTATGCATTTGGACCACACAGTAGTAGTTTTATTTGTTTATTTTGTGTTGTTTGTTTTATTTGTTTATTTTGTATTGTTTTATTTGCTGTGCCATGACAGGGCTTTTATACAGGCTCTCCCTCGTGCCTAATAATTAATAAGTTTATGATGATTATGGTGTAACAAATGAACATCACTTAGCATCCTTTGACATAGCATCATGATGGTCCCTTAGGTTTCATTTTACAGTTTGAAACTTCTATTCCACTTTCCTGCTCCTTTTTCTGCCAGCCTTTTCTACTCAGCAATGTGCATTCTGTGCCAATTAATAAGCAAATTAATGCCATGACTAAAGTTCCTTTGCTTTAGCTTAGAGATCTCCCCTCTAGATTTCCTTTACCTTCCTCTTCGAGCTGATGACAACCCTTATCAGATTTATTACCACTGTCAATCAGTAGATTTTGAGCATTCATCTGAGACAAGAGTTCCTCACCAAAGCAGACAGGAATTTGCATGTAAACAACCTGCTTAATTTCTCCTGGTAAGAGCCTGGCTGGAAATGCCCATTCATTAAACTGGAGGCTACAGAACTGAGGCCTGTTTTCATCCAAAATACCAAAACTCTCCCCATTTCTCATCCTTCTCCCCACCATTAGTGCAAAATCCCAGAGCACACAATGTGCTGGCCACAGATTTTGTCTGCAAAAACTGCACATTGAGTCTTGTTCTAAACTTCTTCCAAACTTAAACTGACTTCTTAAAGATTTTAAATAAAACCAGTTTAAAACACCCCAAAAACTAAACCAGGCAAACACAAAGATCACCTAGACATGACTGAAGTAACAGGGCTACTAAAAGTGCCCAAAATTAAATAAAATCAGATTCCTCCAAGGTTGCCACCATATAGCCATTAAGTGAAAGCTGGCATTCCCAAAGATTCCTACTCTGATGGTGGGATCTCCATCACAACCACAACTCCATCCAAAGATGTTGGATGGAGTTGTCCAGTTAACTACTGCTAAGCTCAAAGTTAAGCATCTGTCTTCCACTGTGGGGAGCTGTGAGGAGTTATTTTAAAAGTAGGTGGTCTGGGGTGAAATTGAGTCAACCAAGGCAACCTTGTATCTGAGAATGTTTATTGGTAATGAAAAAACACAACAAAATGAAAACAGGATGAGGGCAGGACGGGAGGCAGACAGGGTTGGACACAGGTGGTTCAGGCAGGGACAGACACGAGGGTGAGCAAGAGTCAGTGAGGGAAGAAGAGCCAAAAGGCAGGCTGGAGCCAGGACAAAAAGGGCAAAACAGGCCAGGGCCAGAAGGAGACCTCAGCAGGCTGGAGCCAAAGCAAAAACAAGACCCAAAAGGCCCCCAGACTCAAAAAGCCCCAAAGAAAAGACATTAAAAAACCCCCAGTCACCAAGCCCCCAGAGCCTCTGGTACTGTCACTTTTATGACCCCTGACTCCTCCCAAAGTGCACCTGCTGACAGGAGACCATGGGCCCAGTCCAGCCTTCCATTGGTGGGGCCTTTTGCCATCTGATTGTGATGCCTTAAGTTTTAGCTTTTCTATTTTTCAGATGCTGTGCTGCTTTAGTGTGTACTTCTGAGCTTCATAGGAGGGGATGGTGAGCTCTCTGCACAGAGTAGGGAGACAAAAAAATGCCTGGCTGTATTAGGTCTCTTCAGGCATGGGAGAAGGCAGGAATGTCTGGGATTCAACATGGCTTTCACAATCACTCCCTTTTTTAATTCAAAAGGGCTCTTCTGAAAGGAAAGAGTTTCATTAAAAAGAAAACAAAAAAAAACCTCTTTATTCTTTTTGCTTCAATTCTACTTAATAATTTATTTGCAACACTTATTTCATCATGAACTTCCTGTTTGGAATGACTTAGTTATTAGGAACAGATAAAACTCCGTATCCCTCTTTTCATATAAATACTCACCCAAAATGCAGGTAACGTGGAAATAACTTTCTTAATAATTGCCATATCAATTTCTTCCTCCCCAATGAGTTCATTATTGAAAGACCTTCCTTACCTTGTGCTACAACAGAGCAGGGCTTTGTTTCCTCTTGGAAATCACTGATTTGGTTTAGACTTTTAATCTTAAACCTGCTAAATTGTGATAACAATTAGGTTGATTTCCTTCCCTCTGCAAGTGCTATACAAAACCCCATCAATCAAGGTGTATCTAATTATGAAACTAAGTTAGGAGGTGTTTGAACAAGATGGCTCAGGCTCTCAAGGGACCTGAGAATTGAATTGGTACTTGAGACATATCAAATTAGTTAATGATTTGGGGACCTTTATTCTGCAAGAGCATGGAAATTAAAAAAGAATAATGAAATTCATTAGAGCTCGGGAACATGCAGAAAGGAGGACATTTGGGCCTCACTGCATGGGAAGTTTAGGACCTGCTTTATCTTGGGAGAATAAAGACAAGTAGTGGTGAGGGGAGCACTGCTGGTTTCACAATTCACCTTACAGGTGACCACAGCAGTGCTCATCTCATTAATTATCAAATGCAACTCAGCCCTGGACTATTTCAAGCACTCACAAACAGCCGTGGCTTGGAGCTGGGGCAGCTTTTCCTCTTTTTAGAGGAGGAAGAAATGCAAACCCAGGCAAATTTGCCTTTGGAAACAGGGAGAGCCTGTCAGGTACATGAGTAGTGCTGGTGCTGCCCTGACAGAGCTGCAGGACACCACACCTGAGGAGAAGCTGATTTCAGCCAGATGGTTCCAAGCAGTGCTTGTGCTAATCTCGCAATGCTCGCTGCTGTATTGAGTTTCTGGTTAATAAATCGAGCTCACTCTGTGTGTTCATTTTCTTCACAGCCCCTCCAAAATCAACACAGAGACAGCAGAGGCATTCCTGGCATGAAGGAGGAAAGAGCTTGAGCACAACGCCTTTGAACAGGGGTGGAAATCTCTGCATTTTTCAGATTTAAGTCACGGGGAGTTTGGTTTTACCTCATACTCTGCACTGAGTCCACTTAAAACACCAAAATATTTCCTGATGCCTAATTAATTCCTTCAGTTTGGAATCTTTTACCTGTTCAGCACCTATTTTAGCAATACAGAATCAAGGAATCCCAGAATGGTTTAGGTTAGAAAGGACCTTAAAGCCCATCCAGTGCCACCCCTGCCATGGGCAGGGACACCTTCCACTGTCCCAGATTGCTCCAAGCCCCATCCAGCCTGGCCTTGGACACTTGCAGGGATCCAGGGGCCCACACAGCTTCTCTGGGCACCCTGTGCCAGGGCCTGCCCACCCTCACAGGGAACAATTCCTTCCCAAAATCCCATCTAACCCTGCTCTCCTTCAGCTTAAAGCCATTCCCCCTTGTCCTGTCACTTTTCTGCTATTCTGAAATTGTAGTATTATAAAAATGGATTTAGAAAAAAGAATGTCCTATTGCCTATGTTTGTTGGTTTTTTCTTTCTTTTTTTTTAAGTAGAAAATACAACATACAAAGTTTAATCAGGACTCAGAAGTTGCTTTTAGATGAGGAAAAACCACTAATGTAAAAAATTTCCTTGTATAGTCCTACCTGCTGTAATGGAGCAGTGCAATAACACTGTTGGTATCAGTTGATACAGTTCCTCTGAGTAAAGTAGAAACAATTCCAAACTACAGGAATTCTAGAACTTGGTCATTTTAAGGACCTGTTGTGACCAAGTATTTTGGGCTTAAAATTGTGCTTTTACTTGTTTTCCTTCAGCAGAATCCTGAAATGTTGAAAAAAATCCCCATTTCAGAGGGATTCCTCCAGCCTTGCAAACCGAAAGCAGATTTCAAACAGTAACAACCACTTTCTTCTTTCATAATAATCATCTTGTAAATGACATATTTATGACCTAGTGAGCTAAAGCTGAAGGTTCAGGAGGGTTTCCAGGAGATCTTGGGGTTACCCTGAAAAGCCAAAACAGATTTGGCAGAACTGAATGACATGGTATAACACAAATTTCACTTTTGGGGATCCTTTACTTCAGTCAGACATTTACAATACACATTTGCCTAGGGTTACCAAAAACATCACAAGATTTATTTTCCAATATTTTTTCTTTGGCAAATTAAAGGCAATTATTTAAGTGCCTTTTAGGAAAACATTAAACCCAGATATTTCATAAACAGGAATTTAGAGCATGGGCAAGGAGCTGCTCACACAATTAAACAGTCACTGCTTGAAAAATAAGGATTAGAGAACCAGCAAAAAATAACCAGGCTAATTAAATCTGCTAAAAACCAGGAGAACACAGGAGAAAATTCATGCAGCCAACTGAATTGACTTGCACACGGGGTTTTTAAGATTGATGAGGTATTTGTTGAGAGTGGCTTGAATGGTTTTAGCCAAAGCAAGGAGTTTGGGGGTTGTGGCAGCTTCAGTTTTAAACATCTGCTATTTCCTTAATTAAATAGGTTTAAGAAAATTATTACAAAAGTCCATTTCTGGTAGCTTTGGAACTCATCCAGAAAGAGCCTGCTGAGTAAACATGCTGTTAATCTACAATAGCTGAAAAGTGCTTTTCAGTCCCCAAGCACACTGTCATCCACCACCTTGCCTTACTGAGGAAAACTAACTTAGGTGCCTTGAAAATCCCCTTTCAACCTCAACCCTGCTGCAAGGGTGGCAAAGATGAACCTTATACCATCGAGGGATCAGTAACAAAATTAATTGAGATCATTCCCCCAGGAGTTTGTGTCAGATTTCACTGTGAGATTTGCTCTTAATTCACCCAAATGCTTTAATGCCCTGTGTGCACAATGATGGCTTGACCTGCTGTGTCTCCTCACGCTGAGCTTTCCTTACAGAATCATTAAGGTTGGAGGCACTTCCCAGGTCATCAAATCCAGCCTCTGAGTATTTAATTGTTCAAACTGAAGTTTGAGCACTTCCATGGATGGAGACTCCACCACCCAATGCCTGACAGCCTTTCCATGAAGAAGTTTTTCCCCAATACTCAACCTGAACCTCCCCTGGTGCAATTTGTGGCCATGTCACCTTATCCTGTCCCTGTTTCCTGGGAGCAGAGCCCAATCCCCCCCTGGCTGCCCCCTCTTGGCAGGGAGTTGTGGAGAGGGATCCAAGACTCCCCTGAGCCTCCTTTTCTCCAGGCTGAGCTCCCTGGGTACCCCCAGATACTACTCAGAGGTTTAGGTTCCAGCCTTTCCCAGCTTTGTTGCTCTGCTTTATTTTCTAATTTCATGGATTCTTTTCTTTTTTTCAGGATGACCTCACCAGAAGTGTCCTGGTTAGGAGGGTTGTTGGCATTACTAAGCTGCATTAAGGAGTTAAATTGTAAAATTTAAAATTCTGCCATCTTCCCTCCTCTTGATCTATTTTTGTTCAGTACTTGAAACAGGTCTTTTTTTTTTTTCCTACAAAAAACCCCAAACCCCAGCATTGTGGTCAAAAATCCTGGAAGGAAAAGAGGCTTGAGAAAGCACAGAATCCTGGAACAGAACCACCACAGCCACTGGGAGTTAACTCCTTTTTCTTTGAGTAAAGAGCTTGAGGACAGAGACATAATTTTCCTTGGCATTTATCAGACCCCTCAAACAAAAATTTCAGTAGGAAGAAACTATCTTTTTCTCACTTTTTGAT
This sequence comes from Diglossa brunneiventris, assembly GCA_019023105.1. Lineage (NCBI taxonomy): Eukaryota > Metazoa > Chordata > Aves > Passeriformes > Thraupidae > Diglossa > Diglossa brunneiventris. The sequence continues at coordinate 25,189,409 of CM032361.1, read as the reverse complement.
GTTTTGTTATTTCTTTCTGTGGAGACAAATCATGCACAAGAAAAAAGTTGAATTCCATTATAGTAACAGACTGAGGGGATAAAGATACCTCACATTTGTTTTTATCTTTAATGTTCTCTTTAGCCTAAAGGGATATAATATTTGTATAATATTTGTAGTTTTGAGATAGCTCATTCTGGGGCTTAGAGGAATTTTGAAGAGAATCTTAGTGTACATGAGTAAAAACTAACATTGTGCAGCTTTATTAAAAATCCTCTCAATTCATGGTTTCTAAACTTCTGTATGAAAAGCATTCTGATAAAATGTTTTAATAATGCTGCACTGAATGTCTTTCTTTGTCCCAATTTATTAATATTTATTTGAGAGCCAAAAAAATCATTGAGTTTGCTGTACCTGTGGAGATTTATTAAATATTCAAGACCAGGTTGGAGGGGGCTTGGAGCCCCCTGGGCTAGTGGAAGGTGTCCCTGCCATGGCAGGGGGTGGCACTGGATGGGCTTTAAGGTCCCTTCCCACCCAAACCACTCTAGGATTCTAAAATTGACTAATATTTAAAACAGTTTCATCAAAGGTATCTTTTTTATAAGCATAATTCCCTCTCATTCACTCACTGACAGCCATCAAGACCTGAAGTGAATTGGAATGGTGAAAGTTTTATTAGCCGAAATATCTACAAAATTACAGAAATTAAAATGTGTAGTAGGTAAAAGTACATCAATTAAAACAAATTGCATAAAATACTGCATGTGATAAAATAAACACATGTTTTCACCATGCCCTGGTGCTGAGACTCAGCACTGTGACTCAGGAAGGGAGTGCTGCCAAGGATGGCCCTGGGTGGAATTTAGGAGTGCAGCTTGTCCTGGGGTGCAGCTCCTGGCAAAGCTTGGAAACCCCCTTCTAGCCAATATTTCACATTGACAAACAGAAAAACAAATAATGGATTTTTAACCACTATTGCCAGGGCTGGAAACAAAGTTGAGTGACAGAAAGGCTTAATTTTGTTAATTAATTCTATTTTACACTACTGTGCTAGGCACTGCTTTGTAGGGTAAAGGCTTCCCCTAAATTTCATGACTACTAGAAATGGATTCTGTTCTAATGGTGTTTGTCTAGGAGGAAAATACAGGAATATAATATAGTCCTCTTTTATTATTATATAATAAAGCTAAAAATCAGCATCATTATTATTAATAATGATGATAGTATTATTACTACTATCATTATTAATATTATCTAGGCATGTTGCTGTTTGGAATTTGAACTGAAAAGAACACAGACATTTCTGCATTGGTTCTCCATGAAAACACTTCCATGAAGATATTGGAGGTGAAAAAGGATCTGATTTTTGAGCTAAATAAAAAGACAGGTTGATGAGTGGACCTAAAATTAGCAGAACTTTTTCAGAAAGGGTCTGAGGAGGAAAACCCTTCTTCACTCTGTTCTGAAAATCACATTTTGTTTCATGGCCAATCTGCAAGGGGCAGAATGAGATGGGAAACTGCAATTCCAGAAAAAGAAATCAATTTTCATATGCAAATACAAACAATAAAAGATCCCATTTTGCTTCATTTCCTTGGATCCTCATCACTCAGACGTTTTTCCTTCATTTCTCTCTGTGCACACTCAAAAAGCAAAAAGTTTTGTACTGGGACATCTGACAGATGTGAAGGATTTTGGGTGCCCTGTGCTGTTTATAAACATTATTGTATCAAAATTCATTTTGCCAAGGGCAAACATTACCTCTGGAAAGAACTCAGCCTTCATGAAGAGGGCAGCAGTATTTCAGGAACTATCTGCAGAATTTCCATTATCCAGGGGCACATCCCATGGATCTCCAAGGTTACCTGCTCTCCAAGGCACACTGCTGAATATGTGCAAGGTTTCCATTTTCCTGACAGGAACAATTATAAATGCCATGCAAGAATAATTCCATACAAAGAAATGAAACGGGCACCAGGAACTCTCCGAGGTGGCACTTACAAACGCTAATGCTGCAAAACCAAGAGAGTGACTAGGGAAAAACCAGGTATTTGTGGCTATCTCAAAACTGAACTGGAAGATTTCATAACAGTGCATGAAATAGAGGTGCTATTTGACACAGAAACATGGAACTGTTCAGATTGGAAAAGTCCTGCAGGATTATGGGGTTCAACATTAACCCAGCACTGCCAAGCCCACCGCTGAGCTGCATTGCTTAGCGCCAGAGCTACCAGTGCCAATGTTTTTTGAATCACTGGTGCACAGGTTTTTGAACCACTGGGAATGGTGACTGCTGCCTTGGGCAGCCCTTCCAATGCCTGACAGACCTTTCTGTGAAGAAATATTTCCAATATCCACCCTGAGCCTGCCCTGGCCCAGCCTGAGGCCGTTCCCTCTCCTCCTGTCCCTGTTCCTGGGAGCACAGCCCGACCCCCCCGGCTGTCCCCTCCTGTCAGGAGCTGTGCAGAGCCACAAGGTCCCCCCTGAGCCTCCTTTTCTCCAGGCTGAGCCCCTTCCCAGCTCCCTCAGACCCTCCTGGTGCTCCATTCCCTTCCCTGGACATGCTCCAGTCCCCCCTCCATGTCTTGTCATCAGAGATCCAGAGCTGCCCCCAGGATTCCAAGTGTGCCCTCAGCAGTGCCAGCACAGGGGGAAATGAATAATTTTAGTAGCAATATTCACCTTTGGGTACAAACTCTCCATCCTGTCTCTCTTCCAGCAGCACCAGCAAGAGCTGCCCAGTGTCCCCTTCAGACTGGCACAGGTCACAGCAGCACTTTGTGCTGGAATGGAAAAGCCCATGGACAAGAGCAGCTCCCCTACATCCCCTGGGATGTTCCAAGCTGAGCAGTCAGTGCTCCTTCACTCCATGGGATAGGATTCCTGCTGCTGAGTCAGTGTGTGCTCTGTAATTCCTAGCAGAGCCATGGGATATGCAGAATGCTCAAGTGCTGTGTTAGGCTTCTGGAGGAATATTAAGAAGATATTTTAAAATATACTTTGAAATACAGCACCATGAATAAAACATGCTGTTTTTCACCAAGCATTTTGTTTCAGCCAGAGGATATCCCCAGCACCATAGATTCATTTTGTAATTTTGCTCTGGACTGCTCCAGGATATTTTGGCATTTTTTTCCCCCCTCAGCCTGTGTGTCTGTGGAGTGAGGGATAGCCAAGCAGAGCTCTCCTTTAATAAAGGACACAACTGGAGCATGGAAGATGGATAGGTCAGTGCTGGCAAACCTTACCTGAGCCAGCCTGGGCATGCTCTGGAGTCACCAGCATTCCAGGATGGGGTGGAAAGGGGGCCCTGGGGGACAGTAAAGGCAGTCAAGCACATGGCCTGAGGACAAGGTTAATGGAACAGCCTCTCCCACCCCACAGGACAAATGGAATGGCCTTAAGCTGAAGGAGGGAACATTTAGATGGGATTTTGGGAAGGAATTGTTCCCTGTGAGGGTGGGCAGGCCCTGGCACAGGGTGCCCAGAGAAGCTGTGGCTGCCCCTGGATCCCTGGCAGTGTCCAAGGCCAGGCTGGACAGGGCTTGGAGCAACCTGGGACAGTGGAAGGTGTCCCTGCCCATGGCAGGGGTGGCACTGGATGGGCTTTGAGGTCCCTTCCCAGTCCATTCCATGGATCCATAATTTTAGCCTCTTTTCCTTCAAGGTTTATCTATCTATATTGCCCCCCACAAACTATGTGGTGCAACACAATTTTCCCAGGAACAATGCAATCTCAACAAGAGAGTGATGGCTTTTAAAGCTGTACAAGTCCTCAGGAAGGCTCTGTGGGATCAAGGTGGGTTGGGATCCATAGGGAGAAGAGAAATTTAACTGCACTGTAACTGGAAAATGAGGGATCCCATTCCAAGTCTATCTTCACCCTCACTCTGGAGAGGGCCATGAAGCTGCACATGGGGATGATTGCTGATCTCCTGCCAGAGGTGGAAGTAAACCCTGCTGTATTTAGGCTTTTTTCCTTTTTTTTTTTTTTTGTCCTACTATCTCTTCTCTAGCAGCTCTCTTCCCTCATTCACTGCAAGCAAGGGAACAGGACATTCTCTTTTTCAGTGTTCCTTAATTTTGGGGTTTTTTCCTTTTTTTTTTTTTGGGAAGGAGCTTACGCCTGAAGCCTCCCACACATGAGCTACACAAGCTCCCCAAGCACAAAGCAGCATTTCTCAAACGCTGCATTAAAATCCCAGCTCTATTCAAAAGGACATAATAGCAACCCTGCCATCTCAGCATAACAAACCAATGCCAGTTTTATTTTGTTAAGAAATCTACATTCTGCAAGGAATGTAGATTGGATGGAAGGGGGGCTCTGAGTCAGCCACTGGGAACTCAAAGCCAGTTTTGAGCTGCAGCATTTTTCAACAACTTAAAGCCTCTCCTGGAGCTTTAAAATTTTTAAGCTTCAAAATGTTTTCTTCTTTTGCCATTTTACACACCAATATGCATTAATGTCCACATTTAAATGCAGGACCAAAAACTTTATATACATTGGGAGGGAGCTCTCAGGTCAGCTGATTTTCCCATGGGAAATCCACAAACCTTGATTGTTTTTCATGAGCTTGGAAGTCCCTGAGGAGGATCTGTTCTCCAGCCTTCCCACAAACTAAGGTGAGCTGATTGGGCCACATCCTGGTCTTGCCCATCTCCTGAAGAATTAACAGGTGATTTAAAATTTCATAGAATCACAGACTCATTAAAGTTGGAGAAGTCATCAAGTCCAACCATCAGCCCAGCACCAACACCATGTTCTCTGCTAAAACTTGTCCCCCAAGTGCCACATCCACATGTTTTTTGAGCACTTCCAGGCATGATGATTCCACCATTTCCCTGGGCATCTCCTTCCAAATTTTTATAACCCATTTACAGAGGAAAGAGCAGCCAAGGATAGCAGTAGAGAGTGAAACTTTAGATTCCTACACTGTTATCTTTCTCCTCTAATTTACCATTTAATTTATATTTAATAATTTAAATAAATTATGTACATACTTATATATATTTTATATATATAATAAATATTTGTAAATAAATTTATATAAATAATTTATATTTATATATTCATATTTTAGATGTGTATACATTATATATAATGTATTTATATAAATAAATTTCTATAAAATAAATAAATTCAAATGAATAATTTAAATAAAGAGCTTTAATTTTTCTCTGTCCCTTCTCCAGCTCTCACAGGATTGCAAATAGAAGATATCCTCCAGTCCCACAGTGCCACCCCTAAAGCTCCTGTTTCCAGCAAACACATCTCTCAGGTAACAAGGACACCAAGGAACTCCTCCAGCCATGTGTTTTCCACAGCCAGACACAGTCTGAGTTTCACAGCCTTCCCAATCCTTCTGGATGTACCCCTTGGATGGGATGGGATCATTCGGGAATTGTTTCTGGCCGATAGCCCCGTCATCCTTTAATGTAACCCCCATTAATCACTGCAGGGATCTCTAAAGGAAAAACCAATTGAGTTAATTCCAACATCACCTGCAAAGCTTTTTTCTTCCACCTACAGTGGCAAAAAAGAAAAAAAAAATAAAAAAATCAATAAAAATCATAAATATGTTGTTGACCTAACCTTTGGTCCCTCTTCCAGAGCTGCCTGTTTACCTGGGAGGGCTCAGGCTGAGGTCCTGCTAATGATGAGAGCCTGAAAGTTCAGTCAAGGAGCAGGCAGCAGCTTCCTGCCAAACTCCCTCTTGTCTCAACTTTTGGAAGCTAATAGTTTAACATCTTCCTCCTTTTTCCCAGGGAGCAGCTTGGGATGAACAAACCACTCTAACCCAGGCTGAAGAGGCGATCTCCATTTCCAGTAGCCAGGCTTCTGAACCCTTTTTTTCCTCCAGGAGCATTCCCTGTGCTTCTTTCTGCACTTTCTCTGGTTTAATGCTGTTCATTCAAGCAGGATTTGAGAGGGTTTGAAATGTAAGTACAGGAACAAATACCTCCTGCTTGTTTCACAGTTTGGTTACAGAGCTCTGACATCTACATGGAAATTTATTCCGACAACTTAATTAGTTTTGAAATAGGTAGATTTCAGATAAAGGCAGCCCATTGTCATTATAAGTAGCCAAGAGACATTTTAGTGGTGCAGGAAAGTTTCTAAAGCCTGTCTCACTTGTTAATTTGGGATTACTGTATAATTTTAGTGTCTAAGTAGAGCAAGTAATCCACTGATTTGTCAGATACTGAGAGAGCACTGCTTTTGAACAACTCACACAGCGCAAAAATCTGTTCTGTGAGCTTTTCATGAAAGGAATAAAGAAGCCAGCAGCAAAAAAATCTATTCATTAAATGCCTAGAAGTGTTCCCAAAGATGGTGTTTGAGAAAATTCTCTTGTTTCCACTGGCATCCTGAAGGGTTGTTTGGATGACCCTGGCAAGGATATTAATCATTTATGGGTGATACTGAACAGAGAGAGGAAGGATTTGCTGCAGTAAATAATTCCTCTTCACATTTTCAGTATTTTGTCGGGTTTGTTTCTTTTTTCAAAATGTACCACATTTTTAGCTTAATATTATTCCATGGAAAGTCTCAATGGAGAGGATGTGGAGCCAGTCCAGAGGGGGCACCAGGATGGTCAGAGGGATGGAGCAGCTCTGCTGGGAGAGCTGGGATTGTTCACCTGGAGAGGAGAAACTTCGAGGTGACCTCACTGTGGCCTTCCCATACTTGATGGGAATCTACAGAAAACATGGAGAGAGACTATTTACAAGGGCCTGGCAGGGGGGAATGGCTTCAAACTGATGGAGAGGGTTTGGATGGGATTTTGGGGAGGAATTGTTCCCTGTGAGGGTGGGCAGGACCTGGCACAGGGTGCCCAGAGAAGCTGTGGCTGCCCCTGGATCCCTGGAAGTGTCCAAGGCCAGGCTGGATGGGGCTTGGAGCAAATCAGGGTGGTGGAAGGTGTCCCTGCCCATGGCTCTGAGGTCCCTTCCAAAGCAGTCTGGGATTCCAGGATTATTAAATACAATGTATTTCCTGTTAAACCTGCACTTTTTCATGGATTTCATGAAATTTTTAATGGATTTAATGCAATTTCTCATATCCTGTGTTTTTCCTGGACACTCCCATACACTGATAAGCATTTGGAAAATGTATTATTTTCCAAATGTATTTTAGGCACAGATTTTTCCCTCAGTCTTTGTGCTCAAAAATCCGCTGTGCCTTGAGGATCCCTCAAGGTTGTGCTGCCATCAGCATCCAGAAATGCAGGACCCATTCCCCGCCAGGGAGCTGATCTCAAACATTCATGGAATGAATAGTCAGTTATATATTTTGGATATCTTGTATTGGCCTCCCAGCACAGTAAGATTTTCTTTAATAAGGGAGATCCTCTCTATTCCAGCCAGTCAGAAATGAAAAAAAATCCATGTTTAATGTTCCGTTTTGTTTAGAAAAAGAGGCTGAGGATCCCTAAACATTCCAGAGCCATCTCAGGCCAGCATTTTGCAGTGCTCTGGGACTTTCCTTTTCCCCTCAAATTTGGTATCTTTAACCCTGAATTTTACAAGAAGTGGATTAAGTCTTATTTTTCATAAAAATTCAGATAAATGCCAACTATTTTTTTTCTCTAAATAGGGAAAAATTGTAGCACAGGTAAGACATTGTCATGTTTTTCTACTTCACCATCTGCAGGATTCTCACAGTCCACAAAAAGCTAATAAAGACTAAAATCACCATAATGGTCTTCTCTGATAGCTGATATCTTGTAAAGATTACAGCTTCTCTCAGAGTGGGTCTAAGCAACATTTTGGCTCCAACATTAATTTTGTTTAAGTTATATGAGCATTATTTCTTCACTAGTGAGAGCCGACATTTGATGCCTGCCCTGCTTTCGGATATTAAAAACCATCTCGCTTATCATTATCTATTTTCTTATCTAAAGCTTCAGCTGCTCATTTCCTGCCCCTCACCCTCGGCCTGACAGGAGCTGGATGCTGCAATATCAGAGTCCCTCTCCTGGAAGGTTTGCAGGCCATGGCAAGGCCCCAGCCAGAGAGAAAAGAGAGCAAGAATTAGATGGAACAAACCAAATTCCCCTGGAGACTGATCCAAAAATTGGAATCTAATCACTCTGCAGTGATAGATCTGAATTGGGATGGATCTGCAAACAGTTGGGAACAGCTCTTTTCCTCTGACATGCTGATCAATTGCAAGAGCATCCAGCATTCACTTTAATATTACCCTGCTGAAAGGAACAGGAGGAGAAGTCTCAGGAAAAAAAGGACTTCACAGTTTGCACTTGAGTCACATCTTTAAAAAAAAAAAAAAGCAATGATTTCATCTTTGGAGATGAAAGCTTTGACTTGAGAGTTCCAGTGTAGAAAAGACCATGCAAACAGCACTCAGTACCAATCTGACTGAGGTGGGACAAGCTGAGCAAGTGCAAAGATATTATCTACAAATGGGGCCCTGGTCATTTATGTTGTCCTATTTAATTAATGGACAGAGCTAGGTTGACCCCCCAGCTGTGACACCCAAGCCAAATCCCACATTTCCCTGCATCTCACCCCAGGTCTAACACCCTTTCTCACGTGTGCATGGCCAGCCAGCTCCCCAGACCCACCCTGACCAAACAGCAGCTGCCAGCACCTCCAAGAAACAGCAATTTCCATTCCCCACAGGTTTAAAATCCAAACAGGGAATCCTTTCTGACCTGGTGGTTCACAGCAAAATAAATGCCACCCATTTTCCTGGTGTCCTTGCTGTGAGAGAAAGCAGCCCTGCTTTCCCTGAGCCCTTCAGGAAGGGCTGGGAATTGTGAGTGTTCAATCCAAACCCAGGTTCTGCACAGCCGTGCTGGGTGTTAGACAATTACACCAAGAAGCAGTTTTTAATTTAACAGCCTGTCTCTTGCAGATAAGTACTGTAATCACAGTGGAAAAAAAAAAACCAAAACAAAAAAAACCCCAAACAAAACCCAGCAACCCTGAAAGGCAGAAAAAGAAGTGAAGAGCCACAATTAACAATTTAAACTTAATTTTAAATGTTATACTTTGCTTATAGAATGTTTTAATCAGGATTAGAGGGATGAGACATGCTGTCTGTTCCCCTGCAAGAAATGCCAAAGAAAAGAGCAGGGAATTGTGAACAAACCCCAAATTATGTCACTTTATCATATTTAGATTACTGAAGTGTTCAGCCCAGCAGGATGTTTGGTAGAGCATCATGGAAAAACCTCAGTTCCACAAGGTGGATTCTGGGGCCACCACTGAGAGTTTGCCACGTTGTCCTGGTTTAGGGCACACATTTATCCCTTACAAGAGCAGGGAAAAGGAACAGAAAACCAGTGAAAGCCACTGGAAAAACTGTGGAGCTTGAGGCCTGTACTGGAGCAGTCATGAAATGGGTTGTAAATGAGTCATGGAACAGTGCAAGAAGATTTAGGGAGAGAAAGTGAATTTTCCATACAGTGGGCAAGGGCATGCAGCCTTTTCAGTGTCTTTAGCCCATTTTTAATACAGTCATGTGATTTTTGAACAGGTGCTGTCACTCCAGGATGGCATTTCCAGAACTACCTTGCTTTTCACCTGGGAAATATAGTGATAACTCAGAATAGGGAAATTCACAGATTTTCTTAATTTACAGTTGATTTTTTTTTTGTAAATTACAGAAATTTACAGACAAGAAAACAGAATATTTCTCTCCTTCCTTTCCAACCTAAAGGTCTGCAATCCACAAAATAACAAACATCTGGTGCATGTGAACATCCTCCCAGCACCAGGGTTTGTAGGAGAGGCAGTCAGGGACATCTGCTATGCCATGCTCCCTGCTCACACAACCTGGAATGTTTGACCAGAGGTGGCATTTTTTCCTCTCTAGGATGGTGTGGCCCTCTGCTCCATGCCAACATCTGTTGGCAAACCAAAGCAGAAGGGCTTTGCACAAGCAGGAAGTTAAATATTGGTGTTTTTGGAAATAGGAGAAAAGAGCACAAACAGGTTTTTAAAGGAAAGCCCTCACAGGCCTCTTAAGGGGCTAAGTGGCAGAGGGAGGGGTTTTATCATCATGTCCCTCTATATTACACCAAAATTCCTGTGAAGAGAGTTGAGACTAATGACTCAAATGTATTAACCCAATCGCCCTTCAGGAAAACCCATTTAATAAAACAAACACCATGTACAATCCATGATTTAAAAAAGGCTTATTTGTATGTACAATACAATTGCTCCCTAAAAACCAGTGGTGGGTTGGCCCTGGACAGCTGCTGGGCCCTTACCCAGCCACTGTCTCATTCCCCCTCACAAAAAGGCTAAAAAGGAGCAGGGTAAAGACAGGACATCACTTGCTGATTACCTTCAGGCAAAACAGGCTTGACTTGGGGAAAATTAATTTATTGATTGCTAGTGAAATTACCTTTGGGTAGTAAGAAGCAAAGAGAAACCAAATACCTTTTTCCTAAAGCACCTTATCCCAGGTTCAGTTTCATTCCCAAATCCTCTTTCTCCTCCCCAATCCCAATTTCAGTTTTAGACCACTAGGCTCTGGAAAGCAAAACCTTTTTAATTTGTGAAAGCCATACTAAAGAAACTCCTTCTCTATGAATGAAAGTTGATCAAATCATTCTGTAGGTTCAGATTACAGGGATCTTCAAGTATGTTTTCCCCAATCCCTTCCCTCCCACAGCCATGAGAATCAGTGTAAGATTGCAAAATAATCCTGGGAATGCTGCCTTGCTCAAACATGAAACACTGGTTGCACGTGGCCTTCAATGAAACCTGACATTCCCCTGAGAAAACACTGGGCTTCCTGCATGGAGGCAGAGCCAAGCAGGAAAAGAATCCCCAGGGAGAATTACAACTGCAAGGCTTCCTCAAGCTGTTAGGGATAAACCAACATTTGCTGATTTTAGCTCTGGGGGTCAGCTGGACCAGCTGCCTGGCGCTGTTTGTTTTGTTGCCATGCCAGATGGGGGAACATGCAGGATTTCCAGTGCCAGGGATGTTTGTGAGGTCCCCAGGACAAGGTGAGAGATGAGAATCTGACTCCATGTTCTCAGAAGGCTGATTTATTGTTTTATTATGTTATATTATATTAAAGAATGCTATACTAAAGCTATACTAAAGAAAGAAAAGGATACAGACAGAAGATTTAACAAGAATGAATAAAAACTCATGACTGACTCAGCCTGACACAGCTGGCTGTGATTAGTCATTAAATTAAAATAATTCACATGGAACCAATCAAACATGAACCTGTTGGTAAACGATTTCCAGACCACATTCCAAAGCAATCAGATAATTATTGTTTTCAGTCTTTTCTGAGACTTCTCAGCCTCCCAGGAGAATAAATCCTGGATTTATCAGAAAATACGACAGTGACACCACTTCCTAAAACCCTCTAAATTTATAGATTCCCACACTCAGGTGTGAGATTACCTTCTGCGCTATCTTTATTTTCTTACATTCTATCCCCCCACAGACACCTCCCACTATCTCAGGTTGCTCCAAGCTGCCTCCAGCCTGGCCTTGGACACTCCCAGGGATGGGATTCCTGTGTACTGGCATCCTCAGCTGAGGTTCTTACAAACCTCCTGAGCTTTCCTGGTGCACATTTCCCACCTGCTTCCTAGGAAGTCACACTGGGAGCACGATGCACCCCAGGCTGGGAGGAATGGGGCAGAGCTTCTGCATTTAAGTTCCTGCCTAAGTAAAATATATTGATTTTATGTTTTAGTGAAGGGTTGCTCTGTTTGCAAAACTCACACACAGCCTGGGCTCTGCTAACCCAGTTTTTATCAGCCAGATCTACCTGTTTGTACTCAGCTGTGCACACCAGCCTCAGTCCTCCAGCACATGGCTCCGGTGCTCCTGAGACAACCTAAATTAACTGAGCATGTGGCAGCTGCTCACCCCAGTCTAGACCTAATAAAAATTCTTAGATTGGGATGAAGATCTTGGCTGATGGTGGAAACCACCAACACCAGCAGATTTGAGGCTCAGCTAAAGGTTTTTTGTGTTTTAAATAAATGAAATACGAAAACGAAAGTAAGAGACATTGACTGCTGCATTGGCCAGGGGAAGGCACCTGAGCTGGAAGCAAAGCCACCCTCAAGTGGTTTTGTCATTCCTATATTATCTGCTTTTTAACTTTTTTGTGACCCCAACACCAAAAGATATGAGGAAAAAAAAAAAAAAAACAGCCAAACGGTGAAACAAATAAAGAAATCTATAAACTCTCCAAGTTTATGGGTGTCCTCTTCTCCTCCTCACAGTGTGTCTCAAATCCATATTTGCTCCACTCACACAAAGCACTCTCCTCTCTAATCCCCTGCTCTTCCCTTCAGCAGTAGCAGGATGCTGGCTCAGAGTCTCCTTGGGGAATTTGCAGGTTTCACTTTCCTTCCCTGCCTTTATCCATTGCTCCCAATGAGCTTGTTTGCTGCAAAGATTATTATTTTTTTTTTAATAGATACAAAATGCCTGCAAATCCCACCCCAGCCTGTCCCATCCATAACGCTGTCACAGATGTCGTGGGGGATCATTGTCAGTTTTATTTACAAGGGTGTGTTTTTAGAGGAGAAAAAGAAATGCTTCAAACAGAAAGAGAGGAAGTTTAGATTGGATTTTGGAAGGAATTGTTCCCTGTGAGGGTGGGCAGGCCCTGGCACAGGGTGCCCAGAGAAGCTGTGGCTGCCCCTGGATCCCTGGAATGTCCAAGGCCAGGTTGGATGGAGCTTGGAACATCCTGGGATTGTGGAAGGTGTCCTGAGCTCCCGTGCTGCAGCTGCTCCATAATCCCAGGGGAAGAAGCTGTACCTGGGGCTGGATTAGCCCCACAGTTCTGGGGACAATCTCCTGCACAAGGGAATTGTGGCAATGGCATTAATTGCCAGCTGCAGCAATTAGAAGCCCTCAGAAGTCAGTGCCGGTCCAAGCCATAAATCTGACTGCTGTCCTTCCCCTTGGACACTCAGGGTGCCAGCCCCTCTCAGGGCTCTCTGTTACCTAACAGGGATTCATTGCTCTGCAAAAATGACACCAGGACAAGGCCCATAAACTTCAGTACATATCCCAAAAAACTAAAGAGAATGAATAAAACCTAGAGCAGCAAATCATTCCTCCACTCACAAACAGGAAAAAAAAGCACAGAATAAACAGGAATACAGGCAGGACATGTTTTATTCCTTCAAGATTTAATTGCACCATTACTTTGGCTCTTTATGGGCCAAGATAATAATCTTTTTAGGTGCTCATGGCAGGTGGAATCAATCATTAATTTATAATATGGGTTTTGTAACCTGCTTCTCTTTTCTTAACTATCAGCTACCTGAATTACTCCACAATGTTAAATACATAAATATATTATATTGCATCTCCTCAGGGTGCCCGGGATATTCTTAGCTGTTAATCAAGCTGCCTCATTTCTTGATTTTATTTGTCCAGTAATTGTTTGTTTGGCATTAGGATGAGAGGTTTAGAGAGCAGCAGGTGACACTGGTGGCAGCAGCAACTCCTGCTAAAAATGGATCCAAGCAGCCTCTCATTCCTCACATGAAAGAAAACACATCCTGCTATAATTTTAAACTCTTTAATGGAAAAATTAAGTTTTGGGGAGATGTTTTTTGCTTTTCCTTGAACCCCAGACATTTCCATTAGCACAGTTCTGGTATCAGGGAGACAGGCAGTAAATTATAGTCACATATTCATGTTGTCTGTCCCACTCATGGTTTAGAAATCTTAATCTTACCCCCTGCCCCAAGCCTGGAATGTCATTCTCTGCCTTTGGATGATCCTTTCTGCCCTCCTGCTCCTTTTCCAGCTCTTTTTTTTTTTTTTTTTTTTTTTGAGGCAGGGGAACAAAATACAAATTAATACTTGAAGTGCAGGGACAGGACAGTTACAGACAGTACAGCAATTACATATTTTGGGAAATTTTTCCCCATCTTTTCCTTTCCTAAAAATTCCTAATGTTGTTTGATTTTGTCTGTCATTTGTGAAAAAAAATGAAGTGAGGATTTCATAAGCACATACATTATA